>BSBM01000770.1:3817500-5017500 GCA_027924585.1 Larix kaempferi
ATTCCTATGCATTACTCTCTTGCATTTCCAACATCCCTATGCCATAATTTTCAGTATATAAAACTTAATAAATATAAATACAATAGTAAGAGAGGAGTGAAGGAATTCTCCCTTTCCAATTTCCTCATTGTAGCATGGAGTTTCCTCTTACATATCATAACTGATCCAATCTCACGGGCTCTCTACCATGCACACAAGCGATCATTAGCTATGATCTTCCCACGAATTAGCAATTCAATATATATATATATACGTGTATTCATTTTTGCTATTTTCCAAACATGCAATTCTTATGCTATAAATAGAAATAGTTTAAGGTGAGGAATTTCCCTCTTATCAACATTGCCTTGCCGCTCCCATTGCTCCTCTGCAATGCATATTACAGCCAATTACTCTTAATAAGGCCTTCACAACCTTCTATGCAATTCCAGTTTCTCATTTCAAGCATAGAGAATGCATTTCACACTTTCAACGACTGTCTCCAGGGGACGACGGGGATCAAGAGGGCTTCGCCACTGCAGGGCAGGTCGAGGGAAGCGCCCTTGTTTTTTTTTGTAAATCCTTCGATTTCGCGCAATCTGGCGCATAAGTTCCATGGCATTTTTCTACTTTGGGCACCTAAAAAATCTCCCTAGAAAACAACTAAAATTCCCTGTTTTGAAGCAACTCACTGAGTTCTTCCGACCCATTGCGGATCAACTCACTGAGTTCTTCCGATCAGCGAACTCAACTATCTCTTCCAACCTGTTTCGTACCAACTCTTCCAGTTCTTCCGGTCGGCGAACTCAAAGTTTCCTGGCGACCCGTTGTGGAGCAAATCGCCAAGTTCTGCCGGTCGAAGAACTCAGCTTTTCCTGCTGATCCGTTGTGGAGCAACTCGCTGAGTTCTATCGGTCGAAGAACTCAGCTTTTCCTGTCAATCCGTTGCGGAGCAACTCACTGAGTTTTGCCGCCGTTTCGAACCAGCTCGCCGTGTTCAGCCACAGTTTCGGACCAACTTGCCGAGTTCTGCCGAAATTTCCTCTTTGATGTCGAAAAGCACTTAGAAATTTTTTTGAAAATTTTCCTTCCCTTCCCCAGGCATTTCCACAACTTCGTCGTTGCAACTTAGCCAGATTCGTGGACCGTTTCAACTCCACTCAGCGAGTTTCGCCGAAACGTATCGCACAATTTCGTGAAACTTCTCTGGCCTCATTGCCGCAGTCTCGTCGGCACCGCTCGCATTGGCTCGACTCCACGAGACTTGCCAAAATGTGTTGGCACAACCCAAACAAAAACACTTAGGACATTTTTCAAAATTACTTAGAAAAATTGAAATTTTTCATTCTTTTCTCGACACTTCCGCAAATTTGTTCGGTGCAACTCAGCGAGATTCGCCAACACAGCCTTGGCGGAAAACTCAGAATCACTTATAAAATTTTAAAATTTTGAAACTTTTCATAATTATCAGTGCTGAAGAGGAAGCATACTTACCTATACAACTGTGATAGGTAGACCATGAAGGCCCAATGCTGCAACCTTTGCTCTGATACCATCTGTCATGTACCCACCCATCTATCCAATGCAAGGAAGGGAACATGGCACTAAAATCTGGGCTTTTAGAACAACTTAGCCAAATTCAGCATGAATAAAAGGTATGGCATTACAGCAAAATGCATATGTGTGCAGATGAAAATCAATTTAACATGCACAGCGGAATATAACATCATCCACACACATTTCATAGTCGTCCAACATATCAAAATAGCCATCAATTAAAACATTGTAGAAGTAAACACAATAAAATACTCATCTTGATGTAATGTTGTCCCAAGCAACTAGCTATGTCGCTATTGTTGGGCACTCTATATGTCAGTTAATTAAAGCTAACACACAGAATGATCAATATAAATTGTCAAACCTAGGAAGGTCTTTTATTTCAAAGGTAATAAGCACAATCTATGCATAAACAGATTAAGCAGTTGATTAATGAATGTAAGTAATGATCCTACCTAGATGCTCATCCAGTTCATTCCCTAAGCAACTAATCTAATTCACACATCTACAAATCCCAATTGAAACAATCCTTCTTACATAATCAATCCAGAAAGTTAATGATCTAATAATGAAATGAAACGAGATTACTTTTGCAAGAAGTTAAATTCTTATGATCATCAAACTACAGCATTCAACCTTTACCAAAATGATCTATCCAGTGACTACTGTAACTCCAACATTATCTGTCTAATCTATGTATGCAATTAAAGATACAACAACACCAGAATTGAAATACAAGCTTGAACTCTATTGATGATTACTGGAAGCCCTAGAAAGCATAAATAACTACCAATTGATTGGGATCGAGCTTGGCTGTTACAGCTGATTAAAACACACATGCAATTACTTGAATTGTTCTACATAGTCGACTGTCACACCACTCTACTACAGCTATTCAAGATGCATTTGTAAACTACCAGCAAGGAAGTTAATCTCTGTTACAGCTATCAGCAATGTCTGCAACATTCCACATCACACAACAGAAATGAATTTAAACTATTCTCTATTACAGCTATCAGCAATGTCTGCAACATTCCACACCACACAACAGAAATGAATTTAAACTATTCTACCTACTTAAATCAGCTATCTCTATGAAAAGGCTGGCCCTGGCCTTCTAACAGAGACACCGAGAGTCATAGCTAATTAAAACTCAGAAGTGAAGAATTCTGCTCTCATATTATTAATGGAAGATCATGACCTTCAATGCTCTGTTACAGCTTACACAAGTAATGATTGTCCAACCCCAGGCTACAAGAGCATTCTGGAATTTATACAAAAAGAAAGACAGTTTCAGATCCACAAAAATAATGCAGCAATGAAGATCTATGATCTTCATGCTACGCAGTTACAGCTAACTGATACAACGTGTTGAATAGTGTTGTTAATACCGAAGGATGTTGTTGTCCCGATGGAAATTGGATCAACAGACTTGACAGCTGGAATGCCACTTGTCTGTTGCAGCTAAGCTCTTCTTCAATGGGATCTGTTACAGCTCGCGTGGAGGATGCGCTGTCCCTTAGAATATGAGGAGCTGACATTGAAGAGTCACAGCTGGCACTGCTGGGCTGATACACCTGCGCTTTTAGACCTTGGCTAAATAAAGTCACATAAATTAGTATAAACCAAGGACTAAGATCCATAATCTTTAACAGTCTTAGGCATAAAAACAAATAAAGTAATAGCAAATTATACCTGTCAATGTTATAGATTGATCTGGAAAGACATGGATATAGCTCATGAAAATAGGATGGAATTAGGGAAAAAAGGTATAATAGAGGTAGCCAAAAAGGGGCATTTCCTGGACCCAACATCTCCCCCCAACTATCCAATTGCATGTCCTCATGCAACAACCTCCTTTAGTCTGAATCTGAATCTAAGTGAAATCTGTGGAGATTGGTGATGTTATAAGCAAATTCTGGTGCGTCCCCTCGAGGGACAAACCCATAGCAGTATACCCAATGCTCCCACCAACTCTCTTCTTCTTCTAATGTTAGAGCATAACTGGTTCTGTAATAATTTCTTATAGGAAACCAAATGAGGGGGAACTTAAATCTTAAACCAATCCACCAAGGTCCACGCCTATTCATGCACTGCACATATCTAGGCACCCTAGTGAAGGCTTGCCTGAAATTTTCGAAGCCATATGGATCCATTTCCTTTAGAGATGAGGATGAGTATATAGCCATCTGTATTCACTGCCTTCCAGGGCATCCTTCTGCATATTAAGAATCATTAGGAAACATGTAGTAAGGATTTTACCTCACAGGCTCTCAAAATATTAAGCAATTGAAGGAACCCTGAAGGATTTAGCATGACTGGCCATGAATGCTGGTGGATTCTGAGGTTCCTCCCTAATCCATAGAGTAGAATTATCCTCATTCCTGAGGATGGTTTGGAAGGAATCCTTGCATCTTACATGGTTAATGACAAAGGAGGAAAATACCCTTAGCTGAATATCCCCAAGAACAGGTAAAGGATCAGATGGAACGGTAATATAGCAATCCCTGTCATGCAAATATAACTCACATAACAAATGCTGATCCTCAAAGTCACTCTTCAGAAAAGTCTCCAGAAATTGATCAGTTGTTGCCAACTCAAATGATCTTCCATCTTTGAGAGCCTTCAATTTAAATAAGGTTGTCTGCTCATAGAGGAAGACAGGATAAGAGGGGGATGGAGCTCTGCAACTCATCAATTCTATAGAAAGATTATACATCTGGTTTTTGTCCTGCTGTAGGGACTCAAGCTTCTTCAAACCTTCCAATTTTTTTTGGAGTTTCTCCCACCGAAGTTTCTGGAAGAATAGCTCCTTAGCCCATTTTTCTCTTAGTCCTTTAATGACATTCCTATGCTCCTGGAGAGGGATCATACCTTCTTTGAACTGTTCAATCCATTTGAGCCATTTATCCAGTTCAAGGTTTAACGAGAGAATTTTATTCTCTAGTCGTTGAATCTTTCTGTCTTCTACCTCCTTTTCATCATCATAATCTAGATGAATGACTTCCTTGTCTTGCCTCAGCACTGTGACAGCTTCATCTTCTATTGGGATTGCAATGGTCTGTGCATGTGGTGCAGTATCAGCCATGGAGTCTAAGGATGCTGGTTCTTGTGTAACAGCATTCTTCATATCCATATCCATCTCAAACTTCCTCGGTCAGTGTTACAATCTCAGTTAGTATTTTTAGGGTTGCTGGTTCTTGTGTAACAGCACCCAAGTCTTTCATTTCAATCTCAGCCATCTCAGTTTGTGTTGCCACTGTAGCAAATGATTTTGGAAACACTGGTTCTTGTGTAGCAGTGTTTCTCTCCTGATTCTCCACATCAAATGTTGCTATCTGAGTTGCAGATTTAAACATTCTCAAGGGTACTGGTTCTTCTATAACAGTCCCCCATTCTTCTGTTTCTTTAAACTGCTGAGATTGTTTCTGGTTTTTATCAGATCTTTCTGACTGGTAAGACTAGTCTTGAAGGAGCTCAGTATCCCCTGATGGTTGGGACTATACCATTTCATCCCCTAAATTCAAATCAAGGATTTCTTCCATTCTTAGCTCATTCTCCTCTATCAATTCCATCCCTGGCATTCCTTCTTTCACCTCCTTTATCTGTACATGACTCTGGGATGCAAGTCCCAACACAACAACTTTGTGTCTTACTGAAGCAAATATATCTCCACATTCTGGGAAAATAGTCTCCCCATACTTCTCATTTTCAAATGCAAAAGATGGGTTCTCCAGCAAATTTGCAGCGTTTGCTAAAGTATCCAAATTTTTCTCTACTTGTCTTCCAGCTGCTCCCTTCCACTTTTCCAACTCCTTTCTTAATGCCTGCACTTCCTCCTTTAATAATTCATTTTCAAATAGGAGGTTTTCGATTTGGGGTTCTTCCCTAGAGGGTTCCTGTGTAGCAGTAGGAAATTTGGGGTTCAAAATAGGAATCTCTATATTTTCCCCTACTGTATGTGCTTCTTCTAACGTAGGTGACCCCCTATTCCCTTTAACTGCTCTTGTCATCTCTGACAGGGGTGTTGAACTGTTACCCCCAACAGCATTCACTATATCAGCTTCTGTTGTTGTCCTTGTTAATTCTATTGCCATTACAGTTACTTCTGCTGCTGCGACTATCACAGCTGCTTCCGCTGCTGCTGTTGACCGAGTTCTTCTTTTCCTCATCAATCCCACTGGGTGTTCCTCACCACTTGCTTCTACTGATGCTTTAACATTCTGACTCTTCTTCCTCTTTGTTGCCATGGGTGTATGACCCCTGTTTCTTAATTCTATTCTTCGTTTCTTTGACACAGGGGTGTTCACCTTGGTTTCTTCTTCTTCAATAATGGTGCCCCTTATTTCTGAAGAGGACTCCACTTCCAAGACTTACACGGTCCCCATCTGCTACTGTTTATGGTCGATATCCTTCCTCTGAATCCCTACTTCTGCAATTGCAGCTTCAACTGTCGTAGCTTCAACAGTTGCTCCAGTTTCAGCTTCTTTCAATTGAGTACTTGACTCTGCAATTACAGATTCCAATTTTTCTACCTTCTGCTCCAGGGTTTCCATCACACTTCCTTCAATTATAGGGTTTTCTGCTACTCCAACCTCTTCTTTACTTACTTCCCCTTCATTATTGTCCTGACTTTCTGTTACTCCAACCTCCCCCCCAACTGGGTTTGAGGAACTCCGGTCCTCACTATCCTCACCAGCACCTCCCTCTTCTAATACAGGTTGTCTGATTGGTGCGTCCCTAGCCAAAAATTGCTCCCAAGTTAAATGACGACTTGAAATGGCTCTTAGGACCAATAATTTAATTAAACTATGATTAGTGAGTGAGGAAACTGGGTGCTAGGCAGTTCTTGCATAGCCAGCCATGGTTTGTAGGGATTTAAACAAATAGAATGGTATATTTACTAAGATACCATGTCGTAAATGAGACAGTAAGGGAAGTTCAGAGAATGAAACAACTTGGTACCTACCTCCACAAGAAATATATCTCTTCACAAAGACTGCAATTTGATTCCAGGGTGGTGATAAGGATGCCAGTTCCAGCCCACGGAGCTTTGGAATAACCTGTTCTCCTACTGACAGAAATTCCCTCACTGCATTCGCATTATGTACTTTCCGCCCAAATGAATTCTTTCCCACCATGGGAAAACCAGTAACCTCAGCTATGATTTCTTCTGTAACATCCACGCGCAGTCCTCTAACCTCGGCATGAGTATCAGTCAGGCTGAGGACGAATTGCAATGCGGTTTCGGTATGAAAACCATTCAACCGTTCGAAATACTCCATCCAACCTACTGCTATAAAAATATTGAGAACCTCTGCATTGGCACGCACAGCGTCTTCATTCACAGGTTCATGTCTGACTGGATTTCCCATTTTAACCTCTCCTCAAGGTTCAGACCTCAACAATTTCTGGTTTAGAAATGGAGAGTTGCAACTTACGAACATGCAAAGGGTCGTTGGGGTTCAAGAATCAGGTTTCAGGATAGTCTATGATAGTATGAACGCTATATGGAAGAGACGAGGTTGGAAGATAGGAGTAACAGGTGCAAAATCAGGTAAGGTGACGGAAAAAAGAAAAAAAAAATCACAATTATGACCTTTAACTTAATCTTTAAAGTGTGATTCAATTCGGTTCATTAATCAAGGGTTATGATAGGACATAATCGTTATAACCATATTAATTCTCTTCCAAATCATGTAAAAGATAGGACCCATACCTTGCGTTTATGAATTTGAGCCATGAATTAATCATTGCAGCCGGCCATCGTCCAAGTGGATGTAAATGTACATGTGCCGAAGTACATGGCCCTTGTCACCCAGGCTGATAGCTACTCAAGGAATCAGAATTGTCCTTCGTGGTGGATCATGGTTGGACCGTGTGGAGCAAGTGCCAAAACTGACGCCTATTCACATCGTTATTGGCATCATTAATCGGAGAGCAGACAAACTAGTGGAGTATCAGCTGTGAAATCTAGCAAAATAAACGAAAAATGGCAGAGTTGTAGCTGTACGGAAGGAGTTATAATGAAGTGGAAGGAATGGAGCCGCGGTGCTAGATTTAGCAGAATGGACAAAGGTCGTGGAGTCTCAACTGCTATATTTATCAGAATGGACAAAAGTGGTGGAGTCGCAGCTGCGAATTTTGGCAAAACGGGAAAATGTGGTGGAGTCGCAGCTGCGAATTTGGTAGAATGGGCAAATGTAGCAAAGTCGCAGCTGCGAATTTGGCAGAATGAGCAAATGTAGCGGAGTCACAGCTGCGAATTTGGAAAAATGGGAAAATGTAGTGGAGTCTTAGCTATGAATTTGGAAGAATGGGAAAATGTAGCGAAGTCGCAGCTGCGAATTTGGTAGAATGGGTAAATGTAGCGGAGTTGCAGCTGCGTCCAACTGTAGTATAAGCAAATTTTATTTGTGAAAGACCATGAAATATCCATCTTCTTCAAAGAGCTTTATTAGATCAGGAACAAATATGGGGTGTCTACAGTCATCTGGCCCAGTCACGGCTGCTGCTCCTCCAATAAGTTCCTTCACACAGTTCTTTAAAACAAACCAATCAAGTGCAAGAAAAAGTAAAAATAGATCAAATACAGAATGAAAGAAAAACTGATTATTTATGTACAAAAATATGTGTGGAAACTGAAACTTTTAGGAATTCACAGGGTTTAAAAATCCCTGTCCTGACATTAACTGATACTCTGGATCAGATGCAACTTGTGAAATAAAAGCCTCCCTTGAGATCGGCCTGTGATACAGTCGCAGTCGATGACCATTTGCGAATAATGGTACTTTGTTCTCATCAATGGTGATCAATCGGACTGTTCCATTATCAAATACCCGATCTATCTAATAGGGTCCCAACCAACGGGTGTGCAATTTGCCTTTAAAATCCCTCTTAAACCGTGAATCATACAACAAGGCCCAGTCTCCTTCCTGGAAGACTCTTTTCTTTATAAATCTGTCATGCCATCTAGAGAACTGTTGTTGGATTAAAGTTGTATGATGCACTACATCTGTGCGTTTCTCATCCAATTCATTGAGCTGATTCAGTCGATTCCTTTGAGCCTCTGATAAATCTAGATTTGCTTCAATAGCTATTTTCAAAGTTTTGATTTCAAATTCAATTGGGAAAACAACGTTCTTTCCATATACCAGCTCATATGGGGAAAAACCAGTGGTGTTACTCCAAGTAGTACGATAGGCCCACAGTGCCTCTGGAAGTCTTTCAACCCAATCTTTACGATGGCTCTTCACTGTTTTTGTCAAAATAGCCTCAATAACCTTGTTTGTGCTCTCCAACTGCCCATGGGCCTGTGGATGATATGGTGAGGTTATTCTGTGTTGAATATGAAATTTCTGCAACAGTGCTTCCAGCTTGTGAGATACAAACTGTGGTCCACCATCTATAATGATCTCCTTGGGTACTCCAAAGCGAGTAAAAATTCCTTCATACAGGAAATCAATCACAGCCTGATCATTGACCTTAACCAAGGCTACATCTTCCACCCATTTAGTCATATAGTCTGTGCAAACCAAGATATGAACTTTTTGCTTTGAGGGAGGGTTGATAGGCTCTACAAAATCTAGAGCCCACCTATCAAATGGTTCAACCACAAGCTGTGGCTGTAAAGGCATCTCATCGAATCTGTTGGGTTGGCCCATCCTCTGGCAGCTATCACATGCCTGAACATACTTCTTCACATCCCTGAATAATGTAGGCCAGAAATAGCCCATTCTCAAAACTGTATGACCTGTCCTCTTGTCAGCAAAATGTCCCCCACAGGGCTCATCATGGCAAGCTTTAAGAATGCTGAAAATTTCATCCTCTCTAACACATCTTCTGATTTCTAAATCAAGCCCAGTGTAGAAAATATGGCCATCAATCCAGCAGTACCTAGCACTCTGTTGTATGATTTTCTTTCTTTCTCTCTTCGACAGATGTGCTAGAAGCTTACCTGCAGCCAAAAAGTCAGCAATACCTGCATACCATGGGGAATGAGCTGATACTACGAACAAATGTTTGTCAGGGAAGGAATCTTCGACTAGTAAATTGTCATCAATATTAGTAAGTCGAGATAAGAAATCTGCAACAACATTTTTCTTTCCTAGTTTATCAATAATTGTGATATCAAATTCTTGTAGCAATAACAGCCATCTAGTAACTCTAGCATTTGTGATTGGTTTATTCATTAAATACTTGATGGCAGAATGATCAGTGTGAACAAAAGTAGAATATCCAGTAATATAATGCCTAAACTTATTGATGGCATAAACAATGGCAAGAAATTCTTTTTTTGTGACAGTATAATTCAGTTCAGCAGGAGACATGTTTTTACTAATATAATAAATAGCATAAGGAGCATTACCTTCCTGCTGTCCCAAAACTGCTCCAATGGTAGTGTCTGAAGCATCTGAAGAAATATGGAAAGGCAGAGCCCAATTGGGTCCTCTTAAGATGGGTGCTGTGGACAGCCTCCTTTTTAGCTCAGTGAATGTTGTTTGGCATGCATCATTCTAGATAAACTGTGCATCCTTCATTAACAAAGTGAACAAAGGAGAAGCCAGTTTGGAAAAAATTTCTATGAATCGTATGTAATAACCAGCATGCCACAAGAAGCTACGCACATCCTTCTGAGTTCCAGGAGTTGGTGTGTTTTCGATTACCTTGATTTTAGATGGGTCTACCTGGATACCAGTGGAAGAGATGAAGTGCCCTAGCACTATGCCTTCACTCTTCATCATGTGGCACTTTTCAGTGCTCAAAGAGAGCTCACTTTGCTCACAACATTTCAACACCTTTTCTAAGTTCTTCAGTGCTTCTTCATAGCTGTCACCATATGGAGTAAAGTCATCCATAAATATTTCCATGCAATCATTCACCATTTCTGAAAAGATTCCAATAACTGCCCTCTGAAATGCAGCTGGTGTGTTGCACAACCTAAAAGGAAGTACTTGGTATGCAAAAGTCCCCTAGGGACAAGTGAAAGTGGTTTTGTCCTGATCTTTTGGAGCAATCTGAATCTGGTTGTAGCCACTAAAGCCATCCAGAAAAGAGAAATACTTCTTCCCAAACAAGGTATCAAGGACCTGATCGATGAAAGGTAAGGGGAAATGGTCTTTCTGCGTTGCCTTGTTCAACTCTCCGTAATCCACACAGACCCTCCATTTCCCATTTTTCTTTGGAACGATCACAAGTGGAGAAACCCACTCACTGTCTGAAATTGGATATATGAATCCAGCTTCCAACAGTTTCTGGATTTCCTCTTTCACTATGTATCTCAGGTTTGGGTTCATCCTTCTTTGGGGTTGGCATACAGGCCTGGAGTCACTTTTAATATAGATGTGATGAGTGCACAGATGAGAGGGAATTCCCTTCATATCTATGTACTCCCAAGCAAAATCTCCCCTAGGCTGTTTCAGCAGAGTGACTAGCTGTTCCAGCTCACTAGGTGCCAGATTAGGATTAATATTCAATGTTTTTCGTGGCTCAACTTCCACTGGAACACTCTTCGAATTATTAAGTACTGAAATCACATTTTCATCACCGATTAGAGTTTCTTCTATAAGATTTTCTTGTTCTATTGCAACTAAAGTACTGTCCAAGATCTAATAAACATTCTTATTGACTGACGTGGGCTCACCGATGAAACTATTAATGGAATCATCCTCTATTTCATCTTTAAATGTCAAGGCTCTCCGTATGGTTAATAGTGCCTGAACTCCCTCTTCCTCCTCCAAATCTACCCATAATGGAGTATCAGCTTCTGTGCTTGGTCAAGATGCAGGGTATAGGGTTAGATTCTTGATCTCAGTCCCTTCTGCAATGGTCATAGAACCTGACCGAAAGCTGATACAGGCATCAGCTGTGGCCAACCATGGTCTTCCCAGGATCAGTGGGTGTCCCCCCAACTGAGATTTTGGCTGTAACACCAAAAAGTATGCAGGGTATTCCCATGAGTCCACTAAGATTACAAGGTCATATAGAATTCCTTCAGGCTTGATCATTGATCTATCAACAAGTTCCAAAATAGTAGGGGTTGGCCGAATATTAGTGAGTCCCAATTCCTTCACAGTTTCTATGGTCATAACATTAATAGTTGCGCCCAAATCCACCAAGACATTTGGAATCCGTGTGTTCCCTATGTGCACTGTAACAGTCGAGTTCCCAGGGTCATCATACTTTGCCACAGGGGTGTTTCCCATTATTAATTCTGACAATTTTCCTAGCACGTAGACAGTGGGAGGATCCCTGGGCCTTCTTCCTGTTTTCTTAACACACAAATCTTTAACTGTCTTAGCATAAATAGGCACATCATGAAGGGCCTGTAACAGTGGAATTTTAACATATAAAATTTTCAATTCTCCCACGAGATCAAATCAGGGTTGTT
Organism: Larix kaempferi; assembly: GCA_027924585.1. Taxonomy (NCBI): domain Eukaryota; kingdom Viridiplantae; phylum Streptophyta; class Pinopsida; order Pinales; family Pinaceae; genus Larix; species Larix kaempferi. The sequence goes on from BSBM01000770.1 coordinate 3,829,427, forward strand.
CCACTGTCTTCTGCAGCTGCAATCGTTCAGGATATGGTGGTTCTCTGTTCAACTGTGTAGGCTGTGGCAGATTGTGTGTTGCTTCCTGAGTCTCAGCTGCTGCTTTAGTAAGAGTATCAGCATCCTCAATAATGGGGCTTGCTGAATAGTGTTGATTTACTCCAGTTTCAGTCACTGGGGATGACAGATCCTTAGTGATAATAGGCTCCACTACCCTCCCTGATCGTAATTGTATATCATTGCAAGGAATCTGAGTAATGGAGTATGCAGGCATGTTGGCAGTCTCAAACTGATGGACTGCTTTATTGTTTGGGTTCGAGTTAGGTTGTGCAGGTAGTTGGGGTCGAAGTGGTGCATTCATGGGTGTGGCATTGTTCTGGAAAGGGAGCTGTAGTTGCTGATACTACTGGTGCTGATACTGTTGAGGAGGGTATTGTTGATACTGATTCTGGTGATGGGGAAAATTATTTCCTTGGTAAGGGTTCCTCCAGTTGGAATTCCAAAGAGCTTGGTTTGGCTGCTGTGGCCAAGGTATCCATGAATTAAGATTTTGCATTGGGTTCTGAGGTGGATGCCACTGGTTGTTGGAAAAATGTGAAGGGAATTGTGTATTCATAATATGCATGTTGTTCATTCCATTCATATTATGCAGAAAAAATGTTGGATCTGGATTCATACCTTGGTTTCTAGGCTGCCATGGTTTCTTCTGTGCCATAAAGTATGCTGGCTCTACATCAATAATAGATGCCTACAGGACTTCTTTAACCTTAGGTAATGAAGGACACTCTTTAGTTTCATGCTTGAGTTCACATATCCTACATACCCCTGCTTTGTCCAACGAGAACTCTTCAGTGGATGCTTCTTTCTACATTTGGGACAGAATACTCCAAGTGTAAGATCTTCTATTACTTGTTTCTGTTTTTCCTTCATGGCATCCAGCTCTAAGGACAGGGAACTCATCATATCTATTTTAAATTTCTCCAGTAGGTTTCCTATTTCTGCTCGAGTGGCACCTCCACTAGCTGACTTCTGAGTCCTAGTGAAAACATCTTGATCTCAATCCTTGTCTCGTTTGCTGGTTCTGGAAGATCCCCTGGAGTACCTTCAGCATAATTCAACAATTTTTTCAAAAGGTCCCTTCGAGATATCCCCTTTACCAAGCAAATTCAACATTTCAAGGCAATCTTCCCTAATTCTTCTTAGCAAGATGATCTTGACCACATCCTTTCCAATCTCATCATGACCAGATCTTTGCAAATTGTACAGTAATCTCTCCACAAAGTCTTCCAAACTCTCTTCATCCTTTTGAACCATTTTGAACAACTCTTCCTTTCTATCTCTAGTTCTACAATATTCTTGATATTTAGAAAGGAAGGTGTTCTTCATTTGGTCCCAAGTAGTAATGGTCTCACGACCCAAACTCATGAACCAGCGCAGAGCATTTCCTTTCAAGGTGGCTGGGAATAGCGTCAGCTTCTGAGCACTGGAGGTGTAATCATAGCTGCGACAGAGAATATAAAACTCAAAAAGAAACTCATCAGATCCTCAGAGGACTTACCATGGAAATTAGGGAGGACTGATGGTGAGATATTCTTCATAGGAGCTGCTCCAGGTGTCTGAAGGATAGGGAATTCTAATGTAGCCACAATATTACCAGGCTGATTATTTTCTCCTTCTTCCTCCCGGCGATCCTCATGTTCATTCTCACCCCTCTGTTCTCTACCAGCCATGGTTCTGGTCCAAAATTCAATAGTCTCTTTTATGCGTTCTTCCTCTACCTTAGCTTCTTCCTCTTTTCTCCTCTCTTCTTTTTGCCTTCTTTCTTCTTCTACTATTCTGTGAGTTTCCAACCACACCTCTTTAGTAAATCTGGTTCCATCAATATGACAAATCTCCTCTCTATCTGGTGCACCTACAACACTTCCCTTATCTTCAGGAGGTTTACTTTCTGCAACAGGAGTTGAAGGTCCTATTGTATTCTCCACTGTGGATGTTGAATGTTCAAGATTAGGAGGAACAGAATTTCCCCTGCCTGTAGAGTTCCGCTGTGGTCTAGTGGAAGAATCAACTCTAGCAATTATCTCATCAATATAAGTGTGTCTCCCCTTACCTGCATTACGACCTCGACCTCTTCCACCTGTGATGTTAGTATTCAAAGGGGGTTCCCGATTTGTTTTTCTTGTATTCATGCATGCCATAAAAATATTGAACTAAAGTAAAATCAAATGAAACCAACTACTAACTTTGTCTATCTATTACCATCCCTGGCAATGACACCAAAATGGTGGGCACTCTATATGTCAGTTAATTAAAGCTAACACACAGAATGATCAATATAAATTGTCAAACCCAGGAAGGTCTTTTATTTCAAAGGTAATAAGCACAATCTATGCATAAACAGATTAAGCAGTTGATTAATGAATGTAAGTAATGATCCTACCTAGATGCTCAGCCAGCTCATTCCCTAAGCAACTAATCTGATTCACACATCTACAAATCCCAATTGAAATAATCCTTCTTACATAATCAATCCAGAAAGTTAATGATCTAATAATGAAATGAAACGAGATTACTTTTGCAAGAAGTTAAATCCTTATGATCATCAAACTACAGCATTCAACCTTTACCAAAATGATCTATCCAGTGACTACTGTAACTCCAACATTATCTGTCTAATCTATGTATGCAATTAAAGATACAACAGCAACCAGAATTGAAATACAAGCTTGAACTCTACTGATGATTACTGGAAGTATTAGAAAGCATAAATAACTACCAATTGATTGGGATCGAGATTGGCTATTACAGCTGATTAAAACACACATGCAATTAATTGAATTGTTCTACACAGTCGACTATCACACCACTCTACTACAACTATTCAAGATGCATTTGTAAACTACCAGCAAGGAAGTTAATCTCTGTTACAGCTATCAGCAATGTCTGCAACATTCCACACCACACAACATAAATGAATTTAAACTATTCTCTATTACAGCTATCAGCAATGTCTGCAGCATTCCACACCACACAACAGAAATGAATTTAAACTATTCTACCTACTTAAATCAGCTATCTCTGTGAGAAGGCGGGCCCTGGCCTTCTAACAGAGACGCCGAGAGTCACAGCTAATTAAAACTCAGAAGTGAAGAATTCTGCTCTCATATTATTAATGGAAGATCATGAGCTTCAATGCTCTATTACAGCTTACACAAGTAATGATTGTTCAACCCCAAGCTACGAGAGCCTTCTGAAATTTATACAAAAAGAAAGACAGTTTCAGATCCAAAAAAATAGCGCAGAAGCGCAGTTACAACTAACTGATACAACGTGTTGAATAGTGTTGTTAATACCGAAGGATGTTGATGTCCCAATGGCAATTGGATCAATAGACTTGATAGCTGGAATGCCACTTGTCTATTGCAGCTAAGCTCTTCTTCAATGGGATCTGTTAGAGTGGAAATCTATTACAGCTCGCATGGAGGATGCGTTGTCCCTTAGAATATGAGGAGCTGACGTTGAAGAGTCACAGCTGGCACTGCTGGGATGATACACTTGCGCTTTTAGATCTTGGCTAAATAAAGTCACATAAATTAGTATAAACCAAGGACTAAGATCCATAATCCTTAACAGTCTTAGGCATAAAAACAAATAAAGTAATAGCAAATTATACCTGTCAATGTTATAGATTGATCTGGAAAGACATGGATATAGCTCATGAAAATAGGATGGAATTAGGGCAAAAAGGTGTAATAGAGGTAGCCAAAAGGGGTCATTTCCTAGACCCAATAGCTGCAATGTTCCACCCAACCATAGGTCTCTGCCCAGCCTATATTCTTTCAGCACTCAGAGACTGTTACACCCAAAATCTACCCATCATGAGATTCAGTGTATACACCCTTGAAGATATCTTGATTGAGTAATTAACCTGGGAGGATATGTACCCAGTTGTACCAGGTTTTGAGAGGTCATCGCAGGTTGCACTGATGCAACATGCGACGTTGCAGCTTGCTTCACTACAGGGTGCGACGAAGTTAGTTAATGGGAAAAAATAGCTTCTTCGAGGTTCTTCTCGAAACTTTCTTACTTGGGGCCTTATCCCTGACCTCTAGGGGACTTGGTACTCGATTCCTAATACCTTGGGAGGATCCCCTATCTCTCTCCTACCATATCTCAACCTATCCTATCCATACCCTATTCAGTTAGTCCTATATAAGAGAAGCTCTACTCCTCTCCAAAGGGAGGAAGTCTATGGTGTCTACATGATGGTGAAATCACTCTTGAGAGATCTCTACTCATCCTTGAGAGACTCAAGCTTCCTTAGGAGGAAATGGCAAATGGCTTTGTTGGAGAAGGGCTACAGCGTTAAGCCTTGGTTGTAGTTCTATATCTCTTCTATGTACTTCCCTATTTTTACAGTAATACAAATGCTTTCCACCAATATTGTTCATGTGTGTAATGATATTGAGTAGTTTACCTGCTTAACTGTTCACTTAGATCTCTTATTGTATAGATGCCCTTTACTTGTTTCTCTTGTTTCTTGTCTTAACAGGTCTTGCAGCTTGGATCTGATGACCGTGAGACGCGGAGTGGCATTTAGGAGAAAGGATAGCGAAGTGAAAGGTAAGACATCTAGTACTCGATCCTTAAGTAGATCTAGGAAATGCATTTGTAGCCTATTCTATTTGTTCTAGACTCGCATTGATCTAGGGAGATCCTGCTCGCGTCCGCTCGAGTGGATTTCCCAATAAACAGAGACCACCATCGAGTTGGGCATGATATCTACAAGGAAAAAGAGGATCTCAATCTTCAACACAACCCAAACAAATAGATACCCAACTCAACCCTAGAATTCTCTTGCACACAAGACTCATATATGGGCTTGGAAACACACTTTCAGCAATGGGACTTAGAAGCTAGATGGACATGGGTTTTCCCAAAAATGTAGGCACACCCAAAAACACATTTGTGAGAGGGAAAATCGACCATAGGGAAGAAAACGATTTCTCACACAGATATACAAGCAATCAGTGATCCAAAACAACCTCTATGGTCCCCAAATTTATTTTCCTTTCTTCCCCACTGTTATACAACACAAAAACTCCCTTCCCAGCTAGGAGAATGAAGGAAAACACAACAAAACCATGGAGGAAAATGCCCAAGTAGCTCCAAACTCGTGAGAGAAAAAACTGATGGGTGAATAATGGATTGGGGGAGAAATTCATGGCTCTTTTCTTTCCCAAGAAGCCAAACACGATTTTACATGAAGGATGGCCTTCCCATACCTGAATTTGGACAGCCATACCTCTCCATTCCCTAAGGCATTAACTACCTCAACCAACTTCTTGGGAGAGTAAATGATTGGGTACAAAAGTCAACATGGGTAGTGGAGGGTTGATGGGTTCTCTCATTGACACTTGGCTTGACTTGCTTAGCTCAAAGGTTTGAATATTTCCCTCCCAATTCCTTGTAAACATCATGCCCCCATCTCTTGTTGCATTGCATAGCTAGTTGTGGGCATTTATATTAAAATGCATATTTACAATTCCCATGGTTCACTAGCACATGGCTAGCATAATATCCAATACTTGCCTCTTCAAGGTCGAGCATTCACTAGCGGGGCCTTGGCCTTGAGCTCCACGCTAGGAATCATACATTCTAGCGGGGCCTTGGCCTTGAGCTCCACGCTAGGAATCATACATAATATGCATACAATATTTACATTATAGCCCAAAATATTATAAGGTTCAAAATGGGGACGTGACAATTTCAAGGATTTCAGGTACTTAAGTCACGGTCTTCGAAAGAACTCTCGTTCAATATCACTATAGTATTTTATGGTGTATACAGTAAACTCCAGAAGATATCCCTCCAACATACTATCTAACCAGTAATCGACAGCACGAGATATCTTATTATTAACACTTTCAAGGGTCCGGACTATCTCAGGTGTCAAAACTGTAGTTTCACCCCCTTGAAAGAACCTCTTCTGCAAGGTTAACCTCGCCAACCAGTCAACATAATAGGAAAATCTCCAAAGAACACATCATGTATGTCTGAGAAAACTTACTTATCTAAACACTTTTCTGCAACAAGGCGTGGGTCTATGTTCTGATCTCTAGCAAGATACCTCAGCTTCTTATCGATCCAATCCTGAATTTTTGGATTACTCGGTTTCCACATCCCCCTTCGACGCAAATCCTAGTGTTGGGAGAGGCCCAAGTTGGCGCAGTTTTGGAGAAGCGGATTCCAAGGATAGCACAGTGTTGTTGAAGCATAGCTCAAGCGCAGCATTTTTGAGGCAAGTATGAATTCGGCGAGGCCTAGTACTGGCCTATTTTGGGTAGAAGCGACTCTGCAATTCCTGGGAGCAGGGTATGGAGCAACGCGAAGATGGCAGACAAGGGCCTGTTTCCTTAGTAAAGGAAAAGGTACAAAGGATGGCCAGGGTAGTTGGAGCAGTTAAAGAAGAAGCAGCGGCCTGACAGCTACAAGAACAACATTAAAGAAGCGAATAGTGCAAAGGATGCACTAGGGTACAGTCAATGCTGCGCAGTCAGAGCAAGCGGCTGTCAGAAGAGCATCAGAGCCAAGGAAGCGACAAAAAGGGCGACCAAGGACAAGCAAAGTAGCTAAGAAGTTATGGTGAAGTATGGTTAGCGGGGTAACCACGCCGTTTTGGGGGGTTTAAGGGTACTATGGGGTTTTGGCCCATAGCTATTGTAAAGATGTGAAGTGCAGGCACAATCTATAAAAGGGGGCAATTTTTTATAGGGAAAGGTTGTTGAATCTTGTTGGGTTTTGTTGAATATTGTAAGACATTGTAAGAGAGATAGAGGCTATGTAGCTATGTGTGCAAAGCCCATTATAGAGAAGAGTCTACAGCTATGTGTGCAGACTGGAACGGTTGACCCTTCCCATTAATATAAACAATAATTCTTGTGGATGTAGCTCCCATCCGGGGGGTGAACCACGCAAATACTCGTGTTGTGTGATTACATCTATGAGATTGTCTATGTTTATGTTTATGTATGTTCATGCTTTTATATGTATTTTCACGTGTATGGTTGATGAGAATAATATGTTAAGTGTTGAACACATATAAATGATTATGCAAGTAACTCTGAATATGATGAATGTGTAGTTGCATAGGTAACACTAATTCAGCGTAGCCTATAATGTGTGAAACTACCTGGAAGCGCAGCCCCAAAGTCGCATTGTTGTAGTGCAGTGTGGGTAACTACCACTAGAGCGCAATTCCTGAGTTTGTTGTGGTATTAGAAGTGGATGCAAAGTCGCTGTGAATTCGCTCAGTGGACCGATTCCATAGCTACGCATCACCGGGTTACAGAAACTTACTTTTGTAGCCACCCCATAACTTCTCCTCGGGTGAGACCTCAGTCTGTTCGTAGGCTATTGCCGAAAGGGTCTATGAAAAGGGGGTTTTGTTGGGTGTCTGAACTATGCAGAACCCAGGTCAGTATAAGAATGAGCTAGCACACCCAACACCTAGTCCCGTCAATGGAACCATTTGTTAATGGCGCAAATCTACTTAGAGCAGGGTTCATTCAACTAATCACCAACAAACCCCAAGAGACCGACCCTTTCGGCATCACCTACGAGCAGGTGAAGTCTCACCCAAGGTATCTATGGGAACTACAAGAACCATATTTCTGTAGTAACGAATGGGTGCAACAGGAAACTACCGACCAAAACATTTCTAACCTCGACATAACACAAAGTCTCACAGCATAGAGATTGCATGCATGTTATTTAACTAACTATGACATATATCTAAGAAGTATTCATATTATTCATACATCCAGATTATTTAACATTTATATGTCAATATGCAGAATGTAACAGAATACATAGGACATCATCACATCATTCATACATAATGAACACCATATATAACATGGAAACCCAAGCAGGAGAAAACCACGGAAGCTCTTTCTTTATTCATGAGTCGCCAATTCCCTAGTCTTTGTTCTTAATGTTTTGTATAACTTTAAATTGTAGGAGTTTGGATCACCTCTAAACAAAACAAGCCCTCAAAATACTAGTGGACTCTCAAAAACCTGAAATTATTTTTCTTTAAGAAACAATGGGTGAAGGAGGCAAAATATATGCAGACTTAGTAAATATTTTTAGTGGGTGGGATTTCTTTTCTCTAATTCTAGAGGTATATCTAGTGGGTTGATCTCTAGTTGGAGGCCAATATGTATTTCATGTGGTAATTCTTGGGATTTTGACTCAGCCCTAGGCATGAATTTGTACTTCTAGGAGCTAAGAATCAAGGTCACAACCCTAGATTTGTATGGAGCACATTTAGACAAATTCCCTTTTTGGGAAAGGTTGTTTAACTTAAGTTTACTGGGACATTCACATATTATTGTAGGAGGTGATATGAAATTATCTTTGGGTAATTTTGAAAATTGAGTGAAGCTACCTTAGTGGATCCCTTGTCATTTTTTTATGAGGAGACTAGATAAGTGTAGTTATTTTTCTATACCTCCAATTAAGCTAAGGCATACTTGGAGAAACAAAAGGATGGGTGTAGAAAGGATCTTTAAAAGGTTGGAAATTTTTTTATTGACTGGAGGGTTTATGAATTTTCATACAAGGGTTATGCAATGGGTTGGTATAGCTAGGGAATAAGATCATTTACCCATACTTTTAGAGCTAGTTGTTGTGGGTGAAAATCCCCCTGTCTCTTTCAAATTCAATCCTGAATGGTTGGAGGTTGTTGGTTTTGTAATTTTAGTAAAGAATCAGTGGGTACCCTTTGAATGGGGGCTTATGGAATCTACAACAATAGGACATGTCATTGTGAAGTGGGCCCATGAGAAAAATCTTAATTGTGAGAAGGATTTAAAAGATGTTGAGAGTTATTTGAAGGAATTATAGTTTCAGAACTTGTCTAGTTTCACAAATGAGAATCATAAGGCTTGGGTAATTGAGCTAGAGCAAATGAATATAATATTTTTGGATGAGAAGGAATCAAATTAGAGAGTCAAAAATAGAGCTCTATGGTTGGAAACAGAAGATGAAAATACAATTTTTTTCACTAGTTCTTAAAAAAATGGAATATGGAATGTGTAGAGATCTGATGGCTCTATGATTTCTAGTTTCAAGGATTTAGCTAGATCAGGAGTGGATCATTTCAGTGGACTTTTTGAGGAAAATAATAAATATGCCATTCCTGAGGTGGTTAAAATGGCCACTTTTGTTCCCAATTTTGTCTCTGAGGAAGATAAGTTAATTTGGTGGAAGAGGGTTCTAAAGAGGAGCTTTAGGTGGACCCACACTCTTTCCAGAAGGACAATAGTCTAGGTCCTAATGGATAACATGTTAGTTGTTTTCCTAAAGTTTAATGAAATGCTAAAGAAAGATATTTTGAGAGATATTGAATAATCTAGAGAATATAGTGGCGTCTTGGTTGCATTTAATACCGTTATCATTGGTTTGGTCCCTAAATAAGATAAAGCTTCCATTTTTAGGATTATAGATCTATCTCTTTATCCAATTGTATCTACAAAATAATATAAAAGCTTATTGCTGAAAGGGTGAAGGCTCTTCTATCTAAGACTATCTCCCGAGAACAATTGGGTTTTTGGTTGGGAGACAATTTCACGAGGCAATGGGAGTGGCATGAGAATAGTTTTACTCTATAAAAATAAAAAGGTTCCTTGCTATGGAAATCAAGGTTAAATTTTTAAAACCTTATGATAGGGTTAGTTGGATTTATTTAAGATTGTTGTTTATACATTTGGGTTTCAACCTCAGTTTTGTCAATTGGGTTATGAATTGTGTTACTACAATTTCCTTTGTAGTCTTAATAAATGGCTCAACTTCATATTTCTTTAGACCTAGGAGAGGTATCAAGTAGGGATTCCCCTTATATCCATTGTTGTTCCTTCTTATGGTTGAAATCCTAAGTAGAGTTGTACTTGAACTAAAAACATTTGGGGATTTCAAATAAATTAGAGTGGGTAAGTATTTACATATTTCTCACTTATTATTTATGCATGATGGTCTCCTTTCCATGATGGTTCTCAAAGGGATTCTCTTAAGCTCGGGGAGATACTAGATCTATATAGTATGACCACTAGAATGATAGTCAATGTTGGGAAATATACACTTTCCCAAAATACATGGAAGACCTCAGTATTCCATATTTGATTGCAACTCAACCTCATCAAAGGGGAAATCCATGATATTCTTCGATGTGTTGTACTTATGCAGTTGGCAATGCAACTACACCCCGCCTCTTACTCATCCAATTCATTTCTCCACCAAATAAGTTAAAAACATAATCATTTGTAGATATTTCATCGTCAAGATCTCTATCCCAGTCTACATCAACAAAACCTTGTGTATCTATCCCCCTATGAGGTATAGACCTTCCTTGAGAATATTGCATAATTTTTAGTGCCACACAAATATATGAATACCCTCTCTATTGATGTCCAATGTTATTTCCCTAGTTTTGACATATTTGCTCAAAACTCCCATGGCATGTGCAATGTCTGGTCTAGTATGGACCATAGCATACATTAAACTTCCAACAACATTGGTATAGGAAACATGTGACATGTCTTATACCTCTTCTTGAGTCTTGGTACAATGATCTACATATAATTTTCCACCTATATGAATAGGGACCTTTACCGGTTTACATTTCTGCATATTAAACCTCTGCAATACCATCTCAACATGTTTCCTCTAACTCAACCATAGTATTTTATTGGCCTAGTCTATTTTAATTTCCATGCCCAAAATAAAATTTGCAGCACCAATATGTTTCATATCAAACTTAGAAGACAACTGGGCTTTGAAATCCTTGATGATTTCCTTGTTATTTCTAATTAGCAACATATCATCAACATATAAGACCACATAAATAAAATGATCACCAACCTGTTTGGAATACACATAGTGATCAATTTTGCTTCTGAAGAAACCAAGTCCCAATAAATAAGTATCAAAATTTTGATACCACATTCTTGGTGATTGTTTTAATCCATACAGGGACTTCTTCAACTTGCAAACCAGCTCCTTCTTTCCCTTCACTACAAAACCTTCCGGATGTTTCATGTAAATTTCTTCTTCCAAATCACCAAGCATAATTGTTGTCTTTGCATCCATATGCTTCACTTTAATATCAAAATCAATATCAATAGACAAAAGAAATGTAATAGAAGTCAATTTAGGAACAGGAGAAAAAAAACCAATCCCCTCCACTTGGGAATATCCCTTAGCTACTAGGCAAGCTTTGTACTTCTCCACCTTACCTTCAACATTCAACTTTTTCTTAAACACCCAATTATACCAATAAGTTTTCTTCCAAGTGGAAACTAAACTAGATCCCAAGTCATATTTTTATCCAAGGCATCCATTTACTCAACCATTACCTTCTTCCAAAGTTTATTATTCTATGAATCCACTACCTCCCTAATAGATCTAGGATCATCATAAGTAATAGATAGAGAAAAAATAGAACAAAAATAGGTGGTATATACCTTTCTAGTTTTCTTCTTTCATGAACATATCTCTACAAGGTTAGAACTTGAGGTTCTTCCTCTTCTGGTTCATCTTCTTCCGTTTAGTCATATTCTTCACCCTCCAACTCAAACTATATTCTTCATTGGTTATAAATACAACATCCTGACTATAAATAGTCTTATTAGTTATTAGGTTCCAAATTTTATAACCTTTTATACCATGTTTATAACCAATGAAGATACATTTTTCTACTTTATTGTTTAGCTTCCTCCTATTTTCCTTTGGAACATGCACATAGGCATCACAACCAAAAACTTAGATGTTTAAGAGAGGTTTTTTTATTGTTCCATGCCTCATGTGGATTTTTGTCAACTAGTGTTGATGTAGGTGATTGATTTAACGTAACTTGCAGTATCCACTACCTCAACCTAGAATTCCCGTGATAATCCTACACCACTAAGGATACTCCTTTCCTTCTCCATCAATGTCCTATTCATCCTTTTTTCAACTCCATTTTTATGAGGTGTTTATGGAGTATCATTTTTCCTTACTATTCCACACTTCTTTCATAATTCCTCTAACTCATTTATGTAGAACTCTCCATCATTATATGTCCTCAACACCTTTATTTTCTTCTCTGCCTATTTTTCTACAAGAGATTTAAACTCTTTAAATTTCTCGAAAACTTAAGATTTCTCATGGAGTAAATGGACCCATGTGTTCCTTGAAAAACCATTAATGAATGAAACATAGTACATAGATTTACCTAGTGATGGAATAGGAATAGATCCAAACACATAACTGTGTATTAACTCCAAGATTCATTTTGCTCTAGTAGCACTATATGGGAATATTACCCGATTATGCTTACCATATATGCAATGTTTTAATAAATCAAAGTCTAATGAGAAATCAAACATACCTTCTACCATACCTTTACCTTGTAAGGCTCGAAGTCCCTTCTCTCTAGTATGTACCAGTATCTGATGCCACGTCATTATCTTGTCTACAAGTAAAATAGGGTTCATGCCTTGCTCATTTATATCCTTAAAGAATAATGAAACTATTACATCCATTATTAAAAGTTCCTCCCAACATCTGTACATATTTGGAATCCAAACTTTCCACATCAACACAATTAATCCTCAAACCTTCTTGCATGTGTCCTCTTAAAATATAGTATGCACACTTGCATCACCCATCTTAATTACATATATTAGGTTTCTATCTAGATCTAGAATGTGCAAAACCCTAGGAAGAGCTTTAATCCTTCATTCTTTAAGTAATAGATTTACCCTTCCATGTCCTATTATTTTGGTTGTCGAGTCATATCCTAGGAAAACATAACCTCCATTGTACTTTTCATATTTATAAAAAAACTCCCTATGAGCACTCATATGAAATAAATCACTCGATTCAATCAACTATACATCATGATTTTCATGTGTACCTATAGATGACAAGTAAACATCACCTCCTTCTTCTACAGAGGGTTTTTCTTCTGTGGAAGGGGCATCATCATATCCCTTACCTTTATCAGCACTCTTAGATGTGAAAATTCTCTTATAAATCCTAACTTTATTGCATTTCCATCATTTATTTTCAAATTGTCTTGGAGATTTATATCTACCTCTAGACTTAGATATACCCCCATAAATTCTATCTTTCCTCTCTTAGGAATGGATTCTCATAGATAGAACATCCTTGGTCACATCCTCCATGAATTTATCCTTATTTCATCTACTAACAAGGATTCAACTACATCCTCGAACTTTGAAATGGATTGAGTGGCACTACCAATTGTTACACCTAGATTATCCAAGAGTATGGAAAAGAACATTGTAAAGCAATAAAATTGTATTCTTTCTCTGTCTTAATATCAATAGAGTTCAATTGACTTACTAGAGTATTAAAGTCATTTAGATGATATTCCACAGTGTCACCATTCTCCATCCTAAGATGAAACAATTTCTTTTGAAGAAATAAGTTATTTACCCCAGCCTATCCCATAGCTTCTTTGCACTGTCTTCTCAACAACATTGAATCTAAGAGGCATAGCCGAATCGTGCTTCTCACTTTTCTCTCCAACTATTTTGAATCTTCTTTTGACATTCTAGTGGGTTTGTGTGTATATCCACATAAATCCAGTGATCTCTAACTACAAGAAGATCTTCCATATCCAACTTCCATAACTTGAATATCTTGCCATTAAAATTATAGATTTATATTCTTGAACTAGTCACCATTTTCCTAGCACAAGATTCACTTGGCGAAGCTCCCACTCCAACACAGGTTTATCACAAACCCAATATACCCTTTCCCTTCATGGGATAAGATAAAACCTAGAAACAAAGGCATCCCCCTAAAGACAATAACCTCACTTTGATACCATATGAAGTGTTTTGACAAACCAACATAAGAAAAGAAAAACCAAATAGAATCTAAAACATGAGAATTAACAATGGCTCACACACACATTACATAGAGATTTACCTTGGAAACCCAAACCAGGAAACCCAACATTCCTAAGTGTTTCTCCACCTATATCTCATTGTATTATATTTATATTTTTTGTTTACAATACAATATTAAAGGATCCAAAAACCTAATCCATTAATCTAGATTAGATTCCAACCCCAATTCCTTAACAGTAATTAGTTTACAATTAGCCACAAAACCATGGGCCAAAAACAACTCAAAATAGATGAAAGAGAGACCCAAAAAAATTATTTCGTGGGTGTTGGCCCACCATGCCCCCTAGCTAGTGGGATTAATTAGATACCCCACCCCCCTCCCCCGGGAATCCCTTTCCCTAGGAACCTACAAAAAGTACAACACATGTTGTTTGGCAGACAATCTACCAAGAGCGGACTCGAGGCCTGATATCCCTAGCTTAATGTAAGTCTAGAACAAATAGGACAGAACATAGAATACTTTCCTAGATCTAATTAGAGATCGAGTAGATAGATGCTTTACCTTTCAGATCGCTGATCCTTTCTCCTTGATGTTTTCTCCAAGCTTGATGGTCTTCAGATCCCAGCTGCAAAACCTGTCAAGACAACACAGAAACAAAACAAGTAGTAAAATGCACCTAAACAATAATAGATCTAAGTAAGCAGTTAAGCAGGAAAACTACACAAAACATCATCAATGTAATGAGATTTGGTGGAAAGCATTTATATTACTGTATAAAAGGGAAAGTACATAGAAGGAAGTGATTACAACCAATGACTTAACATAGCAATCCTTCTTCGATCACGTCAATGCCAAAGCCTCCAAAGGGATGATGGATCTCTCAAGGGATGAGTAGAGATCTCTCCTAAACTAATTTCACTAGCATGTAGATACTATAGACTTCCTCCCTTTGGAATGGGAATGAGCTTCACTTATATAGAACTAAGAGGATATGCTAGGTTGAGATATGGTAGGAGAGAGATAGGGGATCTCACCCAAGGGATAGGGAACCGAATACCAGCTCCCCTAAAGGCTAGGGATAGGGCTCCACATCACTCAACTTCGAGAATGGGCTCGAAGATGCTCTTTTAATCAAATAACTGACATCGTCACAGGATGCATTAGGAAAACCTACGATGTTGCATGTTGCACAAGGGTGAACCGCAACGACCTTGAAAAGTAGGTTAGTTAAGCCCTCCAATCATGGGAAACTTCAAGGATGTACAAACTGAGTCTCAGGGTAGCAAAATTTAGGTGTAACAGAATTCCCCCCAAAGCATGAAGCTGTTGAAAATGGACAGGTGAAATGCTTTGACAGAAGGAATGGTAATGGACTTGTCGAACGAAGGATGTTGTTGTAGTACAAATGACTTTGAGTACACAGTCTCATATGAATCACAACATGGCTTCCGACCAATACAACGCAGATCCATGATAGTAATGACCGACTAAACGCAATCATGGCTGCTAGACATAAGCATAGATCCATGATGAGATGATAACACAGCCACGACCAATACAAAAGTGGATCCATGTAATATGACTCAAAACAATCTCCATCGCAACCTGGGTAATGTTGGAATATTCTCCCCACCATTTTGTATTTTGCATGCTTGCATGTAGATCTGCATGCTGCATGCACTTGCATGCAATTGCATGCATCCATTCATCATCATGGTGGTCTCCCCGGTACCTAGAGCTTGCTTCTAGCTCTTATTTACCTGCATGCAAAACTGCATGATGCATGCATCCAGTCATCATCATGGTGGACCTTCCAGCTCCTAGAGCTTGGTTCTAGCTCTCCACAGCCTATCTACAGTCCCCAAGGGGCCTCCCAGCTTCCAAAGGCGTCATTCTCTAGTCTTTTGCATGCCTAGTGCGCCTTTCTCACCTACCACAACCAGTTAGGTGCCTTTCTCACCTACCAGTCAGTTATCTCTCAATTCTTCCTTGATTTGAGGTTAGATTGACTCCCCCACTGACTGTTTTCACTCCGATGGACCTCCAATGAGACTAGTCTACCCATTCTGACTCCAGTTAGCTCCTCACACGCCCTCCATTGAGCCTCCATCATCCAATTCATGCCTACCTCACTCAATTAGACTCCTCATGCACCCTCCACTGAGCCTCCTTCATTCAGTTAGTGCTTACTTCACTTAGTTAGACTTAGTTGACTGACTATTACCTCTAATGACTGATACATTGACTGGATGGTGACTCCACTATCATTCAAGCCACACTTTGAGTTAGGAATTCGAATGCCCTACTTGGCCTATTCGAATCATATATTATGCACCTTATTATTCTATTGTACTCATTCACTTACATTCTTATTCATTGTATAATACTGAAATTATGTTCTATTCTACTATGTTTATGAGTGATAATTGAGTGTCTCCTTCTCTTCTTCTTTGCAACATATTTGTGAGTTTTATTGTGAGTTGCTACAACTGTCAGATCCTTGCATATTATTACATGGTATCATAGCAGGAAGCAGCTATTCGAATTGCAGCATTTCTTTGAGCAGCTATCTTTCACTTGTGCACCAGAAGCCTATGAGCTTCCACAACAAATCCTGGTGCTATTACTTGATTTCATTGGAGAAATCCATTGAGATCTAGCCAGGTGTGAAGGACTTAGTCCATGTGCCAAGTGTCCTTAAGGTATTGTTCAATCGAAGTGTAGCATTCTCCATCATCACATCTTTTATTGTTTTGTAGGTTTATTCACCCGTTCGGAATCTTCTTCAACTATTGACTTTCTCTGTTCAGATGGATCTAAAGCTTACATATTCCAACTATGTTGAGTGGAAATCCAAGATGGCTCTCTTCATGAGATCCAAGAGCTTCACCCGAATACTCAACGGAACGATGGTAGAACCTCTCAGTGTAGTTGAAAATTCCAAGTACTTGGATCGGCTTGATGAAGCAATTGGTCTCCTATTTCTCTCAATTTCGGATGAACTGCTCTTTCATGTTATCGATCTTACATCTCCAAAAGAGGTGTGGGACAAGCTTGAATCTCTCTTTGGGCCAAAAGATGATATTGTAGCACACAAATTGGAAAATGAGCTCATATGTTTGAGTCCTAGCAATTTTGATTCTATCAATGCCTTTCTCACCAAGTTCAAAAGCTTGATATCATAGTTGAAAAGATATGAGATAGTGAAGGAAGATAAGCAGCTTATACTTGCCATTCTCTCAAAGTTGGGGGAAAATTTCTCAGTTTTTGTCTCTACTTTCCAGTCAGCTAGGTTGTCCATTCCAAGATGGAAGTTTCCCTCATTTGATGATTTCACAAAATCTCTTACCCAAGAGGAAAAGAAGTTGATTTCAATGGGAATGATCATACCCAAATTGGATTCAGCCCTTAGAGTTGTAGAGAGAGCGAATGATATATGAAAGCTAGAGATTATTGGTGATACAAGGCCTACACACCATTCAGCTAGATTTTCATACTCTAAGAAGGCCAAACATTCTCAAAAGGGAAAGACAGAGTGCACATATTGTCATACAGGACCTCATCCTGAGAGCGCTTGCATGCGGAAGACTATAGATTTGATGGCCAAGTTATTTGAAGAGAACAACCTTCCTGTACCAGCATGTGCAAGGAAGAAAGATTCTGAATCTACCAGATCCAAAGGAAAGGAAAGGTGTAATGCTCTCATAGCATCTGCATCAACTAGTCCTTCTCTTATCATAGATTCAGGAGCATCTTGTCATATGGTTTCCTCCAAGGAACTTTTCTCTAGTATCGAAAGCTTCAGTGGTCCTTCCATCAGAATGAGCAATGATTCAGAAATCCCTTCTCAAGGTATCAGAAGAATCGATCTTGACTCTGGATCTTTTTCTGGTGTGCTTTATGTTCCTTCTCTTGCACTTAATATCGTCTCAGTATATTAGATGACTCATATTGGAGAGCCAAAAAGGATGATCTTGTTGAGATATTGTAACTTCAAAGAATATTATATTTGTACTTTATTATTCCGGAGATGTTTCATTCCTCCGTGAAGATCTTATTGTATATCCGGAGATGTTTATTCCTCCGTCGGAATTGGTAACTTGGGTTATTAGACTTCCCTAGTGGGGGTCGGCCCTATGTGTGTTATGTGGGTCAAAGGGTTATTAGACCACCCTAGAGGGGTCGGCCCAGTTAGTTGTAGTGGGGTATTTAACCCATTGGTTAAATACGAGCCTACATGTTTTGTGTAAAATATAAGTCGGAGTAGTGTATAAATAGAGGAGGTGTATTCCACATTTTACACACTCACTCACTTGAGAGTGGCACACTTGTGGAGGAGAGGTCTGCTATGGAGAAGGAGGAGCTTATTCTCAGGGTTACATCTTTGTATATTGCTGGTCATCTATATTGAGGAAGCTTTACTAGGTTTTCTACCCCATGAGGGTTTCCCAAGATAAATTTGTGTCTCTTGTGTTTATGTTGTGCTTGTTGTTTCTTCAGTGATCCTGTATATGCTATTATTGTGAAATGGAATGCAATGCTACTATTTTCTGTCTTAGCATATTAAATCTTAACATGGTATCAGAGCTAACCTGGAGGAAGGCAATGTATGGCACTTACGACACTTGCTTCACTTGAGACAATTTGAAGGTTTGGGTTTTACATAGCAAAAACCAGTCATCGTGGAACTTTCGCTATAAATCCATTTATGCGAAGGTTCAGGATCTGAAATGTTTACAGGTCGTAGATAACATCCCCAGGTACCTTGTGTCCAAAGGGCACCCTCAGATTTGTTGTACTTTGTGAGTTATGATCAGTACAAGTTAGGGTTTCTGTCTCTTCCAAATCTCAGTCAAAATCAAGTGACCTAGGAAAAAAGGTCATAACTTGGGCTAGGAAGCTCCAAATGAAATTTCGTAAAAAGTGACAAGACTATACTATCTCAAAAAACTTTTTTCAGAGGCCGAAGTTGAACCAGTGACACGTGGCACACCGTACAAGTTCGCTCTCCTGTTTTATCCCATAAACAGGTCACGTTGCGACACTTGGCATAACTGGGGCTAGGAAGCTCCAAATGAAATTTCGTAAAAAGTGACAGGTAGTACACAGACTTTAATATCTCGGGAAACATTTTCAAAGGCCTAAGTTGAACCAATGACACATGGCACACCGTACAAGTGCGCTCTCATGTTTTATCCCATAAACAGGTCACGTTGCGACACTTGGCATATCTCTCTCTCAGAAAATCCAATTGAGGTCAGACCTGTCGGGATGGAAAGATGACAGGTCAGGATACCACAGAAAAAGTTTTCAGACCCTGTGGAGCAAAAAGTTCAGAGTTACAGCAGAAACAATCAGGTATATATATTTCTGTCAAAACAGAAGTATTTTTGGAGCACCTTCATTCATGGCTTCTGGAATTTAGGGTTTCGGAGAAAGTTAGAATTTTTGGAATCGGAATCCACGGCTAAATGCTACTCAGGAAAATCGAAATTTAGAGACCAAGATCGAATTTTTTGGTTGGGTAGAAGACCCGGCTTGATCAAACCCCAGTTCGGGATTTTGATCGGAAAGATGGAAAATTAGGGCTTCAACAAAAGTTGGAATTTTTTAAGTCTATAACCATGGCTGGAAGCTCCTCAGAAAAATAAGAGTTTAGAGCCTTGGATCGAACCTTTTGATTGGACAGAAGGGTGGGCTTCATCAAACCCTAGTTCGGATTCCTGTCTAGAAGATCCAGAAGTTTCGAAGGCAATTTTGAGGGGTCAAATTTTGGAGATTTCAAAATTGAAGTATGCTAGCAAGACACATCCTTCCATCCATTCAGAAGTGTGAAAGTCAAAGATTGAATTTTTAGGGTTTCTCTAGAAAACCCTAATCAAGCTCCAGATCAAGTTTCAGGGGGAGTTGAGGCTAAGGCCTTACATAAGAAGACTACAAGAAGTCTCGACAGGTATGACTTAAGGAGGTTCAGGTATGTCTTGAAATCTGATTCTTGATTAAGTTCATGATGTGTTTGTCTTCATATTATTTATTAGTACAATCTTGATTAATGTTAGAATTTTCTTATCACCCTAGTAACAGTATGAATGCATGTGAATGATCGAAGACATTCATTGATTAGGGCTATATGATTGTACTAATGCATTATGGTGTTGTGTGAGGTTGATGTTGTCTGCTAACAAGATACAGGTACATCACAAAAGACAAATCAAGTTCCATGACCATGACAACATGAAGACAAAGACTCATCCATAATCTTTGTTCTACTTACGAGGTATGTATGAGTTTGTTATATTATGCTTAACCTATGAGACATGCAGGTTCTAGCTCAGGATCTCTAAATCATTGAAGAGATTGTTTAGGTATGTTGTACATAACTAAGTAGGTATACTAATCCAGGTGTGTTTTCTTATGTCAAGTTAGAATCTTACCTTGTGTTAGGATCCCTTATATAAGTATACTTCGTATGATTGGTTATGCTTATTCATAAAGTTAGTAATCAAGGGTTTATGCATATTATGTCTCTTGTCTTGATGATTTAATTAACCAGAAGATTACTATGATCAAACAAGAATATGCATGAGTAAAAGAAGACTTCCTTGAAACCCTGAATACTAATGATCATGACTATACATATTCAAGATTATTTAGAATTAGAATGTTTTGAGAATATACTAATGAATGTATGTTTGTGTATGAGATCATGAGGATGACACTAGTGCACACTTGAGCATGCACAGTGGTACAGAATGAATAGAAGTTCAAAAGACATATAGAAGATCAAGCGGGAGGCAACCGCACAAACATAAAAGATAAGTATTTGAGTTGTTATTTGAAATAGTAAATGATATTTCTTGTATGCATATTTGTATTCATAGAATATATCATGCTGAGTGTAAACATTCATAGAGCATTGAACAGTATACTACTAATATGCATATGATTGGTAAGTTGGACAAACATTCCATTGTTGCTTGTCTAGAATGAAACCTCTTTGCTGACATGCTGAGAGCTGTGCACACTCTCGATAGTATGTTCTGGTAGAGATGGAAGGCATCTAGATAGCCACTGTATGCATACAGGATATGGGAAAGTGTTGTGCCAAAGTATTGGTCAAAATAGTTGCATAACTATGTAAATGATATCTGTATGCATAATAGGTTATCATGTCAATATGATTTGATGATTATGAAGTATTACTAATAATGTACTTAATTTTGATTTGTAGGAAAGATCATGATGAATGATGAACACTGAACAAGCGATGGATGTTCAACAAAAGGATTTACAAATCAAACACACTATAGAAGGCTTGTGGCTAGAAGATTCTCTTAGAAAGAGGAAGAGAATCATGATGAGATGTTTGCTCCAAGTGGCTAGATAAGACCATTCTCTTAATGGTGTAATTAAAGAAGAAGTGTGAATCAGGTTCTGTATGGGTTCCCAGGATCGATAATCAATTGATGAGCTTAATGATCACCATGGGTAATGTGGATCTCAACCTTTGCTACAAGGTTGAATATGGTTTCTCTACACAGATGTTGATTGGGAAGAAATTGTATCAGACAGGAAGAGCACATCGAGAGGATGTTACTGTCTGGGATCAACCATGATCTCATGGTTTAGAAGGAAGCAATCTAGTGTGGGTCTCAGCACAAGCGGAATATATGGCTGCTTGCTCTGCTAGTTGTGAAGCGGTATGGATTTAGAATGGACCCAACTGTGATCCTATGTGACAAACAAAGTTGTACCAAAATGGCAGAGAATCCAGTATTCCATGATAAGTCAGAGCACATAGAGATCTGACATTTCTATATACAAGATATGGTGCAGAAAAGAATTAAAGTTCGAATTTGTAACAAGTTATCAATGTACTAACCAAACCCCTACCTCAAGTAAAGTTTTCTGAGACAAACTTAAAATAGTTCAGAAGGACCCTCCTCGAAAGGGGGAGCGATGTGATCACTTATGATGAGATTTCCCGCATCGACAGTGAGGTCGATGATGTGGATACCTATATTGGTGATGCCGACAGAGAGGTTGGTGGATGGTCCTTAGACAGGGTCTAAGGTGACAAGGGGATTGCATCATCCTTGAACACATGTTCTAAAAGAGAGCCGTAGACATATGTCTTCGAGAATGAAGTCCTTGGTGGACATGAGGGGATTGGATCATCCCTAGACTTCAGTCCTAAAGAGAGTCGTAGACGTATGTCTTCGAGAATGAAGTCCTTGGTGGATATGTGAGGATTGCATCATACTTGAACACAAGTTCTAAAGTGAGCCGTAGACAAGTGTCTCCGAGAAAGAAGAGGGATTGTATCATCCTTGAACACTTGTTCTAAAGAGAGCCGTAGATGTATGTCTTCGAGAATGAAGTCCTTGGTGGACATGTGAGGATTGCATCATCCTTGAACACAAGTTCTAAAGTGAGCCGTAGACAAGTGTCTCTGAGAAAGAAGAGGGATTGTATCATCCTTGAACACTTGTTCTAAAGAGAGCCGTAGATGTATGTCTTCGAAAATGAAGTCCTTGGTGGACATGAGAGGATTGGATCATCCCTGGACTTCAGTCCTAAAGAGAGCCGTAGACATGATGTCTCCGAGAATGAAGTCCTAAATGAACAGGTAGGGGATTGCATCTTCCCTAGACCTCGGTCCCAGAATTGAGCCGTAGACTAATGTCTCCGAAAATTGAAGATAGGACTGCATCGTCCCTGAACTAGGTTCAAAATGTACATGAGGACTGCATCGTCCATGAACTGGGTTCAAAATGTACGTGAGGACTGCATCGTCCATGAACTGGGTTCAAAATGTACGTGAGGACTGCATCGTCCATGAACTGGGTTCAAAATGTACGTGAGGACTGCATCGTCCATGAACTGGGTTCAAAATGTACGTGAGGACTGCATCGTCCATGAACTGGGTTCAAAATGTACGTGAGGACTGCATCGTCCATGAACTGGGTTCAAAATGTACGTGAGGACTGCATCGTCCATGAACTGGGTTCAAAATGTACGTGAGGACTGCATCGTCCATGAATTGGGTTCAAAATGTACGTGATGGGATTGCATCGTCCCTAGACATGAGACTTGTCTTAAAGTGATAAGGACTAATCATCCTGTAAGTAGATTGGGATTGCATCGTCCCTAGACATGAGACTTGTCTTAAAGTGATAAGGACTAATCATCCTGTAAGTAGATTGGGATTGCATCGTCCCTAGACATGGTGAGGTGTCTTAAAGTGATAAGGACTAATCATCTTGTAAGTTGATTCGGGATTGCATCATCCCTAGACATGGTGAGGTGTCTTAAAAGGATAAGGATTGATCATCCTGTAAGTTGATCTGGATTGCATCATCCATAGACATGAGAGATGTCTTAAACTGAGAGGGACTGATCATCCCGTAATAGGATCTTGTGTGTTGCAGAGTATGCTGCTATGTTTTGATGATAGATGTATTAGTGAGAATACATGCTTTTGATGATAGATGTATTAGTGAGAATACATGCTTTTGATGATAGATGTATTAGTGAGAATACATGCTTTTGATAATAGATGTATTAGTGAGAATACATGTTTTGATGATATATATATTAGTAAGAATACATGTTTAGATGCTGTATATCGAGATGATCCAGATGCTGTAGATCGAGATGATCCAGATGCTAAAGATCGAGATGATCCAGATGCTGTAGATCGAGATGATCCAGATGCTGTAGATCGAGATGATCTAGATGTTGTAGATCGAGATGATCCAGATGCTGTACATCGTGATGATCCAGATGCTATAGATCGAGATGATCCAGATGCTGTAGATCGAGATGATCCAAATGCTGAAGATCGAGATGATCCAGATGCTGTAGATCGAGATGATCCAGATGCTGTAGATCGAGATGATCCAGATGTTGTAGATCGAGATGATCCAGATGCTGTAGATCGAGATGATCCCGATGTTGATGATCGTATGATGACGATGCTGATTATTGTGAGGATCCAGATGTTGATGTTGTTGTAGCTGTTCGAGTGCTGTAGAAGATAAAGACTCAGTACTAAAGATGTTGATATTCCATTATTGAAGATGTTCCAGTAACTACTTGAGTTACTGATGATGTTGAGAAAGCTTCCAAGGATTTATAGATGTATCATGTATGATGTTGATGACTCCTTGCTCATGCAGATGCTGTTATAATATCCTTCTCATTAAGGGGGAGTGTTGAGATATTGTAACTTCAAAGAATATTATATTTGTACTTTATTATTCCGGAGATGTTTCATTCCTCCGTGAAGATCTTATTGTATATTCGGAGATGTTTATTCCTCCGTCGGAATTGGTAACTTGGGTTATTAGACTTCCCTAGTGGGGGTCGGCCCTATGTGTGTTATGTGGGTCAAAGGGTTATTAGACCACCCTAGAGGGGTCATCCCAGTTAGTTGTAGTGGGGTATTTAACCCATTGGTTAAATACGAGCCTACATGTTTTGTGTAAAAGATAAGTCGGAGTAGTGTATAAATAGAGGAGGTGTATTCCTCATTTTACACACTCACTCACTTGAGAGTGGCGCACCTGTGGAGGAGAGGTCTACTATGGAGAAGGAGGAGCTTATGCTCAGGGTTACATCTTTGTATATTGCTGGTCATCTATATTGAGGAAGCTTTACTGGGTTTTCTACCCCATGAGGGTTTCCCAGGATAAATTTGTGTCTCTTGTGTTTATGTTGTGCTTGTTGTTTCTTCAGTGATCCTGTATATGCTATTATTGTGAAATGGAATGCAATGCTGCTATTTTCTGTCTTAGCATATTAAATCTTAACAGATCTTTACTCCATATGAAGTCGAGGTACAAAGCATGGTTTTAGGGGAAATTCTTTCCAAAGGAGTTGCAAATCATAAGTCCAAACTCTATGAGTTTTCTCACTTCATTCCTCTCTCAAAAGGTATTGATACACCAACAGAGATTGATAAAAAGAGGAACCTTGAAGAAGTACAAATGCATGAAACAAATCCTATTACAGAATGGACCTCCTCCTTTGATTTAAATGAAGATCCATCATCATCTTGTTCTTGTTCTTCTATTGATTATAGCTATGATGGTTTCAAGGAGTACTACTCGCATATTCTGGAACAATTTCATGACATCAGCAGTTTTTATTATACTCCTTCTTCAAGAGATGATGAGCATGAGTCAGTTTTACTTGCTCATGAGTATTCAGTTTCAGAGTTTGCACATGGTGAGCATGAGTCAGTTTCACTTGTTCCAGATTCAAAGAGAATGCTAGATCTAGATCCACAAGAACTTGAGGGTCTAGCAACTGATGATGAAGATAAGCAAATGGGAGATCTAGATCCATAAGAACCTGAAGATCTCTAAACTGATATTCCTCCTCTTCCTCGATGGGAATCCGCTACACTCCGATCTGTCGGTGATTTGGTTGGTGAACCACATGATCATAGAAGAACCAGATCAGATTTTCAGCATGGAAGGTTTCATCCTTCTCACATTACTGACCCATTGCAGATCGATCGATCCTTCTTCGAAAAAGAAGTGCACTTGCCTCCTTCAGGGGTAAGTCATGATATGCTAGTTTAGCACTTTCAGTCTATTTTTGAGGGAGGGATTTCTTCCCACTGGGTTTTCCCTCTTTCCTCACTTAGTTTATTTTAGATTGATTGTACGGGGTGACCTTTGGTCTCAGTAGCCAGGGCCCAATCTTTCTATTCTACAAGGTGACCTTTGGTCTTAGTTACTAGGGCCCTATTCTTCAGTTATTTCCTCATAGTATAGCTTGCGGGGGGTGTTGGAATATTCTCCCCATCATTTTGTATTTTGCATGCTGCATGCAATTGCATGCATCCAGTCATCATCATGGTGGTCTCCCCAGCACTTAGATCTTGCTTCTAGTCTTCTTTACTTGCATGCAAAACTGCATGTTGCATGCATTTGCATGCCACTGCATGCATCCAGTCATCATCATGGTGGACCTTCCAGCTCCTAGAGCTTGGTTCTAGCTCTCCACAGCTTGTCTACAGCCCCCAGGGGACCTCCTAGCTTCCAAAGGCACCCTTCTCTAGTCTTTTGCATGGCTAGTGCACCTTTCTCACCTACCACAACCAGTTAAGCGCCTTTCTCACCTACCAGTCAGTTATCTCTCAGTTCTTCCTTGATTTGAGGCTAGATTGACTCCCTTGCTAACTTTTTTCACTCTGATGGACCTCCAGTGAGACTAGTATGTCCATTCTGACTCTAGTTAGCTCCTCATGCGCCCTCCACTGAGCCTACCTCACTCAGTTAGACTCCTCATGCGCCCTCCACTGAGCCTCCTTCATTCAGTTAGTGCCTACTTCACTTAGTTAGACTCAGTTGACTAACTGTTACCTCTGATGACTGATACATTGACTGGATGATGACTCCACTATCATTCAAGCCACACTCTAAGTTAGGAATTCGAATGCCCTACTTGGCCTATTCGAATCCTATATTATGCACCTTATTATTCTATTGTACTCATTCACTTACATTCTTATTCATTGTATAATACTGAGATTATGTTCTATTCTACTGTGTTTATGACTGATCATTGAGTGTCTCCTTCTCTTCTTCTTTGCAACATATTTGTGAGTTTGATTGTGATTTGCTACAGCTGTCAGAACCTTGCATATTATTACAGGTAAAACATGACTTCCCAGGGTCTTCAAGCCGAACCCACAATGATACGAATCTATCCATGTGATTACAAATGTCTTGACGTCGAACATGGTAGAAACCACTTGATTAGAACGATGTTTCCCTCTCTGCAAAGACGGGGTGCGACGGCGGAAACGTCCATCTCAAAAATCAAACCTAGCCCACAAGAGAAACTTTTGATGGTTTGGGTGAGCTCTAATGATGTTTAAATGCTTCCTTTGACAGGTTTGTGGCATTCACCATGGTGCTATAATGGCATGAGCGTGAACATGAGGTGGAAGATGTGAAAGCAACCAATGATCCGTTGTGTGTGGAGGCACTGAGGAACTATGGGTTGTTGAAGTTCTTCCAGGTCCAGGGCATGAAGGCCCAAGTCCCACTACTAGAGCACATGCTCCGGAGTTGGGATGCAGCACAACAGCACTTCATGATCGGGGAGCATATATTGACTATAGATGTTGATGACATCTATTTCTTGACAAGATTATCCCAGAGGGGGGATAATGTATCACTCACCGGATCATGAGAGAGTGACCGGACGGTATATGACTTGATCGCCCAACACTGTACTCCACATGCCCGTGCCTCAAGTAGGAAAATTCCCATTAAAGAAGTGTGAGATCATCCATTGCATTCTATACTCTTCACCATAGTGAGGATAGCAGGGAGCCAAGCGGCTCACTTAGCTATGAAGTCCCAAATGTTGTATGCAGACGACTGTATGTCTCTAAAGGTGTTCAACTAGTGTGAGGGACTCCTCACAAACCTACGAGTTCATCTGACCAAGTGTCTGCGTGGAGAGCTCAAGCAATTCAGGTATGGATTAGTAGTGATCTCAATCTTATTGGAGCGGGTTCCCCTCTTACGCCCGTAGGTGACTTTGGATGACAAGGATCCCAAGGATCCTCACATGGCCTGATGGACGTAGGTGATGGCCCACCATGGTGGCGAGGGTCCGATCATTGGATACGGTTCCAGATTCTTCACCTAGATGGAAGGCCAGCTACTCATGATCTAGGAATATCCGTACAGTGGTACGGATTTTAGGGAGGATCCAGACCTAGTGCTGCCTGAGGGAGCAAAGTGGGGAGACATCGGTAAGAAAAATGACCCTTGTACTTTTTCATTTTGTGTATTTATAATTTTTTTTGGATAGTGCTAATGAGTTAATAACATGTGTGTGCAAATGTGGGTCCTTCACTACCGGTGGGAGTTTCACTTCTCACGAGGAGAGGAGAGGCACCACGAGTATCCCCATCCATGCATGATGCCATCGTGGAGATGGATGACATCTATGAGAACCTTACGAGGTTGACATTGGATGTCCCAGATGCAGCAATGCATGAGTTACCGAGGCCCATGCAGAGGTACACAGTTGGTGTGACTTTGCGCTTCAATGAGTTTCTCTGCAAGGTAGCGAGAGCGGTAGACTACTTCCACAGTTAGTAGGCGAGAGCTGCGAGACCTAAGGGTGCACGGGCCAGGAGTTAGGCCTTATGTTATTATGTATGTATTGAGAGCTTGAGAGCCTAATATTTTTTACTACTAAAAGCTATCAGGCTTCAGATTTTGTATAGACTCACTGAAAGCCATCGTACTTCATATTTTTGTATCAGCACTACTTTATCTTGATTATATATATATATATACAGACATTTTGACAGTTTTATACATTTGTGTTTGATATGAGATCTTGTTTATGTGTTTGCTTATGTGATGAATTATTTACATGTTATGTCTACTTTTACATAATATGTTTATGTGTGTGCAATGTACAAATCTAAAATGAATTTGGCCATGGATTCGACAACTATGTTTACGTCTCGTGGAATGTGCAGCTACTGAATGGATTCGAAGGTGTATTGGAGAAAACTCACTATGGCTTGGGAATACCACAATAGACAGATGACTACCGGAAATCTACTCAATTCTCAGAGCAATGCTATTATAAATGACAATGTTAAAATAATGGAGAAATGTAACCAACCACGATCCAACGTTTAATGTAGATCCCCGTTGGAGCTTTCAATCTGCACACATCCAAGCACTTTTAATCTGCAAATTAGTCTTGACATCCAACATCTAACAAGTACATGTGATATATAAATGACATTAACATTATCAATAACAATGGTCCATAATATCATAAGCAAATGTAACCCAATGTATAATAAACAACATTCACACCATGAATGGACGAGAATATGAGTATTTCTATTAATGAACAAAAAGAAGTACAAAGTGATATGACCTCTTGCCGGCAACCAATCTGAACCAAGATCTAGATCAATCCACTTGTGCCTCCACCACTTCAATCCTCCATGAATGGCAAACTCAAACTAGAGAGGAGTTTGGAAGGTGAACATAAATGGTTCACAACTACAGCGATCAATGAGTGCAGACTCAAGATAGGGTAAAAATCCACTAGAGTGCCTTTACTATTCTCTTCTTCCTCCCGTCCATAAGCCATATGTGCTCAATATATAGTCCTCCCAAAGGTAGGTGAAATGACTCATCGAGACGTTACTTGGGCAGATGGAGAGCCAAAGGTCACCTAATGACCGCTTTTTGGGAGTAAAAAGTAATTAATAGTGGTTTTTACCATTTTACTTGATACCCGCGGGCTATAGTGCTGCAACTCACGGGTACGCATGCTATAGTGATGCAACATGTGGGTAGGAACAAAAATAGGGAAAAGTAGTATCACTAAAGGATAAAAATGGATCTGAGTCACTAAAATGGATCCTACAGGCCAAAGAATGTTGATGCTCACAGGGTGGAAGATTTCTATGTAATAGAAGGACCTTTCCAAAAGACGAACTCATCTGTAGAGACGGAGTAGGGTAGCATCGTGGATGGTGTAAACCTGGTTAAGAGGAGAGACCACCAGTTGAGAATCCAAATGGATGACAACATGATCCATACCCAAAGAAATAGCGTCGGTTAGGGTTCCAATGACTGCCTGATATTTCGTAGCATTGTTGGTTGCGAAACCTAGACACATTCCTCTTGAGCTAATAAGCTCGTCGGTGGGAGAATAGAGCACCCAGGCTGCCGAAGCAAGGTTACGGGTATGCCGGCTAGAGATTTCCATGAATCCATAGTAAGTTTCCATTTGCACACGCAGATAGAACATGGTATAACTAACGAAACAATACCTAAGCACACAAAAAATTAAAGCGTCACACCACACAAAACACACGCCATGTACAATATATACAAAGTACTTATGCATGAAAGACTCGAGCATAGTACCTCTTCAGCTAAAGCCCATTATGGGGTTCACCTAAATATATCCTGTCGTAGTCTTCAAGCTCGTAGGCTCCCTTCTCTAAGACGTGTTTCACTATGTAGGTTCGATGCCACATGGACTCGAACTTTCCTGCCCCCAGCTTATCATGTCTTTGGCCATATGTGAGGACCAAATCATACTCTCTATAGATGCGAGGTTCTACCGACTTGTCATACTGCGTTTTGATGCGTTTCTTATGAGCCTCGTTGGCAAGAGCGGCATCACGGCGAATCTCGTCAAGTTTAGCTAGGTAGAGGAAGCGTTCTTCCTTAGCAGTAGTGTTAGGGAGAAGTTCAACTGTGAGTTTGAGGGATGGAATCTCGCACTCAATCGGTAGGACTGCCTCCAATCCATAAACTAGTTAGAAGAGGTTAACTCTAGTGGTGGTCTTAATGAAAGTTCGATAAGCCCATAGTGCGGAGAAGAGCATATTATGCCAGTTAGACTTGTGCGTACCCACCATCCATTGGATCATGGTTTTCGAGACCTTGTTAATGGCCTCTACTTGTCCATTAGACTGTGGGTAGTATGGTGTTGAGTTTTCATGGAAAAAACCCAATCTAGTGCTCAACTCGTCGACCATGTGGTTCATAAAATGAGAACCATGGTCAGTAACTATAGCTTGAGGAACTCCGAACGACACTATAACATGATTAAACATGAAGAGTGCGGCAGTTTTGTCGTCGTCTGTGTATGTAGGCATAGCCTCAGCCCACTTTGTGAAGTAATCCACGGCTACTATGACATAACCATGCCCCTCGACCGAGGTAGGGTTATAGTGCATGAAGTCAATGCCCCATTTAGCGAAGGGGCCAATGGAAATAACCGGGTGTAACGGGGCAGGGTGAGTGCGCTTCTTAGTTTGGAAGTGTTGGCATGGAGGACATTTTTTTATGGCCTCGATACAATCTTTAAAGATAGATGGCCAATAATATCCCGCGCGAAGTATTTTCTAGGTTGTAGCCATCCCAGAAAGATGACTGCCACATGCCCCAACATGACAGTCATTTAAGATGTGTTCAGCCTCTTCATGAGTGAGACAACGTCGAAGAATAGAATTAATACCATGACGGTACAAAGTATCACTGATGATTAGATAAGACTTTGCATGGTGGCGTATTCGACAATGGTCGTCCCACGAAATTTGTGGGCTGAAACGTTGGGTCTAAAGATATAAAGTGATATCTCCATACCACGGATCAGACATGCTGATGAGGAACAATGATTCATCTGGAAGAGAATCATTGGGCTCAAAATCGACATCAGCCTGGGGAAGATCACAGATCAACTCAGCAAACACCAGAGACTTTTTAGACTTAGCCTTTTCAAAAAGGAGATCGAATTCCTACTGTATTACGATCCAGCGTGAATACTTTCCCCCAAGCACCTGACATGTCAAAACGTGGTACATGGGGTTCGAATCGGCAATGATGGTGGTGGTGCGGAACAAGATGTAATTTCGGAACTTTTGGACGGAAATGACTGTCATGAGAGCGAGCTTCTTGACATGTGAATAATGAGTTTCAGAGTCAATGAGACCCTTACTTAGGTAGTAGATCCATGTCCCTAGGCGTTTTTGTCTTCTTGAACCAATACCATGGTGATCGTGGTGGTAGAAGCAGCAAGATAAAGGATATAATCCTTGTAGTAATTGGGCGGTTGGAGCACAGGGGCATGCGTGATAGCATGTTTGAGACTATCGAAAGATTGTTGTGCTTGGTCGTCCCAAATGAACGGGACGTCTTTCTTAAGTAGTCTCATGTAACCCTGTGTCTTTTGTGCGAATTTACAGAAAAAACGCCTTAGATAAGTTTCCTTCCCTTGCAAACTTTGAAGTTCCGTGATGTCAGTGGGAGGTGGGAGAGCGACGATGGCTGCCACCTTCAAGGGATCAATACGGATCCCATCTTTTGAGACTATGAAACCGAGGAGGCGTCCAGACTCGACGCAGAAGATGCACTTTTGAGGGTTCAGGCAGATGTTATACCACCTGCATATGAGGAATACTGCCGTCATATGGTCAATGTGGTACTCACGCTTTCGTGAATGGGAAGGTATATTGTCCAAGTAAGGTTCCACAAAGTCCTTCACGTCGTGAAAGGTGTACGACATGGCCTGCTGGAATGTGGCACCAGCATTTTTAAGCCCAAAAGGGAGCTTGTGATAGGAAAGCATACCCCAAGGACAGATGAAAGCTGTGTTGTGTTGATCAGCCAGGTGGATCTCAATTTGGTTGTAGTCGAAAAATCCATCCATGAATGAAAAGATGACGCTTCCCGCACAATTGTCGATGATTTGGTCGATAAAGGGAGTCGAGTAATTGTCCTTAGGACAAGCCTTGTTAAGATCCCGATAATCGACGCAAGCATGAATGGTATCCTGCTTTTTAGCTACAGGGATGAAATTTGAGACACATTCTGTCAATGGGACAGGGTAAATAAAACCATCTTTCAAGAGCTTTTCAATCTCTGCCTTGATTGCCATAGTCTTTCGAGGGTGCACCAGTCACAACTTTTGTCGGACTAGTTTAGCATCAGGATAGGTTTGAATCATGTGTGAAACAATAGCAGGGTCTATCCCGGGCATCTCCTCATAATTCCAAGCAAACACGTCTCGAAATTGATTGAACAAGGCCGTGAACATTGTAATCTCTTCAGGGGAACACTTATGTCCTAAACGAATGTGTTCCACTGCACCAGGAGTAACCGATATGTTGACCGAAATGGTGGGCTCGATATTGGCCAAGTTGCCTTTAGAGTCTGTTTGACACATGAGTATCGATGACTGAGAGCAAGGGTAGACATCCGGTGTAAAGATGGTGCTAATGCTATTCTCCAAAGTATCCAAAAAAGGAAGGAAAGATGAACAATGATGGAGGTCTTCCCACGGAGGATCATCCGCACTCATGATTTACATAATGGACTCGTCATAATGAAAAGTCCGCAGCAAAGGATCGGGTAGGGATGATGTCCGCTGTAGAGAATAGGAGGTGGAGGCCACTGCTAAGTGGTCCTCCGAGGCTGACTGGATAGCCTCATAAGTGAGTTCGACCGGTGAAAGAGGCATAGTGTCTTCAATCAGGTGTGTGGTGTCTTGATCAGGTACAAGCCATTGATCAATAGAGTTGGGGATAGATGATATTCAAGAGGATATCATGTTCACCGTGGAAACATGATTTGGTGGATCCGAGGTTGGAAAGATGCCCATAAGGGATGAGTTTTTGATGAGGCCAACCCCCACGCTCTCATAAGGATGCGAAGATTGTCCAAGTAATGGATTGTTATCGCCCAGATGAGTAGCGGTGTCAAGTGTACAGAAATCCAGTTGGTCGACAGTAACAATTCGGCCTTGATGGGGGAATTGTACTATGTGAAAGATAGATGATGGGACCGCAGTCATGGCGTAAAACCAATTACGACCAAGCAGAATGTTGTAATCTAACGGGGCGACGACCACTTCCACGTTAATGGCTGCAGTCTTGCCCCCCAAATCGAATGCTAAAGCTTGCAACAACCCATGAGGTTGAAAGCCACATCCGTCGAGTGATTTCAAAGTGGTAGGAGAATAGTTCAACTCGGGAGAGCCAATGGCTCTCCAACATGAAATCAACATGACTGAAGTAGAGGCACATTCATCCAAAATGGTACGATGGATTGTTTTCCCATCAATGTTTGTGGCAACTTGAAATGCCAACTGATGGAAAGGCCTCAGTTTAAAATATTCCAGCCGGAACATGATGGTATTCAAAGAGTCCGGATCAACCACATCGATGGCAGCGAGGAGAGTCTTGCTCTGGTTAGGACAGTTCTGCAAGACCTCAAGCATGGACATAGCACAAGGAGCTTGTGCCGGGTCCTCTACAATATTGTAGTTCTGAGCAGCCCGAGCATTGGGATTGAAAACATATTTTATAATCATGCTCTTGGGCAGACGCAACACTGACTCAAAAGAGGGCTTCTCAATGGTGAGAGAAGCGGGTGGTACGGTGAGGTCGAGAATCAAAGTGGAAGCTTTTTAAGTATTACTTCCAATGGGTTCCTTCGGCGGGACGGAGTCATATGAATGAGAACGCATGTTCAAGTTGATGTTCACTACGCATCATGAGAACATGCGCGGTGGCGGATGCTTCTCCTTGGGAAGGAGAGGTGTGTGCGATGAGTTGCTGGTTTTGAGTGGGGAAGGGATCATTGAGAACTGCGGCAGTAGAGTTTCCCTTGAGAAACTTCTGAACTTCGTCTCGGTGGGGACATTCTTTGGAGAAATCCTCTCCACCACACAGCAAACAAGGATACTTTAAATTCCTCTTCTGTTTGGTGTCTTCTTGAGAGCGCTTGGGCTCCTGTTGGTTAGAAGATTTCTTAGGTTTCCCTTTGTTCTTCTTATTACCACCGGATTTTTGAGATGAAGAGGATTGCACAGAATTCACCTCTTCGGTGGAAGCAGGAGTGGTGGACTTGGTAGTGTTGTTGCCAGCCTGTGGTGGTGATGGAGAAGAACCTTGGGGGTTCAACAAGCCACCATTTTGAATAGAAGGTTGGGAGGCAAGGGAACCAATGATTCCATCAGCTTGTGGTCCCTTGGGTGGTTTCACGGGATCGTACGTAGGGCGAGGTGCATCAAGAACAATTTCATATAATGTGCCAGATTGAGCATAGATGAAGTCTAAGTAATGGGCACAAGAAATAGCCTGTTCCTCAATGACGGCCCCTCCCATAGCTACGTCTCAAGCTATGATGGGTAAAAGCGACTTTGTGAACTAGTCAGCTAAGAGTTGGTCTGAAATATGAGCCTTAATAAGATGTCATCTTCACTACCATTCATGAATATGATCGGAAATATGAGTGGCAGTGTTCTGGTGAAGGGAGGTCAATAAATCCGTACTAGTCTCATAGCAAATGGGCAACTGGAAGTGGGTAAAAAACGACATAGCAAGAGATCGTAAGTCGGGAAAATAATTGGTGGTAGCTCAATGTACCACTTGGAAGCTGGGCCGGTGAGAGTCCGTTGAAATAACCTAAGACAAATCGATTCGTCCATTAAGGAGTTGGATGAACACCATAGATGGTATGACATCACATGGTTTTTAGGATCCTCACCAGGCTTGCCATCAAATTTGGGGATATCTGATGGTAACTTAACCGGAATGGGAAGCCAGTTATGTCTGTGGAAAATGGGATCACTCGTTAGATGAGATAGGTTGGGTAAGTCCAAAGTAGCCAAAAAGGGCAGTTGTTGGATCAGCTGCAAGTACTAATAGTACTGATAAGGAATGTATGGACCGGTAAGACCTTGAATCGACTGGTTGTAAGGTTTTCCCAGAGGAAACTGACCGTAAGGGGGTGTGCCACCTGGACCGTAAGTAGGTCCACCACCATAAAAAGGTGGTCCATTACCATAATAAGGTGGCATGTTACCATAAGGTGGGGGCCTGCCTCCGCTGCGGGGAGGGGGTGGGCCACCTCCAAATGGTGGGGGTCCGCCACTACCACCAGGATAGTGTAATGTCCCCATTCAAATAATTGCATAGAAGACAATCCCATCAATCCTACTAGTTTCCTAAGTTGGATGGGCACATTTGGAATTGTAATAAGGAAGCTAATAAATGATGTTTAGACATTAGAATGGTTCAAGTATTTAATAAATAAGTTGAATAAAGAAATTCAAGAGAAATTCTGGGTGGCAAGTGGTTTTGAAGACATATGAAGGATGTGGGACCCACACTAGCTTGATTTTTCAAGGACACATGGCATCTCTCTCTTGCCAATTCGAATTCATGAGAAGGTGAACATTATTGGGTGATTTGGTAAGTCATACACATGGCATTGAGCATCTTAGGTCGAATTGGGATGGATTGGTAACCTCCATGGAAGAGGAAGAGTCAAATTGGAAGCTTGTGGACACTTGGGCTAGATTCCCTAGCCACTATAACAACAATGATGGAGCATCTATGACATCTATGAAAAATTGCAGATCTGACCTCTGACATCTTACCATTATGACATGTCATCCCCAAAAATATTCTCCAAGAGAGCGCTCATGGGAGTTGGAGAATCCAAAGAGACCCCCACTCGAATTGATGGAAGGTGGAAGGCTAGGAAAGGTCAGACACATGGAAAATCTTCATCCCTTACCCTAATTCGAATTGGATTGAGTTTATGGATGGATTGGGAACCTTAGAAGGCTAAGGATGTTTATAAAATACAGGGATAAACCAAGAGAAGGGATTTTGATCATTTGAGAAAAATTGCATTTGTGAAGAGAGAGCTAGTGGATGACTAGTTTCTTGCCTTAGCCAATTTTGAGGGTGAAAGATTCCCATCCAAGTTGGTGTTTGGAGAGGCCACTCAGGTATGTCATGGCTATTTAATGGAGTTTTTATTTTCAAGTATCATCTGCAGGGAAGCTCATGGTTTTGTTTAGTGCAGCACTTTCTCTGAACCATTTCCAGTTTTGAAGGCATATTCTAGCTCCTTGAGGGAGGGCATTTTTGGTGAGCTATTGTACTCCTTGGGAGAGATTATCATGATGTATTTATGATTGTAGTAATATTAATATACTCTTTTCTTCATCTTCAGAAAGTTTCAGGTCGAAATACCAAGTGTTTGTATGTAAAAATGATGATTAATGAGCAAACAATGACCATTTCCCCACTACATCGATGTATACTATTGTAATGCTGATGATTTTGAATGAAAGAATGTTTCTCTGATATATTTATGATGAATGGACATCCATTAATGAGTATTACAAGTTTCATGTTCATCATGTAATCATTTTAAGTCATTTTACTCAGTTTATTTGCATTTGGAAGAGATTTGGTGCCATTTCCTCGAGGGTCGAATTAGTGGTTTTTTCTGTTGTTGGGGAGGAGGTTAGAACAGACATAATAATTGATTAATGGTGCATATGAGACCCTATTAATGTCCCTCAGACATCCCCTACCTCTTTTCTGAATTTCGAATGGGTTTGGAGGCATTTGGGAAGCCAATTTCAGTCATTACCCCGGGGGGATTTGCTTCAAAAATTACTAGTAAAATCACATACCTGGTCCAGAATCTTAAAAAAGTTTGCAGAAGTCTTTTGGTGGCCATCTATCATCCCTGAACATCATATTCAAGCTCCAATATCAGTCATATATGTTTACAAAATATTTGGGAGCATTTGGGTTAATTTGGAGACCTTGACATCAAAACTAGTCAAGGATCGAAATTAGGGAAAAAGTGGGAAATTGGGAATTTTAATAAAATTTTAAAAAGGGTCATTACAGATAGGATGGGCCTCCACCGCCTCCACCGGGAGGAGTTGGCTGTCCACTGCCATCGCTGGAATAGGGTGGGCCTCCACCGCCTCCGCCAGGAGGGGGTGGTGGTCCACCGCCGCCGTTGGAAGGGTAAGGGCCTCCTCTGCCACCTCCACTGGGATGGGATGGTCCTCCACCATCACCAGGATGGGATGGTCCTCCACCACCATCACCAGGATGGGATGGTCCTCCACCATGAGGTGGAGGTCCGACACCACCGGGGGGTGGTCCTCCGCCTCCGCCTGAAAGGGGGGGGCCTCCACCTCTGCCTCCGCCTGAAAGGGGGGGGCCTCCACCTCCGCCTCCAGGGGGGTGGGGCCATGATATCCAGAATGAGGTGGTCCTCCACTAGAAGGTAGAGGTCCTCCTCCTCCGAAGTTGTGTGGGGGTGCTCCGCCTCCAATGGGAGGTGGGGGTGGACCAAACGAGGGTGGTGGGACTTGAGGGACTATAGGTGGGGGGTCCATGGTGTAAACAATCTTGCTGCCCCCATAGAGTGTATGGATTTTCGGGGTAGGGTACCCTGCAGAGTGCATTTCTGGGATTGAGTTATCCTGACATAGGATTAAGATAACCTGGATAGGCTTGACTCCATGGTGGTTGAATTACATTGGATGGTCCCCCAACATGGGATAATCCCATAGTAGAAGGTCCGAGAGGTAAGGAATTTCCAACTGCAGTATTATGGTTAAGAGACGGGGGTTCCCCCCTAGCAACAACTTGTTGACCATTAAGTAAAGGTTGACCCAACATGGGTTGTTGATTATCTACTGTAGGATTAACATTACCGGCAAGGAAGGTAGGGGGTAAAGAGTATCCTTCCAACGAGTTTTGGGGTGGGGAAGGAGTAGGTAAAGTAACCGTGGTAGTAACAAGTGTGTTGGACTGTTGTACTTCAACAGGTTGGGTCGTTGGAGGTATAGAACTGGTCTCCTATCTAGGAGGTGTA
Source organism: Larix kaempferi (assembly GCA_027924585.1). NCBI lineage: Eukaryota > Viridiplantae > Streptophyta > Pinopsida > Pinales > Pinaceae > Larix > Larix kaempferi. The sequence continues at coordinate 3,867,577 of BSBM01000770.1, forward strand.
TGTGCAGGAAGTGATGGTTGACCAGATTCAGAAGTGGTCACGTGTTGTGTGGATGATTCTAGTGAATCAAAAGATAAACGACTTGTGAGTGGTTGATAAGAATGTAGCGTCGAGTCTTCACCCCTTCGTGAAAGAATTTTTCTTCGAATTTCATCATCCCTGGTGCGTAATCGATCCAAGCGATCACGAATGGATCCGAAGAGTTCTTTAGGAGTAGGTCAACTAGGTGGGGATGCAATGGAAAAATGAGCCACTGGGTGGCCCAGAGATGATGTCCAATAAGCTGTTGAAGGACCAATAGCTGCTGCAGGGTCATCCTGGGGTGGATTTATCCATTCCATCGATCCATGCTCTCCCGGGAAAACGGGAGGTAATTGTTGTGGAGTAGAAGTTTGTGCCTATTCACCCTGTGGGGGGTGGGAAGCAGGTGAATCTGGAGGAAACATGTGTGCTCCAACATTGAAAGTAGGGTTTTCTACTCCAGGTGACACGAATGTGGCTTGTGGGTCCATCCTTACCCTCGAAATTACCTCTTGGTTAAGGGGATATTCGGGTGGTAAGTTTTGAATCCTACGGGACCTTCTCCAAGGAAAGTCAGCTAGAGCAACTGAAACAAAATTTTCTCCTAGGGCAAGCTAAACAAGAGAAAAGCAATCCAAAAAAATCCTATCCAAACTAAGGTTGCAAGCAAACTTATGTGGTAGAAGTGGATTCAAAAGTCTGGAACCTCACAGGATTATCAAGGCTTCGCAAATCGTTATATACCGCAGGGTCCAATAGTAAAACGCGACAAGGAGGATTGGGACCATACCCTTGCCTGAATACCCGACTACTTGGACAGTGTTGATGTATATGTAACTTCGGAATGTATTTCACATATATGTATATTGTATTCCTATAGAGATGTTATTATTCCTCTTTATGGAAGTGTCGTCATTTATATTGTAAGTGTTGTAACTTATACTTGATGGGTTATTAGACCACCTTGTAGGGGTCGGCCCTGTATAAGTCATGTGGGTCAAAGGGTTATTAGACCACCCTATTGGGGGTCGGCCATGTGGGTCAAAGTGTTATTAGACCACCCTAGTGGGGTTCGGCCCAGTCAGCATTATGTTAAGTGGTTAAGTTGAGGCCGACCTAGTTGAGTAAAGGTCAAGTCAAGTTAGTGTATAAATAGAGAGTGTGTCTCTCTCATTTTACAAATTCTATTCTCTCACTCACACTTTGGAGAGTGGCGCACTTGTGGAGGAGGAGGCTCTGCTGCTAGGAGAAGACTATATCTTGTATTTTGGTTGTATCATTGCTCTATCTATCTCTGAGGAAGTTATTGGGGGTTTTCACCTTTATGGTTTTCCCCAAGTAAACTTTGTGTCTCTTGTGTGCTTGCATTATTGTGTCCATGATTGATATGCTGTAGATTTGCTATACATGTTGTTCTCTCAGTTAAGATCCTATATCAGATTGAAGTAAATTCTGAAAATTTAACATGGTGTCAAAGCTAGCCTGAAAGAAGGCATGATATGGCATGTATGACACTTGTTGCACTTACGATGCTAGGGCTTGATATAGCAAAAACCAGTCATCGTAGAACTTTCGCTATAAATCCGTTTTGGCAAAGTTTTCAGATCTAAAACTTTTACAGGTCGAATATCAGATTCCCATGTACCTTGTGTCCAAAGGAAAACCTCTAATTCGTTTTACTTTGTGATTTATGATCTGTACAATATAGGGTTTCTGCCTCTTTCAGATCTGAGTCAAAATCAGGTGACCTTGGAAACAAAGTCATAACTTTGGATAGAAAGCTCCAAATGAAATTTCGTGAAAAGTGACAGGTAGTACACAGACGGTACTATCTCAAGAAACTTTTTCAGAGGCCGAAGTTGAATTAGTGGCACGTGGCACTCCATACAAGTTCGCTCTCCTGTATTATCCCATAAACAAATCACGTTGCGACACTTGGCATAATTCTCTCTCAGAGAATCCAATTGAGGTAATACCTATCGGGATGGAAAGATAATAGGTCGAGCTATCTCAAGAAAAAATTTCAGAGGCCTAAGTTGAACCAGTGACACGTGGCACGTCGTACAAGTTCGCTCTCCTGTATTATCTCATAAACAGGTCACGTTGTGACACTTGGCATAACTCTCTCTCAGAGAATCCAATTGACGTCAGACCAATCGGGATGGAAAGATAACAGGTCGGGCTATCTCAAGAAAAAAATTTAGACCCTGTGGATCAAAACGTTCATAGTTACACCAGAAAAAATCAGGTACATATTTCTGTCAAAACAGAATTATTTTTGAGTACCTTCATTCATGGCTTCCAGAATTTAGGGCTTCAGAGAAGGTTGGAATTTTTGTAATCGAAGACCACGGCTGGATGCTACTCATCAAAATCGAAATTTAGAGACCAAGATCAGATTTTTTGGTTGGGCAGAAAGCCGGGCTTGATCAAACCCCAGTTCGGGACTTTGATCGGAAAGATGGAAAATTCCAACTTTTCAAACCCTGTGGATCGAAAAGTTCAGAGTTACACCAAAAAAAATCAGGTACATATTTCTGTCAAAACAGAATTATTTTTGAGTACCTTCATTCATGGCTTCCGGAATTTAGGTCTTCAGAGAAAGTTGGAATTTTTGTAATCGGAGACCATGGCTGGATGCTACTCATCAAAATCGAAATTTAGAGACCAAGATCAGATTTTTTGGTTGGGCAAAAAGTCGGGCTTGATCAAACCCCAGTTCGGGACTTTGATCGAAAAGATGGAAAATTAGGGCTTCTGCAAAAATTGGAATTTTGGAAATATGTGACCATGGCTGGAAGCTCCTCAGAAAAATCGAAGATTAGAGTTTTGAATCAAATCTTTTGGTTGGGTGAAGCTTCGGGAAACTCAAACCCTAATTCAAGGTCCTCCCTAGTGAATCCAGAAATCTAAAAGGCAATTTCGAGGGGTGAAACTTTGCATTTTTCAAATTCTGAATATACCAACTTGATCAGCTCATCAAGGCGCATATTTCTATCCTTTTAGAAGTTTGAAATTCAAAGTTTGATATTTTGGGGTTTCTTTGACAAACCCTAATCCAACTCCAGGTCCAGTTCTTGCAAATCAAGTGGATTGGGTTAATCCTAGAAGAAGATGGATTGGTCACCTGCATAAGTGAAGAAGTTCTTGTCTCAGAGGGAGATGAGGCTAAGGCCTTCCATAAGAAGATTACAAGCAATCTTGATAGGTATGGCTTACAGGTATGTTTCATGGTTAAGTTTATCATATGTTTGTCTTCATATCATTACAGTACAATCTTGATTAATTACTGGACTTGTCGTATCACCTTAATAGAATATATTCATTGATTAAGGTTTTGACACATATGAATGTACTAATGCATTGTGATGTTGTATGAGGTTTATGTTGTCCGCTAACATAAAAGGTACACCAAGAAAGACAAATCATGTTCTACTTCAAGAACATATGATCATTGTGACATGAAGACAAAGATTCATCCATTGTCATGGATCTCGTAGAAGATCTACTTTCGAAGTATGTATAACTTGGTCCTACAATGGTTAACCTATGAGACATGCAAGTTACTAGCACAAGTCACTAAAGAGAACCGGAAGACATTATGCGGGTATGTTAGACATAACTAGCTAGCATGCTAATCCAGGTATGTTTTTCGTATATCAACTAGAATCCTACCTTATGTTGGGATCTTATATTGTTGTGTTGTTGATAATGATTATTCATGAAGTCATAGGTTTGAATAGTCATGGTTGTATGCATATTATGTTTCTTACCATAATTGATGATATGACTAACCAGAAGAATCATGAAGGTATAGGTTTGAGTAATCACGGGTTTATGCATTGATGATTTAACTAATCAAAAGAGTCCTATGATCAAATAAGAATATGCATGAGTAAAAGAAGACTTCCCTGAAACCTTGAATACTAATGTTTATTATCTGTGAATGATCATGAATATACATGTTTAAGATTACTGTGTTTTGATAGTATTAAGATTATACAAATAAATGTGTGATTATGTATGAGACCTCAAGGATAACACAATGATGATACTAATAAGCATGCATAGTGATTAAGGATGGATGTAAGTTCAAGGACAGGTAATCTAGGAAGCAAAGATCAAGAGGGAGCACACTCCAGTTGTTCCTGCAAGAAAGCAAAGGAGCACACTTCAGTAGTTTCTACAAGGATGCAGATATTCAGAGGGAGTTGACCACTTCTCACAATCCACATCAGAATGGAGTTGCAAAGATTCAGAGGGAGTCCACCTAGAAACCAAACAAAGATAAGTATTTGAATTGTCATTTCTTACATAATGTTATTCAATGATGTATATGCTTATGTTCCTAGAATTAGGTTGTGTATTACGCATATTAGAATAGTTGGATTGATGAATAGTATACTACTAATATACATGGGTAAGTGGCCTAAGGCACTGTACAACATTCCATTGCTACTTATCTAGAATGAAACCTCTTTGCTGACATGTTAGGAGTTGTGCACACTCTTAACAATGTTCTGGTAGAGATTGGAAGGCATCTAGAAAGTTACGAATATGGATAAATGTTGTATTGAAGCATTGGCTAAGATAATTGCATGACTGTATGACATATTTCTTTATGTGTAAGAATTTGTTCTGAAAACTATGAGATGTTTTCTAATCATGCAATTTAACTTGTTGTGTAGGAAAGATCGTATACCATCACCTATAAAAGAAGGACTACAACATTTGTTCAGCAACAAAGTTATCTATTGAAAATATTGAATATATTGAAGTTCCCAGGATTTGGGAAGAATGCCATGATCAAGGAGTACCAGTCGATCATGAAGATGTTTGGGATGCAGTCCCAAGACCTGAAGGGGAGTCTGTAGTGACTTCCAAGAGGATCTACAAGATCAAGCATGCTGCATGTGGTATCATAGAGACTTTTGCTCATGTAGCCAGATACACTTCCATTAAATCAGTACTTGCTCTGGCTGCAGTGATGAAGAGGAAGATACACTTTCTTGAATGGTGTAGTTGAAGAAGAAGTGTATGTGGTGCAGCTACTTGGTTCTGAGACACGTGACAGGGACTCATATATGTGCAGAACTTGGTATGGTAGGATAGACAGCTTTCTATCTAGTTTGGGCTTTACCAAGAGTAAAGCGGATTCCAACCTTTACTACAAGGTTGAGGAAGGCAATCCAGTGATACTGCTTTTGTATATGGATGACCTGTTTGTAACAGGTGAGGATAGATTGATTGCCGACATGCAGTGGAATCTTGCTGCCGAGTTCGAGTTGAAGAACTTGGGGATGATGCACTATTTGTTTTTGGCATGGAGGTGTGGCAGAGTGCAGATGGAATCTTCCTTGGAAAAGGGAAATATGCAGTAGAGATCCTGAAGAGGTTCGAGATGATGGACTGCAAGGCTATGGCCACACCTATGGCATCAAACCTAAAGCTTCTGTGTGATGCTTCATCTGATCTGGTTGATGTCACTGTGTATCATCAGATGATTGGGTCCTTGATGTACCTAACGAACATGAGACCAGATATTTGCTTTGTGGTGAACACATTGAGACAGTTCCTGACATATCCAAGGAGTGTTCACCTGGTTGTTGTAAATCATATTCTGAGGTACCTGAAGGGTATAGTTGACTATGGGATCAAGTATGACGTGAATCAAAAGTTTAACCCGCAGGGTTATGTTGATTTAGACTGGGCAGGTAGTGCTGCAGATAAGAAGAGCACTCCTGGGTGTTGCTTCAGTATGGGATCAGGTGTGATCTCTTGGTTTAGCAGGAAGCAATCCTGCGTAACACTGAGTACAGCTGAGGCAGAGTATGTTGCAGCATGTTCAGCTAGTTGTGAGGCAGTATGGCTCCGGAAGCTACTGTCTGAGTTATTTGATCTCCCGCTTGAGGCTACTGGCGTCTTTTGTGACAACCAGAGTTGTGTGAAGCTGTTCGAGAACCCGGTGTTCCACGACAGGTCGAAACACATAGAGATTAAATATCACTATATCAAGGATATGGTACAGAGAGGAACGGTGAAGCTCCTGTATGTTGCGACGGACGAGCAGATTGGAGATGTGCTGAGGAAGCCACTAGCTAGAGTGAAGTTTGAGTACTTCAAAGAGAGGCTTGGTGTTCTTCAGATCGATGACACTTCGAGGAAGAAGTGATGGACATATTTGCTGAAGCCATTCCAAGCATGTTGGAAGGAGGATCCTTCACATGGCTGTGGATGTAAGCGCTGGATGATGAGCATCGGGATGATGTTCTAGTTTCTACTTTGTATGATCAGTTGGATCATTTATATGTATATGTATGTATGCATCATGTCGGATGCTTGGACCATGTATCTGTATATGTATCAGGTGGATACATTGTATGATCAGGTAGATCATGTATGTTGATATGTATCATGTATTTGTATTTGTATCAGGTGGATACACTGTATGATCAGGTGGATCATGTATGATGATATGTATCAGGTAGATACTTGGTATGCATCAGGTGGATGCATTGTATGATCAGGATGATCATGATGACGAGCTTCAGGGTGTTGCTCCAGATGATATGTATTAGGATGATACAGTGATAATGATCAGTGTGATCATGAGCATCAGGATGATGCTTTGTGCGATGATGATCCGTTGGATCATGAGTATCAGGTTGATACTTGGAGGTCAGAGATGATATGTGGCAGGTTGTGCAAATAGCATGTAATCAGTCCTGGGATATCTTGTCGGTCGTGCTGTGGCACATAAATGTTCCTGGGATACTCTTTCCGGTATTGCTATGTAGTATGTAATCAGTCCTTAGATATCCGATAGGTTGAGCTGTGTGCTCATAATCAGTCCTGGGATGAGGTATTACTACGGAGACATGTAATCAGTCCTGGAGATCCAAGAGGTTGAGCTGTGTGCTCATAATTAGTCCCGGGATGCTCTTTAGAGATCTTGCCGGTCGTGCTATGGCACATAAATGTTCCTAGGATGCTCTTTAAAGGTTTTGTCTATCCACATGTAATTAGTCCTGGAGATCAGAGAGGTTGAGCTGTGTGCTCGTAATAAGTCATGGGATGCTCTTCAGAGATCTTACCGGTCGTGCTGCGGCACATAAATGTTCATGGGATGCTCTTTAAAGGTATTGTGGAGGAGATGCATGTAATCAGTCCTGGGAGATCTTTCCAGTCGTGCTTAGGCACATAAATATTCCTGGGATACTCTTTCCGGTATTGCATCCGCACATAAAATTAGTCCTGAGAGGCCACCTCTATCAGACCGTTCGCACAAATGATGAAGACCTGCAGGTGGTGGGCCTACATGCAGTATGAAAAAGGACTGGCTCTGTAGAACTTCCTATGACGAGTAGATTCAGAGATTGATTGAGATAGCAGCAGCAGTGACGATGATGATGACTCGATGACGATTATCCAGTGATGATGATCCGGAGAAGATGACTTGTGCTAGAAGACCTGTGTCGAGAAATACCTTCCTAGTTAAGAGGGAGTGTTGATGTATATGTAACTTTGGAATGTATTTCACATATATGTATATTGTATTCCTATAGACATGTTATTTTTCCTCTATACGGAAGTGTCGTCATTTATATTGTAAGTGTTGTAACTTATACTTGATGGGTTATTAGACCACCTTGTTGCCTGTTGGGGTCGGCCTTGTATAAGTCATGTGGGTCAAAGGGTTATTAGACCACCCTATTGGGGGTCGTCCATGTGGGTCAAAGGGTTATTAGACCACCCTAGTGGGGGTCGACCCAGTCAGCATTATGTTAAGTGGTTAAGTTGAGGCCGACCTAGTTGAGTAAAGGTCAAGTCAAGTTAGTGTATAAATAGAGAGTGTGTCTCTCTCATTTTACACATTCTATTCTCTCACTCACACTTTGGAGAGTGGCACACTTGTGGAGGAGGAGGCTCTGCTACTAGGAGAAGACTATCTCTTGTATTCTGGTTGTATCATTGCTCTATCTATCTCTGAGGAAGTTATTGGGGTTTTTCACCTTTATGGTTTTCCCCAAGTAAACTTTGTGTCTCTTGTGTGCTTGCATTATTGTGTCCATGATTGATATGCTGTAGATTTGTTGTACATGTTGTTCTCTCAGTTAAGATCCTAGATCAGATTGAAGTAAATTCTGAAAATTTAACAGACAGTACGTGCATAGTAATCTTCCTGAGTGTTGTTCTCGGTGTATTGCTCTGCCAAGATGGCCAAATGGTTAACTCAGTTGGTTTCATGAATCCTAATGGTGTCTCCCGATATACACAAGGTACGTGGGAGCTCAAATCCGTAGTGGTGTTGTCTAATGCACAACCATACGGCACGAGACCTTCCTATATACTACCGAGTATGTGAAACACCTTTCTATATACGCCAAGTATGTGAAACACCTTTCGATATACTCGAAGTACTTGGTGGGTACGTGAAAGAGCTTCGATATACCTGTCTGGTACATGAAAGAGCTTCGATATACTGATAAGTACGTGGAAGAATACAATACCCCCGGAATATAGTGCTAGCAAGTAACGATAGCTGCCACGTTTTACGACACCGGAACACGTCTCTAACTTAACACACAAGTTACTAAAAATTTTACCCTAGTTCTAACGTTAATTTTATCTGGACGGTTAGGTGAATGCATGAGGTGAGTACATAAATGTAAACATAATGCAAGCCCTAACTACATGCAAAAAATATACTTTTCTTTTGATGAACACTATATATGGGAGGGATAAATTTCTTTCCAAGTGATTTTACCAAAGTAACACAATGCAACACAATCCCAAAATCTACCAAATTTGATATAAATACTCTTTTCACTTTTTTCCGTTTTTCCAAGAAAAACTCAAAAAATCAACAAGCATGACAACCAAATCCAAACATTTTCTTTTGTCTTTTCGAATCAAAACTTTAAGAGATGAAAAGAGAGAAATTTCCTATCTAGAGCACTCTAACTTTTGAATTGCACTATAATGGCTTAAAAGCATAAAAAATCAAGAATGCACACAATCTCTCCAAACATGGAATCACTTTTGTAAAAACTTGATCTCACTCGATTTTTTCAAGAAAATGAATGATTCATAATTCCCGAAAAGTACAAATGATTAATTCTTTCTCTCAAACTTTTCCAAGAGACTAATAAATGACCAATTCCAATGCATGAAGCAATTTCTACAATAATTTTCAAATTTTCTTGAAAACAGTAAAAATGATGCACCTTTAATTTTCCAATGATATGTCAAGATTATGACTTGATAACAATGATATTTTTAAGCATAAAAACTTAAAAGAAAGTTGATTTGCAGCACTCTAAACACTCAGGAAATTCTCAGAAAATGACAAGCACTCATATGCACTGAAAAACACTTCAAAACACTCAATCAAACAATTGAAAAGCAAACAAAGCTTAAATGACAAGTGTGAAAAGCAGTTTGGGATCAGATCCAATGGAAGGATTAGATCAGGTGACGAGAACAGGGAAAACAAGTCCAAGCAGATGAAGGTGGGGGAAACCAAGGTGTCCACCACTACCAAACTTAAGCTTGTTGAAATGGGACCCAATACAAATCCACACAAAACCCAAACACTTTCAACACACAAATAAAAAAGGGGTCTCTGACCGGATCTTGCAGTACAGAGGGGTCTGCACACCAAACCAAGACTCAAATAAAAAATGGAGGGGGGATTCCCTTGTTCCAATTCTAATAGATCGGCGCAGTCTGTGTTCATACACAGAGCGACCATCCTAGGTCACCCATGCGGGTATTGCGACAATGTCGCAGTACACTAGTGTTAAGGTTGTGATGACAACCCAAAAGACAGAGAACAAAGATCAAATCAAAGCGCTGGTTCCACTGCCCAGGTGCGACGGGCGATATCCAAACTCTAAGATCAACAAATCCCCAAGAAATGAGCAATAAAATGGCTTAAAGATTGTGAGTACAGACTCATAGGAGGACTATAGACTCTTCAAAGTGAAGATATGATGGTGAAAAAGACTTCGGAGGAAAATAAGATGGCTTGCAAAAGAAATCATTTGAAAATGGCATTCAAATTGAAAACTAAAACAAATTATTCCCCAGTATGGTCGCCAGATTTGTTTGACGAACAATCTACCAAGATAGGACTCGAGGCTTGATCCCCCTAGCTTATGTAAGTCTAGAACAAATTGGATAGAACATAGAATACTTTCCTAGATCTGATTAGAGATCGAGTAGATAGATGCTTTACCTTTCAATCGCTGATCCTTTCTCCTTGATGTTTGCTCCAAGCTTGATGGTCTTTAGATCTCAGCTGCAAAACCTGTCAAGACAACATAGAAACAAAACAAGTAGTAAAATGTACTTAAACAATAATAGATCTAAGTAAGCAGTTAAGCAAGCAAACTACACAAAACATCATCAATGCAATGAGATTTGGTGGAAAGCATTTATATTACTATATAAAAGGGAAAGTACATAGAAGGAAGTGATTACAAGCAATGACTTAACGTAGCAATCCTTCTTCGATCAAGCCGATGCCAAAACCTCCAAAGGGATGATGGATCTCTCAAGGGATGAGTAGAGATCTCTCCTAAACTAATTTCACCAGCATGTAGATACTATAGACTTCCTCCCTTTGGGATGGGAATGAGCTTCACTTATATAGGACTAAGAGGATAGGATAGGTTGAGATATGGTAGGAGAGAGATAGAGGATCTCACTCAAGGGCTAGGGAATCGAATGCTAATTCCCCTAAAGGCTAGGGATAGGGCTCCACATCACTCAGCTTTGAGAATGGGCTCAAAGACGCTCTTTTATCCAAATAATTGACATCGTCGTAGGCTGCATTAGGACAACCCGCGACGTCGCATGTTGCACAAGGGTGAACTGCGACGACCTTGAAAAGTAGGTCAGTTAAGCCCTCCACTCATGGGAAACTTCAGGGATGTACACACTGAGTCTCAAGGTAGCAAGATTTTGGTGTAACACATGTCCAACACAGGGGCCATAAAATGTGGAGGAATCATTGAATGTTTGGTGTGAGAACATTAATTTTATTCCTTATAAATCCCTTCCTCTTATCATTTCCTAGGGTAATTTGGTTAGTAAGAAATTCAATCCCTCCCTTTCAACAATGTTCCTATCAAATTCTATCAATCCTCAAGAATTTTAACTTAAGAACATTAAACCTCCAAGGGTGGTGGTGAATGAAATAATTGATAAACTAGGAGCTTGGGCCTATTTTGATGGGTTTCCAAAGTGATAGGAATGTTATATTCTTTGCATATGGATCATAGTTGATTGGAATAGGTCGATTGGAGTCAAAGGCGATGAATGACAGAAATTTGGTTGGCCAATTGACCAAGATAAGTTGTTTGGTCAAAGGCAAACAACTTGGTCGACGAAACGACTGAATCTCAATGAGAAATCAACCAAAAGTTGACCCAGTCAAGTCAACTATAACATAATAATTGAAATTGGTTAGGAAGTTATGGATTGACATTAATGAGCACTTGGTTGTATTGCATCTATAAATAAGATGTAATGTATATGCATGATATACTGTAATGCAAACATATATTGTCAGGGGTATTGTGTGTAACATGATCATGTAATAGAGTGTGATTTTTGGTCTAGCAAGTCACAGTTGTAAACACTTGTTCTTAGTGTTTGATTAATAGATGAGATGAAATCTCACTGGTTTGTTGGTTTTCCACAATAGAGGGGTTTCTAGGGTAATTTATGTATTATGTGTTGATGTTGTTGTGTGACATTATTTATATGCTAATATGTTTAACCATATGAATCAATTTACAAACCTATTGTAATCGGTATTAAGACCGAACATTTGGTATTAGAGCTATATTTGTCTACAGGTGGATGCCATTATTGTTGAGGGTTTGGCTTGATCCTATATCTAGGTGAATAATTATGACATTGGGAGTCCTTTGAAAGCATTGATTCATCGTTAAAATGGCTAGCACATTGAGGATAGAAATTGAAAAGGTTAATGGGAAAAATTTTGAGCTTTGGAAGCCTAAAATGGAGGATCTTATTGTAGATAGAGAATAATGGATTGTAGTTGACCCAGGAACAACTCTGGTCGATGCGTAGAAGGAATATTGGAAAACAATTGACAGATTGGCAAGGAGTATTATCCGAATTTGTTTAGCAGATTCTATATCGTTGAATGTATTAGGAGAAGACATTGCAAAGAAGCTAAGCAAAATCTCTGGTTAACAAATTATTTATTCGAAAAAAGTTGTATCTTCTGAGGATGGGAGAAGGTGACTCAGTTACAGAGCACATAAATGTGTTCAACACTGTGATCAGTCATTTTTTTCCATAGAAATTATAATCACCAAGGAGGAAAAATGTATTAGTCTATTGTGTTATTTGCCAAATTCATGGGATATCCTGGTCGTGGCTATTGGAAACAACAATACCACATTGAAGATCAATGATGTGGTTGCATCTCTATTATCGAAAGAAATGATATGAAAGAACATGGAGGGTTCAACCCGTGAAGCCTTGACGGTAAGAGTTCTACTAATAGACCGAGGAAAACAAAATACCTCCAATAGAAGATCAAAGTCGAGGGTAAGATCTAAGACTAGATCTCCTAGTCCGACGACGAAAACCTACTAACGATGCAATAAAGTCAGGCATTATCGACGAAACTGTAAATTGACGGAAGTCGAAAAAGGAAAAGGGACCAGAGGAAGGTTAGTTGACTAATGGTAAGAATTCACAAGAGGTAAAAGGTTATGTGTATTTGGCCTCCGCAAATACACAGTCTGACCAAGGCTCTTGGTTGATTGACTCTAGCATGTCATATCATAAGCGTGGTTCTGTGTGTATGAGAAGATTGATGGTGGTGATGTCCTATTGGGATATGACTCATCGACTAGGACAGTTAGACGTGGAAAATTTTGACTTAAATTGAAAGATGAAAGAACAAGAACACTTCCAGGAGTACTGCATATCCCAGGTTTGGCTCAAAACCTAATATTAGTAAGTAAGATGGGGAATGCAGGAGTATAGTTTGTATTTGATAAAGATACAAGTAAGATAATGTGAGGAGCAACGACACTGATGAGAGGTTTCCGGATAAGAACCCGATGTAAACTATCGGGAAGAACATAGACCAAAGAAAGTGTGAATATGATATGTCCTGAGTCCAACAGAACATATGCTTGTCTAGTCAACTCGACCATGTTATGGCAATAGTGGATGGGACACATACTAGGAGAAAAAGGTATTCATTGTATGCACAATAAAGGTATGGTCAAAAGTCTTCCTGATTTTCCTTAAGAAGTAGACTTATGTGAAAATTGTATTTATGGTAAACATAGTCGTGTAAGATTCTCATATAGTGCTACTAGGGATAAGGAAATACTGGAGTTAATACATAGCTATATGTTTGGGCATGTGTCAGTCCCTTCACTAGGAGGATCTTAGTATTGCATTTCTAGTTTCATAGATGATTTATTCATAATGACATGATTGTATTTTCTAAGGAAAAAATATGAGGTTTTTGAGAAATTTCAATATTTCAAAGCTCTCGTGGAGAATCAAACTGGTAAAATGATCAAGGTGCTTAGAACTGATAATGGGACAGAATTCTATGGAAAGGGCAGTTTGAACAATTCTCTATACAACATGGTATAGATCAACAAAATAAAACTCCATACACGCCTCAACGGAATGGAGTTGCTGAAAGAATGAACATAATGTTGATGGAGAAAGCAAGGAGCATGCTCAATGGTGTAGGAGTCGCACAAGAATTCTAGGAAAAGGTAGTCGACACAACAAGTTACCTGATGAATAGGTTGCCATCGACGGCTCTAGTTGACAAGACTCCATGTGGAAGTATGGGATGGTAAGAATCCCTCTCTTACACATCTCATATTTTTTGGGTGTGAAGCCTTTGTGCATATCCCAAAGGAGAAAATAACTAAACTCGATAACAAGTTGGAGAAATGCATTTTCATTAGGTACAAATATGGAATGAAAGGATATAAGCTGTGGAACCCAATGATGAGGAATGCAATTTATAGTCGAGATGTGATATTTAGAGAAATCGAATGAACTTCCAAGAATGAAGAAGTTGAAAGAGAAAATCCAGAAAAGAAAGAGTTTGAAATGAATGATGAAAGTCTAGATTCAGAAGCATTGATTGAATCTGATGAAGAGGTGGAACAAAAGACTCCAAATGTCAGGATTTCTATTCGAGAAACGAAACAACCAAAAAGGTATATTCCACCCAAATTTCACCCTATTTTTGTATTATCTTCCATAGACGACAATCCTAAATTGGTAAAGGAAGCAATCAACTCGACAGAGAGAAAACTCTAGAAAAGAGCCATGGAAGAAGAAATGGATTCCTTGAATAAAAATGAAACATGGTATCTAATCCGATTACCAAATGGAAGGAAATCCATCGACAGTAAGTGGGTGTTCAAGAAAAAGTTAAATGCAGTAGGTCAAGTCGAGAAGTACAAGGCTCAATTGGTAGCAAAAGGGTATTCTCAAGTTGAGGGAGTCGACTTCGGTGAAATTTTCTCACCTGTTGCTAAGCTAACTTCCATAAGGGTAATGTATTTAGCTATAGCATTTGATCTTGAGATAAAAAAGATGGATGTAAAGACAACATTTCTTCATGGTGATCTTGAAGAAGAAATATATATGAAGAATCCTGAAGTGTTTATAGTGAATGGAGAAAAGGAATTGGTCTGTAATCTCAAGAAGTCTCTCTACAGTCTAAAGCAACCGCCCAAGATGTGGTATCAAAGTTCTATATGTATATCCAACAGTTGGGGTTTGTGAGAATTCAGGTTAATCACTCTTTGTATGGGAATAAATTTGGTGATCATTATATATATGTGGTTGTGTATGTCAACGACATGTTATTGGTTGGAAATAACGTGGACCTAATAAAGGAGGTGAAACTGCAATTATCCTCCAAGTTCGACATGAAGGATCTCAGAGCAACAAATTTCATTCATGGAAAAAAAATTCAGAGAGATCATGTAGGTAGAAGGCTCTGGTTAAGTCAAAGAAAATATGTTGAGACAGTCCTGAAAGGTTTCAACATGCAGGAGAGTCGATCTATGGGAGTCAATCTATCTATTGAAAAATGTCCAAACGCACAAGAATAAAAGGAGTACATGCTACATGTTCCCTATGCTACTGTTGTTGGTAGTCCTATGTATGTTATGGTCTGTATGCAACCAGATATTGCTCATGCACTGGGAGTATTGAGTAGGTATATGTCGACACCTGGAAAAGAGCATTGGACCAAAATCAAGAGAGTATTTAGGTATATGTGCGGAACGACATATTATGCAATTTATTATGGAGGAGAGCTTGAGGACAACAAGGAAATCAATGTACATGGTTTTTCCGATTCCGATTAGGCTGAGGATATCGACCGCAGATGGTCAACTAGCGGATATGTGTTCAAGATATTTGGTCGAGCAGTCAGTTGGATGAGTAGGACATAGTTGGTCATTGCAATGTCAACTACTGAGGCTGTATACATGGCAGCTACTCATGCATGCAAGGAAGTTGTTTGGTTGCAGAGATTGTGTTCAGATGTTGGGTTTGGGAAGAATGTTGTTAGGTTCGATTGTGATAATCAGAGTGTAATATTCCTAGTGAAGAATCCAACATATCAATCAAGCATGAAACACAATAATGTTCAATACCATTTTGTGAGGGGGATGGTAGAGAACCAAAAGGTGTAACTGGAAAAAGTTGACATGATGAATAATGTTGCAAACTCATTGACAAATATAGTCAGCCGACCAAACAGGATAAGTTGTTTGGTTGAAGGAAAACGACTTGGTTGACAGGAAGTCGATGGAATGAACTAAGCTCGACAGGAAATCAACCAAAAATTGACCCAGTCAAGTTGACTGTAACAAAATAATTCAAAGTGGTTAGGAAGTTATGGATTGTCATTGATGAGAAGTTGGTTGTATTGCATCTATAAATAAGATGTAATGGCTATGGATGATATATTGTAATGTAAGCATATACTGCGAGGGGTATAGTGTGTAATGTGATAATGTAATAGAGTGTGATTGTGGTCTAGCAAGTCACATTTGTAAATACATGTTATGAGTGTTTGATTAATAGATGAGATGAAATCTCACTGGTTTGTTGGTTTTCCCCAAGAGAGGGATTTCTAGGGTAATTTTAGTGTTATGTGTTGATGTTGTTGTGTTCCATTGTTTATATGGTAATATGTTTAACTATATAAATCAATTTTCAAACCTATTTTAATTGGTATTAAATCCCAACAAGTGGACCACTAATTGGATGAGTTCAAGGAATTATTTATCTTTTTGACTCCCATAACTTCATATTCAAAGTTGGACTATACATAACCCAATAATAATGCTAAGCTGATGGCTTTAAAATTGGTACTAATGATGGTTGTTGAAAAGGGTGTTCGAAAACTACAAGTTATAGGTGATCCAAATACGGTTATTAATTCAATGAGGGAGCCTTGTGTCTCGGAAAATTTTCTTAAAGACCTATCTATGAGGAGATTTTAAACATAAAATATGATAGTAATGAAGTCTTTTTTATGCATGTATATCAAGAAAGAAACAAATCTTGTTGACTCATTATCAAAAGATGATTTGAAGATGTCCCCTAGCTCCTAGCATATGATACGAACCATTACACCAAAACCTCGAGATGTTAGTGAAGGCCGCACTAGGATCTTAACATCCCACCACGCTCCATAGTCTAGACTCTGGGCTGGATGTGCGCCCGTACGGTGGTGTCCCCTTTGAGTCATACGAGCCTCGGGTGAACACTGCAATGCCGACGTTGCCACCCGCTCTGTGACTTGAACCTGGGTGGAGGCTCTGATACCAAATGATACGAACCGTTACACCAAAACCTCAAGATGTTAGTGAAGGTCGCCCACTAGGATCTTAACAGCATATGTGGGTACATTAAGAGGGTGCTTTGACTTAATATGATACAAAACCTTTTCTCAGAAACTATGGGATGAGTTCTATGTTACTAAACCTTTCCTTTGAGGCTCTACGTTAAGGTTTATGTTACTATATATTCTTTACTAATCCTTTAAGAATAGTTTTAGATCCATACATTTTTGTAATGTTTTGGACATATAAAATAAATATAAAGGAAGATTGCATGCAAGAATGTTAATGACTATTATTTGGTTTGTTTAGGTTTGAATTGTTTTATGCTAGATATGACTACTTCAAGAAATTATTCTTAATAATTAAATTATGAAGCAATGATGATGCACTACTTTAGTACACTCCTCGATATATATATATATATATATATATATATATATATATATATATATATATATATATAATTAAATAGTTATTTTATTTAAAAAAAAATTCCCAAAAAAAAAATCCTTAACTTTATTTCAAAACCAAGTTACATACCTGAGATGTAGAAAGCAGGTCTGTAATTTCTTAAAAAAGATCCAGAATCAGTTCTTACAGTGATATATCCTGTAGCATTAACAACAACAAAATTGTTGAATGCAATTATTGTCCACTAGTGATCACAGTTTCTACTCTATTCCCAAAGCAATCAATACAAAGATATACTAATTATTCTATCCACGTGTGTTCAACATAGCTTCTACGTTGTGCCCATTCCAACACAAACAAAAACATAACAAACCATGATAGAAACATAACAACCAAATAGAGTCATAACGATATAGAACTATGACTTATCTTCCACAGGAATATTACCTACTAGGGTCACAGAAGGGAGGGTGATAATACCCTATACTTCCCCTTACCTCCTCCTTGATGATGTACCAACTTCTATATTGCATGCTAACCCCTTCCTTTGCTAATGCATTTGCTTTGGAGTTTATTTCTCTATATACATGAGTGAAGGAAGCATCAGACATTTGTGCCTTTATCATTTTGGTCTCCTCTAGTAAGTTATCCAAGAATAAATTTTGGCAGCATAACTCTCATTTGATCTATTGGGTTATAATTAGTGAATTCCCAAAGAGTTGTGAACAAGTTATGCCCTTTTCTAAATCCAACCACAGTAGTAACCTGAATGCACTTAATTCGACGTAATTATTTATGCCCTGGTCCCAAACTGACTAAATTTGAATCTATGTTCCATTGTCATATGTAAAATACCACTAGCATCACATGATCTAGTCTCTCACTTTGCATCCCCATCAAAGTATGCCCAATGATCATTATGATTAATCACTTCCCCCTTCAGTGGTCGCTCTAAGACGATTTTTCTCCCTCGAGGAAAGTTTTTTAATATGCCTTAACTTTGTTGCGCACGTTGAAAGGTAGGTATGGATTTATCTGCAAAAATACTAGCGTTCCTCGCTAGCCAGATACCCAATTGGTAATTAAGGGAAATAATTTGTAGGATTTTAAAGCTTGGTTGGATTGCCAAAGCTTTAAGCATTCCTCCATTGAAGAGCTAGACCATATAACCCTCATCCCGATTGATGACTCTAGCTCCTTCCAAACTTGCTTCGTATAGGAGCAAACCAAATCCAAATGGTAATTTGTCTATTTGTCTATCTTGCATAAGTTACACCTACTAGGCCCTGCTCTATTCCTTCATTGAAGAACATCCCATGCCAAAAATGTATTGGATAACACAAACCACATAAAGATATTTGTATTGGATGGACACTGAAATCTCCATACTGTCTGCCACCACCAAATAGGATATGCCATGCCCTCAGCCGATAATGATGTGTGTTATCCATCTTTGGGAGAGCAATCCCTAGAAGGGGAATTTACCTAAACTAAGATGTCCTTGACATTCCGGAACAAAACATGATTGCATTGTAGTTTATAAATATATGCCTTACATCGCCTACAATCACCACCCCTGAAGCCTTTTTGCTTTTACCCACCTTTGTCCCCTAAACGACAAAATAACTTGATCACCAATATGATTGAGCATGATATATCTATTGTTTCTAAGATGTCATACCGTATGAAGTGGAAGTGCATGCCCATTCCTACACCCTACCCACGGGTCTTCCCCTAATCAAATACTATTCTCATCTCTTACTTTCCAAGCTAATCCATTATCGATCAAAGAGTAAGATTTGATTGCAACTTTCCAAATAACTAACACATTGTGTATAGATTTATGTGGCTTGTGAATCCATTCCATAATGGTCAAAGGCGTGATATGCTTCTGATGTATAGATATGACCCGTAACCCAGAGCCTCTAAGAAGCCTGCAAATATATTTTTTTCTGCTAAAGCTCTTGCAAATGTAAAGATGTCTCTTAAACCCCACCCACCATGGATTTTAGGCGCTACAATTGCCTTCCACTTAACCATGCAATACCCTCCCTCTCTAGTCTCCTCAACCAAAGAAAACAAAAGCTTAGCTTCCTTATTTTTTCAAGCACTCCTCTTAGAATCCATGAAATCATCCAGAACATTGGTATAGCCTCCAACAAGACTTTTACAAGAACCATTCTCCCACCTTTTGAAATCCATCTATAGCTCAATTTGATATGTGCTTCTTACACTTGGCCTCCAGCTAATCCCAATCCTTTTTATCATAAGAGGTTGGTTTGAGTCTGAAGCTTAGATACTTCAACCCTCATCCAACCTAGTCATGTTATAAGGAAGAAATGTTCTAAAGTGATACATCTCTTCCTCCTCAATACCTCCCTTAGAAATAGTGGACTTCCCCACATCGACCAACATGCCCAAAGTGGTGCAAATGAGATCAAGGATTTCAGTAAGCTTCTCCAAGTCCCTCCTCAATCCATCACAAAAATAAGTATATAATCTATGAATAGTAGATGTGAAAGCCATAAATCCCCCCCAATGTGCAATCCTTTAAAGCCTCCCATCCTTTTTGCCTCCAAGAGAGATCTACTGAGACCTTTCGCTACAATAAGGAATAATAAAGGGGCGAGTGGACAACCCCGTCATAACCTACGACTTGGCTGAATGAATTCATAGGCCGAACCATTTATTAACACAGAGAAGGAAACATATTTCAAGAAACCCATAATCCAATTAATGAATGGAACACAAAATCCCACTTGAGTCAGTATCATCCGGAGGTATAACTAGGTGATGTCATACCCCCATTTTGACCCTTAGGATATTTTAGGCTATAATGTAAATATTGTATGCATATTATGTATGATTCCTAGTGTGGATCTCAAAGCCGAGGCCCTGCTAGTGAATGCTCGATCTTGAAGAGGCAAGTATTTGGTATTATGTTACCCATGTGCTAGTGAGCCATGGAAATTGTAAATATGCATTTTAATAGAAATGGCCACTCCTAGCTATGCAATGCAATAAGAGATGGGGGCATGATATTTACAAGGAATTGTGAGGGAAATATTCAAACCGTTGAGCCAATCAAGTCAAGCCATGTGTCAATGAGAGAACCCATAAAATCTCAACTACTCATGTTGACTTTTGTGCCCAATCATTCATTTCTCCCAAGAGTTGGTTGAGGTAGTTAATGTCTTGGGTAATGGAGAGGTATGGCTATCCAAATTCGGGTATGGGAAAGCCACCCTTCATAGAAATCCGTGTTTGGCTTCCTTGACAAAAAAGGAACCATGAATTGCTCCTCAAGCCATTCTTCACCCATTAGTTTTGCTCTCTCACAAGTTGGGAGTCACCTTGGCATTTTCCTCCATGGTTTTTCTGTGTTTTCCTCCATTTTTCTAGCTAGGGAGGGTGTTTTTGTTTTGGTTAACAGTGGGGAAGAGAATAAATCAATTTGGGGGTTTTATAGAGGCCATTTTGGCCCACTGAATGCTCATACATCTGTGGGAGAAATCAGTTTTCTTCCCTGGGGTTGATTCCCTCTTTCCATAATCCATTTTTGGGTGTGCCACGATTTGGGGAAAACCCATGGACCCTAATTTGTAAATCCATTGTTGAAAATGTGTATCCATGCTTAGTTTTGAGTTTGTTGTGTGTAAGAGAATGTTGGGGTTGAGATGGGTATCCATTGCTTTGGTTGTGCTGACCTTGAGAGTCCCATTTTCCTTGTAGATATCATGCCCAGCTTGGGGGTGGTCTCTGAGTGTTGAAAGAATATATGCTGGGCAGAGACCTATGGTTGGGTGGAACATTGCAACGACATAGCTAGTTGCTTGGGACAACATTACATCAAGATGAGTATTTTATTTGTGTTTTACTTCTACACTGTTTTGCTTCTACAAGGATATTGTGGCTTAGGATGTGTATTAAAAATTAATCCTTATGTTTTCTATCATCTTCGGTTGAGAGATGGCAAGGTACCAACACCCAGTCTGAACTATTAGCTCTCTAGGGTCTACTTTACTTTGCTCATTTCTTGGGTATATCCAGGTTGACTATTTTTGGTGATTCCCAGGTTATTATCAACTGGGCGAAGGGAGAGCACGACCTGACATCGTTACCACTGTATGGGTGGATGAATCGCGTGATTTCCCTCATGGATGGATTTACTGATATCTCTTTTCATCATATTTATCGTGGATTATCGTGATTTATCGTGATCATATTTATCGTGATTACTGATATCTCTTTTCATCATATTCCTTTTGAGTCATTCTGCCTTGCATATGACTAGTGTTTTGTAACTGAAAGTCTTTAAACT
Organism: Larix kaempferi; assembly: GCA_027924585.1. NCBI lineage: Eukaryota > Viridiplantae > Streptophyta > Pinopsida > Pinales > Pinaceae > Larix > Larix kaempferi. The sequence goes on from BSBM01000770.1 coordinate 3,889,228, forward strand.
ATGGACTTGAGGCTGCTCGCTGGTTGTTAGTTTTTTGATAGTTTTAATTATGTTAGACTGTTGATAGGGCACTGTTGGATATTGTTGTTATGTATGTATAGGCTACTTGTCGTTTAGTATCTCTGGATACAACTTTTTATCTAATAAAAGTTGTCTTTTTTCGAATGACAAAAAAAATTAATGGAGGGTTGTTCTTGATATCGTGGATGCATGTGAAATGTGTGTGGATGATGTTTTATTCCGCTATGCATGTTTGTTTGATTTGCATCTGCACACATATCCATTTTATTTGTAATGCCATTTGTTTTATTCATGATGAATGGGACTAAGTTTTGTGTAAAGCCCAGATCGTAGTGTCATGATCCCTTCCTTGCATTGGATCGATGGGAGGGGACCTGACAGGTGACTCGATCACAGGCCTTCAATAAGTCTATTTTAACAACAACCTTCAATTTTTTGGTCCTTATAGAATGTAAATCCTCCCGTGCTATGCCTATTGCCTCATGAATCTGTCGCCTTGACAAAAACCTGAATTGTTCATTTGAGATAGATACAGATAGTAGACGCTTGATCCTTCTAGCAATAACTTTTTCCATGATCTTGTATATGGAATTGCACAATGATATTGGCTTGAAGTAGTCGAACGATCCAGGGTTGTTAGTTTTTTATATAAGAACTATGAAAGTTGAAATAAATAATGCTAATATCTTTCCTCTCGATTTGGTTTCTTCTACCACCCTTAGCAGGTCCATCTCTAGAACTTTGAGAAACCCTTGAAAGAACTCCATTGGTGTACCATCAGGACCTGGGATTTTGTCCTTTTTGAGATTGTGCAAAACCTCCACAAGTTCATTATAGGTCACTTCCTCCATCGTGGATTTGTTATCCTCATTGTTAACAAAACTTGGGAAATGTTGTGCAATTTTTACCTCCTTAGCCATTGTATCCCTATCCTCCGCTATGTATAGATGATCAAAATAAGTAATCCCTGCTTTGACCATTTCCTTGAAGCTATCAACTTCTTCACCCAATGCATTGGAGATTTCCAAATGGTATTAATATTCTTTTTGTAGTTCGCATGCTGATGAAAGAATCTCATGTTTTTTGTCCCCCTTGGATAGCCAAAGATTCCTACTCTTCAATCTCCATTCAGCCTCTCCGTAGCCCAAACTCTTCCTCCTCTTTTGTTCTAGGACCGCAACTTCATTCTTTGATTCCTTGAAAAGGAACCCAAATCCTTCTGCTCCATACTTTTCAGCCAAACTTAACTCGATTTGTTTAAGATCTCTATCTTCTTGAGATTTCCATTTAATGGCCCATCCAATAGAAACATATTTTGCCCTCTTCAATTTTTTTTGCGAATTGAATAAATACCAATTCACATAAATATATATGTGTTAAATTCATATTAATACAAAAAATACAAATTTTTATTCCAACTATTTATACAATAATATATAAAACAAATATTAAAATATTTTACTTAAAATTAACATTAAAATAATGATTTTATTAGTAATATTTTATTTTAAAAAATCTTATATGTGTTAACTTCGTATTGATAAAAAATTACAATTTTTTGCTCCAAATATTTATACAATAATCACTATTAACAATGTTGTTTCTTTACTTCTCATCACATTAAAAATGATGGAAGTTAAAGTTTGGTTATCGCTTTAACTTCAATTACAAGTTTCGATGATACTAATGATATTTCTATTATTATTATTTTATGTAAAGTGATGATGTGAGAAGTACAAATGTAAGGTGATTCCTCACATCGCTTTCGTGAATTAGATGACATTTTAATTTAAGACTTACCTTTACCTTTAATTCTTCTTTGACCATGAATGCTAAGTAGGCAATCTAACCAGCAGAATAATGTTTCATAATTCTTTTCATCTGTTTTTCTTTTGTTGAAGAAGTTTCATGCAACGTTGATGGGAAAGAAAGAACATCATTTATTCTTTTCACATTTGATGTTGCTTTAATTACGAAGTTGGTTTTTTATAAAAAATTCTTAAGATTTAAGAAAGATTGTGTATATGTTTTCTTGTTCCATTAAGGTTTAGACTGAAAGATTGTGTATATGTTTTCTTGTACCATTAAGGTGTAAAGGAAAAGTTTATAGCATTTTTTTTCTACTTTGATATTAATATTGGTAAAAAATAGTAAATTGTTTATTTTGATTAGGTAGTTTAACTTTAAAAAAAAATCAAGATAATCGAATTAATAACTTTCTCAATTTTGAAGAGAGATATCTAACATTTAACTCACATCTAACTCATGATCATTTGAGCTAACCCTTTAAGCTTAAATTAATATGTTATATAAAATTATGATATATTATAAATTATCATTTTATAATAATTTATTTAATGATGAAATTTCATTCCACATTAGTATTATCAATATTCTCTTTTTATATGTAAATATATTTTTCTTAATTAACAATGGCTACTATTTTGTATATATTTGATATGCATTGGTTATTGTCTAATTTAATTGCATTAGGAAGTAATGTGCACTTTAAAATTTGAGTAGAAGAGATTGTTGAGTTCATAGATGGGTAACATTAATAAATAAATAAACACTATAAAACTAACTTTAATTTCTCTTAACTTTGATTCTATCAAGTGTGGAGAGAGATCCAATATCTTTAAATGAAAACATTTCCTCAAGCTTTTACACTCTAAAAACGGTTTTCACCTTGAGAGATTTTACCTCTCTTGGCAAACATATTTCAAAATTACATACAAGGAGCCTCACCTACAAAATTTTGAAAAGAAGAGTAGGATTGGGATCACGGTAAACATTATTCAAGTAAGACATAGCTAGTTCCTTCCCCTCCTTTGTCTAGAAAGCGACTTCACACTTGATTTACTTATTTGGAAGGGGGCTCGAGAAAGGAAGGAATAAAAAGAATCAAAATCAAAAGGGTGTATTTGAGGTTGATGAGGTAGGTTCTTTTGAGGGGGCTCTTAAGTGGAAGATGGGTCGCACAGAAGTGGGTTTGCCCCTTGCCCCCCAAAAAGGAACTATCCAATTCCATAATTTAAATTAAAAATATTAAAAAGCTAGCATAAATCCATCTTAAATTCGAGTAAGAGGTTTTTATGTACTAAGAGGTTTTCCCTTGTTTTTTATCCTTCTCGATACTAATTAATCTAGGATTGTCAAAGATGAAAATACTGTAACCAAAGGCTAGCCAAAGAAATGTGTTAAGGAGTAAATAAAAACCCTTTACACTAATTATAAAAGAGGAAATAATGGTTTTATTTTTCGGATGGTGAGTTTCCAACTATTCTTAGTTTTCATCTGTCTTCTTTGCTTAACGTATAGGTAAGTTTTCAATTTCATCTGCTTCCCTACTTCGACACTTGATAAGGTGATTAACTTTGGCTACAACTTTTGTTTATTCAATATGAATATGGTGCATAGTGTTTGACAATTACGAATGAACATGGGTAATTGCATACTTTATGATGAATGTATATGTAAATTACATAACAAAGAACCCAAATACTAAAAAAAAACACTCAATTTACTCATTGCATCTAGAGTAGCGAGGTGCTCTACAACCCAGTATAGGGGAGATGTTGTAACGTTACCAAAAATAAAATAAAAAGTATTTAAGAAGGATCCAATTTCTTAAGTGTAAATATTTTCTTAATGTATAAAAAAATTATGATAAAAAAATTACATCACAATAAATTGGATCCCTCTTGATACTTGATAAATTCAAGTTTAAGATGGATTTATGCTAATTTTATCTACAATAAACTATGTGATAGCTTTCTATCTAAAGTACCTCACATTTTGAGATCATCCTGATTCTTCATCACGATCCAAATTATTCTTATATGATTTCGTCGCTATCTCATTTTTCAAGAGCATTTTTCATCTTTGGAGATAATTGGGGAAAGATTTGTAAAAGATCGATCTAGTGATCAGGATTCAAAGGATCTTGGCAATGAATAAGACTTATTTTACTTCAAGTGATTCTTCTAAAAAAGAGTCAGATAGAATAGAAAAAATGAATAGATAATTGGTCCAAAAAGAGACGATCTGGAATGATCGAATATCTAGGAATGATCTCCTTATGCTCCGTCTCACTCATTTGAAGCGAACCTTTTACTTTTTCTCCAAGAATATTTTTTCTCGGGGTAAAACAATTACGCAATAGATCAATAATTCATTCTAAAAACCAAAGATGTGTTACCCTTTTAATTATAAAGCTTACTCAATCTTAAATGAAGCTGATATATAACTTCAAATTAAGTTCTATTCAAGGTCTTTTATTTTATAACTTGACAATAAAAAGAAACAAATAATTATTGTTGGCTTCCCAAGAAAAACACTTATTCTTAATCTCTTTTATTCAATTTTTCTCAACCTTAAATATTAAGAAAGACAATTCTTCTAGTATTTTTTAATCGAGTTTATTTTTATATCTTTATATTTTTAATTTTTATAACTATTTTATACCCATTTTCATTTTTATTTATTAAAAATCAATTATATAAATCCTATTTTTATATATATATATTATTTTTCAAATCTGATTAACCTAATATTTTTTCATAAATATAATATTAAATTATTTTTATAAATTTAAATATTTCAAATCCACCTTAAACCAATAAAAAATTTCCTTTTTTTATGTAAAGTGGAGAATATATTCTTAAAAAGAATCCTTATGGTGGAAAATGCATTGAGAAAAGCAAAAGAAATGAATGATGAAAGGGGACAGATAAGCAGATACCACCACGGGTTGACAGCTCGAGGTTAACTGCTCAACTGCCGAGTTGTCATTTTCTACGGTTTTAACTTTAGTTGTGGAAATGTTCAAGAATTCTTCAAACCCAAGTTTGGATGGCATTCCCCCAAAACCATTGGAAACCATGGAATAATGAATCAATTCCCCTTTGCAATGGGTCCAAGAAGGTCAAAGAGCATTGTCTCCCCTAAAGTTAAAACTATGTTGCTTATAATTCAATTGTACATCTATTCTAAGGTAGTTAGAGATATGCTTTTTAAATGTTACATATTTATAAATAAATAAATAAATTTAGAAATATGGAAAATTTGAATGATATAAATTCTTTGTGTATACGAGGGATGGTATTTGACTTTTTAAAATTGTTTTTTTTTTCTATTGTAATAATAAGGATTTAATATATGTTAGTTAGATAAGATTGACTTAAATTAACATTAATACTATACTTCATTCTTTGTTTTATAATAAGTTGATAAATCCGCACACCACTTACAACTTCCTTTGTCAATATGGTTAATTTAGGAATCTTTTGATGATTATCATGAGCTTGGTTGGGATGTCAATTTTGTTGGTTTTTCACTTGTTAAATTTGAAATATATAATTTTTTTTAATGTATATGAGAGGAAGTATTTGATTTTTTAAAATTGATTTTTTTCTATCATAAAAGAAAATTTAATATAGGTTAAATAATTAAATTAATTTAAATGAATATTAATAATAAATTTTATTTTTGTTTTATAAAAAGTGGACAAACTCCATCCACCACTTTTAATCTCCTTTGCCAATATTGTTAATCTAAAGACTTGTTTATAATTATTGATAAGCTTCATTGGGATGCCAATTCACTTGGTTTCTCACTTACAAATTAAAGGTCATGGCTCCTCTCCCAATATTGTATTATAGTGACTTAGTTTTGTTGTCACCTTGGAGTCCCTCCTCTCCTACATTGGACCTTGTACTTTACTTTGTAGTGGGACCATGACAACAACAAAGTAGGAGAGAGTAAGGAGTCTAAAATGGTAACCAAGTTGAGTCACTAGCGTGTGGAGGTGGGAGTGGAGGCACTCCCTTCTATTCACACATGATTAATTAACAAAGACAAGAGATACCATTTGTTAACACAAGCATTAGGGTTGACACGAGCTTCTATTTACACATGACAAACTAACAAAGTCAAAAGTGGCATGTGTTATCATAGGGCTTAAGATGTACACAACCTTCTATTCAAGCATGATAAACTAACAAAGTCAAAAGAGCCCTTTGTTAACATAGGGCTCAAGGCCTACACAACCCTCTATTCACACATGATAAACTAACAAAATCAAGAGTGGCCCTTTGTTAACATATGGCTCAAGGTCGGCATGACATTCTATTCACACATGATAAACTAAAAAAGTGAAGAATGACCCTTTGTTAACAAAGAGCCCAAGGCACAACCTTCTATTCATATATCATAAACTAACAAATCCAAAAGCTCGAGCAGTTACAACAATATAGTTATTAAGAACTCAACATGCCATTTGCGGAAATTAAACTTAGGTGGGGAAGTTAACACCCCTTCTATTAGGTGTTGATTGAAGTTTGTCCACTTCTTAACAAAACCCATATTTTATGGGTTTACTTTTTCAAGATAAGACTAAATGATCAATTTTACATTATCACAAAAACCTAAAATATAAATTTTGTAAATTCAACTACCTAATTCATATAATAATCTACGTTATTATCAATATATCAAATTTTGATGTATTACAATATTAATTTAAATAATATGACATAAATATTTAGATAATTATTACAACAATCTTCATTTTTAATCATTATATTATTACCCAATAACCACGGAAAAATTCAAATATAAAATAAATAGATTATTCCTTTTTTTATTGATAAATACTAAACATAATACTAAATATTAAATAAAAATAATTATATAACAAATATAAAACTACAAAATTAAAATTTCATAAATATGCCACTTCCTAAAATGCAATGGATCATTTTACCTCTTTTTTTTCAAATGAAAAATAGCTATATATTCATTATAAATATATATAAGAGTCGAAACATACAATCCTAAAAAAAGATAGGCAGAACCGAGAAGAACCAAATCCAAAGCAACACAACCTCCCAAACATAAGCTAACAAATGACACCATAAAAACCAAATCTGAACAAAGACCAAAAACATCCAAGAACATTTCACTACCAAGCCAAAGAAACATACCAAAGCAATAAGAAAGAAAAAAGAAAAAAAAGTAAAACCCACACAGACAAAAATATATAAAAAAACAAATTCAACCAAACATAAATAAAAAAGGGATGCACCAGAAATCCATCACCCCATGGACCATTCCACCTCATAACCACTTCTTTCTTCCAAGAAACTGTCTGGTACTCCTGAAAACCTTTGTATTTGTAAACAACAAAACAAAACATTGAAACCATTTGAGGTCAATACAATTTGTAAATGTTTTAAAATTATTGGTCATATTTTTTTTATTTATACATGGTTGTACTTAGCTGTTACAGGCAGGATTGAATGAATGCGATAGAGTTGTCACCGACTTTTTCATTTCAGGATGCGTCTGCTGTTACAGGTTATTACTTCTGTTATATGCATAAAGGACACTGACCCAATCAAAAGGCTAATCACTATATTAATTAAATATTAAATACTTTGGATTTTGCATTTAAATTTAATTGTGGTATCATGGCTCTGTAAATAAGAGTAAATGAGGTGTTATTTCCGGAAATATAAAGTATAATTTTTATATCAATAAATGTAAATTGAAGAAGGTCAAATTACCTCTTCTTTTCCTTTATTTTGAGCAATCAAAGTTAAGTATCATTCTTAAAATTAACTGTAGTTTATCTTAAAACATACCATCGTTGACCATCAAAACATTTTGGGCTATTAGAGTTTTACAATGGAGGGAGTAAGCTTTTAAAACCATTGATATAACCGCCAAAAGAAAAGAGTAAGCTTTTAAAACCATTCATATAACCGCTAAAAGAAAATACAGTAGTTAAAAACAGTAATGCAATCCATTAATATGACAAAAATTGGCATATTTTATTTATATAATAATATATAAAATATATATATATATATTTTGTACTTAAGCAAGTATTAATTATGAATTTTGAAGCATGATTAGTGCCATCAGCCTCCTGTCTTTTTACTACATTGTTGGGAAGCCATTGATTAATATGCCCAAAATGGCACCTTGGTTGGTCTAATCCATCAAAAGCCTTTTTTATTTAACCACCAACCTCCATAGCTGGCAGGTATGACATGGCCAGACCCAGTGGTCCATTAGCCCAAATTTAACTGCCTTAATCTTGAACTAAGGGTATGATTGCACGGTTGGCTTTGGCATGGCTGCACGTTGTGAAAGGCATCAGGCGTGGGCTTCTACCCCACAGAGAGATTCAGTATCTTCATTGTTTTCTGATAAAGAGTGAAGTAAGAAAACAAGTAAGTCAGGTGATATCAGATAGATAATTAGGTGAAGCAGGTGCTCCATGGATTTGTAGGAGGCAGCAGTGTGTTGGGTGTTCTTGTTTTTGGTGTTTGGTAGTTACTGAGCATTTTCCTGTCTTGCATAGAAATGTGTGAAAAACAGATGGAAATAGGTGTGAGAAGGGGGAAAAGTGTATGAATGGATTTACTTGGTGGCTGATGGAGTAATGGGATTTTCTTCAAGTAAACGTTACTCAATCAGCATTCAATCCATATAACGTTGTGGGTCACCTAATAGCATTAAGTCTATCAAGGCGTTGGGTTTGTGCTCTCTTGCCCTTTCCTTCAAATCCTCGCTTGCATTGGGAATGAATTTTCCCATGGCACCTCATTCCCAGCTCGATGCCTCGAAAAAGAACAATGAACAGCTTCCGAGCAGAGCCTTTGAGATGTAGCCTTATAAGCAAATATCTGTAGTGCAGGAGCGTCTCAGAGTCGATTGTTTTGCGGAGGAAAGTAAGAAGATGGGATCTTGGGAGCAAAGAGCAGTGCCGAGCATTGCTATGAAGCTATTAATCATTGCGCTGCTGCTGATTTTCCTGGGACATCATGCAGTGAGTGGTGATATTGCTTCTGATACAAGGGCCCTCTTGGCTTTCAAGGCAGCAGTTGGGCCGCGTCTGAACTGGACCCAGACTTCAAATCCTTGCAATACCTGGCCAGGAATTCAGTGTACGGGCTCCAGAGTGACAGACGTGAGACTTCCAGGAGTGGGTCTGTTTGGGTCAATCCCATTGGGAACTCTGGGAAACTTGAGTGAGTTAAAAGTATTGAGCTTGAGATGGAACTTGCTCTCTGGTTCTGTACCTTCAGATCTAGCTAAATGCACTCAGTTGAGAAACGTCTACTTGCAGAACAATCGATTTACAGGGTCTGTACCATCATTTTTTTCTAGTTTGCCCAATCTAATTAGGCTGAATCTGGCCTTCAATACGTTCACTGGCTCCATTCCTAGCTCTCTTAGCAATTTGACGAGATTGGGTACTCTATATCTACAGAATAATTCCTTAACCGGGTCCATTCCTCCACTAAAACTACCCAATCTGCAGCAATTCAATGTATCAAACAATAAGCTCAATGGATCTGTGCCTTCCGCACTGCAAAAATTCCCTGCGAATTCATTTGTGGGGAACTCTCTCTGTGGGTCTCCTCTAGCATCTTGTTCAGGCGTTTCCCCAGCATTGGCTCCTTCAAGTGGGCACAAGGGCAAAAAGAAGCTGGGGGCAGGAGCCATTGTGGGTATTGTTTTAGGATGTTTAGCTTTTCTAGTTCTTTTGTTACTCATCTTGTTTCTCTGCAAGAGGAAGAGAAGAACCGTAAAGCCCAGAGCTGTTGAGTTTACCCCAGGCATCAAGGTCCCTGAGGATGCACCGGAGGACACAAATCCCAAAGAGGATTTTCCAGCTCCCCCTGTGCAGGAAGTCGACAAGGGTAATAGTAAAAGGCTCGTTTTCTTTGAAGGTAGCCCGAGAACGTTTGATCTCGAAGATCTTCTCAGAGCGTCAGCTGAGGTTCTGGGTAAGGGGAGCGTTGGGACCGCTTACAAAGCTGTTTTAGAGTTTGGGTTAGTCGTGGCAGTGAAGCGGCTGAAGGATGTTGTCATTGGGCAGAAAGAATTTGTTCAACAGATTGAACAAGTTGGAAAAATGCATCATCAAAATCTGGTGCCTCTCAGAGCTTATTACTTCTCCAAGGATGAAAAGCTTCTCGTATATGATTATATGACAATGGGCAGTCTCTCTTCCCTTCTGCATGGTAAGATCTTTACTCCTTTTTTCATTTCCAAATTCCAAATCATTTCATATATAAGTTTGATATTTTTTATTTTTTCTTTGCGGTATTGTCGGCTACCCATTTGAAGAGTCAGCTCTGCATCATCTTCATTTCTGCCAATTTGCTCATCTGCTTGCACTAAAAACAGAAACATGCCCATGCAATTTCTAGCATATGATCATCAATTCTAAAGACACACCTAAGTCTCATGATGATGCATCCTAACCGTCCTGTTTATAGAGGTGCCCGCTCAAACCTTTACACCTAATCTGCTCTGCTTTTTTTTGTTTGTACCTGCCACGCTACTGAAATTTTTCGGGATACAGGATCTATGGATCTGGAGGGTTTTCTAATTCTGTATGGCCAATGTTATTTTTACAATGGCCAGCTTCTGCATCTACCCTTGAATGCTCACTTTATTCTGATCTGCCCATGATATTTACAATGTTGAGAATCTGCCAAAATGCTTGTGATTTTTGAATTTGAGCTGGTGAGGCTCAGGGCTCATACACAAGTCCGTGCTTATTGGGCACCTGCAGCTGTTAGATACCCTTATTCTCTCACCGTGCCCTGGGAGGTCTGCACTGTCTAGTGAAGAATTTCAATGATCACGGTCTAGCTGCTTACAATTTTGCTCACGGTGGCCAATGTCTGCTAAGATAAAAACTTTACTGTAATTTAGTCTGCCTATCACTGCATTTTAGTTGCTTTACACTGCATTGAGCTGAAGTTTTGCTGTTTCCTTGTCTACTTAATCTGAGGCATTTTAATTTATGATGCGCTCATTCTAAGATTTTCCCCTTTTCCTTATCTGCACGACTTCCTTATTTGAAGATGTTAATGTTCTTAACTATGCTTATCAAAACTTGTTGCTATTTTCTTACGTACAAGTTTTGATGTACTCTTCATATGCTAAACTGAAGTTGATACAGTTGATTTCCTTTTTTATGACAACCTTAATGATTGCTAACATGCCAATCTATCCCATACTCTATATTTAGGCTTTTGATCTGAAAATGGGGGTTAAAGGTCATGTTTTGGGAGCCTTTGTCAAGTTCAAACGTTGTTGATTTTGGTGTTAACTTGCTTTCTTACAAAATTTGTGTGAAGAAAGAAATGGGACTTTGAATCTAAGCCTTTTTTTTGGAGTTCTGTTTGCTTTTTGTTTCAGGTAACAGGGGAGCAGGTCGAACTCCGTTGGACTGGGAAACACGCTCTCGTATTGCCCTTGGTGCAGCTAGAGGCATCGAGTATATACATAGTAGAGGCAGAGAAATTTCTCATGGAAACATCAAGTCTTCCAACATTCTTCTCACCAGGGAATACAATGCTGGTGTTTCAGATGTTGGGCTTGCTCAGTTAGTGAGTGCAACTCCATCTGCCAATAGAATTGTTGGATATAGAGCCCCAGAAGTAACTGATGCTCGCAAAATTTCACAGAAGGCTGATGTTTACAGCTTTGGTGTATTGCTTTTGGAGATTCTGACTGGAAAAGCACCTTCTCATGGATCCGCCAATGATGATGGAGTCGATCTTCCACGCTGGGTGCAATCCATTGTTCGTGAGGAATGGACCGCGGAAGTGTTTGACATAGAGCTTCTAAGACACCACAACTTTGAAGAAGATATGGTTCAGTTATTGCAGGTTGCAATTGATTGTGTTGCACAATATCCAGATCAAAGACCCAGCATGAAGGAAGTAGTCAAAAGGATTGAAGATTTGAGGCAAAATATTGAAGATGATGATGGCACTGAGGATCGATCCAGTTCTGCAGAAATTCCCGAGTTAGAGACAGGGTTAAAGATTAATTAGAACCAGGGATTGCCACAATGCCAAAGCTTGATTAGAACCATTTATTCTTTGTGACTTCAGTTGGATTTTGTCATGTTGCAGAATTGCTCCTTTGATTTTATTATTTCAGCTATCTGCAGGTTGCCAGAATATGTTGTGTTTTCATTCTCCCATCGAAATCTGTTTCACCCATTTTCTTTTTTAGATAATGGAAGGATATTGGAGTGCTTGGCAACCTTTTGGGCAGTGCCCAAAGGAAGCTACCTATGTCTCATCTCAATAGCAGCTGCTTATTGATTGTAGCATCTGCTGGTCTTTTGATTTTTTTTACTTCACCGATGATTTTTGCAAAATAATTGAATAGAAGTTGAAAATTGTTTCTTCTTGAAACTCTTTTCAGACCATTGAGGTTTGAACTTTATTAAACGCCATAACCCAAAAAGTTCTCAGCTCTTGATGGTATATGGGTACTTATTACAGCATCTCTTCTCTCTTTATGTTAGGCATTATTTTCAAAGCATTTTGTATTAAGTTAAATGAGTCGGCTCCTCAGATTGCCATAGTATACTGATCAGAAATAGTTATGGAGATTCTGATAATTCTACAGGTTCAGCTGACCTCAATCACTGAACTGTAGAACTGTTTTTTTGTTATACACTAGTATTACATGTATGATATCCATGACTATATTTTAACTGGCACAACATCTGTAGTTTTCTCATTTTGAGTATTTTTTTGAAGAGAAATTGAATTACAATACCTTCTTGAAATTAATATATGAGAGGTATGGAGTTTAGGTGGTACCCTCTGATTATGAATTTAATGGAGTTTACATGCTCAGATGTATTCCAGGATATCTCGAGGAGTTTACCCAAGTTAAGAATGAAATGATCGGAGAGGTTCAAGTAGAAGCACAAGTTTGTATTGGAGTGTTTGTGTAATTAGTCCACCCATTTCCTCGATGATCTGTTTTCTGGAAGTATTGATAACTTCCACTTCAAATATTTGCAAACCAAGGAAAGATATTGTCACATATTGTATTATTTGATTTGATTTTGCTTCTCCAAGCTTGGGGACTTTGTTCTCACTGTGGTTATGGAAATTCACATTGCCCGCTTACTGCTACTTGTGAATATTTGATAATCATGGTGTAGCCTCCTAAGATTCTCTTGGTGACAATAATAATAGAATTTGTTACAGATTACCAACCACAGTTAAAATGCCAAAAGAAAGTAAAAATATGTCCAGGCTTGCATTCTGAATTCCATGCATGAAGTACCAAACTTACAAGGCACTGGCTAGGTATCTATCCCCACCCAACATAATTGGTCCATCAAGGAGTGAATTACCTGCTTACTGATGTGTATGGATTCTTGATAATCATGGTGTAACCCCTTAAGATTCTCCCTGTGACAATGATGATAAAATTTGGGACATATTACCACTATAGTTAAAATGGCAGAATAAAGTAAAAATGATGTCCAGGCTTGTATTCTGAATTTAAATTCAATTTCCTGTAGGAAGTACCAAAACTACAAGGTGCTGTGTAGGTATCTACCCCACCCAAAGGGTTGTGCTTTTTGAATTGTTGAACTTATATACAAATGCGTTTGTTGGCTAATCTTCTCAAAGTGGAATACCTGTTAAGGATTTTGCAAAGGTGCTGTCTAAAAACACAACACTTTGCACCTGCCTGGCTGGAATCCGGCAACTCAAAGAAGGCAGAGTTCTAATTGATCCGGAACTCTGATAGATTTTTCGAGCATCTGGGTCAGTTTAAAATGGGGGAAAACCCTCGAGGGCAGAGTTCCATAGAGGAGGAACTCTGCCACTACACCCTTGGAACTTTGCACCCACCTGGTTCTTCGCCAGATACATAGAGGAACTCTGCCGGAAAAGCCACTGGAAAAGGTGCAAAGTGTTGAGGTTTTAGACTATTTCTTTTGCAAATATGTACAATGGAAAACTAATCACAACTCATCACAAACAATTGTTAATAGGATATAAAAAATTTCCTCCCAAGGTCACAGTATGTCAAAAGCCACTGGAAAAGGTGCAAAGTGTTGAGGTTTTAGACTATTTCTTTTGCAAATATGTACAATGGAAAACTAATCACAACTCATCACAAACAATTGTTAATAGGATATACAAAATTTCCTCCCAAGGTCACAGTATGTCAAAACCATCCCAAATTGCTTGTGTGACATGTAAGCTTTCATCCAAAATGGTTCTCTTCACATATGGTAGTTTTATGTGGGGCTTAGGGTGTGAGCCAGCAGTGGGGCCTTTTGGCTGACCCGATGGAAGCCCAGGTTCCATTCCCTGTGTGGGGGGTGGGGGTGTTGGGCAGAGAAGGTTTCTGCCTTCTTAGACCTCGTGCAACCACAGTGACAGTTCTACTTCCGCTGGGCAGATGGTGGCGTAGTCAATAATGCATGTTGAGCGGTGGGGTGGGTTTCTCTCGGTTCGAAAAAAAAAAGTAGTTTTATGCATCTTTAAGACTCCTATCTCAATAAAATGGGAAAAAAATTCATCCAACTTAAGCTTATGAATTTTGTATAAGCTTAAGATGGATGTTTGTCTTTTTAAAGAAGTGAAAATTTTGGTTTTGATTTGACCATTTTCATAAATTCATAATAAAACGACAACTTTTCTCAATAAAAGATGTACCATGTCTGATGGGGGTGACAAGGTGGTCAGTCAGGAAGTGTTTTAGATAATGCACTGATCCGAATTTATGAAGATAGTGTCTGGATATGTAGTTAAGGAGCTATCTTTCAAATAAGGGGCTTTTGTTTTGTTTGGATACGTAGTTTAAGGAGTTATTCAAGAATGTGTGTTCTGAAAGGATAAAACTTAGGTTGAAATTATGTATTGTTTTTTGGTTTATTGTATTTTAGGTAGTTTTTCTTCAAAGCAGGAGAAAAAGTATAATATTTAATGTTATTTGATCTACACCCTTAATGTGTATAATGACATTATGTGTGTAGGCAAAACTTGATCATCTGGTAGATTTATATTTTGACTAGATGTTTTTAGATTTTGGACTGTTATTGTGTTTCTTTATGTAAATGTAAAAGGAATGTAAAAGGAAGACTAGTTTTTAACTTATTAGAAACAAATTTTTAAATCATACTTTAGGACTAAAATACAATTTCAGTTTTGCATAGTATCTACAAGAAAATCAATATACTTGTAGTTATAGTTAGAGCTACTCACATTAAGGTAATGTGCTTTCTAATAACATTTAATTTAAAACCAAATATTATCCTGAGTTACCTTTTTGAAAAATTATTCTTAGTATATTTTCTTTTTTTTTATAATATAAATATATTATAATTTTGTTTATAAAATTATATTATATTCTCTATTTTACTATTAAACTTCAAAAAGCAAAGTTCATCTATGTACATGCTATGGCCAAAACATAAATGTGTTTTATATTAACACTTGTTTTGTGATTTATGTTAACACTTGTTTCAATGCAATGAAGATACAATCAACATCTGGTGTCATTGTACTTGTACAACATATCAAGTTATCCTGCAACATAATAAAAGCATCTTAACTTTGCAAGTACAACCTAGAAGACATTATATGACAAAATAGAAACATTGCATACTATGACTTCCATATATCAAGATATTATTTGTGGGTACTTTTACATGACAAGACAATAAAAGTACATATAATCCAAACAATAATTTAGGAATAGATAGTTAGCTTAGCTTGGCTATCAAATAAAATTGAAAAGTAAACCTTACATAGAACATGTAATCCATCACTTTATGATTAAACCATAAAGTTATATCTATGTTATAATCATTTTTAACGTAATCAATTATGATCAACAAAGATAAAAGTCACTATGATGCAATCAACTCAATCTTATGGATTTACTATGAATATAACTTTTACAAATATTTAGAATGTATATAGAATACATAATATAATATATGTTACTTCAATATTGTGGATTTATTATGAATATAATTTTGGAAAATATCTAGAATGTATATAGAATACATCATATAATCTATATTGTTTTATATTTAAAATATAGATTTTTTTTTTATGAAATATTTAATTATTAAATATTAGAATATGAAGTACAAATATATACATCATTATCTATATAATATATTTACAACAAAACATTCTTTTAAGGATTGAAATAAAAAATGATATTTTATTTCAAACCCGTGTTTGAAAATTATTATATATCTTAAGTTATTTATTGAAATGAATATCATTTTTGTATTATACACATAAAGTAGACAAGAAATTGACCATTTTTATGGATGGATTTTTTTTCCTTAATTAAAAGACGAGACTAAAATCTTCATCAACTTCATACATTTTCTTGAATTTATCACTTAAATGTTCCCTTAAAGTTAATCCAAAATTGCTAAAGGTCAAACAATTGAAATTTAGTAACTTAATCACAATTTTGATAACTTTTGTGAAAAAACCATTATTAAACATATTCATTTTATGGCATGTATATTAAAAAAGTAGTCTTCTACTCTTGAACCTACTCATGCATCTATTTATTTGCTTGTTATTCTTTTTAAATGTTTGGAACTATTGCTATGTATGTAAGTTCCGAGGGTGAATCTTATTAATTCATATCATAAACTATATGGTCTAACATTACAAGATGCCCAATAAATCTACGAGAGAGGTTGATATAGATATGATAAATTATTTAATGTGTACAAATCTTTACTATATGCTTAATGTTATTCATAAAACTTAGTTCTATTAAATGCCTTGTAGGTTATTTGGGCACAATGTAAATAATTATTAAGAGAATCATCTTACCATATCATGCCTATTGCGAGAATCAAACTGATTGAACTTATAGATTTCACTTGTGGGTATGGACCCTCAAACCAAAATGCTAGATCGAGGCATCTATCAAGGCACACATTATTAGTAATCATTCAACCCTTTTAATATGGCAGTGGAGATTTTTGGACGCATAAGGCACTAAGAGGGGTAAGAGTAAACTTATGTGTTTTGCTTATGCCGATCCTTAGGAAAACAACTAGATCTAAGCCTATGGTGAAGTACACATGCCATTAGTAATTATTCAACCCTTGGTTTTTGCAGTGGAGATGTTTTGATACACAAGGCATCATGATGGGCTAGGATTTAGCTTTATACTTTTTACCTATGGATATGGATCCTTAACCAAAATGTGAAACTAGCGTGTTTGGAAAGGTACCCACAACATTGATAGTAATGAATCAACCATTTTGTTCATGTAGTGGAGATGCTCATATATATATGAGATTATGGATCCTAACTAAAAAACCATATCAAGCTGTTTGGAAAAATGTCATTGGTAATGACTTAACCCTTTGATTACTATAGTGGAAATTTTCTGATGCAAAGTTGATCTCTAAACTACATATGATATTCCGATGAACTGTTGAGATATTGTAACTTCAAAGAATATTATATCTGTACTTTATTATTCCGGAGATGTTTCATTCCTCCGTGAAGATCTTATTGTATATTCGGAGATGTTTATTCCTCCGTCGGAATGTGGTAACTCGGGTTATTAGACTTCCCTATTGGGGGTCGGCCCTGTATGTGTTATGTGGGTCAAAGGGTTATTAGACCACCCTAGAGGGGTCGGCCCAGTTAGTTGTAGTGGGGTATTTAACCCATTGGTTAAATACGAGCCTACATGTACTTGTGTAAAATACATGTCAGTGTAGTGTATAAATAGAGGAGGTATGTTCCTCATTATACACACTTACTCTCACTTGAGAAAGGCGCACTTGTGGAGGAGAGGTCTGCTTTGGAGAAGAAGGAGCTTATGCTCAGGGTTTGCATCTTTGTATATTGCTGGTCATCTATATTGAGGAAGCTTTGCTGGGTTTTCTAACCCATGAGGGTTTCCCAGGATAAATCTCTGTCTCTTGTGTTTATGCTATGCTTGTTGTTTCTTCAGTGATCCTGTATATGCTATTATTGTGAAATGGAATGTAATGCTGCTATTTTCTGTCTTAGCATATTGAATTTTAACATGGTATCAGAGCTAACCTGAAGGAAGACAAGGTATGGCACTAACGACACTTGCTTTACTTACGACAATTTGAAGGCTAGGGTTTTATATAGCAAAAACCAGTCATCGTAGCACTTTCGCTATAAATCCGTTTTGGCGAAGTTTTCGGATCTGAAATTGTTACAGGACGAAGATTAAATCTCCAGGTACCTTGTGTCCAAAGGACAACCTCTAATTCGTTGTACTTTGTGATTTATGATCTGTACAATATAGGGTTTCTGCCTCTTCCAGATCTGAGTCAAAATCAGGTGACCTTGGGAAAAAGGTCATATCTTGGGCTAGGAAGCTCCAAATGAAATTTCGTAAAAAGTGACAGGTAGTACACAGTCTGTACTATCTCAGAAAACTTTTTCAGAGGACGAAGTTGAATTAGTGACACGTGGCACTCCGTACAAGTGCGCTCTCCTGTATTATCCCATAAACAGGTCACGTTGCGACACTTGGCATAACTCTCTCTCAGAGAATCCAATTGAGGTCAGACCTGTCAGGATGGAAAGATAACAGGCCGAGCTATCTCAGAAAACTTTTTCAGAGGTCGAAGGTCAAACAGTGACACGTGGCACGCCGTACAAGTTCGCTCTCCTGTATTTTCCCAAAACAGGTCACGTTGCGACATTTGGCATAACTCTCTCTCAGAACATCCAATTGAGGTCAGACCTGTCAGGATGGAAAGCTGACATGTCAGGCTATCTCAGAAAACTTTTTCAGACCCTGTGGATCAGAAATTTCGGAGTTACACCAGAAACAATCAGGTACATATTTCTGTCAAAACAGAATTATTTTTTTGGTACCTTCATTCATGGCTTCCGGAATTTAGGGCTTTGAAGAAAGTTGGAATTTTTGTAATCGGAGACCACGGCTAGATGCTACTCATCAAAATAGAAATTTAGAGACCAAGATTAAAATTTTTGGTTGGGCAGAAGGCCGGGCTTGATTAGACCCTAGTTCGGGACTTTGATCAGAAAAGCAGAAAATTAGGGCTTCTGTAAAAATGGGAATTTTTGAAATCTGTGACCACAGCTGGAAGCTCCTCAGAAAAATAGAAGCTTAGAGCTTTGGATCAAACTTTTTGATGGGGCAAAAGAGTGGGCTTCATCAAACCCCAGTTCAGGGTCACGTCCAGTGATTCCGAAAGTTTCAAAGGCAAAATTGAGGAGTAAAACTTTGCAGTTTTCAAATTCTGAATATATCAGTTTGATCAGCTCATCAAGGCGCATATCTCTATCCTTTCGGAAGTTTGAAATTCAAAGTTTGAATTTTTGGGGTTTCTCTGACAAACCCATATCCAGCTCCAGGTCCAGTTCTTGCAAATCAAGTGGATAGGGTTAATCCTAGAAGAAGATGGATTGGTCACCTACATAAGTGAAGGAGTTCATGTTTCAGAGGGAGATGAGGCTAAGGCTTTACATAAGGAGATTACAAGCGATCTCGATAGGTATGAATCATCGAGGTATGTTTTGAGATTTGTTCATGATTAAGTTTATGGTATGTTTGTCTTCATGTTATTACAGTTAGTACAATCTTGATTTTAGATTTGTTGTATCACCTTAACAAAATTATGAATACATGATAGAAGATATTCATTGGTTAGGGTATTGACACTTATGATTGTACTAATGCATTATGGTGTTGTGTGAGGTTGATGTTGTCTGCTAACAAGATACAGGTACATCACAAAAGACAAATCAGGCTCCATGACCATGAAAACATGAAGACAAAGACTCATCCATAATCTTTGTTCTACTTACGAGGTATGTATGACTTTGTTATATTATGCTTAACCTATGAGACATGCAGGTTCTAGCTCAGGATCTCTAAATCATTGAAGAGATTGTTTAGGTATGTTGTAGATAACCAAGTAGGTATACTAATCCAGGTATGTTTCCCATGAATCTTACCTTGTGTTAGGATCCCTTATATAAGAATACTTGGAATGATTGGTTATGCTTATTCATAAAGTTAGTAATCAAGGGATTATGCATATTATATCTTTTATCAATGATATGCATGAGTAAAAGAAGACTTCCCTGAAATCTTGAATACTAATGTTTATTAACTATAATCATGACTATACATTTTCAAGATTATTTAGTACTATAATGTTTTGATAGCATTTAGAATATACTAATGAGTGTATGTTTGTATATGAGATCATGAGGATGACTCTTGAGCATGCACAGTGGTACAGAATGAATAGAAGTTCAAAAGACATACAGAAGATCAAGCGGGAGGCAGCCACACAAACATAAAAGATAAGTATTTGAGTTGCTATTTGAAATAGTAATGATATTGCCTGTAATAGGTTGTATGCATATTTGTATTCCTAGAATATATAATGCTGAGTGTAAACATTCATAGAGCATTGAACAGTATACAACTAATGTGCATATGTTTGGACAAACATTCCATTGTTGCTTGTCTAGAATGCTGAGAGTTGTGCACACTCTCGATAGTATGTTCTGGTAGAGATGGAAGGCATCTAAATAGCCACTGTATGCATACAGGATATGGGAAAGTGTTGTGCCAAAGTATTGGTCAAAATAGTTGCATCACTATGTAAATGATATCTGTATGCATAATAGGTTATCTTTTGATGATTATGAAGTATTACTAATCAAGTACTTAATTTTGATTTGTAGGAAAGGTCATGAAGAATGATGGACACCGTACAAGTGGTGGATGTTCAAACAAGAAAGTTTACAAATCAAGGCTCATGGCTAGAAGATTCTCTTAGAAAGGGGAAGAGAATCACGACAAGATGTTTGATCCAAGTATGGTGTAATTAAAGAAGAAGTATGAATCAGGTTCTGTATAGGTACCTAGGATCGATAATAAATTGATAAGCTTAATGATCACCATGGGTGATGTGGATCTCAACCTTTGCTACAAGGTTGAATATGATACACATATGACATGGATGCAAGAAGGAACTCACCACAGAGTTCGAATGATATTGAGGCTCATATCAGTAGACCCATCTAACGAGAGATGGCACAGATAGATATGCAGAAGATCATTCAATGCAGAAATGAAAAATGAAAGATCTCAAATTGATGCTTTACTTCCTAGGTCTGGAAGTATGGCAAGGCTCAGAAGGAATATTTCTCAACCAAGGAAAGTATGATGAGAAATATGACTTGAGGTGTTGGAATGACCACTCTTATGGATTCCAACTTGAAGCTGTTAGGGGATAACTCATCAGAGTTAGTGGATATAACTCTGTACAGTCAATTTATTGGGTCTTTGATATATCTATCATATACTAGGTTAGATATATGCTTTGTTATGAACACCTTGAGTTAGTATCTAGTGGAAACTAGATGTGTTTACCTGATAGTTGCAAAGTATGTGATGAGGCACATAAAGGACACGATAGAAATTTGATCTATGCTATCTTGAAGATCATGACTTCAGATGGCTATTCAGATTCTGATTGGGCAGGAAGTGTATCAGACAAGAAGAACACATCGAGAGGATGTTATTGTCTGGGATTAGCCATGATCTCGTGGTTTAGCTGGAAGCAGTCTAGTGTGGCTCTCAGCACAAGCGGAATATATGGCTGCTTGCTCTTCTAGTTGTGAAGAAGTTTGGCTTTAGGATTGTTTGACTTAGAGATAGAACCAACTGAGATCCTATGTGATAATTAGAGTTGTATCAAGATGACATAGAATATAGTGTTCCATGATAAGTCAAAGAACATAGGGAACTAACAAGATATGACGCAGAAAGGAACTCTAAAAGTTTGAATTTGTAACAGGTTACCGTTGTACTAACCAAACCTCTACGTCAAGTGAAGAAGTTACCAACCAAACCTCTGTCTCAAGTGAAGTTTGAACACTTCCGAGACAAGCTTGGTGTAGTTTAAAAGGACCCTCCTCGAAAGGGGGAGTAGTATAGTCACTACTGATGAGATTGTCTCATCGAACAACAAGGTCGTTGATGAGGTAACCTGTTCTCTACACCCAGTTACTTAGAATTATTTAGCTTTAGGACTCTTATACTTAGAATACTTAGCTTTACTAATACATGCTAGATGTGATGTATACATGTTTTGATGTATTAGTAAGAATACATGCTAGTTGTGATGTATACATGTTTTGATGTATTAGTAAGAATACATGCTAGTTGTGATGTATACATGTCTTGATGTTAGATGTATTAGTAAGAATACATGCTAGATGTGATGTATATATGTTTTGATGTATTAGTAAGAATACATGCTAGTTGTGATGTATACATGTTTTGGTGTGATGTATACATGTTTTGATGTATTGGTGAGAATACATGCTAATGTGATAACTGCTCTTGTATAGATGAGAATACAGAAGGGGATTGGATCATCCCTGGACTTTCAGTCCTAAAGAGAGCCGTAGACGTAAGGTCTCCGAGAATGAAGTCCTTAGTGGACAGTTGAGGGGATTGGATCATCCCTGGACTTTCAGTCCTAAAGAGAGCCGTAGACGTAAGGTCTCCGAGAATGAAGTCCTTAGTGGACAGTTGAGGGGATTGGATCATCCCTGGACTTTCAGTCCTAAAGAGAGCCGTAGACGTGAGGTCTCCGAGAATGAAGTCCTTGGTGGACTTGAGGGGATTGGATCATCCCTGGACTTTCAGTCCTAAAGAGAGCCGTAGACGTAAGGTCTCCGAGAATGAAGTCCTTAGTGGACAGTTGAGGGGATTGGATCATCCCTGGACTTTCAGTCCTAAAGAGAGCCGTAGACGTGAGGTCTCCGAGAATGAAGTCCTTGGTGGACTTGAGGGGATTGGATCATCCCTGGACTTTCAGTCCTAAAGAGAGCCGTAGACGTGAGGTCTCCGAGAATGAAGTCTTTGGTGGACTTGAGGGGATTGGATCATCCCTGGACTTTCAGTCCTAAAGAGAGCCGTAGACGTGAGGTCTCCGAGAATGAAGTCCTTGATGAACTTGAGGGGATTGGATCATCCCTGGACTCTCAGTCCTAAAGAGAGCCGTAGACGTGAGGTCTCCGAGAATAGAGGATAGGACTGCATCGTCCCTGAACTGATAGTTCAAAATGTACGTGATGGGGATTGCATCATCCCGGAACTGATAGTTCAAAATGTACGTGATGGGGATTGCATCATCCCGGAACTGATAGTTCAAAATGTACGTGATGGGGATTGCATCATCCCGGAACTGATAGTTCAAAATGTACGTGACGGGGATTGCATCATCCCGGAACTGATAGTTCAAAATGTACGTGACGGGGATTGCATCATCCCGGAACTGATAGTTCAAAATGTACGTGACGGGGATTGCATCATCCCGGAACTGATAGTTCAAAATGTACGTGATGGGGATTGCATCATCCCGGAACTGATAGTTCAAAATGTACGTGATGGGGATTGCATCATCCCGGAACTGATAGTTCAAAATGTACGTGATGGGGATTGCATCATCCCGGAACTGATAGTTCAAAATGTACGTGATGGGGATTGCATCATCCCCGAACTGATAGTTCAAAATGTACGCGATGGGGATTGCATCATCCCGGAACTGATAGTTCAAAATGTACGCGATGGGGATTGCATCATCCCGGAACTGATAGTTCAAAATGTACGTGATGGGGATTGCATCATCCCGGAACTGATAGTTCAAAATGAACGTGATGGGGATTGCATCATCCTAGAACTGATAGTTCAAAATGTACGTGATGGGGATTGTATCATCCCCGGACTTCGGTCCCTGAATAGATCCGTAGACGAATGGTCTCAGAGAAAGAGATTGTATTGATGATGTATCGGTGTGATGACGATGCTGCTGATCGTGTGATGACGATGCTGCTGATCGTGTGATGACGATGCTGCTAATCATGTGATGACGATGCTGTTGATCGTGTGATGACGATGCTGCTGATCATGCGATGACGATGCTGCTGATTGTGTGATGACGATGCTGTTGATCGTGTGATGACGATGCTGCTGATCGTGTGATGACGATGCTGATGATCGTGTGATGACGATGCTGCTGATCGTGTGATGACGATGCTGCTGATCGTGTGATGACGATGCTGCTGATTGTATGAAGACGATGCTAAAGATCGTGATGTTGATGATTGATGTTGACAGTGATGTTCCAGTAACTGCTTGAGTTACTGATGATGTTGAGAAAGCTTCCAGTGATTTATAGATGTATCATGTATGATGACTCCTTGCAGATGTTGTTATAATATCCTTCTCGTTAAGGGGGAGTGTTGAGATATTGTAACTTCAAAGAATATTATATTTGTACTTTATTATTCCGGAGATGTTTCATTCCTCCGTGAAGATCTTATTGTATATCCGGAGATGTTTATTCCTTCGTCGGAATGTGGTAACTCGGGTTATTAGACTTCCCTATTGGGGGTCGGCCCTGTATGTGTTATGTGGGTCAAAGGGTTATTAGACCACCCTAGAGGGGTCGGCCCAGTTAGTTGTAGTGGGGTATTTAACCCATTGGTTAAATACGAGCCTACATGTACTTGTGTAAAATACATGTCAGTGTAGTGTATAAATAGAGGAGGTATGTTCCTCATTATACACACTTACTCTCACTTGAGAAAGGCGCACTTATGGAGGAGAGGTCTGCTTTGGAGAAGAAGGAGCTTATGCTCAGGGTTTGCATCTTTGTATATTGCTGGTCATCTATATTGAGGAAGCTTTGCTGGGTTTTCTACCCCATGAGGGTTTCCCAGGATAAATCTCTGTCTCTTGTGTTTATGCTATGCTTGTTGTTTCTTCAGTGATCCTGTATATGCTATTATTGTGAAATGGAATGTAATGCTGCTATTTTCTGTCTTAGCATATTGAATTTTAACATGAACAATTTTCCACAGCAAATCCTAATACTTTTAAACTTTCGATGTGAAATGTTGCTACAAGTGCAGTGAGGCAATACTTTGATACATAGTGATTTACTCATACATATGCTCTAACAATATTAAAATCACAACATTCACATTCTTTTAACTATTTGAGACATAAGAACAAAAGTGACACATAACTTCTCCACTCACTCTCATTTTGCATCTCACTCATTAGTAGATATACACATATCTATTTACAATTTTTTTTATAACAAAAATAGATACATTTTGTATTTATATATAAAAAAAGAAGATGTGGCCAAACTGGTCATCTTGTAGATACAACATGATGTTTCATAACTTGACACTTCAAAAAGCTTTTGGCTAAAACAACAAACTACTTGATTGTCACAACCATTCCCTATCTGCCTGATACTAGCATTACTATATCTCTTACTAGAGTAGATTATATAGAACTCACCTAAAAAGAAAGCACATTTAAAAGGAATTTACAAAGATTTGGTAAAGATGTCGAGTCCTCTCAATTCTGGAACAACAACAACAACAAAAATTTCCAGAATTACATGCAAAGATCCACTTATTAGGAAAGAAGAACCTTTTGGAATGCTCTGTAGAAGATTGCCAAAATCAAGCTTCAGTAAATCACCATTGCCACAATCCTCTTCCCCACGATCAAACCCAAATCTCCAGCCCTTCAAATTCAGAATGTTATTTTCCTTGTTGAAGATACTTCCCACGATATCCCCGAATTTCATAACTTCCTTGCTTCAAAATGAAGAAGAGAAAAGTACAGGCAGCAAAAATTGTACTTCCTGAAGAAACTTCACATCATTGAAAGCGGATTATATAGGTTTTTACAAGATTTCTCACAAGTTTGAAATCTCAGAGTAGTAAAGGATACATAAAACAAAACTTTCACATGACTCCAAAGATTTTTATAATGATTTTTATAATGCATCATTAGGGGATAATACAAAGATTAATTTCACCTCCTATCTCAATGTTGCCTATACCAAGAGAACAAGCTCAATCAACTTGCTGATCAACCAAAGTATTTAGATTTCGTAATACATGCCCGAGTTTCACACTTTCAAACCTAGAGACAAGTTGATGATTGCAATAGATTGTATTTCTCAATATACGCTGCTTTGGATAATTCTTTAATCTTATGAAATTGAGAACTACCATAGAAACACCGACAATTATCAGATGTTTTTTTTTGCAAGCTTGATGTAAACCTTTCCATAAAGAAAGGGATTCCGCATTATTGTTAGATAATTCCCCCAAACCCCAAGAGTAGGAATGTTTTTGATGTCCTTCGGGATAAAAAAGCACCACCCCCGCACTAGCCACCCCAGGGTTATGGTTAGAAGCACCATTGAAAAAAAGAATATGGAAATTCTGTTTCATAATCCAATCATTCAACTTAGAAGGCTTGATTCTCAATAACCAATATTCCTAAAGATTTGGTTTTTTAATTCTAATATCATGATGGTCCAAAAATACCTAGATCCATAGTCTTTCCTCAATCTCTATATTTTCCATTCATTGCTTCACATTACCTTTAGTTTTCAGAGCTTCTGTCATCAAGGACCAAGCCTAACTAGGAACTTGCAGGGGAAAATTCTTCTGATTTTTGAAGATAAGCTTATTGATTGCTAGCCACATCTTCCATATTATATAGAAAGGTAAAGCCTTTCAAACTTTCTTCAATAAAGGCTTGTTGGAAATTTTTTTGATATATTATTTATGCCAATTGAGGAATGCTTCTCTCAAGTTTCTTGGCATTTCAACATTTCCACAACCTCCTCCAAAGTTGATTTTCCATACTGCTTTGGAAAAATTACAACATAAAAATAGATGATGAGCCGTTTCTTCTCCCATTTTGCAAAGAGAGCACTGTGAGGGACTAGACATTCCTCTTTTTTGAAGATTACCAAAAGTCAAAATTTTATTGTGGCGTAGGCCCCAAATAAAGATTTTGATTTTTGGTAAGGCATCACTCGACCAAATTGTTCTATAACTTAGCATTTTTTGGGAAAGGGAAATTATCATTCCTCAACTGCACATACCCAACCTTTATCGTATGGTTTTCACATTTTATTCCCCAAACCAAATTTTCCTTTAATTTCATCTCAGTAGGAGCTACCCGAATCAACTTCCCTAGAACCTATTTCCATTGCAAATTTAGTTCTCCTGAGAAGGAGAAACTTTTCCAGCCTTTGCGTCTCCCATTTTCATTCCAATATGAAATATCCGACAACATATTTATCTGATTCTCCTTCATCCAATTTCAAATAGAGTTTAAATTTGAATTTTCTCTTAATTCTTTTCTTCCTAAGATTCGATCATCCCAAAGTGATCTTATGTTGTGAACATTTCCTGGCAACCAAGAAGACGGTTTCTTAACAATACTTAAAGAAGCTTTGCAAAGGCTCCAAATAGGGGTACATTTGACATTTGAAAAATCCTAATCCAGAACTCGAGATCGATCATAATTTGTATACTTCCTTACTAGAACAATCCTCCACCAAGTAGAATCTCTAGTTGCAATATTCCAAAGGATTTTATCTCCAAGGGATTTGTTTATCTTTCATGTTTCCCTTATAGCCATACCTCCTTGATTTAAAGGAGCCACAACTTGCTTCCAATCCACCAAATGCTATTTTTTCCCATTAGATTTTCCACCTTGCCACAAAAAACTTCTTTGAAGACTGTCAATCTGATTTGCAATACCAGCTAGAGCAAGAAGAATTGAATTCTGATAAATTGCCAGAGAAGATAAAAACATACTTAATCAACACAACTCTTCCTGAAACGTTTATCCAGTTAGACCCCCACTGAGTCATTTTTTCCCTAATTTTTTCAATCACCGGCTTCCAATCCAAAAAATAAGGCTTCCCAAGAAATATTGGAATACCAAGATATGTGAAAGAGTTCCATTCATTCAAATTTTAAAAACCTAAAAGCATAGAAATGGCTTTTCAAACTGGAGGAAGAAACATTCCAACCATAGATACAAAATTTATTCTTATTAGCCTCCCCACCTAAAACATACACGTACTTATCCATTACTAATATTAATCTATGAGCAATGATTCAAGAAGCTCCCTCAATCAGTATAGTATCATCAACGAACTGAGAGTGATTGATCTCTTTCACTCCTCTGACCATTGTAATTCTAGGTAGATTTCCTTTACTCATTTAAAAATTTAATCTCCCGCTCAAAGAATCTGCCATAATGATTTACAAAAGTGGGGATATAGGGAATCCTTTCCTCAAGCCCCTTTGCCCTTGAAAAAATTATGTTGGTCTCCCATTCATTAAGGGAGAAATCCAAGGATTTGTAATATAATATTTGATCCAATTTATAAATATTTTAGAAAAAACAAATTTCTTAAGAACAGAGAACAAATAGGAATAAGAGACTCTGTCAAAGGCATTTGCCATGTCTATTTTTATCATCATTCCCCTTTCCATTCGGGCTTTACTTGAATGTATTGCTTCTTGCACTAAGATAATGTTATCTGGGATTTTCCTCTTGGGAATAAACCCCCCTTGATTATCATATATTATATTCACCAATAGAGGCTTGATTATGTTGGATAGAATCTTTGTAATGATTTTATATGAGCTGTTACACAATGAAATTCGTCTAAATCTTGGAAAAGTAGTTGGGTTCTTCTCTTTTGGAATTAAAGCAAGAAATGAAGAATTAGTATTACCTCCCAATTTCCCTTTCTTCAAGGACTCCCTGATCATCTTACAAAGATCAAATTTTATTAAAAAACAGAACTTCCTATAGAAATGTATTGTAAACCCATATGGTCCTGGAGCTTTATCCATTTCTAGCTCCCATATGGCTGATATAACCTCACTTTCCTCTATTTCTTTGCTTAAGGCTTGATTATCATTTTGATTGATTAAGGATGGGATATTGTCAAGCATATCATTAATTGAATGTGAATTTCATTATCTTGTTTGGATAACATATATATAAAATGAATATATGCCTCCTCCTTTATCTCCTTATAATCTGTAATATTTATTCCTTGAATAGTATTCATTTCCTTTACATTGTTTCTGATTTTCCTTGCTTTCACTTGCCTATGAAAAAAGGAAAAGGAGGTATTCCTATCACCAGATTGCATCCATAAACTTCTTGACTTTATCCACCAATACTCTTCCTCTTTCCTAAAAATCCTTTTGTAGCTTGACATTGGTTTCTTGTTCCTCTATTCTCTATTGTAATGTTGGACTTCCTTCCTCCATTTTTCTTTGGATTTCTTCTAGCTTGTCTTGCGTAAGATTTTTTTTCCCTACATGGTTCGGAGTAATATTTTTTTGACCAGGACCTTAGCACAATCTTAAACACTTTAAGTTTGGACTCCCAAATATAACTTGAATACCCTTCAACTTTCTCTCTCCAATTGGTTAGAACTATCTATACTTCCTTAGAATTATTCAGCCATAAAGGATTCAATATGAAAGGGAGAGTACCATAGTTCTCCTTCATGCTCATTGATAGCCTTATCGACTTGTGATCCGAGGTTGCATAGGGGATTATATAAGATGAAATCTCCAAATCCTTCTCCTAGAAATTACAACTTATTATAAATCTATCCAATCTTGTAGAGATATTCCCCATTCCTATTCTTCGATTGGACCATGTATATTTTCCCTTCTTAGATTTTATATCCATTAAATCTGAATCTAGCATTATTTCCACTAAATAATATCTATATATATCTCTAACTCTATCACCACCACTGTTTTCCTCAAAGGATATAATTGTATTCAAATATCCATCTAAAATAATATTGTTTTGGTCTATATTATTTCTTTCACTAGAAAGGGGTTGCTAACATTTATCCTTTTCTTTATAATGAATGTGAAGGGACATAAATATTGAAAAGACTATAATAATTGCCAGTTTCTTTTCTTACTAGTTTAGTAAAGATCCAATGTTGTGCTTGACTTGAAATAACCAACTCAATTTTATCATTGTTCCACATAGTACAAATTCTGAAGCTCCTCTAGCACTTACTGCCACACTTTGACTTTCTTTCCACTGATTCTTTCCTAATTCTTGTATAATATTTCCTTCTAGTTTTGTCTCTTGAAGCAGGAGGATAAATTGCCTCTCTGTCTTTATCAGTTGTCTAACTGCTACTTCTTTAACATTGCTTGCCATCCCTCTAGCATTCTAATAGACTATTATCATTACTTACCTATTGGTTTGGAAGGATCTCCTTTTTGGGAGCTTGGAGTATTAGAGTTACTCACTCCCTTATTTTTAGCATTGACAATTAGATTTCTATCCAAAGTTAACTGAACACCTGCCATTTTTCCATGTTAGTAGCTTCCTCTCTAAATTCTCTACCTGGTTTGCTTCCCTTCCTTGTCGATTATCCCTCCACCTCTGCCCATTCCTTTTCTTCCTCTTCTATCACTGACTTTGCTTGCTTTCTAGTTGTAACCCCTGTAGTTATTAATTGTGTTTCTTGATCTGATTCCCCTCCATCCTCATGACCCAGGAATTTATCTTCTTCTTGTTCCTTCAAAGTATCCAAATCCAAACCATAAAGAATGGACATGATTCTAGGAGGAAAATCTGATCCAAGTTCTGAGACATTTGGAGCAGCTATTTCACTCAAACTTCTAATCATCTCTTGACTTACAACCTCATACTGATTTTCCACTAACTCAAAAGGCTTAATGATATTTGGTTGAGAAGACGTGGAGGGAATTTCTTTGTCCTTTTGCACTGCAATTTGGTTTGCTTTTCTTTTAACTTTTTTCCATTGTTCTTCTTAATTTCCTCATTTAGTTATTGTTTTTCCTGTTATCTTGCAATCCTTTGCAAAATGACCATACACATGATAGGATTTGCATTTAAAAGTGTTGGAATATTTTATATTCCTTGGAAGGTAATAATGTCTTTGTATTATGTCGGAAGATATCCACAATCTTATGTAAAAGAGTAATACATTTATCCCATATTCATTATGGTAAAATATACTCTTGATATTCATTATTATATAAAGAGATGTTATTATGGAGAATTATATTATCCCACATGTAATATGTGAGAGTAATTCCTCCTCATCTCTTGGTATATAATAGAGTCAAGGGAGTCTCTCACATTTATCCTTTTGTGAGGATTATTCATTTGTGAATCATTCATCCATTGTGGATCATATTGTATTGGGGTTATTGGCATTGCTCTCTGTAAGCTTGGAGGAGATATTCTGGAGATAATAGAAGACTACCTTCCTGTGGACGTAGCCCAATTGGGTGAACCACATATATCTGGTGTACTATTTTCTCTTGTTCTCTTTATGTTCTTATTTACTGTGATATGTTATTGTTTTCATAGATAGGTAAGATAGTTTAGTTAGATCCATATCTCTGACAAAAAAGAAGCTATTCATAGTCCAATTGTTTATAATGATCCCAATTGTCTAATACCAGATGAATTGCTTCTGGTAACCCCTTTTCCAAGTCAACATCTACATAGATTCTTGCACATTGAAACATGCTTTGCTTAAGTTCAGATTTATCAATATATTTCCTCAATTTGTTTCAAATAAATCTCAAAGAGTCTTCTCCCCAGCAATGGAGAGGCAGGTAAGGTAATCTAACCCACACTAGGACAGCGGGTTTAGGGTTTAGGGTTTAGGGCACATAATAGAGTCAAGGGAGTCTCTCACATTTATCCTTTTGTGAGGATTATTAATTTGTGAATCATTCATCCATTGTGGATCATATTGTATTGGGGTTATTGGCATTGCTCTCCATAAGCTTGGAGGAGATATTCTGGAGATAATAGAAGACTACCTTCCCGTGGACGTAGCCTAATTGGGTGAACCACATATATCTGGTGTACTATTTTCTCTTGTTCTCTTTATGTTCTTATTTACTGTGATATGTTATTGTTTTCATAGATAGGTAAGATAGTTTAGTTAGATCCATATCTCTGACAAAAAAGAAGCTATTCATAGTCCAATTGTTTATAATGATCCCAATTGTCTAATACCAGATGAATTGCTTCTGGTAACCCCTTTTCCAAGTCAACATCTACATAGATTCTTGCACATTGAAACATGCTTTGCTTAAGTTCAGATTTATCAATATATTTCCTCAATTTGTTTCGAATAAATCTCAAAGAGTCTTCTCCCCAGCAATGGAGAGGCAGGTAAGGTAATCTAACCCACACTAGGACAGCTGAAGGAATATTTGAATTTGGATCAAAATAAGGAGTCCAATGATTTAAGTACATGCCTTTGTTGCTAAAAAAGTAAGGCCTACTTCTAAAAATTAGGTCTCTATCCTCCTTAAATACAAACAACAAAGCATGCAACCCTATGCCACAAAAATAGTGAGTCATTCTTCCTTTGATCATTGAGTGGAATCAAAATCTTTTGTATCCAAAGTTCCACGGAGCTAGGGGAGGGATAGATCCCTGTAAATTGTCCAATCAAACCCTCTCAAAAATAGCTAAAGCTTTTTTCCTTACTGCAGAAAAAGGGAGCACCACCACTAGGATATCTAGCTTCTTGATAAATCAAGATTACTCCTTTATTCCACCAGATTGTTGGAAGGAATTGACTAAATACCTGAAAGCTAGCTCGTCCTTCACTAGAGGAGGGCGCGAATTTGACAGTTGATCCATCCTCACTTAGAACCTGATCGTATCAGCACCAGAGAGCTGCTCAACATGCTCCTAGAACTAAAACTCTATGTCCTCTCCCGTTAAGATTTGGGCCAACATTTCATATCTATTTACAATCTTGGAAACAACACATATACTCATTTCATTATACAAATAGAATATAGTAACAAAATTTGTTGCACATGCTCTCGACCTTATCTCAACAAAGTCTACAACAACTCTACTATGTGGCATGCAACTATTTTATTCTTATGTGTTACTATGATTCTCTATCTATAGGCTCTATCACTGCTAGTACCAAGCCCAACAATAGCCATGGCATACTCTGAAGGGCTAACTACCCTTGCATTTTCTTCAACTACCAAAATTTGCTTCTTCTTTGTGATCTATTCTATTTATGCTTGCTCTCTTGTACTCATTGTGTATTCTAGGATTTCATGTTCAACCTTCATGGCTCTTCCATCTTCTTCTATGTTGAACTATAAATTCTTGTCATCCTTAATTCACTCTTCGAACTTCCTAGTAACTACCTCATTGTTGATTCAACGCTCATGGCCACTTCATGTTCCAATCACATCATGCTCGACCTCTTAACTTAGTGTGTTATGAAACAAATTTCACATTCTTGGTCTCTATTTGTATTTTTACAAGCATAACAAGAAATTTATAGCAGAAATAACATAATATAGCAAGATTTAGAATGAAAATGATATAATTACCACAACAAGAGATAATTGTGGAGAACCATAATCCAAAAATAGCAATACCTTTTTTTATGGAAACAATGTTTACTTGCCTCTTTGAGGAGGAAATATCCAATTGAGCAGAGATCAAATTACAACATGCTTCACAAGAAATCTCATTACATTGTTTCTACTTCTTATATAGTTTCTATCCTCCTAAGAAATTTCTAGTAGGAAAAACCTTCTATTAATCCTTTTTTACCATAGTTTCTATCTAACCTCCTAGGAACTTTCTAGTAAGACTTCTTACAAGTATTGCTTTCATTATATATACTTCACAAGATTTATTTAATAGAAATGACATCAATGCCTAAAAACCTATCTATCTACCTAAGAGGGTTAGGATAGGACCCTAACATGCCCTCCCATAAAAAGGAAGCATTGTCCTCAAGGTTGGTGATGTGAAAATTACTGAAGTATCACTGTTGGTTTCCATGTAGAATCCTCGATATGTGTATCTTCCCACTATATTAAGACCTCTTGGATGGTGTGGTGGTGGAGATGATGTACTGTTTGTCAAGGAAGTGGTCGAGATGCAAACAAATGGAACTTTCTTCATCCAATTCCAGAAGGATAGTTTGAATATGACAATTAGAGAAGACTTGCTTCCTTTAAGCAAGAGACATGAAATATTGGATGAATTTTAGAGTGGCTAGGTAGCTCTAATTTTTAATCCATTGGGACAACAATTTTGAGGACATTATAGGGCCCATAAAACTTGGGATGAAGCTTCCAGTGGCAATTTTACTTAAGTGAGGTTTTATTATAAGGGTGTATGTAGAGAAATACATGATTCACTTCTTCAAAATGGATTTTGGAACGGTGTTGATCACCCTGTAACTTTATCTTGTTATAATCCATGACTAGATTATCCTTGAGAGTATGGAGAATTTCATCTCAATCCGTGAGTGTTATTTTGACCTCCTATACCTTAGAGACTATTGTTAAGTAGGATAGTACTAAGGGGGGATTTTGACCATATAAAACCTCAACGGGAGTCATCTGAGTTGTATCATGATAAGTTGTATTATACTACCATTTTTTTAGAGGTAACCACTAAACCCATAGGGATTTCCTCTTTGAAGTAAAAAACCACAAATATGATTCCAATAACTTTTTTACAACTTCATTTTGACCATTAGTTTGGGGGTGATAGATACTGTTGAGATTTCGTTGAGTGCCCTAAAGTTGAAACAATTATTTCCAGAAATTAATAGTGAACACGAGGTCATGATCCTTGACAATAATTTGTAGTGTGCTATGGAGTTTGAAGATATTATCCAAGAATACTTGGGCTACCTTTGAGGCCTTGAAGGAGTGTTATAGAGCATAAAAATGAGCATATTTAGAAATACGATCAATCACAACCATGATTATAGATTTATTGCTAGATTTTGGTAACCCCACATTGAATTCCATAGAAATGTCAATCCATATTGTTAGTGGAATGGGAAATGGTTTAAGTTGACATGGATTTTATGTCATTGGAAAATGTCACACTACCACAAAGGTGCAGATTCCCTTCTTCATGCCTTCCTAGAAAAATGATTGTTTGACCTTTTCATATGTTTTAAGAAACCCTTAATGATAGGTTGTGGGAGATGAATGTAGCTCATATAGCACCTATGATTTCAATGCTGACTTTTTATTCAAATATATACAGAAGCTCTTCATTTTTTCAAGTGTAGCTCAGATATGAATGGGGTTCCATTTGAATTTGTTGGATCATCTTACTAATTGTATTAATGGTTAACCATTTGTTGTGGATGCCACTCAACTAGCACTATGATGGAGTGTGAAAAGAGGGACCCTTCTTCTTCATACTTCTGAGAGAGATCATATTATAACACTTTCTCCTTTCCCTTCTTGTAAATTAACTCATAGTCATATATCAACATTTTGGGGATACATTTTTGTTGCTTAGAAGAAGTTCTTTTCTCTAGGTAGTATTTCAAGAAACATTGATTAGTTTTAATATGAAAATGTTGCACAAGTAGGTATGGACACCAAATGTTCATAGCATACAATATGGCCATCATCTCTTTTCCATAAGTTAATTTTCAAAGTGTCTCTCATAGTGTTTTTTGCTAGTGAAATCCAATGCTCTACCCTATTGCATGAGTACTGCTATGATGTCTTTACATGAGGCATCGCATTCTAAGACAAAGGTCTTAGTGAAGTTGGGAAAAGTGAGTACTAGGGTGGTACACATAAAATTCTTTAAGTTCTGGAAATCCCTTTCTATTGTGTCATTCGAATTGAAAACATAATTTTTTAGCAAAGCTGTGCCTGGAGATGCAAGATTACCATAGTTTTGTACAAATTTTTCGCCATAACCAATGAGACCAAGAAAAACTCTTA
This sequence comes from Larix kaempferi, assembly GCA_027924585.1. Lineage (NCBI taxonomy): Eukaryota > Viridiplantae > Streptophyta > Pinopsida > Pinales > Pinaceae > Larix > Larix kaempferi. The sequence goes on from BSBM01000770.1 coordinate 3,924,780, forward strand.
GGATTGTAGATTTTTGGGGCAAGAACAATTCCTCATTGATTCGATATTCTTTGAATTTAAATGCACACTCTCCTAACCAATAATATGGCCCAAATGTTCCACTTAAAACTGTTAATTTTTGAGCATTAATTCAATATACTCTAGGATCTTTACTGAGAGAATAACATGTACAACATATCAAGCATAACAGTGCATATCAATCACACCAAGCAATCACATGAGATAATAGACACACAGAGTTTCACTGGGGAAAACCATAAAGGTGAAAAACCCCACAACTTCCTCAGAGATAGAAAGAGCAATGATACAACCAAAGTATAAGAGATAGTCTTCTCCCAGCAGCTGATCCTCCTCCTCACATGTGCGCCACTTTTTGAGTGATGGAAGAGTGAGTAATGAGATGATCAAATAGAGATCTCCCGATCTCTATTTATACTTGTCTTTTCCTGCCCAATAAACTAACAAGGCCGACTTGTCTAACTCAGTCTAATAACCCATGGTTACATTAATCCGGGCCGACCCCACACTTGGTGGTCTAATAACCCATCACAACAAGTTATGACACTTGTGACACTTGTCAATACAAATGACGACACTTCTGTATAGAGGAATAATAACATCTCTATAGGAGTACAATATACATAGGTGAAATACATTCCAAAGTTACATATACATCAACACTCCCTCTTAACTAGGAAGGTATTTCTCGACACAGATCTGCTAGCACAAGTCTTCTTCTCTAGATCATCATCAACAAATCATCGTCCTCGAATTATCGTCATCATCACTGCTACTACTATCTCAATCAATATCCAATCTACTCGTCATAGGAAGTTCTACAGAGCTAGTCCTTTTTCATACTAGATGTAGGCCCACCACCTGCAGGTCTTCATCATCACTGGCCATATTGTGGAATCCTTAGGACTTATTACGTGTGTCAACAAAACCTCGAAAGACCATCCCAGGACTGATTACGAGAACACAGCTCAACCAATCGGATCTCCCAAGACCTTTTACATGCTACTGTACAACTTGTTCACGGCCACAGAGTATTATCATAATACTCATGATCATACTGATCATAACATCGTTCACGAAGCACAACCCAAATGCACATCACACAAAACTTACATCTATGCCATGGGAGAACACATCTACAACCATGCGAGAATGGCACAACACTTATATTGCATCCATGGGAGAACACATCTACAACCATGCTCAAATTGCCCAACACTTATATCACAGCCATGGGAGAACACATCTACAACCATGCTCGAATGGCCCCAACACTTATATCGCAGCCATAGGAGACACATCTACAACCATGCTTGAATGGCCCCAACACTTATATCGCGGCCATGGGAGAACACATCTACAACCATGCTTGAATGGCCCTAGAAATTACATCACGACCATGGGAGAACACATCTGCCACCATGTCGGAAAATCCTAGCAATTACATCACGACCATGGGAGAACACATCTACAACCATGTCTGAAAACCTCATGTGCATCAGTGTCTTTGGAACTCATCACACATAATCCAACTGATTATGTAATGTATCTACCTGATACATGTCATCACATATGATCATCTTGATCATCATCATAGCATCATCCTGATGCATATCATCCAGAGTATCGTCCTGATACTCATCACACATGATCATCCTGATCATCATCATTGCATCGTCCTAATGCATGTCATCTGGAGCAACATCCTGAAGCTCGTCATCCATGATCATCCTGATCATACAATGCATCCACCTGATTCATACCAAGTATCTACTTGATACATATCATCATACATGATCCACCCGATCATATAATGTATCCACCTGATACATACACAGATACATGATCCACCTGATCATATAATGTATCCACATGATATATATCAACATACATGATCTACCTGATCATACAACGTATCCACCTGATACATATACAGATACATGGTCCAAGCATCCAACATGATGCATATACATATACATGATCTAACTGATCATAACAAGCATCCAACATGATGCATATACATATACATGATCCAACTAATCATAACAAGCATCCAACATGATGAATATACATATACATTATCTAACTGATCATAACAAGCATCCAACATGATGCATATACATATACATGATCCAACTGATCATAACAAGCATCCAACATGATGCATATACAGAGCAGTAACTGGAGCATCGTCCTGATGCTCATCATCCAATGCAAAGCAAATATCTGGTCTAGTGTTCATCAGGTGCATCAAGGACCCAATCATCTGACGATACACAGTGACATCAACCGGATTAGATGAAGCATCACACAGAAGCTTCAGGTTCAATGCCATATGTGTGGCCATGGCCTTGCAGTCCATCATCCCGAACCTCTTCAGGATCTCTACTGCATACTTCCCTTGTCCAAGGAAGATTCCATCTGCACTCTGCCACACCTCCATGCCTAGAAAATAGTGCATCATCCCCAAGTTCTTCATCTCGAACTCGGAAGCAAGCTTCCTCTTGGTATCGGCAATCAATCCATCCTCTCCTGTTACAAACATGACATCCACATACAAGAGTAGTATCACAGGATTGCCTTCCTCAACCTTGTAGTGAAGGTTGGAATCTGCTTTACTCTTAGTAAATCCCAAACTGGATAGAAAGATGTCTATCCTACCATACCAAGTTCTAGGAGCTTGCTTCAAGCCATACAAGGATTTCTTCAGTTTGCACACATGAGTCCCTCTGTCATGTGTCTCAAACCCGAGTGGCTGCTCCACATACACTTCCTCCTCGACTACACCATTCAAGAAAGCTGTCTTGACATCCATCTGGTGTATCCTCCATCTCATCACTGCAACCAGGGCAAGTACTGATATGATGGAAGTGTACGTGGCTATATGAGCAAAAGTTTCTTCATAGTCTATTCCCTCCTTTTGGGAGAAGCCACGAGCTACAAATCTTGCTTTGTACTTTTCTATGCTACCATTTGTAGCATGCTTGATCTTGTAGATCCACTTGGAAGTCACCACAGACTTCCCATCTGGTCTTGGGACTAAATCCCAAACATCATTCTTCATGATTGACGGATCATGGAATTCTTCTATTACTGCATCCCGTATCCTAGGAACTTCATATTCTTCAATATCTTCAATAAATAGCTTTGTTGCTAGAACAAATGTTGTAGTCCTTCTTTTGTAGGTGAAGGTATACGATCTTTCCTACAAAACAAGTTAAATTGCATGATTAGAAACATCTCATAGTTTTCAGAACAAATTCTTACACATAAGGAAATATGTCATACAGTCATGCAATTATCTTATCCAATGCTTTAATACAACATTTATCCTTATCCCGTAACTTTCTAGATGCCTTCCAATCTCTACCAGAACATTGTTAAGAGTGTGCACAACTCCCAACATGTCAGCAAAGAGGTTTCATTCTAGATAGGTAGCAATGGAATGTTGTACAATGCCATAGGCCACTTACCCATCACTTGCATATTAGTAGTATACTGTTCATTAATGCAATTATTCTAATATGCATAATACACAACCTAAGTCTAGGAACATAAGTATATACATCATTGAACAATATTATTTAAATAATTAGATATACAAGAAATGACAATTCAAATACTTATCTTTGTTTGTTTGTTGTGTGGAATCCCTCTCAATCTTTGCTTCCTTGCAGGAACTACTGGAGTGTGCTCCCTCTTGATCTTTGCTTCTTGGATCACCTATCCTTGAACTTATATCCATCCTCGATCACTATGAATGCTTATGAGTATCATCATTGTGTTATCCTCGAGATCTCATACATAATCATACATTCATTAGTATACTATCAAAACAAAATAATCTTAAACATGTATAGTCATGATCATTTCAAGCACAGATAATAAGCATTATCATTCAAGGTTTCAGGGAAGACTTCTCTTACTCATGCATATTCATATTTGACTATAGAACTCTTCTGGTTAGTCATATCATCAATTAAGGTAAGAGACATAATATGCGATTACTCAAACTTGTAACTTCATGAGTAATCATTATCAATCATACAAAAATATAAGATCCTTTGATATAGGAAAAACATACCTGGTCATCATATTTGCTAGTTATGTCTAGCAATGTTTTCTTGTTCTCTTCAATGACCTGCATAAATCATAAGTTAACCTTTGCAAAACCAAATTATACATACCTCTATGTGATCCATGACTATGGATGAATATTTGTCTTCATGTCACCATAGCATGTTCAGGTTGTCCCTTCAATTTGTACAATCTTCCCTCTTGCTCTCCAATCACTACTGCATCATTTATGGTCTTACCCTTTGGCCACATGAGTACTTGGCCATCTACAAATGCAACCCTCATGCCTTTGGCATCCAATGCAGATATGGAGAGTAGGTTCTTCTTGAGCCTAGGTACATATAGAACATCTTTCATCTTCAAAGACTTCCCAGAGTCTAGGTTGTAGGAGGCTTCACCACTTCCTTTGATAGGATATTGATAGTCGTCCCCAAGTTTCACCTTATGGGGTGACTCATGCTCAGATAGATTTGCAAAAGATTCTTTAAACCCAGTCATGTGTTTGGAATCCCCACTATCAATAAGCCAATCATTACATCCATGAGAGATAGTACCTGTGAGAGCAGATATTAGAACATATTCATCTTCACTAAATGAGTCATCACTTTCTTCTTTAGCCTTCTTCTTGGGAGGTTCATCATCCTCAGCAGCATGAGCATGATATCTCTTCTTGTTTCCCTTCTTGTTGTTGTTGTTGAAGCCCTTTTTGTTCTTGGGACAATCTGCAGCAAAGTGTCCTTTCTCATTACATGTGAAGCATCTCAGATCCTTCTTACCCTTTTGAAAAGGTTTCTTGTGATGAGAGTGCTCCTTCTTGGGCTTGCTTCTTTTGGTGTGAGCTGTGAGAGCTTGATCTTCACTACCCATCTTTTCTTCTCGGGATACAAGCCTAGCCTCTTCTTGTGAACATTCCTCCCACAGTTTACTGAAGGAGATCAACTTCCTTCTTGCACAAATTCCTTGAATAAAGGAATCTCATGACCTAGGTAGGCCATTCAGAGTGGTCATGACAATTTCACCATTCTCCACCACTTCATCCACAGCTTCAAGTTGTTCCTTGATTTGAGAGACCTTGGAGAAATAGGATTGAATGGTCTCTCCATTCTGAAGCTTTACTCCTTTCAATTGATTCCGCAGAGTCATCTTCCGATTTATGTTCTTTCCTTCAAATAGCTTGGTCAGGGAATCAAACATCTCCTTAGGTGTCTTCAGAGATGACACATGTGGGATGAGATGGTCCTTGATAGAATCAACGATGATCCTCTTTGTCTTGACCAAGTTCTTCTTGTGAAGAGCCTTAGCCTCTTCTCCCTCTGGGACAGGAACCTCTTCACTTATTTAAGTGTCCAACTCATTTTCTTCCATGATTAACCCAATCCTATACTTCCATGCTCGAAAGTTATCAGCCCCTTCAAGCTTATCCTCAAGCTTGGTGTGGTGAGACATCTTTAAAGAGTACTTCAAATGGAAATAGAAAAGATTTAGGTCTTATCACTTGATTTGCTGAAAACTAGATCTGGTCCCATATTAGGGTTTGTTAGAGAAACCCTAAAAATTCAAAATTTGAATTTCAAACTTCTGAAAGGATAGAAAGATGTGCCTTGATGAGCTGATCAACCTGGTATATTCAGAATTTGAGATTTGCAAAGTTTCACCCTTCATAAATTCCTTTTAGTCTTCCCGGATTCACTAGGGAGGACCTTGAATTAGGGTTTGAGTTTCCCAGAGCTTCACCCAACCAAAAATCTCGATCCAAAGCTCTAAACTTAGATTTTTCCAAGGATCTTTCAGCTATGTCTTCAGATTTCAGAACTTCCTATTTTTGTGGAAACCCTAATTTTTAGGGACAAAACTAAAAGTGCTCAGAATTGAATTCTGATTGGGCAGAAAGATTCTCCTTGATGAGTAGAGTCAGTCTACCTTACTGCTTTTCCAAAATCTGTGGAGAGAAACCCAATAAGAAAGAAACCCTAGTTTCTGCCACTGCACAATGTCTTCTTCTCAGGTTAGCTCTGATACCATGTTAATTTTTGAGCATTAATTCAATATACTCTAGGATCTTTACTGAGAGAATAACATGTACAACATATCAAGTATAACAATGCATATCAATCACACCAAGCAATCACATGAGACAATAGACACATAGAGTTTCACTGGGGAAAACCATAAAGGTGAAAAACCCCACAACTTCCTCGGAGATAGAAAGAGCAATGATACAACCAAAGTACAACCAAAGTACAAGAGATAGTCTTCTCCTAGCAGCTGATCCTCCTCCTCACATGTGCGCCACTTTTCGAGTGATGGAAGAGTGAGTAATGAGATGATCAAATAGAGATCTCCCGATCTCTATATATACTTGTCCTGTCCTGCCCAATAAACTAACAGGGCCGACTTGTCTAACTCAATCTAATAACCCATGGTTACATTAATCCGGGCCGACCCCACACTTGGTGGTCTAATAACCCATCACAGCAAGTTACGACACTTGCGACACTTGTCAATACAAATGACGACACTTCCGTATAGAGGAATAATAACATCTCTATAGGAGTACAATATACATAGGTGAAATACATTCCGAAGTTACATATACATCAACAAAAACACACCAACGACACATATTGACCTTTTAAGAAAGAGTTGATGATCAAAAAATAGTTGTAATACTTGATTCACATGGGCAACATGGGCTTCTCATGTTTTACTGTAGATCAATATGTCATAAAAAAAGACAAGAACAAAATTAAATAGAAGGGGTTTAAATATTTTGATCATGAGACTTTGAAAGGTAGAGGGTGCTTTGTAAAGGCCAAAGTGAATCACCAAGAACTCGTAATGGCCTTCATGAGTGAAGAAAATAGTTTTTGGAATATTCACCTCCTTCATGTGAATTTGATGATAGCTTGAGCGAAGATTAATTTTGGTGGATAATTAACACCCTTGAGCTCATCCAAAGGGCCATCAATGACATGGATGGGAAGCTTATACTTGAGAATCAATTTGTTCATAGCATGAGAGTCAAGACACATGCACCAAGCACCTTCTTTCTTGAGGGCCATGACAACTAGCGAAGAATAAGGGCTAGTATTGGGGCGGATGACACCAATGGATAACGACTCTTGAAATATATTTTCTATTTCACTTTTTTTGGGAAATGAATGGTGATGTGAGGGTACGTTGGGAGGGAGGATACTAGGTATGGGAGGAATAGAATGAAAAATAAAATGATCACCGCGAGAAGGTGGGAGTCTTTTGGGAGTATCAAAGTCAAATTGATATTTGGCCAAGATCAACTACATATCATAAGAAGGGGTCTCAAAAGATTGAATGGCATCAAATTGAACCACAATGCATGAATGGACCTTAAAAAAATCCATATGATGTGAGATTATGTTCTCTAGTGATCCTGATATAATTTATTTAAGAGTTTAGTTGTGCCTCTTGTATTGGAAACTCATGTATAATGCACAAAAACCCAGGGTGATTGGGCCTAATGTCCATAACCATTCAACACACAAGAAACTATTATAACCACCCATTTCAATAGAAAACATGATGTGGGTTTTTAGTGAATAATCACATATTTGAAGCCTCACATTCACGACGACCGCCACATTTCATAGCTCCTCCATTAAAAATCATGATTTGGAAGTTATTCACATAATGGATGTAGCAGTATGTTTCTTGGGTTACATGACAATGAATGAAGTTATGTATGCTACCACTATCAATTAAGATGATAACTTTGTTATGTTTGATGTAGCTAATTAATTTTATGGTTTGGGGAGCGAAAATACCATTCAAAACATGCAAAGAGATTAGGGGTTCCACCTCTTGTAGATTTGGGGGGGGGGATACTTCTCATCATAGTTGAAGTAGAGAACTTTAAGTTGGAATTATGCCATTTCAACTTGGTTAACTTTTGGATATTTAGAGGTGGAGATGAAAATGAAGGATTAGTGGAAGGGAAGATAGGTGGATGTGGGTGGGCAATAGATGGAGACTTTTTTTAGTTGAGAATCCATCACCTTTTGGGATTCCTGAGCTCTTTCAGTGGCTTCCAACAAAGTAGTAGGACATGCCATTAATATATTGCACATATCTCTTCTTTTGGATCACTGATGAAACATTCCTTGAAAAAATATCGAACATGCCTTTGGTGCAGATGGATAGATGCTCAAAAGTAGAGATGAAATATTCAATTGTCCCAAAGTGTTTAAGCTTAGTCATTTTCCCCAAATAATAAGTGCCAGTTTCAAAATGTTCATAGAGGTCCAAGACAAATTTTTTCCAAGCAATATAATCCTTGTGATATTTCTTGTGCCATTTACACCATTGCCAATGTTCAAAATCCAAATATTACACTCCTAGTTGAAGTTTCATCAAATCTGTTAAGAGAGGTCTCAAATAAGGGTTCTAATAGGACTAGAAATGTGCGTCCATAGAAAGTCTTACTGGAGAGTGTTACCAATGCAATCAACTCGATGCAAGGATTTTGTTGAGATAGGTCTACAATAAGGGTGCATGCTATCAATAAAGGACTAGGATTCTAGGGTCCTAAGGACAAGGGAGTGCCAAGTGCTATATCTCTTTGAAATAATTGCAAATTCCAATAGTAGTACTCAACCTAATCTCTCATGGAACCAACTAAGGAGGATATACCGTACCCTTAGCTATACTACAGGACTACTTAGGTATTGGAGAGTAATCTTCCCGAATGTTGTGCTCAGTGCCACTATAGAAACAAGATGATTGATTGGATTATCCACATATGGTTTCAGGTATCCTAAGAGACTTCCAATATACCTGAGGGTACATGGAAGTGAAGTTCTATATAGAGGTGTTTTCTGATGTGATACTACTCAAAGGGGTACTAACATGGGATACAGGGGGGTACAACTAGAAACCTGTTGTATTTCATGCATGTATGCTTCCCTAACTACATATTTAACAATTGAATGACATATAACTATTTTATTTATAGATGTCAGAATAAATTTCTAGCCTAATTTTTTTTTCTCTAAAATTCTTGACTTAGGAAAGTGCTATGATACCAAGTGTTATGTACCTTACTAGTAGAATATGAAATTTAGAATAGAAACAACATAAGATATACACATGTAGAAAGAAAATGATATAATTACCATAGCAAGAGATAGCCATGGAGAATTGAAATCCACAAATATAAATACCTTTATTGATGATAGCAATTTTCAATTGCGTTACTGAGGGGTCAACTCCAACTAAGCAGAGCTCCAATTACAATATGCTTCACAAGACATCTCATTATATTGTTTATACTTATTTATATAGTTCCTATCCTCCTAGAAAGTTTATAGTGAAGGAAACATCTAGTAAGCCTTCTTACAATAGTTTCTATCTAAACTCTTAGGAACTTTCTTATAATCCTTATTACAAATATTCCTTTCACATTATAACTACTTCATGAGCCTTATTTAATAGAGATGGCCTCAACACAGAGGAACCTATCTATCAAATTAAGGGGATTAGGGTAGGACCTTAATAGTCTCAACAAACTTTTGGTTTCCATGATATTTAGGTTATGTCCCCTTATCTCATACATTGATCACACTATATAGAGCTCAAGTCAATTAGATGGTTTTCTAGCTTTCCATTCCCCACTCCTCAAAACCTTAATTCAAGTCTAATGCTCAGTATGTCTTTCCATGTGTCACCATGATATTTTATATTAGGTATTTCTTTGAATTTTTTCCGACCCTCTTTGTTATCACCTTAATTTTGCACACATGCGACATTTCAACAATTATTTCAAAGAAACATCATTGACATACAAAATGTAGCTCATAGGGTTTCTTCATCAACAAAATAAACATATGAAACAAAGAAATGAATGATTGAATCATACTTCATGCCAACCACACAGGTTAGTCAAAGGAAAATTACATAGCGTAAAAGTTTGTTAAAGGAAACCAAGAAAAAATGAAAAAATCCCTTGAAACTCGTGTAGGTGTACCAACACACAGACCATTAAATTTCATGGTGCATTTAAAATCCACAAACAACTAGTTCTTCAAGTGAATGCTCCTTCTTATATGGTGAATTCAAAGTATGGTGATATTGAATGCCCAAGCATGTGAAGGAATCCAATTCAAATTCCTTGGACCTTCACTTGGCCTATAAAAGGAAGGCATGAGGATGCATTTCATAAGGATAAATCAAGAGAAAAGTTATGATGCAAGAAGCAACTTGAGAGAATCATATTTTAACCTTATTCTTATCATCAATTGGAATTCCAACCTCACTTAGCTTCTTCTTCAAGAAGCAATTCTTTTCCCTTCATCATCCCAAGTTAGTTAGCAAGAAATTAGAGAGAGATCACAGGACCCTCCCAAAGGGAGTGTTGGCAACCATTTGCAAGCAAAATTATCCTAGGTGACACCATTGTATTCAATATGTTCCTTTGGACATAAATATTTGGTTGAAGCTCATCTCTATGTTGCATTTTAATCTCATTTATGCAAGTTTTATCTTCCAAATAATTATTATATGTGTTGTTATTCCTTTAATAGCTTCAACATTGTTTATTGGACATACTAACCATTGACTCACATTGTTTCCTTGTTTGCAACTTGCAAGGGATGGAAGGATTTCCCACACTTGGAACATTTTTCCAACAATAATATTGGTGTGGTGTGGCTTTTATCTAGACGCACCTATGTGGACAAAAACACAATGCACTAATATAAAAAATCCTTGTTTAATGCAGAAGAAAACTATATTTTTTATTTCCACCAACAACACTAATTGGTGCATTTCAAATTACTTGACACACCAGTGTGTCCAAATATATAACGCATCACTTCCATCCACAAATACACGCCCTTGTATGGAAACATATGTTTAGAAAAAAACACTGCGATGCGTTGTAGATACAATAACTCACTGGTGCGTCGTGTCATTGGGAGCACTAGATGTAATGCCCCAATGCTAAACCCCAGACATATGTGATATTGTTATTGTAACGCCCCATATTTTGATAGTCTTTAATTAAAAAATCTAATGTGAATTAGCTTAGCAATGCATTTGATTATTATCTGTTTTACTAAGATAGATTGATCAAGATGATTGTTATGTGGACATGTGGACTCCCTTGAGGCATGTATGGTAATTCGAAATATTGTTTTAATTTATTAAAGACAATGAATATGTTATTTCATTTGAACATGCAAAATTGAATATAGAATATCCATATGTAGAATGCTAATTTAGTTGTTTGCAAAAATAACTTACATGACTATTTGTAAATGTCGTATTAGTGATATGGATTGGCACTTGAAAGAGTTGGTTATGGCTATATATATGTTTCATGTTAATGGTGAACAGGGATGATTTTAAGAACCCCCCCAAAATTTATATGTATAAAAAATGGGCGAATCTCCCTAATATATAGGAAAACTTGAAGGCGATTTTATCAATAATATAATATGTATATATAATATTTTTGGCGAATCTTTCATTTCGTTATATAATGATGTAAAATCTTGGCGAATCTTTCACTAAATTATAAGATATCGTAAAATCTTGGCGAATATTTCACTTAGTTATAAAAAAATATAAAAACTTGGCGAATCTTTCACTAATTTATAAAATATAGTAAAAATTTGGCAAATCTTTTGCCAATGAGGCTCAAGCTTTTGATTATGTAGATTACTAAGGTAGTGCAACAGAAGAACATACATCGGAGCTCAACTTTGGACTCTCTCTACTCCTAGACTCTCGAATGAACACATGTATAAATGAGGAGAGGATGGATTTATTTATACATTTCACAAGTAGTATTTGATCACTCACAACTAGAAGGTGCCGACGAAACAAGATTGCACTAACTAGATTCAGGGCAAGTAGGGACTCTACTTGTTATCTCGTCCCTTAATGGTCCAATGGACATGTGGGGTCATGAATCTTGACATGCCAACAAATTGATAGAATTAAGTGAATATCCTAGTAGCGGGCCACTACCTTTATATAGAGAGATAGTTATTGGACCAATTCCAAGCTTCCAACCAATATTCTCACCAAAATTTCTTCTCTTTGGTGTCAAATGGTGTTTCATATTTGTCAGTGAATACTTAAAATGGCTCAATCCGCACAAATTTTCCTCGGCAAGTGATACTTCGCCCATTACTATTTTAAAATGAACCAACACCATAAAAGCATCCATAAATTGATAAATAACAACCCCATGCACTTCTAAATTCACCCAGTGATGAGAATAATGCCCCATGCACTTCTAAATTCACCCAGTGATGAGAAAAATGCCCCAGACACTTCAATACTTGCCCCAGGAACTTCAAAATTATCCCAAAGATGATAAAAATTCCCTAAGCACTTCAATATTTTCCTAGGCACTTCTAAATTCTCCCAAGGATGTTAAAAACTCCCCATGCACTTCAATATTTTCCCCAAGCACTTCAAAATTTCCTCGAGGCACTTCAATACTTACCCCATGCACTTCTAAATTGACCCAATGATGATAGAAATGCACCATGTACTTCAATACTTGCCTCAACCACTTCAAAATTCTCCCAACAATGATAAAAACACCCATACACATATTTTCCCCAGGCACTTCAAAATTCTCATAACGAAGATAAAAACAACCCCGTCCACTTCCATATTTGCGTAGGCACTTCATTACTTTCCCTAGACACTTCAAAATTCGTCCAATGATGATAAAGACACCCTAGGCACTTCAATACTTTCTCTATGTAAGGTAGAAAAACACCCGACAATGATATAATCACCTAGGCAATCACAAAAATGCCCCAGTATGCACAAATTCGCCTCGGCATGTGATAACTTTGGCCATCATTGTTTTAAAACGTCCCAACACTATAAAAACATCCTTACATTGATAAACAACAACCCCGTGCACTTTTAAATTCACCCAGTGATGAGAAAAATGCCCCATGCACTTCAAAATTCACCCATTGACAAGAAAAACGCCTCATGCACTTCAAAATTCACCCATTGACAAGAAAAATGACCCAGGCAATTCAATACTTCCCCCGGGCACTTCAAAATTCTCCGAAAGATGATAAAAATGCTCTAAGCAATTCAATATTTTCCCCAAGCACTTCAAAATCCCCCCCAGGCACTTCAATACTTGCCACATGCACTTCTAAATTGACCCATTGATAGAAACTTCCCATGCACTTCAATACTTGCCCCTGTCCACTTCCATGTTTGCCCAAGCACTTCATTACTTGACCTAGACACTTCAAAATTTGTCCAATGATGATAAAGATGCCCTAGGGACTTCAATACTTGCCTTAGGCAAGGGAGAAAAACACCCGACAATGATATAATCACCCAAGCAATCACAAAAATGACCCAATCCACACAAATTTTCCTTGGCAAGTGATAACTTTTTCCATCACTATTTTAAAACATCCCAACACTATAAAATCATCCTTACCTTGATAAGCAACAACCCCAGGCACTTTTAAATTCACCCAGTGATGAGAAAAATGCCCCATGCACTTCTAAATTCACCCAGTGAGGAGAAAAACGCCCAGGCACTTCAATACTTGCCCCGGGCACTTAAAAATTCTTCAAAAGATGATAAAAATTCCCTAAGCACTTCAATATTTTTTTAGGCACTTCTAAATTCTCCCAAGGATGATAAAAACTCCCCATGCACTTCAATATTTTCCCCAAGCACTTCAAAATTGCCACCAGACACTTCAATACTTGCCCCATGCACTTCTAAATTGACCCAATGATGATAGAAACGCCCCATGCACTTCAATACTTGCCTCGGCCACTTCAAAATTCTCCACTTCAAAATTCTCCCAAAAATGATAAAAACGCCCATACACTTCAATATTTTCCCCAGGCACTTGAAAATTCTTGCAATGAAGATAAAATCGCCCCTGTCCACTTCCTTGTTTGCCTAGGAATTTCATTACTTGCCCTAGACACTTCAAAAAGCATCCAATGATGATAAAGATTCCCTAGGAACTTCAATACTTGCCCTAGGAAAGGGAGAAAAACACCCGACAATGATATAATCACCCAGGCAATCACAAAAATGCCCCAATCCACACAAATCTGCCTCGACAAGTGATAACTTTGCCCATCACTGTTTTAAAATGTCGCAACACTATAAAATCTTCCATATATTGATAAACAACAACCCCATGCACTTCTAAATTCACCCAGTGATGAGAAAAACACCCCAGGCACTTCAATACTTGCCCCGAGCACTTCAAAATTCTCTGAAAGATTATAAAAATTCCTTAAGCATTTCAGTAGTTTCCAAGGCCCTTCAGAATTCTCCCAAGGATGATAAAAACTCCCCATGCACTTCAATATTTTCCCCAAGCACTTCAAAATTCCCTCGAGGCACTTCAATACTTACCCCATGCACTTCTAAATTGACCCAATGATGATAGAAATGCACCATGTACTTCAATACTTGCCTCAACCACTTCAAAATTCTCCCAACGATGATAAAAACACTCATACACATATTTTCCCTAGGCACTTCAAAATTCTCATAACGAAGATAAAATCAACCCTGTCCACTTCCATATTTGCGTAGGCACTTCATTACTTGCCCTAGACACTTCAAAATTTGTCCAATGATGATAAAGACACCCTAGGCACTTCAATACTTTCCCTATGTAAGGTAGAAAAACACCCAACAATGATATAATCACCTAGGCAATCACAAAAATGCCCCAGTATGCACAAATTCGCCTTGGCATGTGATAACTTTGGCCATCACTGTTTTAAAACGTCCCAACACTATAAAAACATCCTTACATTGATAAACAACAACCCCATGCACTTTTAAATTCACCCAGTGATGAGAAAAATGCCCCATGCACTTCAAAATTCACCCATTGACAAGAAAAACGCCTCATGCACTTCAAAATTCACCCATTGACAAGAAAAATGACCCAAGCAATTCAATACTTCCCCCGGGCACTTCAAAATTCTCCGAAAGATGATAAAAATGCTCTAAGCAATTCAATATTTTCCCCAAGCACTTCAAAATCCCCCCCAGGCACTTCAATACTTGCCACATGCACTTCTAAATTGACCCATTGATAGAAACATCCCATGCACTTCAATACTTGCCCCTGTCCACTTCCATGTTTGCCCAAGCATTTCATTACTTGACCTAGACACTTCAAAATTTGTCCAATGATGATAAAGATGCCCTAGGGACTTCAATACTTGCCTTAGGCAAGGGAGAAAAACACCCGACAATGATATAATCACCCAAGCAATCACAAAAATGACCCAATCCACACAAATTTTCCTTGGCAAGTGATAACTTTTCCCATCACTATTTTAAAACATCCCAACACTATAAAATCATCCTTACCTTGATAAGAAACAACCCCAGGCACTTCTAAATTCACCCAGTGATGAGAAAAATGCCCCATGCACTTCTAAATTCACCCAGTGAGGAGAAAAACGCCCAGGCACTTCAATACTTGCCCCGGGCACTTAAAAATTCTTCAAAAGATGATAAAAATTCCCTAAGCACTTCAATATTTTTTTAGGCACTTCTAAATTCTCCCAAGGATGATAAAAACTCCCCATGCACTTCAATATTTTCCCCAAGCACTTCAAAATTGCCACCAGACACTTCAATACTTGTCCCATGCACTTCTAAATTGACCCAATGATGATAGAAACGCCCCATGCACTTCAATACTTGCCTCAGCCACTTCAAAATTCTCCCAACAATGATAAAAACGCCCATACACTTCAATATTTGCCCCAGGCACTTGAAAATTCTTGCAATGAAGATAAAATCGCCCCTGTCCACTTCCTTGTTTGCCTAGGAACTTCATTACTTGCCCTAGACACTTCAAAAAGCATCCAATGATGATAAAGATGCCCTAGGAACTTCAATACTTGCCCTAGGAAAGGGAGAAAAACACCCGACAATGATATAATCACCCAGGCAATCACAAAAATGCCCCAATCCACACAAATCTGCCTCGACAAGTGATAACTTTGCCCATCACTATTTTAAAATGTCGCAACACCATAAAATCTTCCATATATTGATAAACAACAACCCCATGCACTTCTAAATTCACCCAGTGATGAGAAAAATGCCCCAGGCACTTCTAAATTCACCCAGTGATGAGAAAAACACCCCAGGCACTTCAATACTTGCCCCGAGCACTTCAAAATTCTCTGAAAGATTATAAAAATTCCTTAAGCATTTCAGTATTTTCCAAGGCCCTTCAGAATTCTCCCAGGGATGATAAAAACTCCCCATGCACTTCAATATTTTCCTTACACACTTCAAAATTGCCCCCAAGCACTTCAATACTTCCCCCATGCACTTCTAAATTGACCTAGTGATGATAGAAACACCCCATGCACTTCAATACTTGCCTCGGCCCCTTCAAAATTCTCCCAATGATGATAAAAACGCCCAGAGACTTCAATATTTGGTGTGTAAAAAATAGACTCAAGTTTTTCAGTTTGAAGGGGTTATTTTCTAAAATAAATCAAAAGCTTTGAATTTGTCAAGAATATCAATAAACATTGATAAAATGTTTAAAATGTGAGGAATACTGCAACAACATCAAATAGAGTGAACCATTTCTTGTTCCTCTAGAACCATGCGATAGTCCATATGGAATTCGTCACAACAATCCCAAACATGTTATGGCATTGATGTTCACCATTGACACGAGTGCCTCTGAATTCAATCTGGGTCAATATCCTATTCATCATTCTCTAAAATTCAATAACTCTTAGCAAGGATACTATATCATCTTCCCAAAAAGTCTTACAAGTAATACATGTACTTATATCTTAGTCCATAGATCTTCATAATTTTTTTAATTTTTAACAAGACATCCATTAAAAGCTTCCAAAACTACCTTTCATAACTAAGATGTTACTTGAAAAAAACATCATACTCTTACTATTATACTGTATTGTTTAAGAACATTGTACTAAAAACTTAAAGACCGATGTTTAAAATATGTTGGCATCAATATTTGACATATACTAGCATACTAAAGTTGTTTTTAAGATGGTTGAAGTTTCTCACTAGAAACCATAAGAAGGAAACCATGTTCAACCTTATGAATTAGTCATCAAACACATAAAGAATGACTTGAACTAGTGCCACAATCAAAACAAATTAATTGCAGATTTGAAAAAGGTAGTGAACTTCATTGAAGGTTTAAAGAATGCATTCCCAAGTATTTAAAGTCGAGCTTCAAACCTTGAGTCCCATCTCTAGTTGGCATGAACCAATCCATAAGTGAGAGGAAGTATGGTTGGTGGAAATAACACACCTACTAGTGGCTATCGAAACATCTTTGGATCACATTCAATCAAAGGTATTTTCATTCTATAATGTGTCCTTGATTTCCATGTTGATCTCCTAATGAAGGTAAATAAGATGGCCATGAGCATCCGAAGAATAGTTAAAGGGTGAGTGATGTTCCATGTACATGACAATACATTGAAGCAATGAGGAGATTTCAAAGAACCAAACTCTTCATTGACACAAAAAAGCGGGGGTGATATCAATCAAACAAAGATAAAAGGGCAATGTAAGAACACATATCCCACCCTAGAAGCAATCTAAAACTAAAACTCCAATCTTGCATGACCCATATTTTGACAGTCATTGGGAAGATCACATAGGACATTTGCCAAGTCAAACCACTAGCATAGAAATGTCACTGTAACTTGGGAAGTCCACATCTACTACTTGTAAATCAGAATACTAACATATAATTCCTTCAAGAGAAAAAAACTTTAGGTCCACATAACACAACATTGGTAATCAAATAGCCAAGCAATGAAATGATGTTGGTGTTGGAGCCAAGAACGAAGCCACATAAAAACCTTAACCTGTGAATGCTCAATCTCAAGAACCGGGAATCAGAAATAGTCATGCTATATATTGTGGGAAATTTATTATTGAGTACTAAGTGATGGAGGCACATAAACTGCTATCAGGGGAACATAAACAATTGTTTTTTATGCTTGAAGAGAAACTTCACAATCACGTGGCTAACTAAAACATAAAATTCAGTCGTTGCATTTTTGTTGTTGGAGGCTGGAATACAACATGTAGTATTTTGTTGCAAAGCTCTTGGGCTGTTGTAATTCATGTAACTGCCAAAACACAATCTTAGTCCTGTATGAGTATATTGTTTTTTATTGAATGAAGTTTTCTCACCTAAATATGTGCCCTTGAACACACATAACATACACAGGCCATAACCTGGTCATATGAAGATAAAATTGAGAACATTTGGGCTTGATGAACAACTCTTGTAGATGTGCACATGAGTTTGGATCCATTTACAACTTTCTGTGTTAAATACATAAATATACAATGTGGAGAGGTACAAAATGGGGTTAAGATGAGCAAAACAAAATGTTGATGGAGATTTTCTTTAGCTATTGATGACCATAAGATTTTCCTGGGATAGTGAAGGCCATAAGTGTATCACTCATAGGGTTGGAAATTCAAATCCAATCCACCTTTCAAATTTGAAAATTATGCCCTATTTCTAAAAACATTTAAGCATTTCAATGAACATTTTTGAAGAGTATCAATGTGTTTTATAGTAGTTGATGGGTAAAATTGCCTCATGAGGGACAATTACCAATCAAATTCCACAACTGATCACTCATATGGGATATGGGGACCTCCCACACTTGGGACAAAACTATAATAACTCAAAATATTGGAGTGAATTGGATTCACTATGCACCTTGAAATTTGAGGCCAAAATTAAACCAAATTGAAACCTAAGAGTGAAGTTCTCATTCTTGGATGCTGACAGTACACCCAATGTATGAGTTATGTAAAGAAGGCACTCTGGCAATGCGCCTAGACTCAGCCAATAAGGGAAAATTCTTTGCATTGTTTATGTTGGAACTGGAAATTAATGTGAAGATGAACCATGGTGCCATGAATGTACAATCTAGGGTGCACGTAGGACTACAAAATTATTTGAAATTACAAAGGAGGGTGCACTTAGGACTATAGAATTATTTGAAATTCGAAAAGAAGGTGCACATGGGACTACAGAATTAGACAAAAAAGTGAACTTGCATGGCACATATTGTGCGCAATTTTTTCATGGGATGGCTAGTACATAGAAATTGCAACCCTTTCTTATGTCATTCCTTGTACTGGATGATACAATGTAGAAATGGAACAGTAGGCTAGAAGGGAAAGTTTGAGTTGGCATGTACAAAGTGAAAGGTGCATATCATCATTCACAAGTGAGCTCTGGAAGAAATTCAATGGGTAACCTAAGAAATGAATATTAGGTTTGAATGTATGCTACACCTCATCCAAATTTGGTGAGCTTCCCCATGAAAGTCCTTGTTCTTGCTTTCTATGGTTACTAATTGTGCTGAAATAATGTACATAAACACCAAATATTTTCATGGTTGTTCTCTACATGCATTTACATTTCTATTATGGATAGAACAAAATTATCTTCAAGCCTTCCCATCAAGTAGAAGTGATCAAACATCATTTTTAGCTATTCTACTTACAACTGCATTTAGTTTGCTTAATCTAAGAATGCTTTTAAATACAAAAGTTTAGCTATATGAGAACTATTTCTGAGTATCATACAATATATTTTTAAACAAAACCTGGAACACAACTCAGCCCTTAGCTCAAGTGCATCAAGAGATGGATGGGAAACGTTTAGGTCATTATTGTGCTCCTGAAATACTCAGATAAATGAACAAAATAAAAACCAAAATGCATTCGTAAATTGTACATCGACTACCATACAATATATTTTTATACAAAAACAGAAATGCAACTCAGCCCTCAGCTTAACTGCATCAAGAGATGGATGGGGAATGTTTAGGTCATTATTATGCTCATGAAATATGCAGATCAATAAAAAAAATAGAAACCAAAATTCAAGATGCTAATAATGATCCCCAAATCTAAAATGATGGCACATTTGATGCATTTTAAGACGGATCTTCTAGACTCTAAAATAACATCAGAACTTGGAAAGCAGAAGGAAGAAACAAGGAGAACCTAGGAAACAATCTTGGAGCTAGTTTGGCAACAATAGGTAGAGGCTGTAGGTTCCAATCATTCCCCATAGAAGGATGATATACTTGATAGTGATGGTTGGTCATATCTCTGCAAAATCAACACATTTGAATAATATAAGATAAATTTCATCAAACAAGAAACTCAACATCAAGATCAAGTTGGAAAATACACAACACATTACAGAAAATGATACTAAAAAAACTACAGTAACATATACTAATTTCTGATCACCTTCCCATGTGATATTTCAGCCTTGAGTTTATTAAGTAATTTCAAGCATCTTTGTGATAGGATACATTTACCCAGACAAGTCATTCAAATCATAGTATTCAAGACACATTTCCACTACTATAAACTATATGAAATAAGTTCAACTCTAGAATTTCCATTGTAGTTAGGTATTCAGTGGATGACATTAAGTAATCTGAGATCCTAAACACAAAATTTTCATACTTCAATTGAAGTGTAGTAAAAGTGACTAGGTTAGCAAATAAAATCACTCTAGTTTGGACCCAACAGTGTGCAACAAAAATTGTTATAACAAAAGAATATCAACCAGCAGCTGGAGGTTAATAATTTAGCTGACTGCAAATGAGTGATACAACCCACACCTGCTATATTTATTAAAGTGATTCAGATAGATGTCCTTTAAGGAGTCCTTAAATCCTACATCAGAGATTGCAATGATAATCCATTACAGTGGGAAATACAACTTATGCATGCTCAACTTTATAAGAAGTGGTCCAAGATACAAACCTTTTAAACTAGTCTGCAAAAGCACACTCGAGATATTACTCTAGAATGGCACAAGAATAGGAGGACATTGCAAGTAAAAGGGTTCCCTCAGATAATGTTTAAAGTAGTTGGTAGCAATAAAGAAAGACATAATTTGAGTAATGGACATTGTACATGTAATACTCCAAGAGACCCCATGTGTTTCATTTATAAAATTCCTTAATAAGGTCACATATAAACCCATATATGCTCTTGTATAGTCAATTTTTCCTGTTAGTCTCTCTGTTTTCATTTATGGTACACACTTTCTGTCAGCGACATGTTTTGCCTCTCTATCTAAACCAAAGTACCTCACAAGAACAATTTTGGTACATGTAGTACAATATTTTAACAACACAACTATCAATTCCATAAAAAGGGATGGAAAACACACCTTCATAACCTGCTCACTAATCTGTTGCATTTCGTGTCCCTTACCTATTGTTTCTTTTGGTTTCCCTTTTTCTGTTTCCTGTAAATGATTGAAATTATATTACATCAGTATACATGTGTAATTGTCAGGCAAGTACAATCATCTTAAGTTATAATAAGTCACCGTAAGTCATATTAAGTTAGAAAGTATGCAATGCATAAGGGTAGGTGACGGGATTGGTTTAATAAAGAATTTGGTGGATGACCTTGGGTAAAGAGGTGCTCAATAGAGCAAAGATAATATTGTCTTAGCTTCTAACTTATGGAAGGTTCATGATTTTACAAATAAAAAAGAGGGTGCAAATTCTGAGGCACCACAAGTGGAAGGGGATGCTCATGCGTGAAAATCTACTTGGTCTTGTCGACAAGCCAATGAATAATTCTACCCCCATCCACAAGATAATTGGGAAGATCCCAGAACTTGAAGTAGATAGAAGTCCTATAGACAAATATATCCATCAACACACATTGTAGTAGATTCTGGGGAACATAAGATGAAAATAGGGACATTCAAAGAAAACATTAAATCTATGTATGACCCACCAAGACTACAACGAAGAACACAACCAACATTTGCAAGTCCATAATCCCATGCAACTAACAATTTACCCAATCACACTTCTCTTGTAGCTTAAATATGGATTTCTCAGTATCTTTGGTGAACATTCCCCAAGTTTAGGCATCATGATAGGATTTTGAGCAAGACGATGAAGTTCACTATTACGCACTCTGATGCATCCCTTTCATTGCAAACAAATTCATTACTAAAAGTGAATCTAAATAGTAAAAATCTGAATTACATATTACATTCTTGATATTTGCAGGGGCACTTACACATTTGTGGCCTCCTATGCCATCATAGGATGAAGTGACTCCAAATTTCTATATTGCTCCAAAAAATTTCTTCTACACTCCTCGATGGCCTCTCTTCCTATAGTGAAATCCCCATGCATTATACCTGGATAAAGTGTACTTGTAGCCTCCCTACAAAAATTATATTGTCATCACAAATATGTAGATCCACTCATACAAATAATGAGGCTTACCAAAAATATCATAGGAGTAACAACCAAGAAAATTTGAGTCCATTCCCCACTGTGATACAAGAAATTTAATCTACAAAATTAAATAAAAAATAAGCATCAACTAGATTAAAATCAAACATCTTGAAGATAGACCATTACAAGCTTAACATATAAGAGCAAGCATGGTTAACAACTTACTGGTTCAGCAGCAATCTAGGGCTTGTTTTGTTGATGAGAAGCAATTCTAGTTAGGATTTAGGATTTTTCATGTCTTCCTACAACAATAAATAGTCCTACAAATATGTGTTCAAGTCGGACAACAAAAGACTTGGCCTTCGGGCACAAAAAGTTCCTAATGTGAATTGTTCTCTCTCAAAAGTTGTTAATAGGCTCAATGGGATTTTCCCTCTTTAATTAGCAACCATTAACACTAGAAGCAACTCAAACCAAAGCTAGTCCTGGGTTGACTTCCTTGATGCAGTCTGTATCATGATACTCATAATATTTAGGCCCTTTATATAGATTTTTTATAAGTTCCTTGATGATTTTTTTCAAGATATATTTTTCTTTACCATAGCTAATCCTTGATCATATTCCTCAAATGTCTATAACTGTAGAAGCTGGAGATCTCAAATAATGAGACGATGCTTGTTTTCTACTTATAGCAATGTAGGAAAATGTTGTGTGCTTTATGGACTGTATTTAAACCACATATTTGATTTTGCAGGACAGTAGTGTAACCCCTTGGGTCATTCATTGCTAGGATATTTTTATAAACCTTTGCAATGCAAAAAAAATTTGAAACGACATTTGGACAGTGGAACATATCTTGGTCCTGACAAGATACTCCCATATTTTTAGGAAGGCATCTCCATGACTGCAATAGGCTTTAATAAAAGAAACCACAAGTAATCACATATTGAAAAACAAATTAAGGAAGAGGATATCATTAAATCATTCTCACTCGATACTTGTATTCAATTAAATGCATAGAGCTCCCTACCACTGAATGACAGGTCTGGGAATAACAATTGCAAACAATTTCATTAGTACAAATGCCCTTGGATAAATTCTCATGGCTGGAAAAGACACTACAAGGATTATTGGGATTGATAAGTAACATTGCTACAGTGTCAATGTCTGTTATTATTTCAAGGTGACCTAAATCAACTTCCTAATTCCTTTCGGGATTTAAATTACGGCACCTTACCTCGATGCCATCATATGCCAGTCATGCTTCATAAAGTGGATATTCTAGTCATGGCAAAAAATGTTTGCATCTTTACAACCCATGACTGAAACAGTTATATCCAAGGCTTGTCTAAAGCCAGAGGTTAAGCCAACATCGTCTGCAATTAGCTTGTCAACAGACCTCTGATCACGAAGGGGAACCAATCTGCCATTAATTATGCTATAGATGAGATTTCTTTTTCTGGGTTTTAAGGGTGAAGCGAGGATGGAAAAGTGTCTTACTAACTTATTAGATTTGTTGTTCTAACCTGAAGAAATAATCAGGAATTCATCAGTTTGTGATGGTAGCCTTAAGGCTTATACCCTGTAGATCTGTCTTTTTACATTGTGTTTTTCATCCCTTTCCAAAATATTCCTCCAAGGAATTCACAAGTTGAATGTTGGGAGCATCTATGAGACTTCATGTCACATGGAGCTCAAATCCAAGCCTGTTGGGAGCGGGGAGCATGAACTAATACTATGTTTTAATACTCTGTTTCCTTTTGAGAAACTAAGGTTTTTGAGAATTAATTGATCAGGATAAGCTATGAAATCTAAAGAACATTGGTAAAGAATAATCAAACCAGAGAAGAGAAAAAATATAAATCTAAAAATAGAAAGAAAAAAAACAAAGAAAGTTGATAGTAAAGGGATACCAATACCAAAACAGAACAAGAGAGGTATTATATAACAATACCTAAGGATCAGTTGGTCTTGTATGATAGATCTATGAGGGAATCTACAACTATTCAATTTGCAACCAAGTTTTAAAAGGTTAAGTAGACAACTATTGGTTAGCCTCATGTGAAGAAGGAAAAAAATGAGAAGATTTTTATCGAGATTGAGGGTAATATTGCTTCCATATACATCAATGAAGGTGGTAGGTTCCTAAATGATACTACTAACTATGAGATCACTAAATCTGAAATAACATCATTAGAGCAGACACAAAGGAGACTTCTTGTAAATATAGAGGCAAACTGAAGACTAGTAGGGCCATATCACTTGAAAAAAGGGAATGAAAATTCAAAAAAAAATCATCAATTGGCTAACAACATGATGAATACTAATATAGTATGGAAGGTGGAAAATGTTGATGGGTTTTCTGATACCAGTTTTGAGCATCTTGCAAAGGCTGGGGTGAATCAATATCAATTTTGTTTCAAAGCATATGGTAGAGCTACTATTGCTGAAGTGGTTAATAGGCCCAATGGACTTTTCCCTCTTTAATAAGCAACCATTAACACTAGAAGCAACTCAAACCAAAGCTAAGCCTGGTTGGAGTTTGAAGGTGTGTTGTTCAATCTTGGGTGGAGTATATTGTTATACAATTGGGTGGGTTGAGTATATTGTTATACAGAGAGGCATTATATTAACAATGCCTTCATTTTAACTGGACAGTCCAGATGTTGGAGGGCTGCATGGGTTAGATCAAATGATTTTTCCCTGTTTTAGATTTTTTATCTTTGGGCGATTTCAATGAGCAGCCTGCCATCTAGTATCAGTCAAGGAGGATGTTGATGGAAAAAGAAGAGGCACACAAAGATTCCAGATCATCACAAGCAGGCAGACAGTCTTCAAGTCCTTCAACTAGAGAAGTTGACTCACTTCCAAAAGTTGAAGCTATGTTGATGTTCGCTCAAGAGTATACACAAGTTGAGGCTCTTAGGAGTGAGCTTAGTTCATCTATTTTTAGAAGTCCACATATTCCCAAATCAAGAAAATTTCCATGTGTGGAATCAAGTTCTAATGCATATGTCTACAGAGCTACAGCACTACCTTCTCCTTGCCTTGAAATCTCTAATAAAAATTATGAATATTCTGGTAAAGGAAATGATAATTCTAAAGGGAAGGATGATACAGACATCCAAACTGAGATTAAGAATCATTACCAGCATGTGCAGTATGGAAAGAAGTTATATGAGAAGTCATTCGACACTCATTCTAATACCTATGTGGTACAAAACAAAGATTCGATATTTCCATCAATTACCCATTTGGTTACCTCAAAAAATGGAAGGTGTGTTCAATCAAGTAAAACTGAAAATGGCTTGGGCGTTGGAGTATTCTTAATGATGTCCAAAACAGTTTTGGCTACTGAAGTTGAATGTACAATGTTACAGGCTTCTATGTTCAGAATAAGGCACATGTTGTTGACAAGCAGTAAAATTATTCGACTTGGCTCAAACAAATTAAATGTTGGCACTTTGTTGGACCAATTACCCAATGCTTCACAATGCTATGGAACTAGCATGTTGTCTACAAAATTTTATACTAAATAAGAACAAAAGAAGAAAGAGTGTATACCGATGAGGATTGCTGGTGATGTAGATGAAGAAATGTGTGATGGGCCCCTTACTACACCAGTTGGGGTGTGGGCATCTGTGGGAGCTCCCAAACCTTCAGATTCATCTAATGTACTTGGTAATGAGAGTGCAAGGTATTCAACATAAAATGCATCTGAAGAGGAATATACATTTTCAAATGTGAAAAAACAACCACTGTGGGAGCTTC
Source organism: Larix kaempferi (assembly GCA_027924585.1). Taxonomy (NCBI): domain Eukaryota; kingdom Viridiplantae; phylum Streptophyta; class Pinopsida; order Pinales; family Pinaceae; genus Larix; species Larix kaempferi. The sequence continues at coordinate 3,950,940 of BSBM01000770.1, forward strand.
TAGATGCTTTGCCATTTCTAGTTCTTGTTAACTCTATGGAAGTTGTGATGCATTGTGTGGAGCAAGGCTGGATGTGCACTTTGGTTGGTCCTTCATCATGTAAAACATCGATAGTAAGGTTGCTTGCTGAACTAACTGGAAATATATTGTGGGAATATAATCTTTCAAACAGAACAAATACTTCAAAATTAATCAGTTGCTTCCAGCATCATGATGCTTTTCGCTATTGGCACGATACTATCATTCAGGTTCATAGTTATCTGAAAGAGCTAACTTTAGGAGATCCTGCAACATTATTATCAGCAACGAACATCAAAATAGTTGTCAAGGATTTGCTTGGTAGATGAGATGCGTTTCAGAACTCTATCAATAGTTAGTGCACTATTCCAGTTTCTCGTTCAACAACTTCTAATAAACATGTAGACAGTGGATCAATGAATCACCTGGAAATACAATTGTTGAGAAAGATTGTGGAGCACTTAAAACATATTGCCAAATCAATCAAGATATCAATATCATGGTCCAATTTAGATATTGACAAACTCATAAAAATACTGGGACACCTTGAAAAAACCTTGGGCATGAAAGGAATAGCTGGACATTTTGAGTGGATCAATGGAGGTCTGATAAAGACATTAGAGTGGTGAATGGATTGTGCTTGAAAATGAAAATCTTTGCAATTCAACGGTTTGTATATTTTTATTGCAAAATGCAAGGGAGAGTTGATTTTATTTATGGTTATCAATGAGCCACACAAACTGCTCATTTTAGCATGAAGATAGTGGATGCTTATGCTAAGCAAACTGGACATTCAAATCTAGAATTGCAAAAGAGTAGTGAACAATCCCGAGGGTTAGCTATAGGTCTATTGTTCAAAACCACGAGGGTGAGCTCAATCGGATGCTACCATTATTGCCATGACATTGTTGATAATTTGGCACAAAGTTCATATAACCAGTGAACAAAACAATTCAAATCCTAGTTCAAGGTTGCATTGAAAAAAAAAAATCTTCCCAAGGTCTTTGGCAAACAAGATTTCCAATGAAACTATCAATGTTGAAAAAATTTAAAGAATTCTGGCCAATGCTTATCATTACCAACAATAGTTGTGCACTTCCTTCCAAACAATAAATATCACACTATTCATCAATTCTTTTTTCTCTCCTTGCCTCCCAAGCCACTATGGGAACACATATTCCTAATAAGCATGGAGTTATATTTCAGCCCCGAGCTAATTGGAAATGGTTATTGAAAAAGGGCACCATTGAGTGTGCACAGACTGAACGCTCTGATTCCCATTATTCAGCCAAAAGAACATGAAAATTTCTAAAAATATGAAGGTAAAAAAAAATCTGAGTACCATCACCCCATATATCTCATCTAATGCAATATTACAGTGAATCAATATACCATAATAATCTGCCTCATTAACTTCTATTCTCTCGGAACTCAAATTTCAACACAAAAACTGCTACTGCCAACACACCCAGCATGTTAAGGAAAATCACCCGGAATTGCTACCCTTGAACTGGTGGACATGGGCATCTAATTTCATGAAGTCAGTCGGCTGTTGAGTTCTGCAAAGCATAAAAACAATTCTCATGTCATGAATATAGGGGAAAAAATGTCCCCATTTCACTGAATCACTGGACCATTGCAAGTTTTCCCCAATATGTGAGTGCAATTTGGGAGCTAAAACCCCCGATTTTCTCATTAACCGCGAAATGGGGAGGTCGAAAACAACATCGATACCTCCATTTGGGAGCTAAAACCCCCGATTTTTTCATTAACTGTGAAATGGGAGGTCGAAGACTCGAAAACGGTATTGATACCTCCATGGATCAAATTCCATGGAATATTTGGCCCAAGAATTAAGAAATAGGAATGTGAATTCAACTGAAAACCTCGAATCCAAGGTGAAATAACCAACAAAAATGTCTTATGGACCATAAATCGGGGGCGAACAAACTAGCAATACCCTCTATGAATGAAAACCATGGGCGAACAAACTCCTCACACCTCCATGAATGAAAATTTACAGGCGAACCAGCGACCTTTGGACTCCATTATGGGAATGACGGGGGCGAACCACCATTTCCTCCCTCTTTCACGGGGCTAAATTATGTTTTCCCTCCCTCGTGGGGTGGGCTATCTGATTTGTCACTATGTTAGGATTCATAAAATATGGACTAATTTGTTAAACTTCAAAAAACCCGTTTCATATTAAAAATTCGCCCAGGGTTTCTTGGGGATCCCTATAATTTCGCCCATGGGCTATAATTCGCCCCTAAAATTTTCCCTGATGGTGAACTATTCCACATGTTGATGGGCTATGAGATAGGCGGATTCCTATATTGCCAAGGCCCATGAGATGTATTGAACATCATGAGTATAATGACGTTATATCAAATTTCATGCTATTTAGTTTTGAATTCCAATATTTCTATGACTTGTGGGTGAGTGTGAGTTTTGACAGGATTTGTGACTTGCCCAAAGTGGTTTTTCAATGATGGGACCCCTTAGATCAGTGATGGCATAGTATGGTTGATGTAGGGCATTGACCCTAGTACTATTAGGAGGGGTGGAGGCATTTCCCACCATCGAACCTCCAAAACCCCAGAGTCGTGGGAGGGATGTGCTGAGCATGCTCCCGTGGATGTGTGATGACGACTAGTGGGTGCCTGCTGGGGAAGCTTGGTCGATGTGGTCGATCGACACTTCCACTTACGGGTTATATACATGGTCATACGCGTAGTCGAGATTCCATGGTATATTCCAGCAGAGGACGGGATGGTGAGGTCATGAGATGGAAGTAGTGGTGATTAGGGGGTTGGAGTACTGATGGGATGGATGGGACCAATGATGGATTGGATGGTGTTCTTGATTTTTATTAACTATCGTGATTATATGCTGGATTTCATCACTATGTTTATTTAATTAAATATCTTATTGCTTCTGTATGAATGATTATGAATGATGAATGATGCATTGTTTAATTGTTCTTATGTGTGTTGTTTGTGATCATGTAATAATGATCTATTAGGAGCATTAAATGTGATTATTAGTACCCGCGCTTACGACGTGTGCACTGGCCATGCATACGCCAATTCGTGAGTACAATACTATGATTGGTTGATCGATGAATAAATTAATATGGTTATATTATCTAATATTAGCTTGGTTGATGAATTGTTGAAAGTATCACTTGTGAGTTGAAAGTATGAGTTTGTTGACTTGTTTAATATGTTTTAGATTTATATAAATTGATTGGATTATTGAAATGCATATAATATTATATACAAATAATAGAAATTATTTCATAGTATAATATAGTATATGAAAATATCTTATTTGACTTATGTATGAGAGGATAATATAAATAAATGAATAGATAGGATTGCACAAGTTTTTAAAAAAGAGTTGTCATAGTTGCATTTAATGTAGAAGTATGACAAGTGAGACTTTGCAACCATGTGTAATAATATTTTATTAATTTAGATTAAATTGCTATTTTTTTTAGAAAATGAATTTATTGAATGTTGACTATTATTTTTGGAATTTATTGATGGATGAGGAGTTTTGATATAAATATGAGACTTGAGATTGGAAGGGGGGGAGTCTTTTCTCTTGAAGGATATTTTGGTAGGAATTTTGATAGGAAGAGGTATTTTGGTTCATTTGGGGTATGAGAAGTTTGGAAGAGTTTGAGAACTCTTGGAATATTTGATACATAGCCTACTAGTGCATCACCGTTCTATTCTTTGAGGGTCTCGGGCACGGAGGGCCAGGAGGCCATTTGGATGGGACCATTCAATGGTTTCCTAGGGCTAGGGAGCCGGCTAGGCCCGTAGTTGGCTGGGAGGTAAAACCGTGGTCTCGCTTTGGGCAATAAAGATGGAAGCAACTCGAGGAGAGGAAGAGGGAAGCTTGCTCAGTTTGGACTCCGTCACCATTCTTATAATGAAGTATTTTTCTTGTGATTTTAAATTGTTTATATGTTGTAAACTTCTCATATGATGCTATTGCTACATGATTTATGATGTTAATTTATGTTGTGTGAATCACCAATGAAGTTTTAAAAAAATTCTAAGTTATTTGATGCTATTGCATGTTGTTTATATATTGTTATGGTTACACATTGATTATATGCTGCTTAGTCACAAAATCTATGTTTAATTAGATTAAAATTTATAATGCCAATGGAAGCATTACATATGGTATCAGAGCCCTAGGTTCAAAAACTAGGAACCTTAAGGGTCTACATGACATTAGGAAATAATGACCAAGAATTCTAAGTTTTCAATAATGATGGTGTTTGCTGTAATTTTCATTGTTCCTTATTAAGGAACTCATATATTTTATTTCCAATGGCTTTACATAAACAAAAGAACCAAAAATACAACAACATAGGAAAAAGCAGAATCGCCATTGAGTATACTTACAAGCCATTAATATTTAATACTTGAATGAGTGCATGTTGCATATTTAAAAGTGAAAAGGGAAGTAAAACTTAGAGCTCGTTCCAATAGAGGAGAAAGAAAAGAAGTATCCATATGCAGCTTAACGGAATAGAACCATAAAACTCTCCTTCAATGAATTTGTAATTTGCCTACTAATGAATAAAAATGAAATCTGGTTGAGGGTATCTGTAGTAAGCCCTTTCATTGTACGTCTTTTATTCCGAAGGAGGTGAGAATGATGTTGGTGATTGTTCAAGGAGAACAATTCAATTTAAGGATATGCCCTAGTCCCCGTAGTTCTGGCTACCAGGCAACCAGAGCTGCACCCATGATCTCTCATTCCTGCTCTTAGAAATCCCCAAGTATATATTGAAGAAGTACAATATATTAAATGTTTTCTATCATAAGCACTCTTATTAATATATGCCATGGTTTTAAATCGAATTTTAGCTTCCTTTTCAAAAGATAGTTTGATATGAAGAAAAATAAATAAATTGTTTTGCACAGATTATGTGCTCAGTGGCGATGTGAACCAATTTACTACTTGTGAAGTTACTTATCGTACTCAGCCCACTGGGTAGTAAATAGGTTAGACATATCCTACTATTCTCTACACAATAAGAATTTGGACAAGATGGTACAGAGTGAGCTCGAGATGATCCATATCTTGCTGCTGATAGCTGCTCTGCCAATCACAAATGAGTAGACGTCAACCAGTAATACTACTTGCAAGACTTGTACTCAGGTTTTGAAGAAAGAGTATGATCGGTAATTGGGAGAACTAGTTTCCCGACCATGTTCCCCTATTAATATTAACCATGAAAGTAGATTTCATTTGCATAAACTTGAAAAGGAATAAAAGTGAAATATGAATTTCCATTGTAAATGTAGACGTAAACTTAAATACAACATAAAATACAACAGGATGTCGCCCACTGTCTTCTCTGCATAAGGTCACGCCTAGGGCCACCACAGGGTGTTTATTTCCATACTTTGCATCTCTTTGAATAGATTTACACCAGAAGCCCAGCCCGGTGAATAGAAAAAAAAAAAACGATAATAATAAGAATCTTCCAAACAAAACTGTTGGTCATATTCAAGTGAAAGAAAGGAGAGGCCATGCGCATACTGCAGTTGTTCCATTCATTGGAACCGCTGGTATTTCATATATTTAAGTTATCTCACGGATGGATTTTACATTCGCATTAGCTTGACTCTTGAGCTTGTTGCCTCACCTATGAATTTAGCTGGTCAAGTCACCTAATAAATATATAATTGTTGAGCAGGGCACCTCACCTACGAATTTAGCTAGTCAAGTTACCTAATAAATATATAATAAGGCGCTCTTTTCCACTCATCTGACTCCATCCTAAAGCAATGGATATTTATCTTTGGAATGACAGATTTGAAGTGAGTTCCAAGGTAGGTCGAGGATGACCCAAACCGCCATGGAAGTCGTTGAGGATCATAATTATTAGAGATAGTTGTCATAACTATTTGGCAGGGCTCCACGCAAGAGTTATTAATGGCATTAATCACCTGGATTCTTGCATAGATAGCAGTCGTAGTCAAGTAGATAACAATCTACTATTAAACCCTCGTAAAACCCAGTCGTAGTCAAGTAGATAACACTCTACTATTAAACCCTCGTAAAACCCAGTCGTAGTCAAGTAGATAACACTCTACTATTAAACCCTCGTAAAACCCGTCACATTGTTAATAAATGTAAAGAATCGACGAGATTTCTGGTGTGTGTCAGTTGCTTAAAGCCTGGTTTCACCTCATAAGGAACTGGATTGATGATTGTAATGAAGTTCATACCTTGGGAATGGTTCTAGTCAAAATATTTTCTGAAAAGTAGGTTTCTCTTCACACTCCAAATTACTCACATCTGAATATCCTTTCCTAGAATCATTTCAATGCACTATACTTTAAAACGGGCTTATACTTTAAAACGGGCTTCTTAGAAACCCTTTTATTTTCATCATCTTACCCTGTTTCTCAATCCGACAAGGGATGAAAAAAAATGGTTAGGCCGTTGAACTGGAAGAGGTTGATACTTGCATTCGACCCGTATGGACAGTAAGGAAACCTCATAACACCTGATTGACACTGAGCAAGTGACAGCTACAGATTCCCGTATCTTCCCTTCAATGCTTATCAATTTTGTAAATCTTACACTCAATACCATCCCTCACCCTGACACGACACTCGGCATGAACAACACAAAAATTAAAAATAAAAACTTTATGCATGATGACAAAATTACGGTGACACATGATATGGTAAGCAAATAATGTGTTCTTACACCGTAAACTTTCAGAATATAATGTAGCATGTTGGTGATATCCATTCAATGTGATGCAATACGGTTTTTCAAATTCAATGCGATCCAATACGGTTTTTCAAATTTCATTTTCATAAATATCTTAAAATTGGTAATGTAGCCATGTAAATGATCTATATTTAAAAGTTTAATTTTGATTGATACCTAGATGTTGGTGCTGAGGAGGCTGGACGAAACATAATGAATGTAAATGAATGGCCTTTTAGCATTATTTGATGGCTTAAATTAATATGTCGTTCTTTTGTTTAAAAAAAAATGAAACTTATTTTTGGCTATATAGATTAGAATAGATACTCTCGAGTCTTTGTTGGAGTCTAGTAATGTTAGTTGAAGATTACTATGCTAAGGGTGAACTATATGTTGTCTCCCTCTTGCACGATGATTCTTCATGATTCTTTTGTGAGGTTATTCCATAAATGAGGTGATCCTTGCAGTTCTAAGTATGTGGATACTAGTTACGTTTGAGTTGAACATCTTGATGTCCATGAATGGCAAGTCCATTTATGATGGAAGTGATAGTTGAACTTCTTGATGTCCGTGAATGACAAGTCCATTGATGATGTAAGTGATAGTTCCAGGACGCACATTAAAGTGTCCATATCAAATCAATCTTAAGGAAGAAAATAATAAAAGATAACATCTATACATTAAATCGTGATATCAAAGTAAACAAGCATTACTTGTAAATATGCAAGTGTGATTAATATAAATATAGTAAGGATATAAAGTTATCACCTTCGATAATGATTTGGAAAAAATAAAAAAATAAAAAATTTGATTGTTCACAACTTAAGATGAAATCGTCTCTTGGTGGTGTAATATCCAATGAGAAAGGAGGGCCCTCCCTCACTTTGGGATGGGAGGGAAGGCGAGTTAGAAAAAAAAAAAAAAAAATATATATATATATATATATATATATATATATTTGAAAAGAGAATTTATTAAAGTATATTTGACAAAAAAAATTAAAGTTAAAAGATGAAATAGTTTGCATCTTTATTTTATTATGGTGGGGCAAATGAATGGATATAGTGTTATACTTGTGGACTAAAGCTATAATTATGATGGATAGAAAAAAAAATCAAATTATATATATATAAGGTATCCTTCATCTGGAATAAATGGAAATTCCTTAAAATCAAGAAGAAGAAAAAAAAAATTGTTTATAAAAGAGAATTATGTAATTACTTTTACTAAAATAAATTCTTTTATAATGGATTTGATTTCATTATCTTCTATAGAATAATAAGGTTGCAACTCCAAGTAAAATTAGAGAATGATTGATAATAAAATTGCAACCTCATGCAAAATTAGAAAATAATTATATATCTTAGGTAACAGTTACTATGAGGCTTAGCATTCAAACACCAAAAGAACTTTCCATCAATATTATTACCACTTTTATATTTTAGGCATAAAAACTTTACAAATAAAATATATAAGTTGTATAGTAAGGAATTTGTAAGAACTTGGTATTCATAATTATTTAAAATGTGTCATTTACTCACATATATTTAATCTATAACATTTATTAATCGATTAATTAATTAGGTATTTATGTACAAATATATATTATTATATTTAAATGTTATTACAATGATATTAAGATAACACTTAAATATCACTTTGTAAAAAAAAAAATGCAATAAGGGAATTATATAACAAAAAAATAAAGAGTCAAGGTACGGTACAAAAGATGGCTCTAAGGATCAACCTTATTAAAGTTGTTTCTATGTTAATTCTCTCCGTGGAACCTTCATCTATTCAATGTTGAATGGGAAGGAGCAAGAGCCCTCGAGCCCCAGCCATGGTATTAATGAGAGAAGGCGAGACTCATCGACATTTCACTATCCAAGTCAAATCATTTATGAAAAAAATAAAAATATAATAATAAAATTCATTGTGGAACTACAATCAAAGTAAATAAAAAAAAGACAATCCAATAGATATGGGTAGACCATATTTTCTATTATCATCAGGCCCGTTATCTTGCACGAAAACACTGCTTTGCTACAAGATTTCATATATGATCTTGATGGGATGAAAAGCATAATTTTTCGGGTCGAGGAGTTTACAACTCACTTCATCTCATTGTTAATTCGTTGATTGGGCTGCAGTTGCATTAATGGTTGAAGATACGCATTGGAATGCATGATTTTCCCTTTTTATTTTATTGGTGTGAAGTGACCATATTGTGAATGCACTTCTGCTGCTGCATTCTGAATTTTGATTACCGTGTTGGAATTTAAAACAAGTGAGACTTGTAGCTCTCATAATGTCCTCCTTGTTTGGGCTACTGTGAGAAGATAGTTGTCCAATCAAATCTCTGATTTGCGATCGACTTGCACAACTTAGAGATCCCAAAGGGGTGTAGCAGTAACGCAAGTAGGCAGAAGTAATATGAATAGGCGCCATATGATTAGAGTGCTTGCTTTCTCACTACCAACTCATCTAATCTCCGAAGTTAAGGAACGTAGTGAATAAAGAAGGAAAATAATATCTTATATATATAAGGGAGATTACATTTTAATTAATGCTTAATAATTATGTTAGATTAAGTTTGTAATCCATCTCACTGAGTTGACTTTGAATTAGACTAAGAATATAGGGTTATTGTTTTTATGTTTAAATTTTAGAATTTGCAAATGGAATGTTCTAATAAAAGCTCATATATAAATGATGAGATGTCAAAATTAAATGATGAAATGTCATGGTCTTAAAATTTACATCGGATCAAATATCACAATATGTAAATATTTTCTACTTTTAATAAATACTAGGAATGTATTTTATATTTTCCCGAAAGAATTTGTCTCCCTCTTATCTATATATATAAAGAGATCATCATGTTGAAGACAAGATAAGAACCACAAATATGTACTGTTACCTCCATATTAACAACTATTAAGTAATTATAAGAATTGTAAGATAGCTTTGGAGTTGACCTAACATATCTATGGTACTCAAAGGTTTGAATGAGGACATTGATGAAATTTTAGAAATAAAAGCATGAGTATGTGTATTTCACGCCTAGTCATAATGTATAGTTTTATCAAGCACCTATCTAGAAGTGGTAGGCTAGGCTCTACCTATGTGTAAAAACAAAAGAAAGAAAGAAAAAAATGCAGTTGTAAGTATTCTACATGTATAATGTGCAATCAATGGGTAAGAGGTATGTTTAATGAGTATTGAGTGATAAAGGGTACTTGAATAATAAACATTGTGTTGTTCATGTTATTATATACAGTAGACCAATCAAGAAACTGTCAAGATGGATCTTAATTAAAATTTCTAATGAGAAAGTAAGTGGTGTAAATTTGAGAGAAAATCAATAAAGTGGGCAATTAATAAAAAGTCATAATAATACCCCAGGAACCAAAATAAATGTTATATGGCAAATAACATCTTCTTATGAACTGTAACACCAAAAGGACTATAAATTGTTGCAAAGTATCTAAATTGTTGTGGATACCAGTCTAGTAAGGCACAATGAACCTTGACATAGGTGTTATAAATGTGGAGTCTCGAGGAGGTCATGGTTGTAGATCTATGTGAGAAGGTATCATTGTAAGCTTAGACCCTCGATGAATGCCTTTAGGCTTGATTGATCCACATTTGGGATGGATCTATGCTATTGTAATTAAATCACAACTCATAATTAGATAACAAACTTATAATCATATAACAATGTTTCCAAAATTAAGAAAATTTGTACTAAACCATTTCTACTGAATTACTAATGTAAATATATTAATACAATGTAAGTATTAAGTCATGGTTTCCAAAACTGGAAGACAAAAATTTATTTTACAATTGAAAATTTTGAAGAGCCAAAAAGGAATTGGTGAAAAAAAAAGGGGGGTCAAAAGAGATACCACCATTAAGATATGATTGTCAAACAACAAATAATATGATATACATTGGAAAAGTATAATAAAATAGTAAAGAAAAATTAGTATAATTGGGATGGCTTTATAATTATAGTAGGGAAAATGTAGAAAATAACATTATTTTGAAACAAAATAATGTAAATAATGGTACAATATATGTATAGTAAAAAAAAGTGAGAAATGATCAATTATGAAATAAAATAAAATTATAGAAGCATGCAATTAATGTTTAATATATGCATTAAACATAACAAAACAAAACAAAAGAAGAGAGAGAGAAAGAGAAGGTGTGACAAACATTGCTAAATGGTACTTAAAATTTCAAGTGATAATCAAAACAAAGTAATATATGAAAATATTGATAAATAAAGAAATACCATCCATGCAATATTCCTATAACTTAAACGAGGATAATGGAAATTAAAATTTTACGATGTGTAAAGTAGCATTGGATCCTTACATGTACTTGTGAGAAGTAAACATACTTCATAGTGAGTAAATAGAAGCCCTACCATATCTTACAGTCATACAAAGAATATTTGTAGAGGTGGTAGGTTGAAATTCATCGTTTTCATGAGTTGATTTCACTATTTCCAAATTTGGCTAGTAATATAAGGACGGGAGCGATCGATGTGTTAAAATTGAAACCATAAGTATTTTGTGCATAAAATGAGATTCATGTGCCAGAATTATCCTTTGATAAGTGTTAATTGATTATGCGTACTCAATTGATAGACATGGTGACAATCAAATTATTATATAGCACACCATTCAATCTACTATTAAGATTTTATCCAATTAAATATACTAATGAAAAAGTAATTGGGGTTTATTATAAAAAAGTTTAGTAAAACTAATAATCAATAAATGATCATAACAATACATCTTGAACCTAAGGAAATGCTATATGGGATACAAGGTCTTCCTATGAACTATGATATAGAAAACAACAAATTATGATTGTATGTTAACTAACTGGGAATAAATGAATTGATAAACATGATAAAGTTATCCCAATTGTGTCTACAACATGTAATATGTAATATGATAACACATCCCATGTGATAAAAGAAAAATTAGATAGTATCGACATGTGGATCATGTGATGGTCAAGTGGGACCAGAGTGGTTAATATCTTCTATGATGAAGGAATAGGGGTATCGCATCAAAACAAAATTCCCTTAAGATTGAAAATGACCATAACTTCGGGACGAAGTTTCTTGAAGGGTGGGTGTATGTAATGCCCCATATTTTGATAGTCTTTAATTAAAAACTCTAATGTGAATTAGCTTAGCAATGCATTTGCTTATTATCTGTTTTACTAAGATAGATTGATCAAGATGATTGTTATGTGGACATGTGGACTCCCTTGAGGTATGTATGGTAATTCGAAATATTGTTTTAATTTATTAAAGACAATGAATATGTTATTTCATTTGAACATGCAAAATTGAATATAGAATATCCATATGTAGAATGCTAATTTAGTTGTTTGCAAAAATAACTTACATGACTATTTGTAAATGTCGTATTAGTGATATGGATTGGCACTTGAAAGAGTTGGTTATGGCTATATATATGTTTCATGTTAATGGTGAACTATTCCACATGTTGATGGGCTATGAGATAGGCGGATTCCTATATTGCCAAGGCCCATGAGATGTATTGAACATCATGAGTATAATGACGTTATATCAAATTTCATGCTATTTAGTTTTGAATTCCAATATTTCTATGACTTGTGGGTGAGTGTGAGTTTTGACAGGAATTGTGACTTGCCCAAAGTGGTTTTTCAATGATGGGACCCCTTAGATCAGTGATGGCATAGTATGGTTGATGTAGGGTGTTGACCCTAGTACTATTAGGAGGGGTGGAGGCATTTCCCACCATCGAACCTCCGAAACCCAGAGTCGTGGGAGGGCTGTGCTGAGCACGCTCCCGTGGATGTGTGATGACGACTAGTGGGTGCCTGCTGGGGAAGCTTGGTCGATGTGGTCGATCGACACTTCCACTTACGGGTTATATACATGGTCATACGCGTAGTCGAGATTCCATGGTATATTCCAGCAGAGGACGGGATGGTGAGGTCAGGAGATGGAAGTAGTGGTGATTAGGGGGTTGGAGTACTGATGGGATGGATGGGACCAATGATGGATTGGATGGTGTTCTTGATTTTTATTAACTATCGTGATTATATGCTGGATTTCATCACTATGTTTATTTAATTAAATGTCTTATTGTTTCTGTATGAATGATTATGAATGATGAATGATGCATTGTTTAATTGTTCTTCTATGTGTTGTTTGTGATCATGTAATAATGATCTATTAGGAGCATTAAATGTGATTATTAGTACCCGCGCTTACGACGTGTGCACTGGCCATGCATACGCCAATTCGTGAGTACAATACTATGATTGGTCGATCGATGAATAAATTAATATGGTTATATTATCTAATATTAGCTTGGTTGATGAATTGTTGAAAGTATCACTTGTGAGTTGAAAATATGAGTTTGTTGACTTGTTTAATATGTTTTATATTTATATAAATTGATTGGATTATTGAAATACATATAATATTATATACAAATAATATAAATTATTTCATAGTATAATATAGTATATGAAAATATCTTATTTGACTTATGTATGAGAGGATAATATAAATAAATGAATAGATAGGATTGCACAAGTTTTTAGAAAAGAGTTGTCATAGTTGCATTTATTGTAGAAGTATGACAAGTGAGACTTTGCAACCATGTGTAATAATATTTTATTAATTTAGATTAAATTGCTATTTTTTTTAGAAAATGAATTTATTGAATGTTGACTATTATTTTTGGAATTTATTGATGGATGAGGAGGAGTTTTGATATAAATATGAGACTTGAGATTGGAAGGGGGGGAGTCTTTTCTCTTGAAGGATATTTTGGTAAGAATTTTGATAGGAAGAGGTATTTTGGTTAATTTGGGGTATGAAAAGTTTGGAAGAGTTGGAAGAGTTTGAGAACTCTTGGAAGATTTGATACATAGCCTACTAGTGCATCACTGTTCTGTTCTTTGGGGGTCTCTGACACGGAGGGCCAGGAGGCCATTTGGATGGGACCATTCAATGGTTTCCTGGGGCTAGGGAGTCGGTTAGGCCCCTAGTTGGCTGGGAGGTATAACCGTGGTCCCGTTTTGGGCAATAAAGATGGAAGCAACTCGAGGAGAGGAAGAGGGAAGCTTGCTCAGTTTGGACTCCGTCACCATTCTTATAACGAGGTATTTTTCTTGTGATTTTAAATTGTTCATATGTTGTAAACTTCTCATATGATGCTATTGCTACATGATTTGTGATGTTAATTTATGTTGTGTGAATCACCAATGAAGTTTTTAAAAAATTCTAAGTTATTTGATGCTATTGCATGTTGTTTATATATTGTTATGGTTACACATTGATTATATGATGCTTAGTCACAAAATCTATGCTTAATTAGATTAAAATTTATAATTCCAATGGAAGCATTACAGTTATTGTTATTATTGTGGCACTAGGCGAATGGAAATTGATATTTGTACATTATTTCATTTTTTTATCATTAAATAAATAACTAGCTCAACATGGACAACTATCGAGAATGGGGGGTCATGGATTCCACATGTGAGGGAGTTGGGGACTAGGAGTTGTTGCTCTCCCTAACATTTCTCTTTGATTCCTATTTTTGATTATTTTTTAGTATGGAGACTCTATTACACCTTAATTGATGCTAGTGGGACCCACTCTCTCATCTCTCTTACCTTATGCACCCTCTTTTACTAAAGTTTTATCCATGCCTTGATTTTTTGGTAACCCCAGACTAATTTGAGTTAAGCTACCAGTGATTTGGAGTCACCTTTCCAGTTAATTCAAGTTACTCTCAGTTAATTAGAGTAATTTTGGGTTAATTTGAGCTATTCTTAGTTAATTAGAGTAATTTTGGGTCAATTCAATTTATTCCCATTTAATTAGAGTAATTTTGGGTTAATTTGAGTTATTCTTAGTTAATTGGAGTGATTTTGGGTTAATTTGAGTTATCCTCAGTTAATTAGAGTAATTTTGGGTCAATTCGAGTTATCCTCAGTTAGTTAGACTAATTTTGGGTCAATTCGAGTTGTCATTAGTCAGTTAGAGTAATTTATGGGTGAATTCGAGTACCAATTCTAGAATTGATGTTGCTTTCATGGTCTCTAGATTTGGAGTATTTTTCCAGTGAATTTGAGTCAGCCTAGGTGGATTCGAGTTACTCTCATGAGAACTCGAATGGTCATCTAGTGAACTAGAGAATCTCTCAGTGAATTAGAGTCACTTCTTAGTGAACATGAGTCATTCTCTTGGAGGCAATTCAAATTGGTTTAAAGGGATTCAAATTGGTCTCTAGTCATTACTATTGGGTTTTGGTAGTTTCTCTCTCACGCATTCGAATGCCTATGGATGGATTCGAATTTCTCTCTTGCACATAGTTGCTCAGTCCTTTTTTATTGTAGGGTGATTGAATATTGATCTATACCAGTGTGGATACTAGTTAGATTTCCTATTGAACACAGAAGTACCTCGAGGGCCATTATTTGTCTCCGATATGGTCATGTGAATCCTGAAGGTCGATGGTGATGTCTCGAGGGATTGGTTTGATGAAGGGAATCCCAATTCACTGGGTAGTGTTGATGTAGATAAATTGAGTGGTGAGGGAATGTGTTGTGTTTCTTAGGTTGTGGCCTGAGTTTTCTCTTGTTGAGATCTGATTTCGAGATTTCCTTAGCTTGTGGATCCATGGCCTTAGCCCGGGGGTGACTGACATGCTAAGAGATTGATGAACATGGCATGTCTAGGGCTGGGTGGAACGTTGTCCTATTGAAGCTAGTTGCTCTTCTAAGAGATAAGTATTTTATTATGCATTTAGTTATTGTTTTATGGAAACATGTGTGCTTGTGGAGGCTGATTTTATCTCTGTTATATTATGTTGCAGATCCGATTATGTTCTTGTGTTATATGGCTGATTTAGTAGTGTTAAAATGGCAGCTTGTAGAACAGATTTGGTTTATGTGTTATTGCAGCTCATGGATGTTGTTTTACTTATGTTTTGTGGAAGCCAATAGATTTGGTTTTTAGGTTGCTTATATGGCTATAGAGGGCAGATCCGGATATGATATTAAGTGTGTTGAATTGGTTGTGGTTTGGTGTCTTAAATCTGATCTATTTGGTGTCATGAATCTACTTTGTTTTAGTGCCGTGAAACTATTATTGTTAGCATATGTAGATCTAATTTTACTTAATGAATATATGGCTGAATAATTTATGATGTTGATGATTAATTGCGCTTGAAATTGTTACTTAGATTTGAATGCATTCATGCTATGGCTACTTTGCATCGCATGTGCTTGGGGAAATATTGTATTAGGAAGTGTTGCAATTCTTTTAAAGGCTGAAAGTTTTTATTTTACTGGCTTGTAGGCATGATGTCCTATCCTTATTGAACCTTATTCTACCGTGCATTACCTTGAATTAGCCTTCCCCTGTTAGGATCCCGGTGTTCCAACTTCAGTGGTGTGAATTGGGGTTGGGTGCATTACATAGTGGTATTAGAGCTTAGGTTCAAGTATGCGGTTGTTGGGATTCTATAGTTTGTAACTTTGTATATATGAATTTGGAATGTTTTGTGCTATGATTGTATGCTTAAGGAATTTAGATCCTAGTTTTTGGAATTATGTGGATAAGAGTAGTATCTTCTCTACTCAATGAAATAAAGAGAGAGCATATTTTGGGTGATTGATGTATGTTTTATTAGCTTATGTAATTAGCTGGAATGCCAACCCCAAGAGCTATGCAATTTAATTGTTATATATATGATCTATGTTATTGTATATGTAGACCCAAACACATTGTTTTTTTCATATATTAGTGTATATGCAGTGCCTTGGAGAACGTTGCCTCCTTTTGTGAAAGCTTCATATATTTTAATGATTCAGATTGTCAGTTTGAACGAGCATCTCTCTGGAGAGAACACAACCCCCATTCAATTGTTTTAATATATATTAATTAATTGGTATGGTGTTTGGAAAGGGTGTATCCATGGAGATAACACAAACCCCATTCAATTGTTTTAATATATTAATTAATTAGTATGGTGTCTCGAAAGGGTGTCTCCTTGAAGAAAACGTAACCCCAACCTCACAATTGTTTTAATTATTTCATTTGTTTAATTGTTTATGCAGTGTATTAATTATCCAATTCTTGGATCCCTATGCTAGTTTGTATTCATTATTCAATGTGTGGATCCCTTTGCTGGTTTGTATTATTTATTTTATTCATTACTTAATGCGTGGAACTCTTAGAAATAGATTCTTAAATGCATTTTAATGTTGTTGTCTGTGTGAAGTGTTAAATTTTCTGAATTTACTTCAATATAATCTAGGATATTAACTGAGAGAACAACATGTACAGCATATCTACAGCATATCAATCATGGAGACAATAATGCAAGCACACAAGAGACACAAAGATTTACTTGGGGAAAACCATAAAGGTGAAAAACCCCAATAACTTCCTCAGAGATAGATAGAGCAATGATACAACCAACCAAGAGATAGACATAACCTAGCAGCAGATCCTCCTCCTCCATAAGTGCGCCTCTCCTCCTTGAGAGCATGTGTGAGAAGTGAGTGAGTAAATAGAGTGCCTCCCGCACTCTATTTATACTTGACTTGACTTGCCTTTTTACCTAACTCATGTAGGCTCGAACTTAACCACATAACATAATGCTGAGTGGGCCGACCCCCAATAGGGTGGTCTAATAACCCTTTGACCCACATGGCCGACCCCCAATAGGGTGGTCTAATAACCCTTTGTCCCACATGACTTATACAGGGCCGACCCCAAACAAGGTGGTCTAATAACCCATCAAGTATAAGTTACGACACTTACAATATAAATGACGACACTTCCTTATAGAGGAATAATACCATCTCTATAGGAATACAATATACATATATGTGAAATACATTCCGAAGTTACATATACATCAACACTCCCTCTTAACTAGGAAGGTATTTCTCAGCACAGTTCTTCTAGCACAAGTCATCTTCTCTGGATCATCGTCACTGGATAATCGTCATCGAGTCATCATCATCGTCACTGCTGCTGCTATCTCAATCAATCTCTGAATCTACTCGTCATAGGAAGTTCTACAGAGCCAGTCCTTTTTCATACTGGATGTAGGCCCACCACCTGCAGGTCTTCATCATCACTGGCCATACTGTGGAATCCTCAGGACTTTTACGTGCGTCACAAAACCTCGAAAGAGCATCCCAGGCTGTTACGAGCACACAGCTCTACCTATAGGATCTCCCAGGGCACCGAATTACATGTGACCTCACCACAAAACCTCGCAAGAGCATCTGCCAGATATCCCAGGGAACCGAATTACATGCCATAGGCAAAACCTCGAAAGACTATCTACAGATCTCCCAGGGCAACGAATTACATGTGGTCATGGCAAAACCTCGAAAGAGCATTTGCCAGATGTCCCAGGGAACCGAATTACATGCCATAGGAAAAACCTCGAAAGACCATCTGCAAATCTCCCAGGGCACCGAATTACATGCCATAGGACAAAACCTCGAAAGAGCATCTGCCAGATATCCCAGGGAACCGAATTACATGCCATAGGAAAAACCTCGAAAGACTATCTGCAGATCTCCCAGGGCACCGAATTACATGTCCTCCCAGAGCAAAACCTCGAAAGAGCATTTGCCAGATGTCCCAGGGCACCGAATTACATGCCATAGGCAAAACCTCGAAAGACCATCTGCAAATCTCCCAGGGCACCGAATTACATGCTCATATGCACAACCTGATCCACGGCCACAGAGTATCAACCTGATACTCATCATACATCATCCTGATGTATCCATGATCATCCTGATCATCATCACTGCAACGTCCTGCTGCATGTCATCTGGAGCAACATCCTGAAGCTCGTCATCTATGATCATCCTGATCATCACTGCAACATCCTGCTGCATGTCATCTGGAGCAACATCCTGAAGCTCATCATCTATGATCATCCTGATCATCACTGCAACATCCTGCTGCATGTCATCTGGAGCAACATCCTGAAGCTCATCATCTATGATCATCCTGATAATCACTGCAACATCCTGCTGCATGTCATCTGGAGCAACATCCTGAAGCTCGTCATCTATGATCATCCTGATCATCACTGCAACATCCTACTGCATGTCATCTGGAGCAACATCCTGAAGCTCATCATCTATGATCATCCTGATCATCACTGCAACATCCTGCTGCATGTCATCTGGAGCAACATCCTGAAGCTCGTCATCTATGATCATCCTGATCATCACTGCAACATCCTGCTGCATGCCAAGTATCATACATGATCCTCCTGATCATCAATGTATCCACCTGATACAAATACATGATACATATCATCATACATGATCCTCCTGATCATCAATGCATCTACCTGATGCATACCAAGTATCTACCTGATACATATCATCATACATGATCCTCCTGATCATCAATGCATCTACCTGATGCATACCAAGTATCTACCTGATACATATCATCATACATGATCCTCCTGATCATCAATGTATCTACCTAATACAAATACAAATACATGATACATATCACCATACATGATCCACCTGATCATACAATGTATCCACCTGATACATATACAGATACATGGTCCAAGCATCCAACATGATGCATACATACATACATAAAATGATCCAACTGATCATATCCAGCATCCACATGATGCGTACATACATACATAAAATGATCCAACTGATCATATCCAGCATCCACATGATGCGTACATACATACATAAAATGATCCAACTGATCATATCCAAGCAGAAACCAGAACATCATTCTGATGCTCATCATCCAGCGCTTACATCCACAGCCATGTGAAGGATCCTCCTTCCAACATGCTTGGAATGGCTTCAGCAAATGTGTCCATCACTTCTTCCTCGAAGTATCCTCGATCTGAAGCACGCCAAGCCTCTCTCTGAAGTACTCGAACTTCACCCTGGCTAGTGGCTTCGTCAGCACATCTGCAATCTGCTCGTCCGTCGCAACATATAGGAGCTTCACAGCTCCTCTCTGCACCATATCCCTGATATAGTGATATTTGATCTCTATGTGTTTCGACCTGTCATGAAACACTGGGTTCTCGGACAGCTTCACACAACTCTGGTTATCACAGAAGATACCAGTAGCCTCCAACGGGAGATCAAATAACTCAGACAGTAGCTTCCGTAGCCATACTGCCTCACAACTAGCTGAACAGGCTGCAACATACTCTGCCTCAGCTGTACTCAGTGCTACGCAGGACTGCTTCCTGCTAAACCAAGAGATCACACCTGATCCCATACTGAAGCAACACCCAGATGTGCTCTTCCTGTCTGCAGCACTGCCAGCCCAGTCTGAATCAACATAACCCTGCAGGTTAAAATTTTGATTCACCTCATACCTGAGCCCATAATCCACTGTACCCTTTAGGTACCTCAGAACATGCTTTACAGCAACCAGGTGAACACTTCTTGGATCTGTCAGGAATTGGCTCAATGTGTTCATAGCAAAGCAAATGTCTGGTCTCGTGTTCGTCAGGTACATAAAGGACCCAATCATCTGACGATACATAGAGACATCAACCAGCTCAGATGAAGCATCACATAGAAGCTTCAGATTCGATGCCATAGGTGTGGCCATGGCCTTGCAATCCATCATCCCGAACCTCTTCAGGATCTTTACTGCATACTTCCCTTATCCAAGGAAGATTCCTTCTGCACTCTGCCACACCTCCATGCCAAAAACAAATAGTGCATCATCCCCAAGTTCTTCATCTCGAACTCAATAGTAAGCTTCCGCTGCGTGTCCGCAATCAATCTATCTTCACCATACCAAGTTCTACACATATATGATTTCCTATCATGTGTCTCAGAACCAAGTGGCTGCTCCACATACACTTCTTCTTCAACTACACCATTCAAGGAAGCTGTCTTGAATCCATCTGGTGTATCTTCTATTTCATCACTTTTATATTTCTCTATGCTGCCATCTGCAACATGCTTGATCTGATAGTTCCATTTGGAAGTCACAACAGACTTCCCTTCAGCTCTTGGGACCACATCCAAAACATCGTTCTTCATGATCGACGGATCATGGCATTCTTCCCGTATCCTGGGAACTTCAATATCTTCAATAGATAATTTTGTCATTGAACAAATGTTGTAGTTCTTCTTTTGTAGGTGATGGCATACGATCTTTCCTACACAACAAGTTAAATTGCATGATTAGAAAACATCTCATAGTTTTCAGAACAAATTCTTACACATAAATAAATATGTCATATAGTCATGCAATTATCTTAGCCAATGCTTCAATACAACATTTATCCATATTCCATAACTTTCTAGATGCCTTCCAGTCTCTACCAGAACATTGTTAAGAGTGTGCACAACTCCCAACATGTCAGCAAAGAGGTTTCATTCTAGATAAGTAGCAATGGAATGTTGTACAGTGCCATAGGCCACTTACCCATGCATATTAGGAGTATACTGTTCATCAATGCAATTATTCTAATATGCATAATACACAACCTAATTCTAGGAACATCAGTATATACATTATTGAACAGTATTATTTAAGAAATGACAATTCAAATACTTATCTTTGTTTGTTCGTTGGGTGGACTCCCTCTGAGTCTTCGCTTCCTTGCAGGAGCTGCTGGAGTCCTAATCTGAAGTAGCTTCTTATACACCTTTCTGTTGTGGGATGTAGAGAGATGGTCAACTCCCTCTGAATATCTGCATCCTTGCATAAACTACTGAAGTGTGCTCCTTTGTTTTCTTGCAGGAACAACTGGAGTGTGCTCCCTCTTGATCTTTGCTTCCTGGATTACCTGTTCTTGAACTCATATTCATCCTTGGTCCCTATGCATGCTTATTAGTATCATGATTGTGTTATCCTTGTGAACTCATATAAAATCATACATTCATTAGTATACTATTAAAACACAATAATCTCAAGCATGTATAGTCATGATCATTTCAAACAGAAATAATAAGCATTAGCATTCAAGGTTTATGTAGTATTCTTATGGTTAGTCAAATCATAAGAAACATAACATGTCTAAACCTGTAATTACTCAAACCTATGACTCTTCGGGTTAGTTGAATCATCAATCAAGATAAGAGATATAATATGCATAAAAGCTATACCTTCATGATTCTTCTGGTTAGTCATATCATCAATTATGGTAAGAAACATAATATGCATACAACCATGATTATTCAAACCTATGACTCTTCGTGAATAATCATTATCAACAACACAATAGTATAAGATCCTAACACAAGGTAGGATTCTAGCTTGATATAAGAAAAAAAACATACCTGGATTAGCATGCTAGCTAGTTATGTCTAACATACCCGTATAATGTCTTTTGGTTCTCTTCAATGACTTGTGCTAGTAACCTGCATGTCTCAATGGTTAGCCATTATAAAACCAAGTTATACATACCTCATAAATGGATCTTCTATGAGATCCATGACAATGGATGAGTCTTTATCCTCATGTCACCATGATCATATGTTCTTGAACTGGAGCATGATTTGTCTTTCTTGGTGTACCTTTCATGTTAGTAGACAACATAAACCTCATACAACACCATAATGCATTAGTACAATCATAAGTGTCAACACCCTAAATAATGAATATCTTCTATCATGCATTCATAATTTTGTTAAGGTGATACGACAAATCTAAAAACAAAATTGTACTTAACTGTAATAACATGAAGACAAACATACCATAAACTTAATCATGGACAAATATCAAAACATACCTCGATGAGTCATACCTGTCGAGATTGCTTGTAATCTTCTTATGTAAGGCCTTAGCCTCATCTCCCTCTGAAACAGGAACTTCTTCACCTATGTAGGTGACCAATCCATCTTCTTCTAGGATTAACCCAATCCACTTGATGTGCAAGAACTGGACCTGGAGCTGGATATGGGTTTGTCAGAGAAACCCCAAAAATTCAAACTTTGAATTTCAAACTTCCGAAAGGATAGAAATATGCGCCTTGATGAGCTGATCAAATTGGTATATTCATAATTTGAAAACTGCAAAGTTTCACTCCTCAATTTTGCCTTTGAAACTTCCGGATTCACTGGACGTGACCCTGAACTGGGGTTTGATGAATCCCACTCTTTTTCCCAATCAAAAGGTTTGATCCAAAGCTCTAAGCTTCTATTTTTCTGAGGAGCTTCCAGCCGTGGTCTCAGATTTCAAAAATTCCCATTTTTACAGAAGCCCTAATTTTCCACTTTCCTGATCAAAGTCCCGAACTAGGGTCTGATCAAGCCCGGCCTTCTTCCCAACCAAAAATTCTGATTTTGGTCTCTAAATTTTTATTTTGATGAGTAGCATTCAGCCGTGGTCTCCGATTACAAAAATTCCAACTTTCTTCAAAGCCCTAAATTCCGGAAGCCATGAATGAAGGTACCAAAAAATAATTCAGTTTTGACAGAAATATGTACCTGATTGTTTCTGGTGTAACTCCGAAATTTTTGATCCACAGGGTCTGAAAAAAGTTTCTTGAGATAGCCTGACCTGTTACCTTTCCATCCTGACAGGTCTGACCTCAATTGGATTCTCTGAGAGAGAGTTATGCCAAATGTCGCAACGTGACCTGTTTTGGGATAAAACAGAAGAGCAAACTTGTACGGAGTTCCACGTGTCACTGTTTGAACTTCGGCCTCTGAAAAAGTTTTTTGAGATATCTCGGCCTGGTATCTTTCCATCTTGACAGGTCTGACCTCAATTGGATTTTCTGAGAGAGAGTTATGCCAAGTGTCGCAACGTGACCTGTTTATGGGATAAAACAGTAGAGCTAACTTGTACGGCGTGCCACGTGTCACTAGTTCAACTTCGGCCTCTGAAAAAGTTTTCTGAGATAGTACAGACTGTGTACTACCTGTCACTTTTTACGAAATTTCATTTGGAGCTTCCTAGCCCAAGTTATGACCTTTTTCCCAAGGTCACCTGATTTTGACTCAGATCTGGAAGAGGCAGAAACCCTATATTGTACAGATCATAAATCACAAAGTACAACGAATTAGAGGTTGTCCTTTGGACACAAGGTACCTGGAGATCTTAGAATCGTCTTGTAACAATTTCAGATCCGAAAACTTCGCCAAAACGGATTTATAGCGAAAGTGCTACGATGACTGGTTTTTGCTATATCAAGCCCTAGCATCGTAAGTGCAACAAGTGTCATACATGCCATATCATGCCTTCTTTCAGGCTAGCTCTGATACCATGTTAAATTTTCTGAATTTACTTCAATATAATCTAGGATATTAACTGAGAGAACAACATGTACAGCATATCTACAGCATATCAATCATGGAGACAATAATGCAAGCACACAAGAGACACAAAGATTTACTTGGGGAAAACCATAAAGGTGAAAAACCCCAATAACTTCCTCAGAGATAGATAGAGCAATGATACAACCAACCAAGAGATAGACATAACCTAGCAGCAGATCCTCCTCCTCCATAAGTGCGCCTCTCCGCCTTGAGAGCATGTGTGAGAAGTGAGTGAGTAAATAGAGTGCCTCCCGCACTCTATTTATACTTGACTTGACTTGCCTTTTTACCTAACTCATGTAGGCTCGAACTTAACCACATAACATAATGCTGAGTGGGCCGACCCCCAATAGGGTGGTCTAATAACCCTTTGACCCACATGGCCGACCCCCAATAGGGTGGTCTAATAACCCTTTTTCCCACATGACTTATACAGGGCCGACCCCAAACAAGGTGGTCTAATAACCCATCAAGTATAAGTTACGACACTTACAATATAAATGACGACACTTCCTTATAGAGGAATAATACCATCTCTATAGGAATACAATATACATATATGTGAAATACATTCCGAAGTTACATATACATCAACATGAAGAAATAGAATTCTTAAATGCATTTCATGATGATTTCTTATGTGAAGAAATAGATTCTTAATTGCATTTTAATGTTGTTTTCTGTGTGGAGAAATAGACTCCTTATATGCATTTTATTGTTGTTTTCTAGCTATTGGGGACGACGTTTCCCTAGAGGATCACAACATTTGTTTTATATGTATCCTGATTTGTATGTTGTGTGGGAAGGGTGTCCCCACAAGAGGAGAACCCAACTCCTTCTCCCAGGCATAGGTTTGTAACACTTTGGTTTACATTATTATTAACTGCTATTAGTTTGTTTATTTAATACTGAATTATTACCGGATGAAGTTATTGCATTACATATTATTATTATTATAGCATGGATTTATTGCATTATACATCATGTGTGGAGTTATTGCATAGTGTGCAATTGGTGGAGTGTCCCCCCAAGCATTTGTTGTTTGATTGATATTGTATGTAGAATCTATGTTGACTGGTATTGCGTATGCATACTATAATGCTCGATGAGTAAATGTTTATTTACTGTACATTGCATTTTTCTATGTAGTGATTAGGGTATTTTTTAAGGATTCTAATATCATACTTAAGTATAGTATCATAGGCGATTATTTTGGATTGAAAAAAACATGTATATAGATACGTAGGCGAATATTAAATATGAAACATACAATTTACTACTAAAATGTGTAAATTTTGGCGAATATCATGATAAAAAAACATATTTTATGTAAATATAGGTGATATTAGAGACTAAAAATGACCAAATAACGAATTTATTTTTTGAAAAAAATCCCGAAAAATAGCCAATTAGCGAAATTTCGCCCTTAAAAATTACCTTGGTAGTGATTTGATGGATTGATATCTGTATACCAATACCTTGTGCTGGAAACACAATGATATTGGCACAAAATTGTATTCTTTAGAATTAATTAATATTGCATATTCATTGTGCATGGTAAATATATAATGCTTTGGTGATTGCATATTCACTGTGTTACCGTGATTAAGGATTTCATGATGATTGAATAGTGCATGCATTTGTTGGTAAATTATATAAATATTATGCACATGTAATTGGATAATGATTGGGATTGCATAATGATTGAATACTACATGCATTGGAATAGTATGCATTGGAATGAACTTGTAAATGCATTATTAGGAGGCATTAGTTATTGTATGGTAAGTTGCATAAATATTGTGGGAAGGAATTTAATGTGCATTTCCTATTTCATTATTCAATGAATTGATTGGTAAATGCTTAATTACTGAGCATTGCATATTTACTGGGAATTGTCCTGATTGGTAATTGCAAGGAATATTCCTACATACCATGTGTTGGCTATGTGTTGCATCGATATGCATTGGATGTGAATGCATGAATAGTGCATGCGTAGTATGTGTATTTAGTAATATGGGAAATGTGGGGAAAGGTCCTAATCCCTTTTACATAGGTTACATTAGGAAAGGTTTTGTGTTAATGATTAATAAGGGAAATGAGGGGCAGAGCCCTAATCCCTCTACATAGATTGCATTCATATGTTTAGGGTGTTTCCTAAAAGGCTTTGCTTGGGTATGCATTGAATTAGTTAATGTTGGAATGCATTTACTGTGCGATAATATTGTAATTGCACATTTACTATGCGTTACATTGGTTTAATATTGGAATACTTTTAATATTGTGATTTTCCCATTTTTTGTGCATTACACTGATTTAGTATTGGAAGGCATTTTATAATAACTGGGAGGTGGAATGTATTATGCAGTGGGTAATTGAATTAATATTGCATATTTACCACATGCTACATTGCAGGGTAAATTACATAAATAATATGCATTGGATTTGATATACCATGGGGTTGGGAACGGAGGGGCATAGCCCTAATCCCTTTAAATGGTTTACATGGTTGCAAATGTTATTATATATTAAATTGATATATGTATACTAGATATGCAATGGTATGCATGAGACACACAATGAGATTGCATAGTGCTTGCATATTGTATATATTAGAAGTGGAATGGTATTGCATGAGTGATTGTGTGCATGATAATTGGATAGTAGGTGCAAGTTATTGGAATTGAATAGTGTGTTCTTATCACATGCCTTGAATTGAATATTATCTGATATAGATACATCTACCTTGATGTGATGAATGGACTAGTTAAATAAATTGTTGAATAAGGAACATGAGAGGAATTATTCCTATTGGAAAGCTTTGGGTAAATAATAGCCTGTTTACATTGCTTGGTTAAAGGTTGATGATAAGTATGGATAAATAGGATCATTTGTATGATATGATGATTATGTGTGACTAAGTCAAGTAATCTTAATAAGTCAAGTACTCTTATGTGTGTTCTTGAGATGTGGTAAAGGTCTTGTTGAGATGCAGTTCCTATAATTGATGTTAATGTGTAAACTATTAGTATTTCCAGGTTGGTAGTTGGAAGACATAATATGTTTGTACAATAGTCAATGTTGCATACATTAGCATTGTTTATAATATTGTGATGTACCTAGATTTAATATGTTGTTACATGTAGGTTATGGGTATGCATGTTGATAAGTGATTGTGTGTTTATGTGGCTAAAGGGTTGGGTGTTATGGTGCTACATGCATACACTCAATACCTAACTTGTGATTGTGTGACTTTAGGATATAAGTTGGAATCATTCTAAGCACACAATAAGTCATGGTATGGTTTTAAAGTAAACGTGCATCCTATATGTATATATGTAATGGTAAGTGATGATGCCCTAACGATTAAAAAGCATGATGGACATAGATGTATGATGAAAGTGTAGCATAGTTGGTATATCCATGATAATTGTATATGACTTATGCTTAAGGAACTTGTTCCTCTCATTAAAATATAATATGCATGTTAGCCAAGACTCACAGATGTAATAATGTTATTATTTGATGAATGTCCTCCTTATGTAGAGACATGAGCGTTAAATGAATGGTGTTGTTATTGCAATACAACTTAAGAAAACCTTATAATTTCATGTACCCTTGTTAAAAAAAGTATCTTTGTGGTATTTCATTTATCTTGTTGGAAAAGTATATACCTGACACTAATCATGTGATTGATTGGAATGTGATTCATGTATTTGTTGAAGATGTATTTCATGTATCTTTGTTGGCAAAGTATATAACCGATAGTAAGCATGTGATTGATTAGAATGTGATTCATGTATCTTGTTGAAGATGTATTTCATGTATCTTTGTCGGAAAAGTATATTCCTGATACTAATCATGCAATAGATTGGGATGTGATTTAGGTGGAACCAAAAGGGGATTTTTCAGTACAACCAGTTTCCCTGTTGGGAAGAAAATTCAAGTTGCTACAGCTTTTGGTTGTTTACCTGTGTTTCCTCGTAGACCATTACTTATCCCTAGTCGAGAACGTAAAGCCACTGAGTGAGGGTATCGATATCCGAAGGGATGTGGTGAACATGGTAGTCACAAATCACCTGGTAGTGTAGATGAAAGAGGAAGAAGACAGTGAGGAAATGAGTTGTGGCTAATCTGGTTGATTACTTGGGAGCCGAAAGAGGTTATGAGGGAGGTATACCCTTTTCTATTTTGGAATTTTGTATAAACATAAGTATGCATCGAGGAAGATGCATTGTTTTAATGGGGAGGGAATGTAATTCCCTCATGTTAAACCGCAAACATATGTGATATTGTTATTGATATTATTATGGTAGTAGGTGCTTTGAAATTGATATTAGGACATTATTATTATTATTATTATTATTAAATAGATAACTAGCTCAACCTGGATAACTAACGAGAATGGAGGGTCATGGATTCCACATGTGAGGGGGTTGGGGACTAAGAGTTGTTTCTCTCCCTAACATTGCTCTTTGATT
This sequence comes from Larix kaempferi, assembly GCA_027924585.1. Taxonomy (NCBI): domain Eukaryota; kingdom Viridiplantae; phylum Streptophyta; class Pinopsida; order Pinales; family Pinaceae; genus Larix; species Larix kaempferi. Next base: position 3,979,553 of record BSBM01000770.1, read on the forward strand.
CCTATTTTTGATTATTTTTTACTATGGAAACTCTATTACACCTTAATTAATGCTAGTGGGACCCACTCTCTCATATCTCTTACCTTATGCACCCTCTTTGACTATTTTTAGCCATGCCTTGAGTTTTTGGTAACCCTAGACTAATCGAGTTAAGCTACCAGTGATTTGAAGTCACCTTTCTAGTTAATTTGAGTTACTCTCAGTTAATTAGAGTAATTTTGGGTTAATTTGAGCTATTCTTAGTTAATTAGAGTAATTTTGGGTCCATTCAATTTATTCCTAGTTAATTAGAGTCATTTTGGGTTAATTTGAGTTATTCTCAATTAATTAGAGTGATTTTGGGTTAATTTGACTTATTCTCAGTTAATTAGAGTAATTTTGGGTCAATTCAAGTTATCCTCAGTTAGTTAGAGTAATTTTGGGTCAGTTCGAGTTGTCATTAGTTAGTTAGAGAAATTTATGGGTGAATTCGAGTACCACTTCTAGAATTGAAGTTTCTCTCATGGTCTCTAGTGATTTGGAGTATTTTTCCAGTGAATTTGAGTTAGCCTAGGTGGATTCGAGTTACTCTCATGAGAACTCGAATGGTCATCCACTGAACTAGAGAAGCTCTCAGTGAATTAGAGTCACTTCTTAGTGAACATGAGTCATTCTCTTGGAGGAAATTCCAATTGGTTTAAAGGGATTTGAATTGGTCTCTAGTCATTATTATTGGGTTTTGGTAGTTTCTCTCTCGTGCATTCGAATGCCTATGGATGGATTCAAATTTCTCTCTTGCACACAGTTGCTCAGTCCTTTTTTATTGTAGGGTGATTGAATACTGATATATATTAGTGTGGAGACTGGCTAAATTTCCTATTGAACACATAAGTACCTCAAGGACCATTATTTGTCTCCAATATGGTCACATGAATCCTAAAAGTGGATGGTGATGTCTTGAGGGATTGGTTTGGTGAAGGGAATCCCATTGCACCGGGTAGTGTTGATGTAGAGAAAGTAAGTGGCGAGGGAATGTGTTGTGTTTCTCAGGTTGTGGCCTGAGTTTTCTCTTCCTCAGATCTGATTTCAAGAGTTCCTTAACTTATGGATTCATGACATCAACTCAGGGGTTACTGACATGCTGAGAGATTGATGAGCATGGCATGTCTAAGGCTGGGTGTGATCCACCCATTGTTGTGAGAAAATCTCCCTACAGATAGGTAGATATCCCCTTGGGATTAGAAAAGGCCCCTAGTTGCCTACCCAAGACAGAGATGAAACAAATAGACACTATAGTCCTCCTAGATCTAGCTCACACATCAGCTAACAAGCTATGGAAATACAAAGCAAGTAGATGGCATACTTTACTTTGATGGTTGTCCTGCTGCTCCTAAGTTGCTCCAGCTCCAGCCTTTGATTATGGACTTATGAACCTGTTCACAAAGGAAAGACAACACCTTCTCCAACGCAATATATGTATAAACAAAGATCTAACTATATAAATAGAGACAATTTCATGCATTCATCATTAAAGACATGAAAATGAGAGGAATAGGCTAAGTTATATTAATGATAAGAAAGCCAAAAGAAGCTGATTACAATGTTATACCTTGATGTCCAAAGTAGCAGCTCCTCCTTCCAAGCTCTCCAACATCACCCTTGCAAGACTCATAGAATCATAGGTTTAGTGTTTCCAAGATCACCCCCCCTAGCTCATGGATGGCTCTCTTTAAGTAGGATTTGGGAGGCCAACCACTAAGAGGAGATTATGGATCTAAGTGAATAATATGTGGATCAAAGATCTAAATCATGCCAATGAGGGAAAGTGAGATGGGATTCAAAGGGGTACCTCATCCCAAGAAAATCTCCATGAGATCCAAGATCCAAAATAAAAGGGATAGGCCTAAACCAAAACTACTGCTCCCCTATAACTAAGCAAAGCGTTGTAGTATCGCTCCCCCATAGGCATGCAGAACGAGGTAGTTTGACACTACTGCTCCCCCATAGGCATGCAAGGCATGGTAGTTCTAGAAGACTTAATTTTTGGAGGTGGTTAATGTGGGTTTCGACCCCTTGCTTGTTGGATTTTCTTCCAAGTGTGACTAGGGAAGGTACCAACATTAGAATGAACGGTCCTAACACCCTTAGGAGGCATAAACATCATGTTTTCCATGGTGGTGAAACATGTATATTCTCACTTACACATGGTGTGGCAATTTGAGGTATAACAGTGGGTACGTCCACTGAAGTGATACAACTAGCGTACAGGGGAAAAAATAGGGAAATAGTGTGTTTGAAGGATATAAAGTGGATCTGAGTCAGTAAAATGGATCTTGCATGCCAAAGAATGCTGATGCTCACAAGGTGAAAAATTACGTTGTAACAGATGCCCCCTAATGTGTGACATCAGATACTGATGCTACGATGGCCGAAATACATTATAAATCTCAGAAGTGGAGTGATGGAGACATAAGTGGAAGGAGCAGCTCACTCGTCATAATACAATAATATCCCTGAGTACATGTTGGTATAGTGCAACAATATGATATAATGGCCATGAATAAGCAGTACATAGTGAATACATGTCATAAGTGATCATACCCATGATCCCTCTACAGTAAGATATGGTCTCTTGCTGAAAAGGAAACAATTGGTGCAAACTGGAGGTACAAACTGTTGATATCTGAGAGGTGATATCTCAGATGTAAAGTCATGATCATAGGTAGCATACTGAATGCCACTATCGCCTAGGGTCTTCTACACAAGCCTTAAACGCTGCAAGTCCCATCAAGTGAATAAAGGAGTTGAGGTCAAACCTGATGTGACATCGTCTGATTACCGGTCAATGATGTATACCGTTAACAAACACGAGATAACCCACCAATAATAAAAATGGGCATCAAGGCATAAAGTACAATCATCAAAGTGCGAATAAATGTGTTGAAGTCGAACACTAGGATGAATCCATCGATCAGGGGACATTGATGTATTCCCAAAATTGTCGATGGCGAGAGAACTTGCCACTAATGACTACAAGCCTCAAGGTACTCAACCATGCCCTAAGCCTCAAGTTCCAGAATAAATGGGTTGAAGTCGACGGAACGAGACTCGCTGGAAGGAGGGCATTAAGGCATCCCCCATCAACTAGCACGAGGTACCAGCTACGCTGAAATATTTGGAAGAACTCAGGTGAAACGGACTTACTCAATAAGAATGGCCAACATGCAATAGTCAAGAGATCTGAGGAGTGGCCGACTCTGGTTTTAGGACTTCCTTTGAACAAGAGCATGAGCAGATGGATAGACTCAGGCAACATAGACTCAATATAGATTGTGCGATGCAGGAGGCATCACAATGGGCTCCATAATGACTGGAAGCTTAACCAATCGGTGGAGTAAACTGAGAAACAAGTACTGCTCCTAAGGTCCAACTATAGTCTCGACTCATAATGTACGGAGTGGAATGAATGCTCTGTTCAAAGGCGACACAACAACTTCCAACTAGAAGTAGTAACCATAATCCTGTCTAGATTTTTGGAATATTTGATTTTTTTGGTCTTTTTCATATTTGGAAAAGCTTGAAAAAGAATAAAATTGCTTATAGTACAACAAGTGAGGGAAAGAGTTTCAAATGGCGAGCAGACTAGTCCCAAGTAGTGGAACATACCTATGATCAATGAAATGAATCATGTGCAGGATGTGTACACTCGGGGGGGTGTTCCCTCGGGGTCATAAGGTCATCAAATTGTGAAGGGAAAATGGAAGCTCTGCAGGGCTTGATAGGGAAAGTGCTCAAGCACCAAGCTAGCAATTGAGTAAGCGGGAGTTGGCACAAGGCTCAAGAGGCAAGCAGTATGATGTAATGCAATCACAACTTGATGTAAATGGGGAGTCATTTTTCGTAAAGTTAGTCTCCTCACCCGAAAAAGTGTAAAACATTGAGAGAAGAACTCTTATAGCCATGTATGACTGGAGTATACCTTTTTCATAATTAATCCACAAAGGTCCGAAAAATGGGTAAACTTATACCTAAGTGAATGTCGCTTCAAATACTTTAACGAGTCTAAAATGACAAGTATACTCGGCAATATTGTTTGATTTGAAAAAGTCTAACAAGGGCTTAAAAACACTTTATAAAAATAGTTTCCATAAAGGTTTAACGAGCCCGAAAAAGTAAACTCGTGACCTCCTTACTGTTTTTAACGAGCTCAAAGGAGAGATGGAAGAATGCTCGTAATGGGAGTAGACGAGTGTCAGGGACATGCGAGAGTAGTTCCAAGCGCATGGAACAAAGCTATGCATAATGCAAGGAACATGAGCAAGATAAGGACACACAGGGGGCGTCTGCGAATTTGGATGGTAACAGGTTCAAATGCATCATAACAATGGGGAGGTCTAAACCTATATGCATAGTTCCGAATATGCCTGCCATGACCGAAGCAAATGTCGAAAAGGACCAGTAAACAAGTATAAGTCTAGCTAAGAAGCTTGTCTCGAGGAAACATAAGTACCAAGATCATCTCTAAAATGTACGTAAATAAAGATTTGATACAAGTCACTACGGTAGAAACATTTTCAACTTCACTATCATTAACCCCAGACATAACGCAAGTAGAGCTAACCACTGAAGGTGCCATAGTACCAACACCTGAGGGATCAAAATGATCATCTTCAAAATGAAGAGCAAAGTTGAAGGATGTGAAGGAATATGCAAATAAAAATTCATCATCACGGGAGTTGGAAATTCTAGAAATAGAATCAAACTCTTTAGGAGTGCTGATTTGCGGATCTATAGGAGAGCTCAAAGACTCATCAGACTCAAACATCAAACCAGGGTTGGACAAGACTGTGACTAGATCCAAATCCAAATGGGTGGAAGATTGTATTATAGGCTCATCTCGTTTAATAATGTCAAGTGTAGGAGGGGAATGATATCTATGATAAATATACCCCCAAGGATTGCCATCACCACTCATGGCCTTAATAAAAACTTCATCTGAATGTAAAATATCATCGAGGAAACCCTGTGAACAAGATAGGTCAACTGCACATGCGGGCAGCATAACGTGATCCTCTTCCCCTGTCCATTAAGAAGAGATATCCGGCTCTACAGTGGCTTGTTGAATATCTTGAGTAGCAAGCTCGGCTGCAGACAAGGGCATATCCATTCTGATGTGTGAAACATATCCAGACGGGGAACTCGCAGAAGGTGGATCCCATGGATCGCTAAAGTATGATGTCTGGAAAAGTACATGATTCAACGAGAGAGCATCATCATAGATGGTTCCTATGAAGGAGATTGGTGCAGGGAGGTCGAAAGATCCCATCAAGGATGGATACAATCCTACAACAATGTTCCCAGTTGCCAACTGAGAATCTTTAACTTGCGAGACTACTGATCCCATGGATGTTGTGGAATAAGGATTAATGAAATCCAGCTGATCTATTGTCACAATCATGCCTTCATGTGGAAAGAAAATAACCCTGAATATAGTAGACACGACAGATTTCATAGCGTACATCCAATTCTGACCTAGTAAAAGGTTGTAGTCAATGGGCGCATCAACCACTTCGACTTCAATAGGCACAAGTTTACCTCCCAAGCGGACAACAAGGGAAGGGATAATCCCATGTAGCTTAAATGACCGACCGTCAAATGCAATGAGCATGGTCCTAGACGTGAGCAGAGGAGGAGAGCCAATAGATTTCCAACAAGCTAAAGACATCACTGATGCAGAAGCACCTTCGTCAACCACCATTCTCTTGACGAAATTCTGAAGGCACTCCACATGGATTTGAAAAGCCACGTGGTAAGGTAAGTGAGGTTGAACATCAGTAGTGTCAAACTTGATAATGTTGGGAATCCCCCATGTTGAACTCCTAAAGCACACAAAAGGGCATGCCTTTGGGAAGGACACGCCTGTAAAACTTCAAGAGCCGACATGGCACACGGAGTTTGGCCCAAATCTTCTACAATGGAGTAGTTTTGGGCGGCTCGAGCATTGGAATTATGCGTAGAGCGCTTAAGAACACCTTTCGGTATCCGCGACATAATAGAGGGCTTCTCGATATGCAAGGAATTATTAGGAGGAGGGGGAGGCTCACTCCCCATATTGGGTTGTGGTGCACCATAATCGCGCTGATGAGTAGCAACACTAACCTCCGATTGGACCATATTTATGCATCCATAACCAATAGTATTGGAGGAGGACGTTGTAGTCTCATTAGGTCCATAACCAGTGGCGAGAGCATGCAAAGCCATGTTTTGATGATGAGGAAGGGGATCCTTCAACACAGTTGGACTTTGTACAAGATGCTTCGATGCTTCTTCGATTCGAGGAAACAAGTGAGTAAGATGATCTTCCCCACAAAGCTTGCAAGGGAATTTCACCTTATGCCTAGGTTTACGGTCCTCACCAACATTTCCACCTTCCCGAGGAGGGTTGGAATTCTCCTTACGAGGGGTATTGCGATTACTATTATTGTTCCCATTGTTTCCACCCTTAGGGTTATTTCTCCCCTTCTTCTTACCACCAGGCTGCTGGTTGCCCGATGGGTTTGTCGTTTGCACAGTGTGTCCATCAGACGATGGGGTGGAAATGGACAATGTGTGAACCTGTCCGAGAGTAGATTGGTTAAGCGACAAATTTTGCATTTGATTAGCCACCAAATCTACAGGGCGAGTACTTGCAGATCCCACAATGCCATCGGCATGCAGTCCAGGAACTGTCTTGGGCTCATGTCGTGTTCGCGGTGCGTCAGGGATAATGTCATATAAAATGCCATACTGAGAGTATAGTAAATCTAACTGCTGGACTTTTAAGATGGCTTGTTCCTCAGTCATAATACCGGACATCGAAACATCCTTAGAAATATATGGAAGTAAGGACTTGAGGAACCATTCCAATAGAAACTCTAGAGGAATGTTGGCTTTCACTAATCACTTCCATCGAAACCACTCTTGAACGTGGTTAGAAATATGTGTGGCCTTATTCTGACGGAAGGTAGACAAAATTTTAGTACCAGTATCATAATGAACCGGCAACTGGAAATGATCCAAGAAAACCAAAGCGATCTCATTGAAACCCCTATAGGTGCCCCCAGGAAACTCAACATACCACTTCGCAGCTGCCCGGTGAGGATGTGTTGAAATAGTCGTAATCGAACGGAATCGTGATTCAACGAGTTGGAAGATGAGGGAAATGAAGGATGACTTTATAGCCCCTCCTATTTTTTTCCTTTCCTTTTGTCCAGTTTAATGATCTACACATAATCCTTTTTAATAATATGCCAAAAAAACCTATAGAAATGAACTGAGAATCCATCCACTCCTTTTCCCTTGTCTAGTTCCAAGCTCCATATGAATCCCACTAGCTCTTTTTTTTAAATATCCTTTTTCTAGAGAACTATTCTCATCACTGCTTATCATCTTTGGAATATTTTTCATCCTTATCCTTTGAGTTGTATGTTCATGTTTCCAGGTAGAGCTTCTTGAAATGGCTATATGCCTTCTTTTTTATCGCTTTATATTCAAAGGTTAGATTACCCTCTGATTCATAGAGCTCTTTGATGTTGTTTCTTTCCATTATCCCTCTAGCTTGCTTGTGAAAGAAATAACTATGCATGCCCCTTTTCCTGATCCATAAGTTTTTGGAATTTAGCCTCCACATTTCTTCCTCCTACTTGTCCATCCTATGCATTTTTTGGTTCAGCTCATGTTCTTCCTTTATTATCTCTTTTGTGATAAGAATGGACTCCATTATTTTCTATGGATTTTTCAACTCTTCTTGGGATTCCATCCTTTCATATGATGGTGATTTATGTTGAGATTTCACCCATTGTTTCAAGGAATCTTTAACTAAGTGGAGTTTATATTCCCAAACATAAGTTGGTGATCCCTAAATGGAATTAGAGTTCCATGGCTATGAAATATTATTTTAAATAACTCTTCCTCTTGTAGCCAGAGAGGGTTGAATCTAGAAGGTATCGATCCAAAGTTTTATGCTTCTTGGAAAGCTAGAAGGATTGGCTTGTGATTTTATGTAGCAAAGGGAAGCATCTTGGACAAAATGTCAAATGCATCTAGAAGGTAGGGGTTGTGGACTAAGAACCTATATATCCCTGTAGCTATAAGAATCTACAAGGGATCTGGCAGCTACAGCAACTCACAATCAAACTCTCAAATATGTTGCAAGAAGAAGAGAAGGAGACACTCAATGATCACTCATAAACACAGTAGAAGAGAAAAATATCTCAGTATTATACAATGAATAAGAATGTAAGTGAATGAATACAATAGCCATGAAGATGGCATAATATAGGATTCGAATAGGCCAAGTAGGGCATTCGAATTCCTAACTCAGAGTGTGGCTTGAATGATAGTCGAGTCATCATCTAGTCAACTGAGTGTCACTAAGTGAGGTAGGCACTAACTGAATGAAGGAGGCACAGTGGAGGGCGCATGAGGAGTTAACTGGAGTCAAAATGGGCAGACAAGTCTAACTGGAGGTCCATCGAAGTGAAACAGATAGTGGGGGATTCAATATAGCCTTAAATCAAGGAAGAGCGAAGTGATAACTGACTGGTAGGTGAGAAAGGCACCTAACTGGCTGTGGTAGGTGAGAAAGGCACACTAGTCATGCAAGAGGATGAAGAAGGGTTCCTTTGGTAGGTGGAAGGCCCCCTGGGGGATATAGACAGGCTGTGGAGAGCTATAACCAAGCTCTAGGAGCTGGGAGGTCCACCATGATGATGACTGGATGCATGCAGCATGCAGTTTTGCATGCAGGAAAAGAAGAGCTAGAAACAAGCTCTAGGTACTGGGGAGACCACCATGATGATGACTGGATGCATGTAGTTGCATGCAAATGCATGCAGCATGCAAAAAACAAAAATTATGGGGAGAATATTCCAACAGTAGCTATGTGTCCTAGTCCAAATCTTCTATTTTTCAAAGTGAACATCCCCTTTTTTGGAGGTATATCTACAAGTTCCCAATCTTTATTAGATCCTCCATATGTTCACTAAATTGGTCCCTAACCAGACTTCTTCCCCTCTTATTCTTCCTAGATATGGTTACATTAAATTCTTTGGCTACTATTATCCTATGAGTTGACCCTTTTTCCTTCAATACTATCATGGATATCCAAAAGTCTAATACCCGCCCATATGTTGCTGGAACATATACTTTGCAAATCCTAAAGAATTCTCCTATGTCGATTGTTTCCAATCCCATCATTAGCTAGCATTGAGTTTCTAGTTGCTCCAACGTTTTATATTCTCTTGCATCCCAAAAAGGTAGTAAACCTTCCTAATGCTCCTAGGGAGCTTACTGTTGCTCCATAATTATTCCAAATCTTATATACCACTGCTATTACTTCTTTTGCTTCCATTTTGGTATCTTGAAGAGAAGAATGGAAGGTATTTCTCTCTTAACAAGGTTCTTTACTACTTCCACTTTTGATCTACTCCCCATTCCTTTCAGTTCCAGGAGATTCTGTTCATTATCCATTGGATGGTAGTGTTTGCTTCCCTTCTTCATCTTCTGCATTTTTTAGTAGGAATTGTTGGAGGGGATTTCTTGAAGGTATCTAGGGTAGTTTGTAGTACCGATATTTTCTATTTCGTACCTTGTTCTTCTCTTCTTTCCCTAGTTTACTTTCTACCTTTTCATGGATGGGACTTGTCCTCTTCTAATTCCTCCAAATATTCATCAAGATAGTCCTTAGCCTTCTTTCTAGAGACTATTATACTTTGAGTGAACATAACTCTTTCATAGGTTTTCACCACTTCCTTGTAAGCCTTAAGAGGGAGACCCATTCTATTGCTTTCATGTGATGCTACTTATTCTAGAACTAAATGCTCTAAACTCTTTTCTTTTTTAGGAAGGGATTCCAAAAATTGATCATGTTCTCTAGGATTTCTTCTAATGGATCTGACTAAGGAAAGACTTGAAAGTTTCGAGAGCTAAAGGGCCTCCATATTCTTGCATGCTCTAATCCTTTTCTCCCTTACTACCATCTATTATTCACCTCAGAGATTGGATATTAAACATGCGGTTTTTGGTATTTCCTTGTGAAATGCTCATATTCATGGCATATTTTACACTTAAAGCGAAATTTTTTATAATCCAACTTCCAAAGATGGGACCATTCATCCATGGATGGATATATTTCCTTAGGGAGACCCTTCTCCAAATTCACTTCAATGGATATTCGAGCACAAGAAAACATTGGGGCTTTTGGCATAGATTCCTCTATGAACCTACCGAGAGAGTTTATAATTGCTACAAGTCTTCATTGCTCCAACAATGTAAGGGAAGGTGGGAAAGATGCACCCAAATTGGAACTACTATGGGGATGTCCTTTCCTGGGTTGAAAAATAGGGTCCAATTGTTTAAGTACATTCCCCTTAGCCCCATGAAATAGGGCCCACTCTTGAAGATTAAGTCACAATCTTTTTTTTTTCTCGAAGAGGAAGGAAAAATATCCTTATCCACAAAAAATTTGTTGTGAATTTACCTTAATGAGAGACCTCCAATTATTCTTAATCCATATCTCCATTGCGATGTGCAATGGCCATAAGCCAATGAACTAGCCAACCAACCCACAATCAGAGAGAGCTACAACTTTTAGCTTGTTGATTGCGGTAGTGGGGATGTTTTGCAATCGACAACTCGATCTCCCATGTAGCTAAGCAAGAAGATACAAGAATGGTACCTTAGGTTTATAGCCTCTCAAGAGAATTTAGAATCCACATGAATAATTTTGCCACTTCGATATCTCACATTATTGTGAATGACGCAAGTGTGCGAGGAAGAATCTTGCAGCTCACTCACTCAACAGAAGAATAAAAAAACTTAAACCAAAAGAATGGTTAGTGTTACAAATCTAAAATGATACCCGTACGCATGTGAAATATTATGTATCATTGATCTATAGGAATATACAAACTGTACATATGATATGTAAACAAATAAAGACAATTAATTTAATTTATTGTATAAATATATCATTTAAAAACCCTATATAAATAGAGTGATTCTTAGATTGACTAAGAGCCCCAACAAGGTGGATGTATTTTTTTTTTCATTATGTTGGGTATGTGTTATATTCTTTGCATATGTATGGGGGGGGTGCTCTGATCCCTGTGGTTGTTTTCGGCTATTTTTGGGGAATTTTTTAAAAATATGTAATTTAATCCTAGTTAAGGGATTGGAGTCTATTTTCTAATCCAAGTTAACGAATTAGGGTATTGGATGTTGCAGAATAACTATATTGTATTGTGAGTTATTCATAATGAGAATGAGAAAATAAGAGGTGTGACTCTAAGTTTTGTTGGTTTTCCTAGTTAAGGGTTTCCAGGGTAAATATATGTGTATTATGTGTGATTGTTGTGGTGTAATATCTGTTTTGCTTAAAAGAATTTGTATGCTTTTCTTCTCTACACAGGTTTAAAACTTCCATGTGCTATCAGAGCTCGATTATCTGGTTTCATGGGGATGCCTTTATTGTTGGGGGTTCGACGTGGTTGATATATCTTGGGTATGTGATAAACTTGGGTTTAGTGGGAGCTTTGCAGCTTTGATTTGTGCATTGAAAGAGAATGGCGAACAGTTCAATAATTGAGATTGAGAAATTTAACGGCCATAGCTTTGAGCTATGGAAGCTCAAAATGGAGGATCTTCTTGTAAATCAGGAACAGTGGATTGCTTTGGATCCAGGTACACCACCCACTGGAACGTCGAAAGAATATTGGGAGAAGTTGGATAGAAGAGTGAGGAGTACAATCCGACTATGCTTATTAGAATCTGTTTTGTTGAACGTATCTAGAGAAGAGACTGCGGTAAATATTTTGGCGAAACTAGGGAGTTTGTTTGTATCAATCAAAATCCCTTGTAAATAAGTTGTTTCTGCAAAAGAAACTGTATCACCAGAAGGTATGAATGATTGCACTCTAGATTTTGATTTCTGTGAACATTGCATATATGGAAAACATAATCGAGTAATATTTCCATTTGGTGCTACAAGAGCAAAGGAAATTTTAGATTTAATACACAATTACGTGTTTGGAACTATTCCCGTTCCATCACTAGGTATATTTGTGTATTATGTTTCATTTATAGATGACTTCTCAAGGAAAACATGGATTTATTTCCTTCAAAAGAAATCTGAAGTATTTTCTAAGTTTAAAGAATTTAAGGCTCTTGTAGAGAATCAAACATAAAAGAAAATAAAGGTGTCGAGGACAAATAATGGAGGAGATTTATGTGGGAATGAATTCGAGGAATTGTGTAAGAAGTGCGGTATAGGAAGGCAGAAGACTACACCATGCACACCTCAACATAATCGAATTGCTGAAAGGATGAATAGGATGCCAATGGAAAATGCAAGGAGGATGCCAAGCAGTGTCGGGATAGGACAAGAATTCTGGGCAAAGGCAGTGGAGATAATATTTTACTTGGTAAATTGATCACCCACATCAACATTGGTTGAAAAAAATCCACAAGAGGTATGGACTGATAAGAAACCCACACTCTGAGTTAGGAATTTGAATGCCCTACTTGGCCTATTCGAATCCTATATTATGCCATCTTCATGGCTATTGTATTCATTCACTTACATTCTTATTGATTGTATAATACTGAGATATTTTTCTATTCTACTGTGTTTATGCGTGATCATTGAGTGTCTCCTTCTCTTCTTCTTGCAACATATTTGAGAGTTTGATTGTGAGTTGCTACAGCTGCCAGATCCCTTGCAGATTCTTACAGCTACAGGGATATATAGGTTCTTATTCCACAACCCCTACCTTCTAGATGCATTTGACATTTCGTCCAAGATGCTTCCCTTTGCTACATCAAATCACAAGCCAATCCTTCTAGCTTTCCAAGAAGCATAAAACTTTGGACTGATACCTTCTAGATTCAACCCTCTCTGGATGCAAGAGGAAGAGTTATTTAAAATAATATTTCATAGCCATGGAACTCTAATTCCATTCAGGGATCACCAACTTATGTTTGGGAATATAAACTCCACTTAGTTAAAGCTTCCTTGAAACAATCGGTAAAATCTCAACATAAATCGCCATCATATGAAAGGATGGAATCCCAAGAAGAGTTGAAAAATCCATGGAAAAGAATGGAGTCCATTCATATCACAAAAGAGATAATAAAGGAAGAACATGCGCTGAACCAAAAAATGCATAGGATGGACAAGCAGGAGGAAGAAATGTGGAGGCTAAAGTCCAGAAACTTATGGCTTAGAGAAAGGGGCATGTATAGTTATTTCTTTCACAACCAGGCTAGACTGAGAATGGAAAGAAACAACATCAAAGAGCTCTATGAATCAGAGGGTAATCTGACCCTTGAATATAAAGCGATAAAAAAGAAGGCGTGTAGGCATTTCAAGAAGCTCTACTTGGAAACATGAACATACAACTCAAAGGCTAAGGATGAAAAATATTCCAAAGATGATAAGCAATGATGATAATAGTTCTCTAGAAAAAGGATATTTAAAAAAAAGAGCTAGTGGGATTCATATGGAGCTTGGAACTAGACAGGGGAAAAGGGGTGGATGGATTCTCAGTTCATTTCTATAGGTTTTTTTGGCATATTATTAAAAAGGATTATGTGCAGATCATTAAACTAGACAAAAGGAAAGGAAAACAATAGGAGGGGCCATAAAGTCATCCTTCGTTTCCCTCTATTTGAAAGATTTTACAACTTTCTATTCATTATTTTTGAATAAGTTTAATATAATCTCTTATATTGCTTGCATTTCTTATTAGTATCTCAGTATCCCTTTTTGCTTTCCATGATGTTTATTGTTGTAATACTTGTTTAGAATAAGTTTCAAATAATCTCTTATATTGCTTGTATTTCTTATTTAGTATTTGGATATCCCTTTTTGTTTTCCATGATGTTCATTGTTGTACTGTGGCTAAATTTACTCTTTGGTTCTAAAATTACATCTATTTAACAATGGGGACTTTAGGGTTTCTGTATATCCCAATCTTTGTTGTTTGTCATGTTTTTGTCCAAAGCATTTATCTACCAAATATGTATTTAACAACATACACATATGTATCGAGAGGAAGAGATATGTTATACCACATTTTCAAGTAACTTTGATAAACAATATAAAATAGTTAAAAATGAAATAGCATGGATTCATCTTAACATGAGATTTTTGAAGTTACAAAAAATTTACCATGTTTTTCTTTTATCTTTCTAAATATTTAAAAGAAAGATAAAAAATCCACAATTAAAAAAAATTAGGTATGCTAAAATAAAAAAAGTTAAAACTAAATTAAAAAAATTCATTTTGGTTCATAAAATAAAAAATTAAAACCAAATAAAAAATAACTGAAAAAAGTCTATGTCTACTCATAAAATAAAAAAGTTAAAAGCAACATAGATATCCATCTTAAACCAGGATCTATAAGTGGGATCAAATTTCAGGATCTATCCCAATTTATTGAGGTGTGAATTATTTTGTATATGTAAAAATTTTAAGATAAAAAACTTTACACATCAAGAAATTGAATCATTCTAGCTATTTGAGAGATCCCTCTAGAAATCTATATTGAGATACAAAAAGTAAACGTTCATATAATAAAGAAACTTAAAATTAAACATTCATGTAAAAATGTAAACATTCATGTAAAAAAATTAAATACAATATAGATATCTATCTTAAACCAAGATCTATAAATAAAATCCAATTTATTGAAATGTGAATTTTTTTGTGTAAAAAAAATAAGATAAAAAAATTACAAATCAAGAAATTAGATCCTCTCCTTATTTAATAGATCCCTCTGGAAATCTATACTGGTGTGTATATAATCAACCCAAATATAATCAACCCCCCAAAAAAAACTATAATGTAATAAAGGAACTTAATATTCCTTTCTTGACTAGACATAGCAATAGCATGGTTTTGGACATAACATTCAACCCTGAACAAAGCAATCAACCCTGATAAATGCTTCATATGCTTCATAGATAACAGGCTGAAATCTTTCAAACTGACGCACAAATACATAACTAAAATCTCATTCCCAGATCATGGAAATGAGCGAATTTGAAACTCCAGCTTCTCCAAAGCTTAATTTCCTATGATAATAATCTATTGTCTGTGATGAACCAGGAACTATATGTGCCAATTTAAAAAGGCGGCCATTTGCAGCTTCTTGAACTTGAAAGCAACAGAAGGACCAAAGTAACCGTATTGGATCACTCTTCAGAAACCTCCTCTGAACCCTCCGACCATTAGGTAAACGGACACATACCCTACAAATATTGAGCCCTTTATCATCTTGTGGCTCCTCTGGCAGATGAAACAGTAGTTGGCGTCTGACTTCTTGGGTGGATCCAGCACCTGGAACTTGATAGATTTTTTTTTGTTGTTTATTGGGGCAATCCATGGAGCGGTTATCCATATAAGGTATTAATGTATCTGGATCAACCATGTTTTTCCTCTTGACAGATGATGGCTGCTGTACATAAGCATCTGCTGAATCATTTTGCTTGTTCTGAGTTGCTGGTGGAGATGGGAGAGATCTTTCAGTGAAAGACGAAACCATGGCCCCATGAGCTCCACCTTGACCATGGTTATGAGCATTGAATAACTGGATTGCTTCTTGTAGCTTCCCCTTGCTTGCCTGCAAATACTGCTGTAGCTTCCACTTGCTTGCGTGCAAATACTGCTGCAGCTTCCACTTGCTTGCCTGCAAATACTGTTGTGCCGTGCCTGTGGATATTCCCACCATTTCTTCTAAGTTCTTCATTGGAAGGAAGAAATAAGCGAAGATAGAAACACAGAAAACAGACCTGAAATCCGAAAATGCCAATATAAATAGTACACGAGCTTCCTTCAATGGACGCTAGAAACACAGACCTGAAATCCGAAAATGGCCAGACGCAGAGGGGCACTACAATTGGGAAAAACGGATGTGATTATGAACCAAATTATGCAGGAAAATGCCAATATAAATAGTACACGAGATTCCTTCAATGCAAGCTAGATACAGTCTTTGGAAAACAGACCTGAAATCCGAAAATAACGAGACGCAGAGGGGCACTACAATTGCGAAAAACGGATGTGATTATGAATCAAAATATTCGGGAAAATGGGTAATATAAATAGTACACGAGCTTCCTCCAATGGTCACATGAGCTTCCTCCAATGGTCACATGGTCAAATGAGCTTCCTCCAATGATGACATGTTTGCTTGATATATTTAAAATAACTAGCGAGCACTTGAGTTGTGTGAGTTGTGTTATCTTGGTGGAGGTCACAAGTTTAAAATCTGCAGGGTAGGGCTGCTCATTGGCGCCTTGTGACAAGGCTCAAGGGTAGGTGGCCCCTGGGATAGAGGCTCACCCTAAAGAGGTCCCCTTCTGAGTCGGCCCTTGGGATAGAGGCTCACCCGGAAGAGATCCCCTGCTGAGTCACGGGCTGTTGGATATACCCTTGGGAGGTTGCTGTTCCTATGGTTAAAAAAAAAAAAAACTTATTTGTGGTGGAATATATATATATATATATATATTCAATAGTATATAGTAGGGAGGTAGAGGGGAGATGATGTTGTAATATTTTATAGGGAATGTATTTACAATTTTTAAAATAAAAGTTTAAATATTTAAAATTATTTCAAAATTGTGTATATTCATTTTGTAAATAAATGTGTTTTGGTTCATAAAATTGGGTGGTGTTGTTTTTATTAGGATTTAACTTTTCATAGTGACGGGTGTTGTTGTTGTTTCTATGGCTGTTGTTGTTGTTTCTATTAGGAAAGGACAACCCACCTCATGTAATAAGGATAAATATCATTTATGGTATTGGGGAGGTGCTTGAGATTTAAACAATAATGTCAACAACTTGATGTCAAAACGTGCACAAGGGCCACACGATAGCATAGTAATGTTGACATACACATATGAATGGGTTCCATGTGGCATGTCAACATTATGGCATGTGGCATTTGCAAGGCAAGGGTGTGCTCATGCGTACACTGAATGGGGTAGAGTAGAATTCACATGACTCTAGGTGTAGTATGAACTATATTTATTCTTCTTGCACCACCTTGATAGGTGGCAAATGCTTAAACACTTCTTCTTGCACCACCTTGATAGGTGGCAAATGCTTAAACACTTCTTCTTGCACCACCTTGATAGGTGGCAAATGCTTAGTGTTTAAGTTGGGAAGAAACATCTTGTCAAAAATCACAACAATATGTATCAAGATTATTTATTATTGATTGGGATTATTAGTTAAAAGCAAGGAGTTTCAAATCATTTTTAAAGATTTTAATCTTATCATGGGGTTCACCTAATACCTTAAGGTAATTTTGGGGGCACCTTGAGTCTTCCATTGCCTCGAACACTAAAATGATGTCAAAGAAGCACTTCCCAATATCCATTGTTTCAAACTCAAAACCCCAAGTCCAATATGTCACTTATGGGAATACTCCCATCAAAGAAAACATTCATTGTATAAAAAGATCAAAACCATGAAGAAATTAAAACATGGATTGCTAAAAATTGGGACATGAAACATGGTTATCACATATTTCCCTTGGGCAAGGGCTTATTTGTGGGGTATTTTTTAATTCAAGTGGGGAATGAATCCATCATTGAAGGAGGTCCATGGTTTCTTAATTTAGAAATGTAATTTTTTTAGGGTATTTCTTAGGAGAATATCCCTTATATGAATTATAGGAGGAGAAACTCAACTCCCTTCCTAATCTTCTTATAAGGATGCCTTATGAAGGTCCTCATAAAGAAGCACTTCAAATCCTGTCATTGAGAGTGACATTAACATAATGATAGCGAATTTATTCAAGCTTAGAACATTGGGTTTCATTTATGGTTTTATAGAATTATAGCCCTTACTAAAAAATATCATAGCTTATATTACTAAACATTGGAAGTTGGAACAAGGTTATATTATGTCTCTCTGTGGCAAAGGCTTCTTTGTGGAAATATTTTCATCCCAAGAGGAGAAGGAATCCATGTTTGAATGAGGTCATGGTTTCTTATCGCATGTCTAACATATAAAATTATAGAGAGTGGTTTTGATCCCTATGTTGAAATTCCCTCCAAATACATGGTTTGACTGTAGTTGCCTTTTCTCTCTATGAAGTTTTGAAATGATTTTGGTATAAAGACCATTGGAAACAAGTTGGGCTACTATGAAAATATGAGAAAATTTAGAAGCGAAACAAGGCTATCTAACTATATTAGGATTTTCATAATAAGTATAGGAGTAAACCCTTGCTTGATAAAATTACTCTAAAAATAATACTCAACATGTTGAAAAAAAAGCGTATTAGGAGAACATCCTCTCAATATATTAATCTTTCCATGGATATTATCACTTTAAGGCTTTATTTCCATTTGAATGGAAGGCACATTCTAACATGGAAACATTATCCACCATGTATACCTATGCATAGAACCCTTCATGGGCAATTTAAAACCATAAAAAAATGGACCATGGACAATCCCAACCAACCCATTCATGGTGCTATATAGCTTTGTAAGAGAGTTTGCACCATTGTTAATGTCTTCCTTCTAACACTAAGCAAGAAAACAACCCAAATTAATAACATACGTATAATACTTCTTTTATTGGGAAGCAACATTAGAGTAAATGCCTAATCTTCCTCATGAATAATGGGGTTAGAAGTCTCTTTTGGCCATCTTTTGGTCATTGGCAATAGCTTAGGTAAGTATATTACGTTACCTCTAGAGGTTGAGAACCAGGTAATTTCCAATACCCTTGCTCAAATATGTGTTTACATTAATTTGAACAAAGGTTTCCTTGATAAAATTGCATTGGAGAGTAAGACCCAATGCTGGATAGAAGTACTATTGGATTATCAACGTGTCTGTCCATTATACATTTATTTTGATAATGTGCATGTGGAAGCTTCTTGCTCAAAAGTAAAGGTTTCCTAGGATTCAAAGAAGAAAAGTAGCAAGCCCATCCACTGAAAATACTCGATGGAAAATAACCATTGGGTGGAACCAAGTAAGGGTTTATGAATCAAAATATTGCGAAAAACCGATGTGATTATGAATCAAAATAGTACACGAGCTTCCTCCAGTGGCGACATGTTTGCTTGATATATTTATAATAACTTATTTATAAGTATACATATATATTAAATATATATTCAAGGAGTAGTCTATTTATTCTATGTTTTCTACTTTACGGTGGGTTTTGGTCGGAATCTAGTAATTCTTTTTTTGGTAAAATCCAAATTTCTATGTGTTTAAATTGTATTTTTGAATCTATAAATAGATTCAACACCCTCAAATACCCCTATCGCACCCAAATTATGCAATTATTCTAATATTTTTTAAATATTTCCAACTGGAATACGAAAGGGAAAATATGCTCTTAAAAGGTTGAAAACGTTGAATATTTAGACTACACCTATATTCAATCGTATATGGTATGCAATGAGTTTTGTCTTTGACCCGATTTACTCGATTGAGTGGGAGTAATCTGTCATATTGGTGGTGGTGGTGTAGTAATATTCTATATTGAGTGGGAGTGATCTGTCATATTTATTCAAGTGGTGGAGGTGGTGCTGTAATATTTTATATTTAATGTATTTACATTTTTTAAAATAAAAGTTTAAATATTGAAAATTAATTCAAAATTGTGTATATTGATTTTGTAAATAAATGTCTTTTGGTTCATAAAATTGGGTGTTGTTGTTTCTATTAGGATTAAAATTTTCATAGTGACTGGTGTTGTTGTTGTTTCTATTAGGATTAAAATTTTCAGAGTGACTGGTGTTGTTGTTGTTTCTATTAGGAAAGGAAAACCCACCTCCTGTGTGATAAGGATACATGCACAAGGGCCACATGATAGCCTGGTAACGTTGACATACACATATGAATGGGTTCCATGCGGCATGCCGACATTATGGTATGTGGCGTTTGCAAGGAAAGGGTGTGCTCGTGCGTACAATGAATGGGGAAGACTAGAATTCACATGACTCAAGGTGTAGTATGAACTATACTTATTCTTCTTGCACCACCTTAATAGGTGGAAAATGCTTAAACACTTCTTCTTGCACCACCTTGATAGGTGGCAAATGCTTAGTGTTTTAGTTGGGAGGAAACATCTTGTCAAAAATTACAACAATATGTATCAAGATTATTGATTATTGATTTGGATTAGTAGTTGAAAGCAAGGAGTTTCAAATCCTTTTTAAAGGTTTTAATCTTATCATGGGGTTCACCTAATACCTTAAGGTAATTTTGGGGGCACCTTGAGTCTTCCCTTGCCTCAAACACTAAAATGATGTCAAGAAGCACTTCCCAATGTCCATTGTTTCAAACTCAAAACCTCAAGTCCAATATGTCACTTTATGGGAATACTCCCCTCAAAGAAAGCATTCATTGTATAAAAAGATCAAAGCCATGAAGAAATTAAAACATGGATTGCTAAAAATTGGGACATGAAACATGGTTATCACATATTTCCATAAAGAAATTAAAACATGGATTGCTAAAAATTGGGACATGAAACATGGTTATCACATATTTCCCTTGGGCAAGGGCTTCTTTGTGGGGTATTTTTTAATTCAATTGGGGAATGAATCCATCATTGAAGGAGGTCCATGGTTTCTTAATTTATAAATGTATTTGTTTTAGGGTATTTCTTAGGAGCCAATCCCTTATATGAATTCTAGTAGGAGAAAGTCATCTCCCTTCCTAATCTTCTTATAAGGATTCCTTATGAAGGTCCTCATAAAGAATCACTTACAATCCCATCATTGAGACTGATATTAACATAATGATAGCGAATTTATTCAAGCTAAGAACATTGGGTTTCATTTATGGTTTTATGGAATTATAGCCCTTACTAAAAAATATCATAGCTTATATTACTAAACATTGGAAGTTGAAAAAAGGTTATATTATGTCTCTCTATGGAAAAGGCTTCTTTGTGGAACTATTTTCATCCCAAGAGGAGAAGGAATCCATCATTGAATGAGGTCCATGGTTTCTTACCGCATGTCTAACATATAAAATTATGGAGAGTGGTTTTGATCCCTATGTTGAAATTCCCTCCAAATACATGGTTTGATTGCAGTTGCCTTTCCTCTCTATGAAGTTTTGAAATGATTTTGGTATAAAGACCATTGGAAACAAGTTGGGCTACTATGCAAGTATGAGAAAATTTAGAAGCGAAACAAGGCTATCTAACTATATTAGGATTTTCGTAATAAGTATAGGAGTAAACCCTTGCTTGATAAAATTACTCTAAAAATAATTTTCAACATGTTGAAAAAAAGGTGTATTAGGAGAACATCCCTTCAAGATATTAATATTACCATGAATATTGTGACTTTGAGGCTTCATTTCCATCTGAATGGAAGGCACATTCTAACATGGAAACACTATCCACCATGTATACCTCTGCATATAACCCTTCATGGGCAAGTTGAAACCATAAAGAAATGGACCATGGACAATCCCAACCTACCCATTCATGGTGATAGATAGCTTTGTAGGAGAGGTTGCATCATTGTTAATGTCTTCCTTCTAACACTAAGCAAGAAAAAAACCCAAATTAATAACATATGTATAATACTTCATTTATTGGGAAGCAACATTAGAGTGAATGCCTAATCTTCCTCTTGAATAATAGGGTTATAAGTCTCTTTTGGCCATCTTTTGGCTATTGGAAATAGCTTAGGTAAGTCTATTACCTTACCTCTAGAGGTCGAGAAGCAAGTAATTTCTTCCAGGGCACCTACGCTCTGTCCACACATGTCTTCATTCATATGATTAGTAAATAAACACGCTAAAACATAAGAAAAGATAATTGTTAAATTAATTCATTTAATCATCAACCAAAATGCATTCTCCCCTATAGAAAGAGGTGCTTTCTTATCCTTTCTTCGCTTATGTGTGGCATAAAAGGAGTCTATGGAGTACTTATATCCTAGGCTCATCATCTCCCCCGAACTTGAAGATGTTACCCATCATTGGGTGACTCATCCTTCTCTACGATGGCCTCCCTGATATCCCAGGCAACAACTCTAGGAGCCCCTACCTGTTTGTAATAACCTTGTCTCTGTTCTTCTTTGGCCCAGGTCCTCCTTTCCTCATCCTCATTGATATGTTCCTTACTAGCTAGAGGAATAAATAAAGGTGGGATTAATTTCATTCCTATCCATTTGAGTTGGTTCTTTATCAAGGAATACCTATACAACCTTGCACTGGTGAGTGCCACTTCTAGCCTATGGGGGGAGTGAGGCTCCCACTTTTTCAAGTCCTTTGAAATTCTTTTCCACGTATCATTGATAGTTTCTTGAAATTCATTGAAGGTGATTTGGGTGGTGTTGTCAAAGTGTGATATTGCTTCATGCTGCTTCTCGAGAAGGATGGGGATCAAATCCTCATCGAAAGTTATAACAAAGTGATCTTGAATCACCTTCTCGGGATGTGTAGCTTCATCCCTTATCCATAGCGGATTCTACCATTCTTCTACTTGGTATAGGTGAACATCCTGGGCTCTTTCTACTTCATGATTCATCCAATAGCACAACGCCCTGAGTTGGAAATCACCCATGTAGGGGTTCGGTGACAAATTTGGCGAGCTTGGTACCAATAAATTGTGCAAGAAGAATTCAGATAACTGGTCTTTTTCTAACTCAGTGCAAGCTAGGGAGGTGTAATCACGAATCATCATTTTCAAAGTACAACAATATAGATATGATCTCATTCAAAACTGTTGTATTCAAAAGGGGAAATGAATATCTAAAAGTAGCCCATGCGGATGATAGCTACAGGACTATAGACAATGTATTTCAGAACTACAGATGCAATACTAAAGAACTACGGACAGAATAACACTCATGCTAAAACCAAAATCTAATATTTAAATGAAATGCTGAAATTAATCCACACACAATTATACTAGAAACAGATAATTGAATGCATGAAAAGTACCTGAAATAAAATGCAGAACTCTTGAGCTATGAATTGAGGGGGCCCTCCCAACACCTATCACAGGAGGAAGGGAAACTTATAAACTCACGAAATCTGAAAAACGTTGAAGCTTCATTATAAATTCATAAATCCCATCATGGTTTGTAAAATTGTAAAACTAAAATGTATGAGCTACGAAAATGCTAAAAGATTGTTTTTCAAAATATGTCTCCAGACCCCCTGCTACTCAAGAGGTCGCTATTTATCATTGCTTCTAACCTATCTTTACATTGAAAATCATGATCCTGAATAACAGGATTCTTCCCTACAAATCAGGAGAAAATGGGATTGTTGTGTCTCTTGCGATCTTCAGTTTGGAGCTTGGTCATTTGTTATTCTTCCAGGTCGCCTGCGCCTTGTCCACACACGTCTTCATTCATATGATTAGTAAATAAAAACGCTAAAACATAAGAAAATATAATCACTAAATTACTTCATTTAATCATAAACCAAAATGAATTCTCCCCTACAGAAAGAGGTGCTTTCTTATCCTTTCTTCACTTATGTGTTCCATAAAAGGAGTCTATGGACCTATATCCTAGGCTCATCCTAAACCATGACTTCAAATTTGTTAAATTAGATTTTCAACCATGGTATAAACTTGCAATTTCACCATCATTAAGTTAATCAACCTTATAATAATTAATTAACAATGTTAATATATCCATCACATAAGTCATGTTAGCAGTATTAAAATATCCATGGTATAAGTCACATGACCTAAGGGGATTAGTATACTACAAATTTAAATTCAACATTAAAAATCCTAGTACGTTTTCTTGTAATTGTTATTTAGTCACTATCCCTAGACTAAATTAGTCATTTAAGTTAGTAATTTTTAGTTGTGTCACTTACTATCTAGTTGTTTTCTTCATCCCACAACTAAATTAGTCGTTCAGTTAGTCATTTTTAGCCATATCATTGAAAATTACTCAAATTTGGTAGTATTTAGCTTTAAAAAAAAATTGTGACTAACGTTTTTGGTCGCGTAGTCATAAATTTTCCAAATTGTACTAGTTTCAAAAGTGGAACATCCAATTACATCATTACATAAGAAAGCAATCAAATTTTAATGGATTCCACAATGTGAAGAAATTTTCTAGTAGTTAAATAAATTGCTCACTAGTACACCCATTCTCAAGGTCACTGATCAAAGTGAATATTTTGTGGTATGTATATATGCTTGCAAATAATGAGTTGGTGGATTCCTTATGCAAAATGGGCATGTGATTTGTTGTGAATCCAAAAATATTCATAGGCATGAGAAAAAATATGTCATACATGACTTAAAACTTGTTGCCATTGTTCATGCATTAAATATGTGGAGACATTATCTAATGGGTAGAAAATTTGAGTTAAGAATAGATCATAACGGGATGAAGTATTTATTAGAAAATAAAGTTTAAATAACAAGAAGATGAGATGTCTGGAATTTACTTGTGAGTTTGATTTTGATATCAAATATATTAAATGTAAAAAGAAAAAGGTTAATGTTGATGCACTCAATAGAGGAGTACATGCAATGCATACTACAACCATTAGCATGTGAAATCAGATTTAAGAAATAGAATTATAAATGTTGTTATCTTAGATGATCATTACCTTCAGATAAAAGAAGGACTTTCATAGGAACATGTACAACAAAAATATGAAGGTTACAAGTTGGGGGAGGGTGGATTTCTTATGCATAACAATAGATTTAATGTTCCTAATTATTGAAAATTAAGGAAACTGGAAATGAGTGAGATGCATAAGGTTCCATATGATGGACATCATATATACCAAAAGACAATTGCAGTAAGAAGCCAATACTCTTGGCCAAGAATGAAGAAATACATTGTTGAGTATATAGCCATGTGTATGGAATGACAAAGAGTAAAGTTGGAGCATATACATCCAATAGGATTGCTACAACCATAGAAAATATCAAAGTGGAAATGGGAAGTGGTGATAATTGATTTCATATCTAATTTTCCTAGGAGAAAAAAAAACATGATTAAATCATGGTAGAGTTGGACAAGTTGACAAAATCTATTCACTTTATTCCTATCAAGTCAACTCACAAGGAAACTACTATAGAAAATATTAACATGAAAGAGATTTCTAGTTGCATGGGATACCTATGGAAATTGTTTTAGACGAATATCTAGGGTTTACCCCAAACTTTTGAAAAGGGTTATTCAAAGGATTTGGACAAAATATGAATTAAAGTACAACATATCATCCATAGATAGATGGAGAGGTTGAGAGAGTAAATAAAGTCATTGAAGATATGTTAATAATGTATGTGATGGATGAACCATCCAGGTGGATGATTACTTCTATTTAGATTAATTTTTATATAGTAAGTGGTATCATGCTTATAACGCTTCTTTGAATATGAGTCCATTTGAATATTTATCTGGTAGAAAGTGCAATACTCCAATTAGTTGGAACAATCCAATGGACATAGTAGTAACTAGGATACATTTTCACAAGGAAATACAAGAGCATATAGTTAAGATAAGACTCTAATATAGAAATAGGATAAGACATGCAGAAGAGTTACACGGACAAGGGAAAAATAGAAAAATAATTTAGAGTGGGAGAGCATGTATACTCGAAAGTTAGGTTGAAGAAGAGTTCCCTAAAGCTAGGGATTTTCCCTAATCTATAAAGTAGATAGCATAGGCCATTTGATATTTTAGCTAGGACAGGGCATGTTTCATATGAACTTGCATAAAAGTTCATAACGTGTTTCATGTGTCATTGTTGAAAAAGTATGTACTTGACCTAACCATATTATTAATTGGGATTTTATTAGGTGGAATGAAAATAATATATGCATGTAAAACCAGTACACATCTTAGACAAGGTCATATTTCTTAGGAATAGATTAATAGGGTAGGTAAAGGTCCAATGGACACACTATGGCCCTGAGGAAGCAATGTGGGAGTTTGAGGATGATATGTGGGAAGCATACCCACATTTATTTTAAAAAAATGATGTAAATTTTTGTAAATATATGGAGTGATGGTATGCATTGAGGAGAATTTATAAATTAAGGGGAGGGGAATATAACACCCCATTTTGACCCTGGAATGTAATTATGAATGTAATGTTGAAATGGATAGAGGTTGGGCTTAAATGGTTTAGGATGACCAAAGTGTTGGACATGTATCGTATTCTTTGTAGGTTTTTAGAGAAGGGAAAGTCCATGGGGGATAATTATGCGCCTGACTATGGGGGTGAAAGGGGCCAGTGAGCCCCCTCCCTTCCCCAGGGGTTCAGGGGAAACACCCCACAATTAATTTTTTCGAGTCCATTTTGAGTTGTTTTTAACCCATGGTTTTGCTGCACATTGTAAACTAATTTTGGTCAAGCAATTGGGGTTGTAATCTAATACGATTAATGGATTACGGTTTTCAATGCTATAATATTGTATTGTAAACATAAAACATAATCAATGATATAAAGAGTGGAGTTACTCTCAAGAATGTTGATTTCCTAGTTTTGGGTTTCTAGGGTAAATATTTGTGTAATGCGTGTTTGAGTCATTATTAATTCATGTGTTTTAGATTATGTTTTGGTATTTTTTTTGTTACAGAGGTTTATCAAAACTCTTCGTTTGGTATCAGAGTGAAGTTATTGGATTTAAGGGGGTGCCTTTATTGCTAATATTTATCTCATCCTATGAAGAGCGAGGGTATATTGGGTCTATGATAAACTTATGTTGCAGTGGAATATTTTCCCAATGAATATTGTGCAAGGAAAATGGTGAGCAGTTTAAGAACAGAAATTGAGAAGTCCAATGGATAGATATTTGAGTTCTAAAAGCTAAAAATGGAATATATTCTTGTAGACAGAGATCAATGGGTTGTTGTGGATATAGGTAAAAATCCCACTAGTATGTTGAAAGAAGATTGGAAAAAGATGGAGAAACAAGTGAGAAGCTCTATTCAACTGTCCCTCTCAGATTAAATATTGTTAAACGTATCTAGAGAAGAAAATGCAAAGAATCTGTGGGATAAGTTGGAGAATTTGTATCAATAAAATTCCTTGATAAACAAGTTATTTCTTTGAAACAAGTTGTTTCATCTTAAGATGGAGGATGGTGACACCATGAAATATCATCTAATTTATTTTAATACTCGGATATGTCAATTGGTCTCTATTATTATTAACAAGGAGGAAGAAGATAAGTGTATTACCTGGCTAGAATCTTGGGATAATCTAGTTGTAGCATGTTAACAACCAAAATTTTCTCACCTACCTTGTAATTTGTTTCATCATCATCCGACAATAGAAACACCATTTTCCCATAAGATTCCATCCATATGACTCGAGGAACTGATAAAATACCCACAAAGTTCAAATTCAAGCCATAAAAATGACCATGTAATTAGGGATGATGATTTTCCTTTGAAAAGCACATCCTTGATCACCACTATTGCCCCAAAAGGCATGACTTGGTCCCATTTTTTTTTGTTTAAGTTAAAATTTTTCATTTACCCCTTCCCTAATGAATTAGGCCAAAAGTGGAGACAATTATTGATGTGGTCAAAACCAATAACAGATCTAGCTTCCAAAACTCTAATTTATCCACTAAGCAATAAAGGAGATGGAGAGAATACACATTGGATCTAGATATTTCTCTTGACCACCCTTGTGCCTATAAAAGAATCCCTTAGGGTGACCATATCACACACAATTCAAATTTCATAAAAACATGTCGTCACTTTGTTGATTTTCCTCTAGAAATAGAATGATACCATACTATACTTTCTACTTTCCCCACAAAGGAGATCCATCCATGACGTTTGGCATGAGATGGGAGGTCATAAAGGAGATGTAGGAACCTTCCCTTCGATGAGTTGTCACAAATTCCCCATATCCTCTGAAATTGTACTAAGGAGTGAATTTGTAAACATTCTTTGTGATATTAATGAAAGCACATTATTTACCTGTATGCATGCTATTTTGGTGATCTTTGTTTGCATCTTGGTTTGAGAGTGTGGATCTATAGTTAGTTTTGTTTTCTATTGTTTTTATTTTCCATTTCAAATATGTTGTCAAGGATTGCACGACCCCTTGGTGGGTTCAATTTTCCACATGTGTGTGAGAAATCACATACCACAATAAAAATAAGAAATTTGTAATGTCGATTGTAAGACATAAGGAGGGTAATTTGGAGAGACAAATAATGGAGGATTTAATCACAATATATCATAGAAAAGACTTGATCCTCTTTTTGTGTGAGTATAAGGTTGTCTATGTAGAACCAAAGGTTTTTCAACCTACAAATATTTTTGAGCACCATACTCAACTGCTACTAGAGTTACCTTTACCAAATATTGGTTTATATCAAAACTTCTCATATGGAGAGTGATGAGATAGAGAGGTATATACATGAATTGTTGGATCAAGGAGTTGTCAAGCTTAGTGTGTCCATTTGTTGATCTCCAATTGTGTGAGTTCAAAAGAAAGGAAATACTTGGCAAGGATAATTTTAGGGGGGAAATTTAGCCCATGGGCTATTTTTCCAAAAAAATATTCTCCAATTTGCATTTTTTGAAGCCCCATTTCGCCCAACATTGATGGGGTAAAATTTTTTCACTCTAAAAAACGCCAAATTATTATATAAACTATATAAAATCCTTAGAATTGAAATAATTTTAGAAAAATATCGCCAAATATTTTATAGTTGACATTTTAAGAATTGGTAAGATTCGCCAAGGTTTATACACTTTTAAATAAGTACGGGTCCTTAAAATTATCCCTGATACTTGGTGGATGTGCATTGGTTTCATAACATTCAATATGGTCACCATTAATAATCGATGTCCACTGGTAAGCATTGATGAGTTTCTAGGCTGATTGCAAGAACCAAAATATTTTTCCAAATTAGAACTTAAGTCAAGATACCATAAGGGAAGGATTAAAAGATGAATATATTTGTAAAAATTATTTTTAATTTATGCATGGATTATTTGAATGGTTGGTAATGCCATTTGGGATTACTAACACACCAAACACTTTTATGAGATTGAAAAATGAAGTTCTTATATCATTCATTGAATCTTTGTAGTTGTATTTGGATGAGATACCGGTCTACAAAAAAGACTTCAAAGGAGCATTTAAACCATTTGAAGCAAGTGTTGAAAACTCTAAAGGAGAATAAGTTGTAGTTGAATATGAAGAAGTATGATATTTCCATAAATGTATTTATTTATCTGGAATTCATGATTTGTGGAGATTGACTATGAATCAGCCCAAGCATAGTTAAGTCCATTTAGAGGTGGTCACTCGTGAATCTCATAGAGCTAAGAATTTTCATCAATGGTTGCTAATGTTCGCAATTTTTTTTTACACTTTCATAGTTTGTTTCACCTTTACATTCTTTGACGAGAGGAGAAACTAAGTTTTGTTGTTAGATGGAACAAGAGAAAACCTTCAATATCTTGAAGAAAATAATTTGTGAAGCACCTATGTTAGGAGAACAATTTTTTAGAAACCTTTTTGAATTGAGGCTAATGCATTTGATTATACTATGGGGTAGTCCTTGTACAAGAAGGAATAACGATTTCTTATTGCTATGAAAGCTTCATTATAGCAATGTTAGAGTATCCTACCTATGCCAATGAGATTTTAGTTTTACATCAAACATTGAAGAATTAGATATCTTACATTTTAGGATATCAAATGGATGTATTATTTGCATCATGTTAACCTTTTCATCGTGTACAAGAAAGGCATGACAAGTAATATTTCTTATTTTTGATCTAGATTATCAAGCTCGATAACAATTCTCACAGCCATTATGCAGCTACAACCTTTTCCATTTGAAGACAAGAAAAGTCAATTTGAATAGGCTAAAGGATTTCATCAAATTGTAGTTGAGTTGTAGTAGGAAGTGAAGAAGCTTCACTACCATTTGAAGGATGACTTCTTGTACAAGGATGATAAACTTCCTATACTCATTAGAGAAGTAGAATCATGCTGTTAAGAGAATCCCATACTTCCAAAGTTGTACATTTGGAGTTGGAAATACATTTGTAAGCTTAGATATGTATGTATATACATATTGATTGATGTTCATAAATTTATTCAACCATGTGTGTTTGTTGTATGCTAAAGCTTGCTAATATGAATTTGAGATTGTATATTGCTTTTCTTGTCTCGAGTTGACCATGAAAGTGCATTGCATTGGATTTGATTGGAGTATTACCAAATATGTAACAAGGGCATGATTACATATTCGTATTAGTTGAGGTAAAAATGTTTGTAGTCCATTTTCCAAGGGTGTTTAACATAAGACATCCTAATGCTTGGTATGAAGTCCTACCTTATATACAATGTTTCTAATGTTGTTGGAAATGTGTTTTGAATTTTTTCTTTAAACACCCATTAATTTTTTTTTGATAAAAATACTAGAGAGAAGTTGATGGAGTTTGATGATAACCAAGACAAATCCATTATGTTCCTCAAAAGAGTTCAATAGATACATAGGTAGGTAGAAGAGAAATTGTAAAGAGTATGACAAATATATAAGGGCACAATCGACATAGGCTATCTCATTTATCTCTAGTGGGAAATATGATGTGGTTACATTTCATTTAGAAATGGATACTATGTGTAAAAAAGAAGGTAAACACTTGGAACCTTATGCAAGGATTATTAACCAAGGTCTAGATGGGAATATGTTCCAACAATCACCTACAAATTGTGGACCATATATCCTTTTTGTTGATAGTTAGCATAGGAAAATACTATTTTCTCTATGCTTGTTTTGTTTGAAAGATTTTACAACTTTCTATTCATTATTTTGAATAAGTTTCATATAATCTTTTATATTGCTTGCATTTCTTATTAGTATCTCAGTATCCCTTTTTGCTTTCCATGATGTTTATTGTTGTAATTGTTTTTTAGAATAAGTTTCAAATAATCTCTTATATTGATCGTATTTCTTATTTACTATCTGGATATCCCTTTTTGTTTTCCATTATGTTCATTGTTGTAATGTGGCTAAATTTACTCTTTGGTTCTAAAATTGCATCTATTTAACAATGGGGACTTTAGGGTTTCTATATCCCAATCTTTGTTGTTTATCACGTTTTTATCCAAAGCATGTATCTACCAAATATATGTTGTTGTAATGAAACACCATACACATATGTATCGAGAGGAAGAGATATGTTATACCACATTTTCAAGTAACTTTGATAAACAATGTAAAATAGTTAAAAATGGAATAGCATGGATTCATCTTAACATGAGATTTTTGAAGTTACAAAAAATTTACCATGTTTTTCTTTTATCTTTCTAAATATTTAATAAATCAGATTAAAACTAAATTTATACTATAGTAATCCACAATTAAAAAAAAATAGGTATGCGAAAATAAAAAAATTAAAACTAAATAAAAAAATTTCAGTTTGGTTCATAAAATAAAAACTCAAAACCAAATAAAAAATAACTGAAAAATGTCTATGTCTACTCATAAAATAAAAAAAGTTAAAAGAAACATAGATATTAATCTTAAACTAGGATCTATAAGTGGGATCCAATTTCAGGATCTATCCCAATTTATTGAGGTGTGAATTTTTTTGTATATGTAAAAATTTTAAGATAAAAAAATTTGCACATCAAGAAATTGAATCATTCTAGCTATTTGAGAGATCCCTCTAGAAATCTATATTGGGATACAAAAAGTAA
Organism: Larix kaempferi; assembly: GCA_027924585.1. Taxonomy (NCBI): domain Eukaryota; kingdom Viridiplantae; phylum Streptophyta; class Pinopsida; order Pinales; family Pinaceae; genus Larix; species Larix kaempferi. The sequence continues at coordinate 4,011,248 of BSBM01000770.1, forward strand.
ACATTCATATAATAAAGGAACTTAAAAGTAAACATTCATGTAAAAAAGTAAACGTTCATGTAAAGAAGTTAAACATAATATAGATATCTATCTTAAACCAGGATCTATAAATAAGATCTAATTTATTGAAGTGTGAATTTTTTTGTGTTAAAAAAATAAGATAAAAAATTACAGATCAAGAAATTGGATCCTCCCCTTATTTAATAGATCCCTCTCAAAATCTATACTGGTGTGTATATAATCAACCAAAAAAAACTTTGATGCAATAAAGGAACTTAACATTCCTTTCTTGACTGACATAGCAATAGCATGGTTTTGGACATAACATTCAACCCTGACCAAAGCAATCAACCCTGATAAATGATTCATAGATAACACGCTGAAATCTTTCAAATTGACCCACAAATACATAACTAAAATCTCATTCCCAGATCATGGAAATGAGCAAATTTGAAACTCTAGCTTCTCCAAAGCTTAAGTTCCTATGATAATAATCTATTGTCTGTGATGAACCAGGAACTATATATGCCAATTTAAAAGGCCGGCCATTTGCAGCTTCTTGAACTTGAAAGCAACAGAAGGACCAAAGTAACCATATTGGATCACTCTTGAGAAACCTCCTCTGAACACTCTGACCATTAGGTAAATGGACACATACCCTACAAATATTGAGACCTTTATCATCTTGTGGCTCCTCTGGCAGATGAAACAGTGGTTGGCGTTTGACTTCTTCGGTGAATCCAACACCTGGAACTTGATAGATTTTTTTTGCTATTTATTGGGGCAATCCATGGAGCGGTTATACATATAAGGTATAAATGGATCTGGATCAGCCATGTTTTTCCTCTCGAAAGATGATGGCTGCTGTACATAAGCATCTGCTGAATCATTTTGCTTGTTCTGAGTTGCTGGTGGAGATGGGAGAGATCTTTCAGTGAAAGAAGACACCATGGCCCCATGAGCTCCACCTTGACCATGATTATGAGCATTGAATAACTGGATTGCTTCTTGTAGATTCCTCTTGCTTGACTGAAAATACTGATGCAGCTTCCACTTGCTTTCCTGCAAATACTGCTGTTAGGATATTTAGACACTTAGGAGTTAGTTAAGATCAACTTGTGTAATATATCCGTTAGGGATAGTGTGTTTCTTTAGTATGCATTAGTATGCATTTGTAAATACTTAATCCGACGGTCACGATATGTTCCTGACATAGAGTGATCCGACGACTCAACTTATCTTAGATCAAACCTGACCTTGATCCGTGGCTTAACACCCGATTGGTCCATGATCTCTATTTAAAGAGAATGGAGGGTCATTGTTTAGTTGATCAATTATGAGAAGCTCATTTGTAACTTTCTTTCTTTGCATAATAAATTGCCCCGTAGAAGCTATTTGGTCGGGGTCGTGGAGTGTTTCCCTCAAGAGGGTTTAAACCACGTCAAAACATCGGTGTGTTGATCTGTGATCTGTTTGTGTGAAGTGGTTGCTCTTGGTGTTCAATCCTTTGGTAGTACCCTGTGTACCCAAACATGGTATCAGAGCTTTTATGAAGTGTCGCTTCCGGTTATGATCTAGATCTTAAACTGTTGTTGCCGAAACTCGAAAGGGTTTCTAGTTCTGATATTTTTGTGCATTTTTGGGCCGTGGGAGGTGTTCCATTGCGTCCGGTGCGTCGTTTCCATTGGGAAATATTTTTCGTTTGATCGAAAACGGTTCCCAGTTTCTCCAGAAACGCATATTTCATCAGATCTGAAGGTATAATGTTACTGTGACGCATTTTTTTTATTTTCTTTTTTTAAAAGAAAGAATCTTATATTTCATCATTTTTTATTGTTAGATTTTTTTGGGGTTCGGATTGTTGCTTTCCCGTTTGCGTATGCTCTTTGCCGTGCACCTTGAGCGATTTCAGCAAATCAGAAACAGAAAGAGAAAGGGTTTTTCTCGGCTACGTATGCTCTTTGCCGTGCACCTTGCACGATCTCGGCAAATCAGAAACAGAGAGAAAACGTAGAATTTCCAGGCAAGCTAACAAGGTCTAACTCCACAAGTATGGAAAAGTGTTTTTTTGTTTCGATTTGTGGTGTGTTTTGCAGGATGAAGGGCAAGCACGCAAACCGAGCAAGAAGAGGAAAAAAGAAGAAGCCCCCTTCCTCATTCCCATATTTTACATACCTTTTAATCTAGCTTAGTTGGTTCAAAGTTGCTTTATTCCTTAATAGGTCTTGATTTCAAGTCTTAGGAAGTTACTTTTACAAGAAAAAGTGCATGCAATTTCTATTTTTAAGTTATTTTATTGTAAAGTGCATCTCACTTAAATAATAAAAACATAAAAATACAAGTGAGCCACTTAAGTTTTTTTTATTTGTTGCACTATTTAAAAGTAACATCATTGTAAAAGTGAAATCACTTATTTTACAAAAGTGGTTCACTTAAAAGCAACTTTCTTGTAAAGTGATTGTCAAAAGGTTCATCTTGGGAAGAGGGGGGTTCTTTTTTTTTGCTGGACATCTTCTAACTGCCACGTCACTATTGGGGACATCTTCAACAGTTTATTTGTTCAAGCATAACTTTATCATACAGAGTCAGTTGTCAGTGCCATTTTTTTTAAACCGCTTATTTTTTCGAGCTCTTCACATCCAGACTATTGGTTTCTGCTTTTACAGCCATTAATTTACAAATATGGCCGCTCCTTATGATATTCTACTTAACAGTTCCAACTATTTCTCATGGAAATCTCGTATGGAGGATGTTCTACGAAGTAGGGGACTTTTCATAATTACCTCAGGGAAAGAAACAGAACCCACTAATGATGATAAGAAAATAAAATGGGAAAATAGATGTGATGAAGCTCGTGGATTGATTGGGATGTCAATCTCTATTGACTTGCGATTCCACATATTTGGAATTGATGAACCTAATGCTGCTTGGGACAAGTTGGAATTTGTGTTTGGTAAACACAATGAAATTCGAGGTCACCAACTTGAAAATGAGTTGATTTCTTTAAATCCAAGTGACTTTTTATGCATTCAAGATTATTTATCTAAGTACAAAACTCTTAAACTCTTATGTGTAGAATGTAAGATTGAGAGGGAAGACAAACAATGCATTTATCATATTCTTTCCAAACTTGGACCTGCATATTCTGTTTTTGTATCTACATTTTACTCCAAGAAAGCATCCTTGAATGCAGCTAGCTATCAAGAGCCTAGTCTTGAATCCTTTTGTGATTCCTTGATTAGAAAACAAGATAAACTCATTCATCTTGGAATAATCAACAATGCAGATACATCTGGGAAAGCCTTATTGTCCCAATAGAAAGAAAAGTCCAAGCCTCCCAAGAAACACAATTTTCGCAATAATAAGTCAAACAAGGGTCCCAAACCCTCTCAATCAGCTCCTTCTTTAAAAAATGACAAAGGATCCAAGCCAAAAGGCAAGAAGACTGAGCGTCATTGCAACTATTGCAGGAAAGCTAATCATGATGAATCTAAGTGTTTCAAGAAGATTACATCCTTGGAAGCAGCAATGAAGAAGCACCACATCAGCCTAGATTCGTCTTCAGAATCTGCCTCTCATGGACATGCACTTTGTGCTTCCGGTTATTCTTATAATACATCTTCTTCTTCTACTTCAAATGAATGGCTCATTGATTATGGAGCATCTTATCATATGGCTAAGGATCAAGCCATCTTTTATACTATGCATGAATGTAACACCAAACAAATATTTGTTGGTGATGATAGATCTCTAAGTGTTGTAGGAGCTGGAACAATTCCAGTAGATAATGGAATTTTAGTGATGTACTATGCGTTCCAAGAATTTCCTGCAATTTGTTATCAGTCTCTCAGATCACTCATTCTGGTGAAGGTAAAACTGTGACCTTTACACCTCACCAAGTTGTAATGAAGGATTTTAAAGATCCTCAACAGGTCTTAGCTACTGGAATTGTTGATGATATTACCAGGTTGTACAAGTTTAACAACTTTGGGTCATCACCCTTCCCTTTAGTTTTTGTTGCTTATAGTGATAACTTGAGCAAACTTTGGCATGAGCAATTTGGTCACTTAAATTATCGCTCATTGCAACAACTATGTAAAGAAAATATGGTGACAGGTCTTCTGATGGTATCTTGCAGGGATGGTGTTTGCTCCGGTTGTGTACTCAGAAAGCATCATCGGGACAATTTTGACAAATGTGCCTCTTGGCACGCCTCGGTTCCCTTGGAGCTTGTGCATAGTGACTTGTGTGGTCCTCTTCCATCTACTTCCTTTTCTGGTTTCAAATATTTCTTGACTTTCATTGATGATTACACCAAACGCACTTGGGTTTATTTCCTAAAACTTAAGAGCGAAGTATTTAACATGTTCTTGGCCTACAAGGCCCTTGTGGAAAAACAATATGGTCATCAAATTATTAAGTTAAGATCTGATAATGAAGGAAAATATGTTAACAATAAGTTCACTACTTTCTGCATTGAACAAGGCATCCAACAATAGCACACTGTTCCATATACACCACAACAAAATGGTGTAGCTGAGCGGAAGAAAGTTGGAAGAAGAAGAAGAAGGCACAAACGCCGAATCAGGCTCGCAAGCCAAAGATGTCACAATCGCCGAGTTAGGCTCGCAGGCCAAGATATTTTCATCAAATTTAACATCTCTTCTAATGATTATATCATGAGAATGTGGTTGAACAAGTCTATAACCTTTTACATCTTCAGAATATCCAACAAATATGCACTTTTCACTTTTACTCTACAATGCTTTCCATTTTTCGTCCGGAATGTGAGCCCATGCTTCACTACCAAACACACGGAAGTGACTTACATCAGGTTTAGTTTTACTCCATGCTTCTTCCAGTGCTATACCTTGTAATGCTTTAGTGGGGGTGCAATTAACTATGTAATTTGCACAATTAATGGCTTCAGCCCAAAATTGAAGACTTAGTCCCTTAGATTGGATCATACAATTATCCATTTCTTTTAAAGTGCGGTTCTTCCGCTCAGCTACACCATTTTGTTGTGGTGTATATGGAACAGTGTGCTATTGTTGGATGCCTTGTTCAGTGCAGAAAGTAGTGAACTTATTGTTAACATATTCTCCTCTATTGTCAGATCTTAACTCAATAATTTGATGACCAGATTGTTTTTCCACAAGGGCCTTGTAGGCCAAGAACATGTTAAATACTTCACTCTTAAGTTTTAGGAAATAAATCCAAATGCATTTGGTGTAATCATCAATGAAAGTTAAGAAATATTTGAAACCAGAAAAGGAAGCAGATGGAAGAGGACCACACAAGTCACTATACAGAAGCTTTAGGGAATCCAGATTGGGATGCAGCCATGGATGAAGAATATCATTCCTTAATGGCGAACTATACTTGGGATCTTGTACCTCTTCCAAAAGGAAGAAAACTTGTCAGATGTAAATGGGTCTACAGAACTAAGTATGCATCAGATGGAAGTGTTGAAAGACTTAAGGAAATGTTAGTTTCCAAATATTTTTCCCAAGTTGAAGGGATTGACTACAATGAAACCTTTGCTCCCGTCGCAAAAATGAACTCCATCAACCTTGTTCTTTCCCTTGCAGCCTTACATAACTGGGAAGTCCATCAAATGGATGTCAAGTCTGCCTTCTTACATGGTGATTTACAGGAGGAAATTTACATGGAACAACCTCATGGCTATGTTCAGAATAACTCTAGCCTTGTCTGCCGCCTTAAGAAATCCTTATATGGCCTTAAGCAAGCTCCTAGAGCTTGGTATGCCAAAATGATAACTTTCTCCTTGGCACTGGTTTTTCTAGATGCTATTCTAACCCCAATGTCTATACCAAGAAAGTAGGAAACCATCTCATCATACTTGTTCTATATGTTGATGACCTTATTCTTACTGGTAGTGACCCTAAGCTTATAACCCATGTGAAATCCAGTCTTAAACAAAATTTTGAAATGTCAGACTTAGGACATTTGCATTATTTTCTTGGTCTCCAAGTCTTGCAAACCAAAGAAGGAATCTTTCTTTCTCAGTCTAAGTATGCTTGTGACCTTCTTCGTCGCTTTCACATGGAAGATTGTACACCAACCCCTTCTCCCTTCCAGTCTGGAGTCAAACTTTCTGCCACATGTACTTCACCTGAAGTCGATGCCACCTTATATCGTCAGCTTGTTGGTAGTCTCTTATACTTGACTCATTCCTGTCCTGACCTTTCCTTTGTCATTGGTCGTGTTACCCGTTATATGCAGACACCTCATGAAAGTCACTGGAAAGCAACTAAAAGAATGCTTCGATATATTCGAGGTACAGTTCAGTTTGGGATTCATTACAGTACAGGGGGGAAACCTTTGTTGGTTGGTTTCACTGATTCAGATTGGGCCGACGATCCTGATGATTGAAAGTCTACTACAGGTTATGTTTTCAGTCTGGGATCTGGACCTATTACTTGGGCTTGTAAGAAAAAAAAAGCTCTTGCTCTTTCTTCAGTAGAGGCAGAATATCGAGTAGCAGTTAATGCCAGTCAGGAAGCTTTGTGGCTTCGACAGATCCTTTCAGAGTTTGGATTTGAGCAGTAGCAGCTTACTCCACTTTGGTGCGACAATCAAAGTGCCATCAAGCTTGCCAAAGATCCAATTCTACATCAAAGCAGCAAACACATTGAGCTACATATGCACTTCATCATAAATCTTGTTCATGATCATGTTCTTGAAGTGCTCTTTTGCCCTATAGATGATCAAGTTGCAGACATCTTCACTAAGTCTCTTTTAGAAGCGAAGTTTTCTAAACTTCGATCTATGTTAGGAGTTCAAGAATTTGTCATTAAGGGGGTATAGGCTCTAATGCCTCCTTCCTTCTCCTAATAGTGTCACTTTTGTAAATCCTTCAATCCTATCCCAAGTTGTTCTTAAGGGGGGATGTTAGGATATTTAGACACTTAGGAGTTAGTTAAGATCAAATTGTGTAATATATCCATTAGGGATAGTGTGTTTCTTTAGTATGCATTAGTATGCATTTGTAAATACTTAATCCGACGGTCACAATATGTTCCTAACATAGAGTGATCCGACGGCTCAACTTCTCTTAGATCAAACCTAACCTTGATCCGTGGTTTATCACCCGATTGGTCCATGATCTCTATTTAAAGAGCATGGAGGGTCATTGTTTAGTTGATCGATTATGAGAAGCTCATTTGTAACTTTCTTTCTTTGCATAATAAATTGTCCCATAGAATCTATTTGGCTGGGGCCGTGGAGTGTTTCCCTCAAGAGGGTTTAAACCACGTCAAAACATCGGTGTGTTGATCTGTGATCTGTTTGTGTGAAGTGGTTTCTCTTGGTGTTCGGTCCTTTGGTAGTAACCTGTGTACCCGAACAACTGTTGTGCCCTGCCTGCGGATATTCCCACCATTTCGACGAAACAAGCAACCATATCCTGCTTATCTTCTAAAATCTTCATTGGGAGGAAGAAATAAGCGAAGATAGAAACACAAATGCAAAGGGGAAAATGGATGTGATTATGAAACACAGATGCAGAGGGACACTACAATTGGGAAAAACGGATGTGATTATGAATCAAAATATTAGGAAAAATGGGAAGCAACATTAGAGTGAATGCCTAATATTCCTCTTGAATAATGGGGTTAGAAGTCTGTTTTGGCCATTGGCAATAGCTTAGGTAAGTCTATTACCTTACCTTTACCTTACCTCTAGAGGTCGAGAAGCAGGTAATTTCCAACACCCTTGCTCAAATATGTGTTTACATTAATTTGAACAAAGGTTTCCTTGATAAAATTGTGTTGGAGAGTAAGAGGCAATGCTGGATACAAGTACTGTTGGATTATGAACGTGTCTTTCCATTATACATTTATTTTGATAATGTGCATGTGCAAGATTCTTGCTCAAAAGTAAAGGTTTCCTAGGCTTCAAAGAAGAAAAGTAGCAAGCCCATCCACTGAAAATACCCGATGGAAAATAACCATTGGGTGGAGCCAAGTAAGGGTTTATGAACCAAAATATTGCGAAAAACCGATGTGATTATGAATCAAAATAGTACATGAGCTTCCTCCAATGGTGACATGTTTTCTTGATATATTTATAATAACTTATTTGTGGAGTATACATATATATTCAATATTTATTCAAGGAGTAGTCTATTTATTCTATGTTTTCTACTTTACGGTGGGTTTTGGTCGGAATCCAGTAATTATTTTTTTGGTAAAATCCAAATTTTTATGTGTTTAAATTGTATTTTTGATTATATAAATAGATTCAGCACCCTCAAATACCCCTATGGCACCCAAATTATGCAATTTATGTAGCTAATATATGTGATTCTAAGATTTTTTAAAGCTTTCCAACTGGAATATGAAACATAAAATATGCTCTTAAAAGGTTGAAAACGTTGAATATTTAGACTACACCTATATTCAATGGTATATGATATGTAGTGAGTTTTGTCTTTGACCCGATTGAGTGGGAGTAATATGTCATATTGGTGGTGGTGGTGGTGTAGTAATATTTTATATTGAGTGGGAGTTATATGTCATATTTATTCAAGTGGGAGAGGTGGTGTTGTAATATTTTATATTGAATGTATTTACATTTTTAAAATAAAAGTTTAAATATTTAAAATTAATTCAAAATTGTGTATATTCATTTCGTAAATACTGACTGGTGTTGTTGTTGTTTCTATTAGGAAAGGAAAACCCACCTCCTATGTGATAAGGATACATGCACAAGGGCCACATGATAGCATGGTAACGTTGACATACACATATGAATGGGTTCTATGCGGCATGCCGACATTATGGCATGTGGCGTTTGCAAGGAAAGGGTGTGCTCATGCGTACAATGAATGGGGTAGAGTAGAAATCACATGACTCTAGGTGTAGTATGAACTATATTTATTCTTCTTGCACCACCTTAATAGGTGGAAAATGCTTAAGCACTTCTTCTTGCACCACCTTGATAGGTGGCAAATGCTTAGTGTTTAAGTTGGGAGGAAACATCTTGTCAAAAATCACAACAATATGTATCAAGGTTATTTATTATTGATTGGGATTAGTAGTTGAAAGCAACGAGTTTCAAATCCTTTTTAAAGGTTTTAATCTTATCATGGGGTTCACCTAATACCTTAAGGTAATTTTGAGGGCACCTTGAGTCTTCCCTTGCCTCAAACACTAAAATGATGTCAAGAAGCACTTCCCAATGCCCATTGTTTCAAACTCAAAACCCCAAGTCCAATATGTCACTTTATGGGAATACTCCCCTTAAAGAAAGCATTCATTGTATAAAAAGATCAAAACCACGAAGAAATTAAAACATGGATTGCTAAAAATTGGGACATGAAACATGGTTATCACATATTTGCCCTAGGCAAGGGCTTCTTTGTGGGGTATTTTTTAATTCAAGTGGGGAATGAATCCATCATTGAAGGAGGTCCATGGTTTCTTAATTTAGAAATGTAATTTTTTTAGGGTATTGCTTAGGAGCCAATCCCTTATATGAATTCTAGGAGGAGAAAGTCATGTCCCTTCCTAATCTTCTTATAAGGATTCCTTATGAAGGTCCTCTTAAATAATCACTTCAAATCCCATCATTGAGAATGAAATTAACATAATGATAGTGAATTTATTCAAGATAAGAACATTAGGTCTCATTTATGGTTTTATAGAATTATAGCCCTTACTAAAAAATATCATAGCTTATATTACTAAACATTGGAAGTGGAAAAAAGATTATATTATGTCTCTCTGTGGAAAAGGCTTCTTTGTGGAAATATTTTCATCCCAAGAAGAGAAGGAATCCATCATTGAATGAGGTCTATGGTTTCTTACCACATGTCTAACATATAAAATTATAGAGAGTGGTTTTGATCCCTATGTTGAAATTCCCTCCAAACACATGGTTTGACTGCAGTTGCCTTTCCTCTCTATGAAGTTTTGAAATGATTTTGGTATAAAGACCATTTGAAACAAGTTGGGATGCTATGCAAGTATGAGAAAATTTAGAAGCGAAACAAGGCTAGATAACTATATTAGGATTTTCATAATAAGTATAGGAGTAAACCCTTGCTTGATAAACTTACTCTAAAAATAATACTCAACATGTTGAAAAAAAAGTGTATTAGGAGAACATCCTCTCAAGATTATAATATTGCCATGAATATTGTGGCTTTAAGGCTTCATTTCCATCTGAATGGAAGGCACATTCTAACATGGAAATATTATCCACCATGTATACCTCTGCATAGAACCTTTCATGGGCAAGTTGAAACCATAAAAAAATGGACCATGTACAATCCCAACCTACCGATTCATGGTGCTAGATAACTTTGTAGGAGAGGTTGCATCATTGTTAATGTCTTCCTTCTAACACTAATCAAGAAAACAACCCAAATTAATAACATATGTATAATACTTCTTTTACTGGGAAGCAACATTAGAGTGAATGCCTAATATTCCTCTTGAATAATGGGGTTATAAGTATCTTTTGGCCATCTTTTGGCTATTGGAAATAGCTTAGGTAAGTCTATTACCTTACCTCTAGAGATCGAGAAGCAGGTAATTTCCAATACCCTTTCTCAAATATTTGTTTACAATACCCTTGCGCAAATATGTTTTTACATTAATTAGAACAAAGGTTTCCTTGATAAAATTGTGTTGGAGAGTAAGACCCAATGCTGGACACAAGTACTCTTGGATTATGAACATGTCTTTCCATTATACATTTATTTTGATAATGTGCATGTGGAAGCTTCTTGCTCAAAAGTAAAGGTTTCCTAGGCTTCAAAGAAGAAAAGTAGCAAGCCCATCCACTGAAATTATCCGATGTAAAATAATCATTGGGTGGAACCAAATAAGGGTTTAGAGGAACTTGTGTGAGCATCTTATACAAATGATTCTTCCCCGCCCATTAAGGGTTGTGATATAGACATTGATCTTGTTGATGTATTTGTAACTTCGAAATATATTCACTTGTATATTTTAAACATTACTTTTGTACTTTATTGTATCCCCGACGGAGATGTCTTATTCCTCCAATCAGAAGTGCTGTCATTTGTATTTTCAAGTGTCACAAGTTTTATTTTAAGTGCCGTAACTTATATTTGATGGGTTATTAGACCACCTTAGAGGGGTCGTCCCAGTATGATTTAAGTGGAAGGGTTATTAGACTCCCCTAAGGGGTTGGCCCAGTTAGGGTAAAAGGCAGGTCAAGTTAAAGTATAAATAGAGTGGTTGCACCATTCTATTTGCTCATTCACTCACACATTCAACTCGCATAGTTGAGAGAGAGGAGTGCACACAAGTGGAGGAGGAGTATTTGCTGGAGACATCTATCTTTTGGGGTTTCATCTTTTTGATCTTTGTATTTGTGCTTATTCTATCTCTGAGGAAGTTGTGGGGTTTTTCACCTTTATGGTTTTCCCCGGTGAAATAATTTCTGTCTCTTGTCTCTTGTCTTTGATATGCTGTACATGTTGTTCTCTAAGTTAAGATCCTAGATCATATTGAATTAAATGCTGAAAAAATAACATGTTATCAGAGCTATCCTGAAGGAAGGCATTGTATGGCATTTACGACACTTGTTTCACTTGCGACAAATTGGAAGCTAGGGATTGGTTTAGTAAAAATTAGTCATCATGGAACGTTCCCTATAAATCCGTTTTGGCAAATGTTCATGTATAAAATTTCTACAGGACGAATATAAGACATGGATGTACCCTGTGTAAAAATTTTAGCCTCAAATTCGTTGTACTTTGTGAGATATGATTCGTACAACTTAGGGTTTCTGCCTCTTCCAGAATGCAGCCCTAAACAGGTGACCTAGGAACAAAGGTCATATCTCAGTCTAGGAAGCTCCAAATGGAATTTTGTAAAAATGGATAGTTAGGGAATGGACTGTAGTTTCACAGGTCCAAGTTTCAGAGGCCTAAGTTTAAATAGTGACATGTGTCACTCCGTACAAGTTCGCTATGTTGTTTCATCCCATAAACAGGTCATGTTGCAACACTTAGCATATCTCTCTCATGGAAAATTCATTGAAGCTAAGATCTATGGGGTTGGAAATATGATAGGCCAAAGTTTCAGACCCTGGGGATCCGAAAATTTAGAGATGCACCAGAAATAGTATGGGATATATTTATGTTAAAACAGAATTGGATTATGAGAATTTTATTTTGGCTTGTCACTGCTGTGGGAAATTAGGGCTTTTGATAGAAGTAGAATTTTGGAGTGATCTCAGCATAGGATTTCTCACCTCAGCAAAATCAAAATTTAGAGACCAATATCGAACATTTTGGTTGGGTGAATCTTCGGGAAAGTCAAACCCTAATTTGACTTTTGGACAAGAAAAACCAGAAAACCAGATTTTGACAGAAGTTGTAGATCCGAAATTCACAGGTCATTTTTGAAGGGTCAATTTTTGGAGTTTTCAAAATCTGAGCACACCAGCTTGCTCGCCTCAGTCAAATGCATCTCCCTGCCAAGACAGAAGTTTGAAATTCTAAGTTTGGATTTTTAGGGTTTCTCTGCCAAACCCTAGCCAACTCCAGATCCAATTTCAGCAAATCAAAGTGGTAAGACCTAAAATTTTCTAATTCCATTTGAAGTACTCTTTAAAATATGTCTCACCACACCAAGCTTGAGGATAAGCTTGAAGGGGCTGATAACTTTCGAGCAAAAAAGTATAGGATTGGGTTAATCCTAGAAGAGAATGAATTGGACACCTACATAAGTGAAGAAGTTCTAGTTCTAGAGGGAGATGAGGCTAAGGCCTTACATAAGAAGAACTTGGTCAAGGCCAAGAGGATCATTGCAGATTCTATCAAATACCATCTCATACGACATGTGTCTTCTCTAAAGACACACAGGGAGATGTTTGATTCCTTGACCAAGTTGTTTGAAGGAAAGAACATAAAACGAAAGATGACTTTGAGGAATCAATTGAAGAATGTCAAGATACAAAATGCAGATACCATGCAGTCCTACTTTACAAGGGTCTCTCAGATAAAAGAACAACTTGAAGTTGTGGGAGAAGATATATAGAATGGTGAAATTGTGATGACCACCTTGAATGGTCTTCCTAGGTCATGGGATTCCTTCATTCAAGGAATTTGTGCTAGGAAGAAGCTCATCACATTCAGTAGGTTGTGGGAGGAATGCTCATAGGAAGATGCTCGAATTATAGCTTGAGAAGAAAAGAGGGATAATGAATATCAGGCTCTCACAACACAGACCAAGAAGAATAACCACAAGAGGGAGCATCCTCATCACAAGAAAGGTAAATACCACCACCAGAATTAGAGGAAGAACCTTGGAGGATCCAAGAGAGATCCTTCTCACATTCGATGTTATACTTGTGATGAGAAGGGACACTATTACATATATTGTCCCAGGAACAAAAGTAGCTCCCACAAGAAGAAGAATAACAAGAAAAGACATCATTCTCACACTGCAGAGGATGATGAACCTCCAAGGAAGAGAACAAGAGAAGACAATGAACATTCTTCAAGTGATGAAGAATATGTATTGTAATGAAGAAGAAGATACTGCAGAGTTGGACTCCAGAAGACAAATAATCTATGGAAGAACCTCTCATCCATTTTCAACATTGGTTAAGGTGCACACTATCATAGACTCCAGTAGTTCCTGCAAGGAATCAAAGATTGAGAGGGATTCCACCCAATAGCCAAACAAAGATAAGTATTTGAATTGTTATTTCCTAAACATATGATTACTTAAATGATGTTGTTCAGTCATGTACATACTTATGTTCCTATGTATATTATGTGTTTTAGACAAGTTGCATTAATGAACAAGATACTACTAATATGCAAGTAATGGGTAAGTGGCCTATGGTATTGTACAACATTCAATTGCTACTTATCTAGAATGAAACCTCTTTGCTGACATGTTGGGAGTAGTGCACACTCTTAAAAATGTTCTGGTAGATATAGAAGGAATCTAGAAAGTTACTGTATGAATACGGGATATGGATGAATGTTGTATTGAAACATTGGCTAAGATAATTGCATCACTGTATGACATATGTATTTATGCGTAAGAATTTGTTCTGAAAACTATGAGACGTTTCTAATCTTGAAATTGAATTTGACTTGTAGGAAAGATCGTGTACAAAAGAAGGACAATGACATTTGTTCCAATGACGAAGTTCAAGAAAACTACCTATTGAAGATATTGAAGAATCTGAAATTCCCAGGATCAGGGATGCAGTAATGGAAGGATGCCATGATCGAGGAGTATTAGTCAATCATGAAGAATGATGTTTGGGATGTGGTCCCGAGACCAGAAGGGAAGTCTATTGTGACTTCCAAGTGGATCTACAAGATCAAGCATGCTGCAGATGGTAGCATAGATAAATACAGGGCAAGATTTGTGGCTTGTGGCTTCTCCCAGAAAGATGGGATAGATTATGAAGAAACTTTTGCACTTGTATCCAGATACACTTCCATCATAATAGTACTTGCTTTAGCTGTAGTGATGAAGTGGAAGATACACCAGATGGATGTTAAGACAACATTATTTAATGGTGTAGTCGAAGAGGAAGTGTATGTGGAGCAACTACTCGGTTTCGAGACACATGACAGGGAGTCACATGTTTGCAAATTGAAGAAAGCCTTGTACGGTTTGAAACAAGCACCCAGGACATGGTACAGCATGATTGACAACTTTCTCACTAGTTTGGGCTTTACCAAGAGTAAAGCAGATTCCAACCTTTACTACAAGGTTGAGGAAGGCAATCCAGTGATACACCTACTGTATGTAGATGACATGTTTGTGACAGGTGAGAATGGGTTGATTGTTGATACGAAGAGGAAGCTTGTTGCCGAGTTCGAGATGAAGGACGTGGGTATGATGCACTATTTTTCTAGGCATGGAGGTGTGGCAGAGTGCAGATGGAATATTCGTTGGACAAGGGAAGTATGCCGTTGAGATCCTAAAGCGGTTCGGCATGATGGAATGCAAGGCCATGGACACACTTATGGCATCGAACCTGAAGCTATTGAGTGATGCTTCATCAGAGTCGGTTGATGCCACAATGTATCGTCAGATGATTGGGTCCTTGATGTACCTGATGAACACAAGAACATATATTTTCTTTGTTGTGAACACATTGAGCCAGTTCCTGACATATCCTAGACATGTTCACTTGATAACTGCAAAGCATATTCTGAGGTACCTGAAGGGTACGGTTGACTATGGGCTCAAGTATGATGCGAATCAAAAGGTTAACCTGGAGGGTTATGTTGATTCAGACTGGGCAGGAAGTGTTACATATATGAAGAGCACTTCGGGGTGTAGCTTCAATATGGGATCACGTGTGATCTCTTGGTTTAGCAGGAAGCAATCCTATGTAGCACTGAGTACAGCCGAAGCCGAGTATGTCGCATCTTGTTCGGCTAGTTGTCAGGAAGTATGGCTAAGGAAGCTACTGTCAGGTTTATTTGATCTCCAGTTGGATGCTACTTGTATCTTCTGTGATAACCAGAGTTGTGTGAAGTTGTTCGAGAACCCGGTGTGTTAATTTTTTAGCATTAATTCAATATACTCTAGGATCTTTACTGAGAGAATAACATGTATAGCATATCAAGTATAACAATGCATATCAATCACACCAAGCAATCACATGAGACAATAGACACAAAGAGTTTCATTGGGGAAAACCATAAAGGTGAAAAACCCCACAACTTCCTCAGAGATAAAAAGAGTAATGATACAACCAAAGTACAAGAGATAGTCTTCTCCTAGCAGCTGATCCTCCTCCTAACATGTGCGCCACTTTCCGAGTGATGGAAGAGTGAGTAACGAGATGTCCAAATAGATATTTCCCGATCTCCTGATCTCTATTTATACTTGTCCTGTCTTTCCCAATAAACTAATGGGGCCGACTTGTCTAGCTTAGCTTAATAACCCATGGTTAACTTAATTAGGGCCGACCCCACACATGGTGGTCTAATAACCCATCGACAAGTTACGATACTTGCGACACTTGTCAATACAAATGACGACACTTCTGTATAGAGGAATAATAACATCTCTATAGGAGTACAATATACATAGATGAAATACATAGGTAAAATACATTCTTAAGTTACATATACATCAACACTCCCTCTTAACTAGGAAGGTATTTCTTGACACATATCTGCTAGCACAAGTCTTCTTCTCTGGATCATCATCACTGGATCAACATCATTGAATAATCGTCATCGTCACTGCTGCTGCTATCTCAATCAATCTTCGATCTACTAATCATAGGAAGTTCTACAAAGCCAGTCCTTTTTCATACTGGATGTAGGCCCATCACCTGCAGGTCTTCATCATCACTGGCCATACTATGGAATCCTCGGGACTTATTATGTGAGTCAACAAAACCTCGAAAGAGCATCCCAGGACTGATTACGAGCACACAGCTCAACCTATCGGATCTCCCAGGACTGATTATGAGCACACAGCTCAACCTATCGGATCTCCTAGGACCTTTTAAATGCTATTGCACAACCTGTCCATGGCCACAGAGTATCACGAAGCACAACCTAGATGCACATCACACAACACTTACATCTACGCCATGGGAGAACACATCTACAACTATGCGAGAATGGCACAACACTTATATTGTAGCGATGGGAGAACACATCTACAACCATGCTCAAATGGCCCAACACTTATATTGCAGCCATGGGAGAACACATCTACAACTATGCTCGAATGGCCCTGGAAATTACATCAAAAACATGGGAGAACACATCTGCCACCATGTCGAAAAATCCCAACAATTACATCACGACCATGGGAGAACACATCTATAGCCATGTCCGAAAAGTTCATGTGCATCTGTGTCTTCGGAACTCATCACACATAATCCTATTGATTATGTAATGTATCCACCTGATACATGTCATCACATATGATCATCATCACTGCATCGTCCTGATGCATGTCATCTGGAGCAACATCCTGAAGCTCGTCATCCATGATCATCCTGATCATACATTGCATCCACCTGATGCATACCGAGTATCTACCTGATACATATCATCATACATGATCCACTTTATCATAAAATGTATCCATCTGATACATACACAGATACATGATCCACCTGATCATACAATGTATCCACCTGATATATATCAACATACATGATCTACCTGATCATACAAACGTATCCACCTGATACATATACAGATACATGGTCCAAGCATCCAACATGATGCATATACATGTACATGATCCAACTAATCATAACAAGCATCCAACATGATGCATACATACATACATATAAATGATCCAACTGATCATATCCAGCATCCAACATGATGCATACATACATACATATAAATGATCCAACTGATCATAACAAGTATCCAACAAGATGCACATACAGAGCAGTAATTGGAGCATTGTCTTGATGCTCATCATCCAGTGCTTACATCCACATCCATATGAAGGATCCTCCTCTCATCATGCTTGGAATGGCTCAGCAAATGTGTCCATCACTTCTTCCTCGAAGTGTCGTCGATCTGAAGAACACCAAGCCTCTTTCTGAAGTACTCAAACTTCACTCTGGCTAGTGGTTTCGTCAGCACATCTGCAATCTGCTCATCGGTCGCAATATACAGGAGCTTCACTGCTCCTCTCTGCACCATATCCCTGATATAGTGATATTTGATCTCAATGTGCTTCGACCTATCATGGAACACTGGGTTCTCAGACAGCTTCACACAACTCTGTTTGTCACAATAGATACCAGTAACATCCAACGGGAGATAAAATAACTCAGACAGTATCTTCCTCAGCCATACTACCTCACGACTAGCCAAACAAGCTGCAACATACTCTGCTTCAGCTGTACTCAGTGCTACGCAGGACTGCTTCCTGCTAAACCAAGAGATCACACCTGATCCCATACTGAAGCAACACCCAGATGTGCTCTTCCTATCTGCAGCACTGCCTGCCCAATCTGAATCAACATAACTCTGCAGGTTAAACTTTTGATTCGCATCATACTTGAGCCCATAATCAATTGTACCCTTCAAGTACGTCAGAATATGCTTTACAGCAACCAGGTGAACACCTCTGGGATCTGTCAGGAACTGGCTCAATGTGTTCACTGCAAAGCAAATATCTGGTCTAGTGTTTGTAAAGTACATCAAAGACCCAATCATCTGACGATATAGAGTGACATCAACCGGATCAGATGAAGTATCACACAGAAGCTTTAGGTTCGATGCCATAGGTGTGGCCATGGCCTTGCATTCCATCATCTTGAACCTCTTCAGGATCTCTACTGTATACTTACCTTGTCCAAGGAAGATTCCATCTGCACTCTACCACACCTCCATGCCTAGAAAATAGTGCTTCACCCCCAAGTCCTTCATCTTAAACTCGGCAGCAAGCTTCCTCTTGGTATTGGCAATCAAATCATCCTCACTTGTTACAAAGGTCATCCACATACAATAGTAGTATCACTGGATTGCCTTCGTCAACCTTGTAGTAAAGGTTGGAATCCGCTTTACACTTGGTAAATCCCAAACTGGATAGAAAGCTATCTATCCTACCATACCAAGTCCTAAGAGCTTACTTGAAGCCATACAAGGATTTCATGTGTCTCAAAACCTAGTGGCTGCTCCACATACACTTCCTCCTCGACTACACCATTCAAGAAAGCTTTCTTGACATCCATCTTGTGTATCTTCCATTTCATCACTGCAGCTAGGGCAAGTATTGATTTGAAGGAAGTGCACCTAGCTACAGGAGCAAAAGTCTCTTCATAGTCTATCCCCTCTTTCTGGGAGAAGCCACGAGCTATAAATCTCGCTTTTTATTTCTCTATGTTGCCATCTGTAACATGCTTGATCTTATAGATCCACTTGGAATTCACAACAGACTTCCCTTCAAGTCTTGGGACCACATCCCAAGCATCATTCTTCATGATCGACTAGTACTCCTCTATCATGGCATTCTTCCCGAATCCTGAGAACTTCAATATCTTCAATAGATAACTTTGTTGCTGAACAAATGTTGTAATCCTTCTTTTGTAGGTGATGCTATATGTTCTTTCCTACAAAACAAGTTAAATTGCATGATTGGAAAACATTTCATGGTTTTTAGAACAAATTCTTACACATAATTAAATATGTCATACAGTCATGCAATTATCTTAGCCAATGCTTCAATACAACATTTATCCATATCCCGTAACTTTCTAGATGCCTTCCAATCTCTACCAGAACATTGTTAAGAGTGTGCACAACTCCCAACATGTCAGCAAAGAGGTTTCATTCTAGATAAGTAGCAATGGAATGTTGTACAGTTCCATAGGCCACTTACCCATCACATGTATATTAGTAGTATACTGTTCATTAATGCAATTATTCTAATATACATAATACACACCCTAAGTATAGGAACATAAGCATATCCATCATTTGAACAATATTATTTAAACAAACAAATATGCAAGAAATGACAGTTCAAATACTTATCTTTGTGTGGTTTGTAGGGTGGACTCCCTCTCAATATTTGCTTCCTTGCAGGAACTACTGGAGTGTGCTCCCTCTTGATCTTTGCTTCCTGGATTACCTGTCCTTGAACTTATATCCATCCTCGATCACTATGCATGCTTACGAGTATCATCATTGTGTTCTCCTCGAGATCTCATACATAATCATACATTCATTAGTATACTATCAAAACAAAATAATCTTAAACATGTATAGTCATGATCATTTCAAACATAGATAATAAGAATTATCATTCAAGGTTTCAGGGAAGACTTCTCTTACTCATGCATATTCATATTTGACTATAGAACTCTTCTGGTTAGTCATGTCATCAATCAAGGTAAGAGACATAATATGCGATTACTCAAACTTGTAACTTCATGAGTAGTCATTATCAATCATACAAAAGTATAAGATCCTTTGATATAGGAAAAACATACCTAGTCATCATATTTGCTAGTTATGTCTAGCAATGTTTTCTTGTTCTCTTCAATGACCTGCATAACTCATAAGTTAACCTTTGCAAAACCAAATTATACATACCTCTATGTGATCCATGACTATGGATGAATATTTGTCTTCATGTCACCATAGCATGTTCAGTTTGTCCCTTCAATTTGTGCAATCCTCCCTCTTGCTCTCCAATCACTACTACATCATTTACAGTCTTACCCTTTGGACACATGAGTACTTGGCCATCTACAAATGAAACCCTCATGCCTTTGGCATCCAATGCAGATATGGAGAGTAGGTTCTTCTTGAGCCCAAGTACATATAAAAATCTTTCAGCGTCAAAGACTTCCCAGAGTCTAGGTTGTAGGAGGCTTCACCACTTCCTTTCATAGGATATTGATAGTCACCCCCAAGTTTCACCTTATGGGGTGACTCATGTTCAGATATATTTGCAAAAGATTCTTTAAACCTAGTCATGTGTTTGGAATCCCCACTATCAATAATCCAATCATTACATCCATGAGAGATAGTACCTGTGAGAGCAGAAATTAGAACATATTCATCTTCACTAGATGAGTCATCACTTTCTACTTTAGCCTTCTTCTTGGGAGGTTCATCATCCTCAGCAGCATGAGCATGATATCTCTTCTTGTTTCCCTTCTTGTTGTTGTTGTTGAAGCCCTTTTTTTTCTTGGGACAATTTGCAGCAAAGTGTCCCTTGTCATTACATGTGAAGCATCTCTTACCCTTTTGAAAAGGTTTCTTGTGATGAGAGTGCTCCTTCTTGGGCTTGCTTCTTTTGGTGTGAGCTGTAAGAGATTAATCTTCACTTCCCATCTTTTATTCTTGGGTTGTAAGCCTATCCTCTTCTTATGAACATTCCTCCCATAGTTTATTGAAGGAGATCAACTTCCTTCTTGCACAAATTCCTTGAATAAAGGAATCCCATGACCTAGGTAGGCCATTCAAAGTGGTCATGAAAATTTCACCATTCTCCACCACTTCATCCACAGCTTCAAGTTGTTCCTTGATCTGAGAGACCTTGGAGAAATAGGATTGAATGGTCTCTCCATTCTGAAGCTTTACTCCTTTCAATTGATTCCACAGAGTCATCTTCCGATTTATGTTATTTCCTTCAAATAGCTTGGTCAGGGAATCAAACATCTCCTTAGGTGTCTTCAGAGATGACACATGTGGGATGAGATGGTCCTTGATAGAATCAACAATGATCCTCTTTTCCTTGACCAAGTTCTTCTTGTGAAGAGCCTTAGCCTTTTCTCCCTCTGGGACAGGGACCTCTTCACTTACATAAGTGTCCAACTCATTTTCTTCCAGGATTAACCCAATCCTATACTTCCATGCTGGGAATTTATCAACCCCTTCAAGCTTATCCTCAAGCTTGGTGTGGTGAGACATCTTAAAGAGTACTTCAAATGGAAATAGAAAAGATTTAGGTCTTACCACTTGATTTGCTGAAAACTAGATTTGGTCTTGGATTAGGGTTTGTTAGAGAAATCCTAAAAATTCAAACTTCTGAAAGGATAGAAAGATACACCTTGATAAGCTGATCAGCCTAGTTTATTCAAAATTTGAGATCTACAAAGTTTCACCCTTCAGGAATGCCTTGAAGTCTTCCTGGATTCACTAGGGAGGACCCTGAATTAGGTTTTGAGTTTCCCAGAGCTTCACCCAACCAAAAATATCGATCCAAAGCTCTAAACTTTGATTTTTCCAAGGAGCTTCCAGCTATGTCTTCAGATTTCATAAATTCCTATTTTTGTGGAAACCCTAAGTTTTAGGGCCAAAACTGAAAATGCTCAGAATTGAATTCTGATTGGACAAAAAGATTCTCCTTGATGAGTAGATTCATGTTGGTTGTGGAGCCAGATCTTCCAGTCTCATAGATGATATTTTCTTAGCCGTGCACCCCAGAAGACTGTATACCCATTCTGCATTTTTAGGGGTTCGGGGCTGTTTTGTGGGCCCATGGCTTTGGGTATCCCATGGTATTTTTTTCCATTGTATTTTCCATATAAAATAAAGACATTGTAATACATATATGGTTGATGTATTAGGTTTTATGCATTGTAAAGATCTCTAAGATCAGGAGAGAGACTGTAAGACAGTGAAGAGGAAGTGCATCGGCTTACCGCAGGTTGTATCCCTTCACCTTGATAGACGGTAATAATAATAAGGACTGGTAAATTCAGTGTGAACGTAGCCCAAGTTGGGTGAACCACGATATATATGTGTCTCTCTTGTAATGTGTATGTGTGATTATATTTGTATTTCTGTTTATTGTTATTGCTCCACGATCCTGTTTTTCTAACAGAGTCGATCTACCTTACTGCTTTTCCAAAATCTATGGAGAGAAACCCAATAAACAAGAAACCCTAGTTCCCACCACTGCACAATGTCTTCTTCTCATGGAAGCTCTGATACCATGTTAATTTTTTAGCATTAATTCAATATACTCTAGGATCTTTACTGAGAGAATAACATGTACAACATATCAAGTATAACAATGCATATCAATCACACCAAGCAATCACATGAGACAATAGACACATAGAATTTCACTGGGATAAACCATAAAGGTGAAAATCCCCACAACTTCCTTAGAGATAGAAAGAGCAATGATACAACCAAAGTACAAGAGATAGTCTTCTCCTAGCAGCTGATCCTCCTCCTCACATGTGCGCCACTTTTCGAGTGATGGAAGAGTGAATAATGAGATGTCCAAATAGATATCTCCTGATCTCTATTTATACTTGTCCTGTCCTGCCCAATAAACTAATGGGGACGACTTGTCTAGCTTATCTTAATAACCCATGGTTAACTTAATTAGGGCCGACCCCACACATGGTGGTCTAATAACCCATCAGCAATTTATGACACTTGGGACACTTGTCAATACAAATGATGACACTTCCGTATAGAGGAATAATAACATATTTATAGGAGTACAATATACATAGATGAAATACATTCCGAAGTTACATATACAACAACATGGTGTTCTGTGACAAGTCAAAGCATATCGAGATCAAGTATCACTATATCAGTGATATGGTACAGAGAGGAGTAGTGAAGCTCCTGTATGTTGCGATGGACGACCAGATAGGATGTGTTGACCAAGCCACTAGCCAGAATGAGGTTCAAGTACTTTAGAGAGAGGCTTGGTGTTCTTCATATTGAAGATACTTCTAGGAGGAAGTGATGGGACACAGTTGTAGGAGCCCTTCCAAGCATGGTGGTAGGCGGGTCCTCCCCATGGCTGTGGATGTAAGTTTTGTGTGATGAGCATCTGGATGATGCTCTGTCATGAACATCCGTATGATGTTCCGTATGACGATGATCCGTATGATCATGAACATCCGTATGATGTTCCGTATGATCATGAGCATCCGTATGATGCTCTGTGCGAGGATGATCTGTATGATCATGAGCATCATCTGGATGATGCTCTGTGGCCATGGATGTCTTGGAGGTTGTGCAGTAGCATGTAATCAGTCTTGGGAGATCCTTCAGGTTGAGTAGTAGCTCGTAATCAATTTTGGGATGCTCTTTCAAGGTTTTGCTTGATCGCATGTAATTAGTCCTGGGAGATCTTGCAGGTTGAGTAGTAGCTCATGATCAATCCTGGGATGCTCTTTTCAGGTTTTGTAGATGCACATAATCAGTCCTGAGATTCCACCGGATGGGGCGCTCACAGAGATGATGAAGACCTACATGGAGGCTAGGCCTACATCCAACATGAAAAACGGATGGCTCTATAGAAATTCCTATGACGAGAAGAATTGAGAGATAGCACCAATGATCAAGATGACGAGTATAGCAGCAGTGACGATGATGCTCCAGTGATCCAGTGACGATGATCCAACTACAGTATTGAAGATTTGTGCCTATATGTATTGATGACCTGTGTCAAGATAATACCTTCCTAGTTAAGAGGGAGTGTTGATGTATTTGTAACTTCGGAAGATATTCACTTGTATATTGTATGTATTACATTTGTACTTTATTGTATCCCGAACGGAGATGTCTTATTCCTCCGATTTGTCACAAGTTTTAAGGTAAGTGTCGTAACTTATATTTGATGGGTTATTAGACCACCTTAGAGGGATCGGCCCAATATGAGTTAAGTGGAAGGGTTATTAGAATCCCCTAAGAGTTCGGACTAGTTAGGGTAAAAGTCAGGTCAAGTTAAAGTATAAATAGAGTGGTTGCACCACTCTATTTTCTCATTCACTCACACATCCAACTCGCATAGTTGAGAGAGAGGAGTGCACACAAGTGGGGGAGGAGTAACTACTGGAGACATCTATCTTTTTGGGTTTCATCTTTGTGATCTTTGTATTTTTGCTTATTCTATCTCTAAGGAAGTTGCGGGGTTTTTCACCTTTATGGTTTTCCTCGGTGAAATGCTTTGTGTCTCTTGTCTCTTGTGTTTGATATGTTTTACATGTTGTTCTCTCAGTTAAGATCCTAGATCATATTGAATTAAATGATGAAAAACTAACATATTCATTGGTGAATTAACAGTTAAATTTTTTATCACTAGTATATTCTCCTAGTTGATCCTATGAGAAGGGGATTGAAATATGAATAAGATAATTTGGAGTAGGAAAGGGAATCATCCCCTTTGACCTCATGATAGGATGCAAAGAAATTAACAATGTTAAAATCTACCATAGTGTAAAATAAATTTGTTGGTTGGATTTAAATAAGGAAGGGGAATAAGGAAAAGGAGGAAACTTACAAATTTGTATGATTCTCAACAATGGGATATATAAGTGGGACACCCTTCTAAAAAATTGCAGAGAAACCAAGCTGGTATGTCACCTTTGGCGGGAAATTGTTTAGATAATTAATTATATAAATGTCAAAGGGTTAAAAATTGAATATCTAGATTATAACTGAGATTTGAAAGTGGAATGGATGATCAATTTATCACGGAAATAACATAATTATTTATGTTATTAAAAACAAAAGGTAAAACTTATTGAACAAAACCATATGTGTATATTGTAACCCTATTTTGTAGATTTTACAATTGATGGTTATGAAAATAGTTTAGTATAGAATGCCACTTAAAATAATAATAATGTTTTATATAAAGCTAATCAAACTAAACCAATTTATACTTCAAGGTTCTATGTTTGCTAGGATTTGAACCTAAGGTTTTGTGAATTTTTATTTCATAATTTTTTTTCTTTTTTAAATATTTGAAGAGTTTTCTCATGAACTTGGACATAGAAGTTCTTCCTTATTTGAAATTGAGTGACTTTGGTCTCATTCCCTACAAGACTATCAATTGTATGGATTTGTTCTCATTCCATATGAGTTAAAGTGGGTATATAGAACTCATTAAATTTCACTTTTTCAATAATGATAAGGAGAGAGGAGGTGAGGAAATACTATTTGTAAATTGTTGTGGATATTTTACATTGCAACTTGTTACAACAAATTTTTAAATGTTTATGCAAAAATAGCAAAAATAATGAGGTTATATTCTAATTTTTAGTGCTTACTTTTGATTAAGTTTTATAATTAGAAGCATACCACTTTCTTTATAAAATATAATCACCATAATAAGAACAAAATAATACTAGTAAAAGTGTATAAAAATAAAACTATGAACATATGAAGCGCCTTATAGAAACCCGTGAGGGTGAAAACATTGGCAAGAAGTAAAGATTGTGCCTTGTTCTTTTATTCCAATATTTGTAATGAAAAATAAAAAGAAACATAATCGCTTATGGACACTATGGCCTAAATACGATACTACATGATCATCCCCTTCCTTTACGTCAACTTGTTATCATGCTCCTTTCATATGCTTGACTATGGAACAATCAATCAATACAATAGGAAAAAGTCATTTTCTTTCCTAGTGGAAAATATTTTAACATATCTTCATTGTCGTTAATTATAATTTTAGGTTTTTTTCGTGCCACAATTCTTTATTAGGATTAGAGGCTTACACCCTATAATACGTTGATACTAAAATAGTACACATGACTAGATCCACATGTGTGAGTAATAGGTGTTGACATGACACCCACTTGGTGTAACCGTGGTAGTTAGAACATCATGTTGATTGTCAGGTTGTACCCCTCAATCTATAAGGATTTCTCTTCTTCTCAAGATATGAGTAAATCTCGAAAAAGACACAAATGATGCTCTATGAGTGTTTGCAAGGCCAAGGAGGGATTTCCAAGATGTACTCTTCCTAAGCCACTTTGTACAATTGAGCCAGTCCTTGGGTCAAGCGAGGGCACCCTAATTATGGAGGCAGTAATCCCTAGTATGTAACCTTAAGGTGCCTATAGATTCACTTGAATTTTATTGAATGGATTTTCAACCAACATCTGTGGTGCATGAAATTGATCTCACCTGCTGAAAGTAACTTTGAACATTATTTTAAATGGGAAGGAGCAAAGATATCTTGGGAATTAAGAATTTAATGAAGAAACACAGCTGGGGTTCCTTAATCATAATTCATTTCTCTGAAAGAAAGAGTAGTACCAAAAACATATTCAATAGTAAAGCATTGATGAGATTGGAATTAAATGCATTTATAACACATAAAAAAAATCATGTGGGCATGGTAATTGTACATCCACAGAATAAAGCAAGGAAATAAAACATTCATCCATAGAGAGAAAAGTCAACAACATGCATGATACATAATTTCCTCAAGCGCCAGTGGAAAATAGAATTGGTCCTATCCTTAAAATAATAGAAATTCCATTAGCAAGAATAATTACAACAAGGGGGGCCCATTGATATCGACCCTCAGACTATTGTCTTTCTCTATGAAAAGAATCCTTTTGATTTCATTATAATGAAGAAACAGATGAAGGAGAAAAGGAGAACTATTGTTGCATATCCTCGTGGATTATCTCAAAAATTTTGATAGCCTTTTGGATATACAATAATGAACCTCCTCTATCTTTGCTTTCATTATTCCTTTTATAGCCATTTTACCCAAATGTTGAATTTTCCATTTGTGAGGAATGTTTGGTGCAATGTCATCTAGAAATGATAATATACCATACATTGAGATAGCATTATTCAAATTAAGCCCTTTGCTAGTCAAAATTTAACATATCCAAGTTTCACGGGCCCACATAATTTTATATCTTATGCTTCCTTGAGGAATCACCACGAGGAGCTTGAGAATATGTTCCTACTTTCTATGTTATCTATACATATTTCCTCTTCTCTATGAAGCTTCTTAATGTCTACATAGTATCCCATCCTTGCAGAGATAAAATTCTTCCTTCTATTACAATTCTAACCGACTTGTCTACCTCTGACTGGGGGGTGTAATCATATTTTCCCAAATTCTAGGTCAAATATCCCAACAATGTTTCAACTTCAGGAGATTAATTTAGTTGGTTCAGGATTTCACTAGTTGTTGGGATAGTTGATTTATCAGGCACCAAAATGAGTCTAGGCATGGAATTTTGTATTAGCTTGAGGTGTATTGTTGCATAATATAATTTGATATTTGTATCCCATGGGCATGGGAGACCATTTTGAACCATACTATCAATAGTTTTGAAGAGGGGGAATAAAAATGCTTTGGAATCCTTCACTTTATTCTTAATAATCTCTATGCTACTGAATTTCCTTATACAACTTTCTATATCCATGTGGGAATATGTTCTATCATGGATGCCCAATACTCTCAATTGGTCAGGATTTGGAGAATGCACCACAGTTCTCACTATCTTGGTAGTTTGATATCTTCTTTTTATAACTTCTTGATTCTTTGTCAA
Source organism: Larix kaempferi (assembly GCA_027924585.1). NCBI lineage: Eukaryota > Viridiplantae > Streptophyta > Pinopsida > Pinales > Pinaceae > Larix > Larix kaempferi. Next base: position 4,039,019 of record BSBM01000770.1, read on the forward strand.
GTATTTCTTGAATTCATGATCAATGGCATTAAATTCTAGGAAAATTTGGAGGTGCGTTCTTATTAAAGGAAAACTATTAGATATGTATGTCAACATTATTTCTTTGGTTGTTGACGAGGTTACCATTTTGTCCTTTGTCAATTCCTCTTCTTTCTTGGTGTTCCATTCATTGATCTCTCCTTCTAGCACAAGAACATTTTTCCTCAGCTCATGTGATTTTTTCTCGAATTTGTCAAGTTTTTCTTTTTGGATATTGAGGTCATGTTTCCTCATATCAACTAGTTCCTCCATTTCAACAGCTTTCCTTTGATTATCAGTTGCCTTGGTCTTCCACTCCATACACTCTTTATCCAACTACACAAACCTTTTTTATATGATGGATATGGTCCGTGTAGATACCACTAGTTGGCTCCTTAAGGGGGACACCTTTAGCTCTTCCCTTGCTTCTACAAGTTTACACTTAAATAATTAATTTTCCTCACCCACTTGGAAGTTTAAATCCCAGGAAGAATTCTCCTTCTAATCAAGTTCCTTTATTCTCTCATCATTGATGATTTTTTAGCAAATAAGGAGGTTTTTTATTTCCGCAAAAAAATTAGCTCTGTAGTAAGCTTTTACTCCTCCTCTATCATATGGTGAGTGACTAGGAGAGATTGAGTCATCTAGAAACTTTTCAAATCTTTTATCCTTTTGGATTTTTCATCTAGCAGAGAAATAAATTCTACTCAAACTTAGGACCATTTACCCGTAGGTAGCACCATGTTTTGTGGCTTGGTATTTTCATTTTCCAGGCTCTTTACTCTAGCGTTCAAAAATTGATTTTTGACCTACATGGTTTATGATTTATTCTTATATTCATTCATGGAGGATGTCACCTTAAGATACTTAGTGTAAAAAATACTATTTGACACATGTATTATATGATGATGATCAGGACGATCATATGTGATGAGCATCAGTTTGATGCTCTAGATGTTTTACATAAGGATGATGTATTGTATGATGATGATCAGTATGATCATGAGCATGAGGAGGATGCTCCGTGCGAGGATGATCAGGTGGATCATGAGTATCAGGTTGATACTCCATGGTCGTGGATAGGTTGTGCAAGTAGCATAGAAAAGAGCCTGGGAGATCTGATAGGTTGAGTTGTGTTCTCGTAAAAGTCTTGGGATGCTCTTTCGAGGTTTTGCTACAAATAGCATAGAAAAGACCCTGGGAGATCCGATAGGTTGAGCTGTGTGCTCATAAAATTTCTGGGATGCTCTTTTGAGGTTTTTCTACATAAGGTATGTAATCAGTCCTAGAGATCCAATAGGTTGAGCTGTGTGCTCGTAAAATTCCTGGGATTCTCTTCAAAGATCTTGCAGGTTGCAAGACACTCTTTTAAGGTTTTTCTTAACCACATGTAAAAGATCCTGGGAGATCCGATAGATTGAGTTTTGTGCTCGTAAAAGTCCTGGGATGCTCTTTTGAGGTTTTGTGGTGGTCACATGTAAAATATCCCGGGAGATCCGATATGTTGAGCAGTAAGCTCGTAAAATTCCTAGGATGCTCTTTCGAGGTTTTGTTGATGCACGTAATCAATCCTAAGAATTCCACGAGATGGAACGCTCGTAGAGATGATGAATAACTACAGGAGGCTAGGCCTACATCCAACATGAAAAAGGTTTGGCTTTGTAGAACTTCCTATGATGAGAAGAATTGAGAGATAGCCCAGTGATCGAGATGAAAAGTACAGCAGTAGTGACGAGGATGCTCCGTGATCCGGTGGCGATGATCCAACTCCAGAATTGAAGACTTGTGACTATATGTATTGATGACTTGTGTCAAGAGAATACCTTCCTAATTAAGAGGGAGTGTTGATGTATTTGTAACTTTGGAAGATATTCACTTGTATATTGTATGTATTACATTTGTACTTTATTGTATCCCCAACGGAGATGTATTATTCCTCTGATTGGAACTGTCATCATTTGTATTTGTAAGTGTCGCAAGTATTATTGTAAGTGTTGCAACTTACATTTGATGGGTTATTAGACCACCTTAGAGGGGTCGTCCCAGTGTGGGTTAAAGGGTTATTAGACCACCCTAGTGGGGTCGGCCCAATGACATGTGGATGGGTTATTAGGCTTCATTAGGAAGTCGGCCCAGTTAGAGTAAAAGGAAAGTCACAGTAAAGTATAAATAGAGAGTGTAACTCTCTCATTTATTCATTCACACACTCACTCACTTTGCATTAGTGAGAGAGAGGAGGAGTGCGCACAAGTGGAGGAGGAGCATCTACTAGGATAATATCTATTCTTTTGGGGTTTGATCTTTGTGATCTTTGTATTGATGCTCATTCTATCTCTGAGGAAGTTGCGGTGTTTTTCACCTTCTTGGTTTTCCTCGATGAAATGATTTGTGTCTCTTATATCTTGTGTTTGATATGTTGTACATGATGTTCTCTCAGTTAAGATCCTAGATAATATTGAATTAAATGCTGAAAAAATAACAATAGGTAGACTTGGTCTTATCAAAGCTCTTTTACTTATCATTCTTGGAGCTGGAGGCTCCTTTTGATGGATTATGATTCTTTTTTGGCTTGGATTCAAATGGATTTCCCTTCTACTTCCCTTTAGAATTCACACTATTGGAATCCCTAGCCATAAGAGCCTAATTCTGGGAGGCTTTCATGGATCCCATTTGAATCAATTTGTTTTGTTCTTGGATGAGGGATTTAGTGAATGCATCTAAAGAAGGCATTTTCCAATTGGGGATTGAAAATATCCCAGAGTGGAAGGTGGAAACAAATACTGAAAATTCAGGACCAAGCTTGCTTAGGATGGATAGCACCAGCTGCTCATCCTTCTTGTCAATTCCACATTGTTTGCACTACATAGCCAAGTACTTGAAATTTGAAAATAACCATTGTATGGTTTCGAAACTGCTGGGTTGAAGAACAATTAATTCATTCTCCAAAACGTGGCCTCTCATCTCATATTGCTTTCCAAATAGAGTTTCAATATTCTTCCAAAACTACCTTGGGGTCTTCAGTCCATTAAGATGGAAGAGTAATTCTTTGGAGATGTGAATAGACATAAAAGAAAATTCCTCATCTAACTTGTTCAGGTACTTTTCTTTCTAAATAGCTTCCCTAGGTTCGACCTCCTTGCTCATTGTGACCCTGTAAAGACTCTTGTTGCACAAGACTATCTGCATATCTTCCCTCCAATCCAGATAATTGAAGGGTGTTAGGATATTTGGTGTCAAAGGAGCATTCGAATTCTCCATCTCTAGTTATTGGAGCGAATGCAAACTACTACTGTTGCTTCTCAAAATCCTGTAGAGAAATATCAAAATGAAGATAAAATAGCTCTATTGAACTTTGATATCATGTGAAATTCTGGAGCATAGCATATATTTAAGCCTAAGAATACCTCACAGTGATAGGATTAGCGAGGAGTAAGAATTACAGTGAAATGAGAAGTAAAATTAAACATGCATTGAAACTCAGATGTGCACAAAAAAGTGTGTCATATTCCATTAATAAGTATAGTCAACAACTATTGTACAATAAAGAGAATTCAAATACCAAGGGAGAATTTGAATCCATGTCAGACTAGCCTAGGAAATGTCACCACAACAATGATCCAGAAGTTCCAAACTCAACTGATTTTTAGTGAACTGAAGCTATTGCCAGTTAACTGATCAAGAAGGGCACATAAGTGAGTTTGTCATGCAAAATCTCATGCAAACAGGATAGAGAGGGCGCATTAGATCACAATAAGTGTAAATTAGAGAACCAACCCCCCACTAGAGTCAGGAACTTAGGTGGACTGAACTGGATCACTGAGTAAGCTCCTAAAATGTAGGGAACTGATTCTGGATGGCCTAAAATCATGCATGTAGGGTGCATCAAGTGGAAAATGGGTCCTAGATGTAATCTGCACACCACTAGGGGGTCAATGACATCATCCAGTACTAGGAAAATACTAATAATACTAAGGTGGACAAGGTTGGAGTATAAAGTATCCTAACATAAAGCTATAAAATAGAAGGAAGGAATTACTAGCATCTACCAATGTGTTATTTGCAAAGAATACAAGTAGCTATAATGCTATGGGAAAAACTGGAAGAATTGCCTTATGCCTATCTGCAAGTTGAGCATTAAATCATAATTTTTGTGGCTTTTAATTATTGTTTCACTTGGTTTCTTAACCTTCATCGGTTGTTTCATTTTGCGTCGTATTGAGCTCTTGGATGGTATGGTAAACATATTATCTCTCACAAGTTCATTGATTAGGACACCTTGAATGTACTCCCTTTCCAGAACTGGCATAGTTGCATCATTTGATTCCTTTTCCTCACATTCTAAAACAACTTCTCCTACAGTCTATGAACCATCTTGACCACGAACACTTTCAAGAGCACCTTCAAGACTCCAACGTCTTTGTAAATGTACACTTCTATCAGGTGTTTTCTCTGAACTCAAGATTTCACCTATAAGAAATTTATCAGAAGAAATACGACTTGATCTCTGCAAATTACGTATCTTAAAATTCCCTAGATCCATAGAAGAAGTTTGACCTAACTTTACAGAATTATGGTTCACTTGATGCTGGGATGAGTTTTCTTTTTGGTCTTCCCAACTAAAAGAACTCTGCCATAGCTCAAGTACTTTTGGAAGTCTGCTTTCGACTGGAAAAATGTCCCTTTTCCATCCTTGAAACCCCTGCTCCATGTCCCAACATAACAACCCCCATATGACTAGGTATAGACTCCAAAACCATGCACCAATCCATCTAACCAGTTTCCATTAAATGAATCTCCACTCAATCAAGTTAAAATACCTTTACCTTACATTTTACCTCCTTTCCCATCCCCTATGTAGACAATTCCATTTTTCCATATATACTTCCCAATCGCCTCTGGCACTCCCTGATTCCATAAACCTTCATAAACATCCCCATCATTGAATAGATTTTCTAGCCCCATCCATGTTTTACATTCAAAGTCCACCTCCCTTGAGAAGTGGTACCATAAATTCAAGTATATGTCCCAAAACCATGCATAAATCCACCCAAGAAATCACCTTCATAAATAGCTCCAGATTCCCATGAAAATTTTCCCCTTGCAATATTTTTTCCTCTTATCCAATCACCCTCATAAATGCACCCATTAGGCCATAAAAACTTCCCTATGCCATCTGGAAGGTCCCCACAAAAGGATCCAACAAAAAAATCACCATTTGGAAAATATTTTTCTCCTATTCTATGGCATCCTACTTCAATTTATTTTCTAAAATCCTCTCCATCTATCTCAATAGAAGCTTTCCCCCTGTCCTTGAAAGAAGATAATTCCAAGGATAATGTCATGTCATCAACTGATCGTTGTGTTGATTTTTCCTCATCATCGACATTGGACATAGGGAAAGACATGCATAAAACACTTGAAGGTGTCATTTTTACATAAATTAAACTACCCAGGATTCACCACTTTTGAATCATACTGTAGCAAACTGCTAATTTTTTGTATGAGACACAAATGACTCTTAAACAACACATTTTGATCTCTTACTACTAAACCTAATAAAAAAGGATAAGAGGTAGGAAACATATTAGATAAAAATTATGTCTTGATTGTGACATCCACTGCAGTGATGCTACAAAATATTTTGTCATTCTTCAAAGAGTGCTAAATATTTAGACAAAGGAAAATGAAAAAACTATTTGGTTCACTTTGTTATGAGTATATTTGCAAGTAGAAACCCGAATGGATGCACAAACAAATATAAATTCATTTATTCCCATATAGAAAAAAGTTTCAAATGTCGAGCAACGATTGTCATCTCTAAAACATAAACAACAATCTCAAACAAAAAATAATCCAAACAAATGATATAAACAGTAATTCATACCTCTGCACAAGATCATGTACTGATATTTCCAGAAATTCATGGAAAGTATAAATTTTTACTTTTAACATGGGTCCTCCATTTCATGTTGAAAAGTAGATAGCACACATGAAAATTCATTTACATTACAAACAAATATTAGAAGTCCATAGAAAGGCCCAGCTGAGGCTTCATCCTGTCACATTAGAAGCCTTCCCACAATATTTGATTAATCAATGTAAGTTCTTAATCTTCAAGATTCTACTTGCTTGTTTTCTCCTCTTATTTAAATGTGTAGATCCTCCAACACCATTCCTCTTTTGAGATAGATCTTATTTTCCATACTTTCACCATAATGCTTTTTAGAGACCCCTTTCTTTCTCTTTCCAATTTTTTCTTGTTTGTCCCCATCTGTTTTAGTCGTGCTCTTTCCAAACTCACTTTGTTTATGCTTACTAGAAATTTTCCTTGTCAGAGAAGAATTTTTACCGAATAACTTACTCTTATTCCATCTGTGGAACTTGACCTTTTCCATTCTTTGTTGTGTTATTTTTAAAACCCATGGAATCTCTCCTTGCTTCTAGAAACACCAGCCATAAATTCTGCAGAAGGGAAACATCAAATTATCACTTAAGAATACAAGTAAATTTTGAGAGGTAATAAATATTAAACAACATTCAACAAGTTCTAGAAGTTGGAAATAAGAGAACAAACTTGAATCAGGTTCTTCACCAACTTCCTATTGATACTAGTCTACACCATCAATATCATCATTATCATTTTGTTCCACACCCTCAACTTCAGTGGGTGGTTTCATCAAATTTGGCCATCTCTTCAATGGTTGCTTGGAAATTATGAAATTTCAATAACAAATTGTATACTTAATCCAAATTGATGAAAAGTAATGGGATCAACATTATTCTTCCACAAAAAAACATATTAAATAACATTCAACAAGTTTTAGAAGTTGGAAATAAAAGAATAAACTTGAATCAGGTTCTTCACCAAATTCCTATTAATACCATCCTACATCAATATCATCATTATCATTTTGTTCCACACCCTCAACTTTAGTGGGTGGTTTTTGTTGGAATCTTCTCACCATCATTTTTGTATTTTTCATGCCTGCACGCAATTCTGCATGCATCCAGTCATCATATTGGTGGTCTCCCAACACCTAGATCCTATTTTCAGCTCCCTAGATCCTGTCTTCAGCCCCCAGTATCCCTCCTACCTACTTGATGCACCTTGTTTTCCTCACGTGGCTCACATGTGCGCCTTATCTCACCTACCAGGAGTTTAACAGTCAATTAGAGCATTTATTATCCAGTTGGTGCATTTATTGCTCAGTTTAACTACTTGTAGCTCCCACTTGTCTATTTTGGAGTGCCACTTGACCTTCTGATAGCCTCATGCACCCTCCTTGGAGTTTTCATCCCATGATTTTTGCTCACATGGTTCAGTTAGACTTAGTTAGACTCATTTGATTGACTATTGACCATTTATGACTGCCACTACTAATTGGATGATGTCTGCAATGTTATCCAAGCTATACACTGAGGATGATTCGAATGAACTCTTGGCTAATTCGAATTCTCTTGATAGTTATTGTATTGTATTAAGTTATTATTCATTATTCAGAGTGCCAGCTTACAGCTAATGTATGATACAACAATTTTTCTCCATTTTCTGTGTAATGAGTGATTATTGATTCAATATTTCTTCTTCTTCTTTCTGCACTACATGAGTAAATTCTAGTGAGGTCTTCTATTGCTCAGTGATCCTACTTCTGAAATATTACATGGTATCAGAGATGACAACAACTATTCGAATTCCAGCGTGTAGCAGTTGTAGTAATTCCTTGAGCAGTTGTTTTTCATTGAGCACCAGAAGCCTCTAAATTTCCACAACAAATCCTGGTGCTATTTCCTTGAATTCACTGGAGAAATCTAGTGAGGTCTAGCCAGGTGTGAAGGACTTAGCCACATGTGCTCATTGTCCTAAGGAAGTGTTCAATTCAAATTGCAACATATTTTCTTTTCATAATTCTCATTTGTTTTGCAGGAATCTCCCTCTCTCAGCTTCGAATTCTTCAGTATCATGGATCTCAAGTTGAACTCATTAAACTACTTTGAATGAAAGGCTAAAATGGACATCTTCTTGAAATTGAAGAGTCTTTCTAGAGTGGTGAATGGTTCAGCAGTTGATCCAATTGGTGCAGTAGAGAAATCCAAGTACTTAGACAAGCTTGATGAAGCTGTAGTACTGTTTCTACTCATCATTTCTGAAGATTTGCACTTTCATGTTATCGAATTGAAGACTCCAATGGAGGTTTGGGACAAGCTCGAATCCCTCCTTGGCCAGAAATATGATTTGAAGGGGCATACACTAGAAAATGAGCCCAAGCAGTTTCTCAACAAATTCAAGAGCTTGATTTCACAGTTGAAGAGGTATGGGATTGAGAAGGAAGAAAAAAAACTCATCCTTTCCATCCTGTTGAAGCTAGGCCCTGATTATTTAGTGTTTTTTTCGGCCTTCCATTCAACAAGATTGTCCATTCCAAAATGGGAATTCCCTTCGCTTGAAGACTTCATCCAATCTCTCACACTTGAGGAGGAGAAGCTAGTACACATTGGAGTGATAAAAACCAACTTGGATTCAACTCTTGCAACCACTGAGATGAGAAGAGAGAATTTCAAAGGGAAATAAAAAAATTATGATAGAAATTCGAATGATACAAAGCAGAAGGAGGCTCCCATACAGTCAGATGGAGCCTCGAATTGTAAGAAGGAAAATCACACTCAGAAGGGAAAATCCAAGTGCACATACTGTAATCGAGTTTATCACCCTGAAAGTTCATGCATGAAGAAGACCATAGATCTCATGGCCTCACTCCTTGAGAAGAATAATATCCCAATAACTGCATGTGTTAGGAAGAAAGAGAGTGAACTATCTGGATTTGAGAACAAAGAGAGATGCCATGCCCTCATGGCAGGTGCATCAACTCAATCCTCCTTCATCATAGATTTTGGAGCATCTAGGCATATGTCTTCCTCCAAGAATCTCTTCACTGGATTCGAAGCTACTGTTGGACCATCCATTATGTTGGGGAATGATTCCAATGTCTCCTCTGAGGGGATTGGAAGAATCAAACTAGACCATGGATACTTCTCAGATGTACTCTATGTCCCCACTCTCACTATTTACTAATCTACTTTCAGTATATCAGATGACCCATACTGGAGAGCTCAAGAGGGTGATCTTCTCTCCAAATGAGGTCGAGATCAAAGACATTGTATCAGGTTCTACTATTGCAAAAGGAGTTGCAAATCATAAGTCAAAACTGTATGAGTTCTCCCACTTCTTACCTCTCTCAAAGCAATCTGCTCTCCACACTCATGCCAATGAAGAGAGTAGATTGTCACATGAAAGATTTGGGAATCTTGACTATCAATACTTGCAATACATGCATACTAAATAGATGGTTGAAGGGCTTCCCAAGATCAAATTTTCCCAATGCACCTGCAAAGGTTGCTTGAATGGCAAAGATTCAGTGAATAAAGTTGAGAAAAAGAAGATTCAGAAGGTAGAGCGAATGCTAGATCTAGATCCATAAGAACCTGAAGATCTAGCAACAAAGGTTCCAACTCCAATTGCATCATGGGCCACCACTACTGCTCCATCCACCAATGATCTTGTTGGAGATACATCATCTTCAAGAACAACTAGATCTAATCTACTCTCTCACATAGATCCATTTCTAGATGAGAGATGCTTTCTTATGATTGGATCAGATCTAAAGACATTCTTTGAAGCCTACTAAGATCCAAGATGGGTAGTAGCTATGGATGAAGAGTATGAGTCTCTTAAAAGAAATGAAACTTGGGAGATTTTTTCTCTCCTACCTGGGAGGAAGCTTGTTCAATGCAAGTGGGTTTACATAACTAGTATGGACTTTGATGGGGTCACTAGAAAATACAAGGCTTGACTGGTTGCAAAGGGTTACTCCCAAGTCCATGGAATTGACTACTCAGGGACATTCACACCTGTTTCTAAGATGGATTCCATCCATCTTGTTCTTGCTCTTGCAGCATCCAAGCACTGGGAAGTGCATCACATGGATGTCAAGAGTGCTTTCCTTCATGGAGATCTAGAGGAGGAGATCTACATGAAGAAACCTGAGGGGTATGTTGAAGAGTCTTCACTTATTTGCAGATTGATGAAGTCCTTGTATGGAATCAAGCAATTTCCCTGAGCATGGTATGCTAAAATGGACTCCTTCCTTCTGTCAGAAAAATTCTTGAGATGCAAATCTTATTCGAATGTCTACATGAGACATGGAGGTGACTCTCTACTTCTAATTGTTCTATATGTTGATGATATATTGATTACTGGGAGCAACACTTCATGCATCAGATCCATAAAAACAACCTTGCATAACTCCTCCATGTCAGATCTTGGGTTATTGAGACAGTTTCTTGGTCTTGAATTCACTCAGAGTGATTCAGGAATCAAGGTTTCACAATCCAAGTATGTTTCAAATATTGTTGACAGGTTCCACATGAGCGACTGCAAACCAACAACATTTCCTTTTCTTTCAGGGATCATCCTTGAGGATGGTTCTTCCACACCTTTGGTGGATAGTACACTGTATCGGCAGTTGATTGGGATTCTATTGTTTCTTACACACACTCGACCTGATATTTCCTATGCAGTTAATGTTGTTTCTAGATACATGCAGGAGTCTCATGAGCTTCACTGGAAGGAAGCAAAAAGGATCTTGCATTACTTGCAAGGGAGAAAGACCTATGGTATTCACTATGCAGCTGTGTCCCCTCTGGATCTTGTTGGCTATACTGACTCAGATTGGACTGGAGACAACTCAGATCGGAAGTCAACATCTGGTTTTGTTTTCATGATTGGATCTGGACCTATCTATTGGTCGAGAAAAAAGCATATTGCTTTAGCTCTTTCTTTAGCAGAGGCCGAGTATAGAGGTGCAGTTAATGCAACCACATAGTGCATCTAGTTGCGGGGAATCTTATCAGAGTTTGGGATTTGATTTAGTACTCCACCTGTCATCTATTGTGACAATCATATTTCTATTAGGATTTCCACAGATCTAGTTCTAAGACAGAGAACCAAACACATTGAGATACACATGCATTACATTAGAGGATTAGTGCATGAACAAATCATCTCACTGCTCTGACTTCCGACAAAAGAGAAGATTGCAGATATATTCACCAATACCTTCACGGTGAAGATTTTTAATTACCTTAGATCTCTTCTTGGGGTGAATGATGATATGCTACATTAGCATCCTTTAGTCTATTTTGAGGGAGGGCTTTCTTCCCATTGGGTTTTCCCTCTTTCCTCTTCTATTATTTAGATTGTTGTATGGGGTGACATTTGGTCTCAATCACCAAGGCCCTACTTTACCATTTCAGTTACTACCTCATAGTATAGCTTGCATGGGGGTTGTTGGAATATTCTCACCATCATTTTTGTATTTTGCATGCCTGCATGCAATTCTGCATGCATCTAATAATTTGCATGCAAATGCATGCATCTAGTCATCATATTGGTGGTCTCCCCAGCACCTTGAGCCTGTCTTCATCCCTAAGTAGACCTCCTACCTACCTGATGCACCTTGTTTTCCTCACCTGGCTCACAAGTGCAACTTATCTCACCTACCAAGATTTTAACAGTCAGTTAAAGCATTTATTATCCAGTTGGTGCATTCATTGCTTAATTTAACTACTTGTAGCTCCTAGTTGTCTATTTTGGAGTGCCACTTGACCTTTTGACAACCTCATGTGCCCTCCTTGGATTCTCCATCCTCTGATTTGTGCTCACATGGTTCAGTTAGACTCAGTTAGATTCATTTGAATCACTATTGACCATTTATGACTGCCACTACTGATTGGATGATGTCTCCAATGTTATCCAAGCTACACACTGAGGATGATTCGAATGACCTCTTGGCTAATTCAAATTCTCTTGACAGATATTGTATTGTATGTTGATGTATTTGTAAATTTGGAAGATATTCAATTTTATATTGTATGTATTACATTTGTACCTTATTATATCCCCAATGGAGATGTATTATTCCTCCGATTGGAAGTGTCTCCATGTGTGCTTGCAAGTGTCACAAGTTATATTGTAAATGCCGTAACTTATACTTGATGGGTTATTAGACCACCTTGATGGGGTCGGCCCTGTATGAGTCATGTGGGTCAAAGGGTTATTAGACCACCCTAGAGGGGTCGGCCTAGTCAACATTATGTTAAGTGGTTAAGTTGGGGCCAACCTAATTGAGTAAAGGTCAAGTGAAAGTTAGTGTATAAATAGAGAGTGTGTCTCTCTCATTTTACAAATTCTATTATTCACTCACTTTGCATTAGTGAGAGAAGAGGAGGGTGCGCACAAGTGGAGCAGAAGCATGCTACTGAATATATATATCTCTTGGGTTTGATCATGGTGATCCTTATATTGATGCTTATTCTATCTCTGAGGAAGTTGCAGGGTTTTTCACCTTCTTGGTTTTCGCCGGTGAAATGTTTTGTGTCTCTTGTCTCTTGTCTCTTATGCTTGATATCTTGTACATGTTGTTCTTTCAGTTAAGATCCTAGATCAGAATGAACTAAATTCTGAAAAACTAACATGGTATCAGAGCTAGCCTAAAGGAAGGCATGATATGGCATTTATGAGACTTGTTTCACTTGTGACAAATTGGAGGCTAGGGCTTGATATAGCAAAAAAAAGTCATCGTGGAACTTCCGCTATAAATCCATTTTTGTGAAGGTTCAGGATATGAAACTTTTACAAATTGTAGATAACAGTCCCATGTACCTTGTGTCTGAAGAACAACATCTAATTCATTGTACTTTGTGTTTAATGATCTGTACAATCTATGGTTTCTACATCTTCCAGATCTCAGTCATAAATAGGTGACCTAGGAAGAAAGGTCACAACTTGGGCTAGGAAGCTCCAAATGAAATTTTGTAAAAAGTGACAGTAAGAGCACAGACTTTAGTTTCTCAGGTAAATTCTTTAGAGGCTGAAATTGAACCAGTGACACGTGGCACTTTGTACAAGTTCGCTCTCTTGTTTTATTCCATAAACAGGTCAAGTTGTGACACTTGGAATAAATATCTCTCAAAGAATCCAATTGAGGTTATACCTGTGGGGTTGGAAATATGATAGGTCAGGCTACCACAAGCCAAATTTTTTGACCCTGTGGATTCGTAATTTAGGAGATGTACCATAAACAATAAGGTGCATTTTTCTATTAAAACATAATTGGATTCTGAGCACCTTCATTCTTGGCTTGTTACTGCTACGGGAATTTAGGGCTTCGGAGAAAGTTGAAATTTTTGGAATCGGAGACCATGGTTGAATGATCCTCATCAAAATCAAAATTTATAGACCAAGACCGAATTTTTTGGTTGGGCAGAAGGTCGGTCTTGATCAAACCCTAGTTTGGGATTTTGATCGAAAAGATGGAAAATTAGGGCTTCTGCAAAAGTTGGAATTTTTGAAGTCTGTGACCACGGCTAGAAGATACTAAAAAAAATCAAATTTTAGAGATTTGGATCAAAAATTTTGGTTGGGAAGAAGGGTGGGATTTATCAAACCCTAGTTCGGGGTCCTGTCTAGTGAATCCAGAAGTTTCAAAGGCAATTTTGAGGTGTCAAATTTTGCAGTACTTTTCAAAATTGAAGTATACCAGCTTGATCAACTCAGCAAGCCACATCTTTCCATCCATTCAGAAGTTTGAAATTCAAAGTTTGAATTTTTAGGGTTTCGCTGACAAACCCTAATACAGCTCTAGATCTAGTTTCAACAAATCAAAGTGGATTGGGTTAATCCTAGAAAAGAATGAATTGGACTCCTGCATAAGTGAAGAAGTTCCAGTTCCAGAGGGAGATGAGAATGAGGCTTTACATGAGAAGGCTACAAGCAATACCGATAGGTATGACTTGAAGAGATACAGGTATGTTTTGAAATTTGTTCATGATTAAGTTTATGATATGTTTGTCTTCATATTATTGAGGTTAGTACAATCTTGATTAATCTTAGACTTGTCTCATTAGCCTAGTAAAAGTATGAATGCATGTGAATGATAGAAGACATTGATTGATTAGGGTTATGACACTTATGATTGTACTAATGCACTGTGGTATTGTATGAGGATGATGTTGTCCGCTAACATGAAAGGTACAAATCAAGTTCTAGATCAAGAACATATAACCATGGTGACATGAAGACAAAGACTCATCCATAGTCATGGATAACATAGAAGCTCCACTTAAGAGGTATGTATAACTTTGGTTCTACAATGGTTAACTTATGAGTTATGCAGGTTACTAAGCACAAGTCATTGAAGAGAACAAGAAGACATTGTTTGGGTATGTTAGACATAACTAGAAAACATGATAACCAAGTATGTTTTTCCTATATCAAGTTAGAATCCTACCTTGTGTTAGGATATTATACTTTTGTATGAATGATAATGTTTATTCTTGAAGTTAGAAGTTTGAGTAATCAACAGTTTATGCATATTATGTTTCTTACTTTGATTGATGATATGACTAACTAGAAGAGTCTATGAAGAACCTGCAATAATTAATTAATGCAAATACACGAGATATCAGAAATAACAAAAGTCAGAATCACTTTTAAATTGATCACAGGCCACTTCGAGGGGGCAACCTCCTTTGAGCAAGCTCAATACAATTAACTTCACGATCCTTCAATGACCTCAACACACACTTATATACTAAGTCTATGCGCAATACTATGAGTCAAAACCATGGGACATATAATACTATGGGATGGCTTACAAAGCATATGCATCCAATACTATGGGTCAATACTATGGGCTAATATAAACTATGGATCAACAAATACTACGGGACAACTTACAAAGCATATGTGTCTAGAAACAATATACTAACATAGTAAAGAGAAGGGTTGACATGGGTTCCTAACATCCCCTCTCCCTTAGACAAAGCTTTGTCCTCAAAGCTTTGGTTGGGGAAATTGCTATAGAATTTGAAGGAGTGGTTCCCCGATAGCATCCTCGGGTTTCAGTTCGGGCCACTGACGCCTTTGGAGTGTTAGGGAGGATTGCTTCGAAGGCTGTAGATGACGAAGAACCCTATTAGCTACATGGAAAGTGCGCTCAGAACGATGCTGATCGGCTTGTTGTTTCATTCAAATTCTAGCCATGTGAAGATTTTCTTGCAGAATGGGAAGAATTTGATCGCAGTTTAGAAGAACCGAGTCAATTTCCTAAACTGGGGAGCTGCTAAGGGTGTGTGGAAGAAGAAACGACAGTGTCTGTCCATAGACTGCTTCATATGGTGTCCTTTGAGATGTGGTATTCTACCACCAGAGCGCTTCTAGGAAATCCATAGAAATAGTTGGCCAAAGTTGTGTAGGGATGGGAAAGAGTTTGACCAATCCCAAAAGGAGTGTCATTTCACCCTTGTTGACCTGGAAAGTATCACAGTCAGCCACCATCTATTGAATTTTCATTTTTCAGTCCCTGTCAAAAGAAGTTATATTGTTCCCGGTCATACATTTTGAAGAACCCAAAGTGCCCTGCTGATGAAGAAGCATGGAGTTCATAGAAGAGATAGCCCTGTTGAACATATTGCAACCAATTTGGAACAAGCAGAGAAAGAGCTATAAGAGAAACTAGGTCATCAATTGTGCGAGAAGGAGCATCTGCCACAATATTGTCCTTACCCTTCTTGTAAGTGATCGTATAGGGATAACCCATGAGTTGGATAACCCATTTCCGGTGTGTTGGGGAGGAGACCCATTGTTCCAAAAAAATTTCCAGACTCTGGAGATTAGTCTTGATGCATAAATAATTCCCTAATAGGTATGGCTGCCACTTCTGTCCTGCATGCAAAATAGCCATCATTTCCTGCTGAGAGGTAGATGCGACTAAATTCTTACCAGAAAGGTCTCTTGAAGGTGGCAAGCTCATTAGTTCAGCAAAGACACCTACATATCTATCCAAGGAAGTAGTGGAGACCATTGATGGGTGCATCTGAATGGAATGGAGCTGAGCGATGACACCATGTGAATTCTTCTTAAGGATTTTTTCCAGGCGATGTGAACTGATGATGTGGAGAGACCCTGGTTGTAAGCCCAATAATTTGTGTTGTGCCCCATTGACTGAAAAATGCATCCAAAGTTCAGCAAAATGCCATAAGATGGGGCCAAGTGTGCATAACCATTGAACGTCCAAAACCACATCACATCCTCCTAAGGACAAGGAAAACATGTCAGAGCGTAGGTTATAATCTTCCATAGAGATATGCACATTGTGACACTTCCCCTTGCAAGGTAAGGTGCCCCCATTGGTAACCATGAATTCAAAGTTGGAGCAAGGATGGACAAAAAAATCAGCCTGTTTGGCAATCCGAGGGTCAATGAAGTTAGAGTGCTACCAGAATCAATGAGTATGGTAAGAGGGAACTTCTTGAAGTATCCCCTGACCTGCATTGTTTGTGGGGTTGTGACGTCGGTTACAGCATGGAGAGAGATCGCGGGTGGGTCGTCCTAAGATGGGGTGTCAACAGGCGGGTGATGAATGTCGACCTGATCATCTACTGTATCTGGAGCTTCTTAACCAAGTTCAGAGGCAGGAAGAGAATCCACATCCAAGAGGTAGAGCTTTTGTTAAACACATCTATGTCCCCGAGTGAATTTCTCATCACAATTATAACAAACCCCTTTTTCTCGGCGTGCCTGCATCTCGGTTTCAGACAAATGCTTGATAGGAGTTGGTCGAGGAGCTGGCGGGATGGGAGGTCGTTGAGAACCCATATTTCGAAAGGGAACAAAAGTGGGTTTGGAGCGTTGTTGGGCTGCAAGCTTGTTTTCTGCTAACTTAGCCAAACCTAGGACTTCCATCATTGTGTTGGGACATAACATTTTAACCTTTGACCGGATTTCATCCTTAAGACCACTGATAAAACAACTCCTATAAAATTCATCTGACAATCCTTCTGTGTGATTGGAGAGTTTCTCAAATTCTATTTGATACTCTGTCACTATGCCAGTTTGGTGAAGTTTAGTGAGTGCTCCTATGAAGTCGTCAAAAGCACTAGGACCAAATCATGGCAAAAGGAGTTGGCAAAAATATGTCCAGTTTGGCTCGGGATGAGCTTTGATGTACCAACGGTACCATTGAAGGGATTTATGTTCCAAATGAAAGGATGCAAGTGGAACTTTCTGGACATCAAAAGTATTATTCAAATTGAAATATTGTTCTGCACGGTATATCCATCCAGTCAGATCAGTACCATTGAAGGGAGGAAAATCAAGCTTCGGCCCACAAAAATTGCTGGAAGAAAAGTTCCCGGTGGCTGCAAAAGATTCTGGCTGTCGGTTATTTTTCATGGCTGAATGCTGAAGATGGAGGCTGAGAAAATTTTCATCCAAATCTTGGAGTTTGGTTTGGATGGCTGCAAGTGCTTCCTCCATGGTTTTTTCTCCTGCGCGGGTGACAACCACAACCAAGAGTTCTTTTTTTGTGGGGAGGGGGGGGGGGGGGCGGAATGGATAGAAAAACACACACAAAAGCTTATTTAGTAAAGGAAGATTTGGATTTGGGAAAAACTTGGATGGGTAATTAGGGTTTGACTAGGTTTTGGACACTTTCTGATGGACAGGGATGCAAAAAATGGGGATTTCAGAAGTGGGGTGAAAGAATGACAAAATTTGGTAGAGAGGGACAAAGAAGTAGAATTAGGAAAGGAACACGGTGGAAAAATTTGAAGGCGTTTGGGTGAAAATTGAAGGAGTTATGGAAAACCCTAAAAATAGACAAATGTGGGATTTCTGGTCTTGGGAAGTGAAATTTGCGATAGGGTTTTCAGGAATGAAATATGCAGAATGGGATTGCAGGGATGTCAGTGAAGTTTCAGGGAAAATAGAGTTGAAACAAGGGAGATCAGCAACAGCGACGCAGAATGGATCCACAACAGATGTATCTGCAATGACGTGGAAGGGATCGAAAATGGCTAGATCTGAAACGACGATTGGATCAGGAACGACTGCCAGAATAGATCTGGAGCAGAAGTGATTGGAAACAGTTCAGCTGAAAATAGATATGGACCCTAGGTATGTGCGGATTCCTATCAGTTCAGGGGATTCACTCGGCCACCAATGTTGTCTGATGGCTTGTGTATTGGGGCAGTACCCTGTTAGAAAAATAGGATCGTAGAGAAATAACAATAAAAAAAAATGAAAATATAATCACACATACACATTACAAGAGAGACACAGATATATCGTGGTTCATCCAACTTGGGCTACGTCCACACTAAATTTTCCAGTCCTTATTATTATTACCATCCAGCAAGGTGAAGGGATACAACCTGCAGCACAGCCGCTGCACTTCCTCTTCACTGTCTCATAGTCTCTCTCTCTTGATCTTAGAGATATTTACAATACATAAAACCTAATACATCGTACCCTAGCCGTATTACAAAGTCTTTCTTTTATATGGGAAATACAATGAGAAAATACCACGGGATACCCAAAAACCACGGGCCTGCAAAACAGCTGGCGAAAACATCCCCAAACCCCTAAAAATGCAGAATGGGTGTACAGTCCTCCGGGGTGCACGGCTAAGACAATATCATCTATGAGACTGGAAGATCTGGCTCCACAACCAACAATCTCCCACTTGGAGACTGATCACAGCAATTCCACCGCTGCTGCACTTGCTGGACTTGGACTTGGAAAATTTCTCCTCTTCACCTTCATGCTAGAAGGCCAACTGAAACCAAGAAAGAACTCAATTTCTCTCTGGTCACTACCTTTTTGAACATGTCTGCAGGATTCTGGCTAGTATGTATATTTTCCAGCTTCAACAGTTCATCTTCCAGAACATAGCGTATGAAATGTTACTTGAGCTGTATATGTTTAGTCCTAGAATGGAATGTTGAGTTCTTTGTAAGATGAATGGCACTCTATCTTTCACTATACAACCTGCTATCCTTCTGCTTCTTACCCACTTCTTCCATAAACCTCTGCAACCAAATCATCTCTTTACTAGCCTCTGTAATAGCAACATACTATGCTTTTATTGTTGAAAGTGAAACAACCTTCTGCAGTTTCGAAATCCAGCTTACTGTTGTTCCACCTACAGTAAACACATACCTTGTGGTGATCCTCTAGCTATCCTTATCACCTGCCATATCTGCATCAACATATCCTTGTAGAACAATGTCTGAACCTCCAAAACATAATGCCTAAGTGGTGGTACCTCTCAAATACTTGAGAATCCACTGTACTTCCCTCCAATGTTCTTTACCTGGATTGTTCATATATCTGTTCACAACTCCCACTACATGTGCAATATATGGTCTTGTGCACCCCATGGCATACATCAAGCTGCCAACTGCTGATTGATAGGGGATCTTGGACATGTAATCTGTCTCTTCCTGTGTCTTGGGACACATTTTCGTACTTAGACTTAAATGGTTGTCCAAAAGTGTACTAACTGGTTTTGCATTCTGCATTCTGAACCTCTCCAGCACCTTTTGTATGTACTCACCCTGAGACAATGTCAATTTGTGATTTTTCCTGTCTCTTGTTATTCTCATACCAAGGATTTGCTTTGTAGCACCCAAATCCTTCATCACAAATAAATTAGCTAGCTTCCTTTTGAGTACATTTATATCCTGCATGTTAGACCCTACAACAAGCATGTCATCCACATAAAATAACAAGATAATATATCTTTCATTGTCTAGCTTCTTGAAATAAACACAGTGGTCAAAATGACATCTACTATAACCTTGTTCTGTCATAAACCTGTCAAATTTTAAATACTACTGCCTTGGAGCTTGCTTCAATCCATACAAACTCTTTTTCAACCTGCCTACCAAGTTTTCCTTACCTTTGACCTCATACCCTTGTGGCTGCTGCATATATATCTCTTCCTCCAAATCCCCATGAAGAAAGGTTGTTTTTACATCTAACTATTCAAGATGCAAATCTTCTACCGCCACTAGACTTAAGATAGCTAATTGAAGTCATCTTAACAACATGAGAAAATATTTCATTAAAATCAATACCTTTCTTTTGTGCAAACCCCTTTACAACAAGTTTGGCCTTGTACCGCTTCTTACCTCCTTCTTCTTCCTTCAACCTGTAAATCCATTTGTTCTGCAATGCTCTTTTACCAGCAGGCAACTGAACCAAATCCCAAGTCTGGTTTCCTACCAATTAGTCCATCTTCTCATTCATGCCTTGCTCCCACTTCTTTCTAGTTTCCACCTGCATTGCTTCTTCATAACATTTTGGCTCACCAGCATCAGTCATCAACAAATAATACATTGAAGGAGAGTATCATTCAAGGAGTCTACTTAACCTGGTAGATCTTCTTGTAGTTGCAGGAGTTTCAAGTACTTGTTGTTGTTCTTGATTTTTTGACACCTTTGGAACTTCATTTTCTTGAATTTCATAAAGTACTGTGTACTCTGTGGTTCCCTTTTCCTGTTTCTTTCCCTGCAACTGATCTTTATACATGACCCTTTCATTGAATATCACATCTCTACTCCTGATGATTTTGTTATTTTCATAATCCCATAAGCGATAACCAAATTCATCAACCCCATATCCAATAAAGGTACATTTCTTGGATTTAGCTTCAAGCTTTGTTCTATTATCTTTATCAATATGGACAAATGCTTCACAACCAAACGTTCTCAGAAATGAGTAGTTTACCTTTTTATCTGTCCATGCCTCCTCTGGAATACCACCATCCAAAGCACTTGAAGGTCCTCTGTTTATTAAATAAACAACAGTATTTACAGCATCCACCCAAAACTGTAAGGGCAATCCTACATGCAATCTCATACACCTTGCATGCTCCATGATCGTTCTGTTCATCCTTTCTAACACACCATTTTCTTGTGGTGTTCCTGGGACTATCTTCTCTCTACGAATCCCATGGTATGAACAATAACTATCAAACTCCTTGCCGCAGTACTCACCTCCATTATCAGATCTGAGACACTTTAACCTTTTTCCTGTCTCATTCTCAACCAAAGCTTTCCACTTCTTAAAGGTAGCAAACACATTAGATTTCTGTCTAATGCAATAAACCCAAGTTTTCCTAGTTGCATCATCAATAAATGTAACATAATAATGTGAGCCACCAAGAGATTGTACCTGAGCTAGTCCCCATACATATCTATGCACTAGCTCTAACTTTTCATTCCTCTTCTGTTTCCCAACCCTGAGAAATATGACTCTCTTTTGTTTTCCATAAACACAGTTTTCATAGAATTCCAAACTTACTTGCTTCAAACCTGGAAGCAACTTCCTTGAGTGGAGAATATGCATCCCCTTCTCACTCATGTGGCCAAGCCTATGATGCCACAATGCTATATCTGTTCTTGTGGAAGCTAAAGAAATAGAATGGTCAGTATTATGGGGACATAAATATAACGTACCTACCCTATATCCTTTTGCTATCACCATTGATCCTTTAGTGATCTTCCACCACTTTTATCCAAATGTAGATAGACAGCCGCCATCTCCCAACTTCCCTGTTGAGATTAGATTTATTTTCATAGCAGGAATATGCCTAACATCTTTTAACATCCATTCTGTTCCATTCTTAACTTTTATCTATACCTTACCCATTCCAAAAATTTTACATGGCTCATCATCACCCAATAAAACATGTCCAAAATCGCCAGGAACATACTCATGAAAGTATTTCCTATGGGGTGTAGAATGACATGAAGCTCCTAAATATACTACCCAATAATCACTAGTATTATCTAATGCAAGAATCAAAACATCTTGTAACACATCACTTGCTACATTTGCTTCTTGGTTAGTTTCTTTCTGTGCATCTCCTTTCCTCTTTAGAGATCTGTAGTCTTTCTTCATATGTCCTTTCTTTCCACAGTTCCAGCACTCTATCTTTCCCAGTCTGGACTTGGATCTGCTCGTTTTAGACTTCCCACGATTACCTTGGCTCTTTCCTCTCTCCTTTTGTCTTCCCCTAGTATCCATGGTCAACGCATTACCTAATGTCTCACCTGTGCTTTTTCTTCGCATTTCCTCACTAAGAATAACACCAATAACATCATCAAATTTCAAGGTGATTGAATCAGAGATAGAGTTACTTACAGCCATGACCAAGCTATTCCAGCTTTCTGGTAATGAACACAAGATGAGAAGAGACCTAACCTCATCATCGAAGTTCACACTTACAGAACTTAGTTGATTTGTAACCGTATTAAACTCATTTAAATGATCAATAACAGATCCACCTTCAGACATCTTCATATTAAATAAATGCTTCATTAGAAATACCTTGTTGGAGGCCGAGGATTTTTCATACAGCTTACCCAATGCACTCATAAAACCCTCCATTGTCGTTTCTTTTGAGATATTGAAAGTCACCGACGAAGCTAGGCTCAACCGTATTGTTCCCAGAGCCTTTCTGTCAAGAACCTCCCATTATTCGTCTTTCATAGCTGCCGGCTGCTTTGCTCTTCCTCCCAATGGTAGGAATAGATCCTTTTGGTACAGATAGTCCTCCATTTGCATCTTCCATAACTGGAAGTTTTGGCCGTTAAACTTCTTGGCCTTAAACTTTCCTTCTTCTGCCATTGCTCCCACTTGAACTAGAAACCCTAGCTTCTTGCGGGTTTATCTGCCAAATAGACCTTCAGCTCTGATATCAATTGTTAGAAAAACAAGATCGTAGAGAAATAACAATAAACAGAAATGCAAATATAATCACACATACACATTACAAGAGAGACATAGATATATCGTGGTTCACCCAACTTGGGCTACGTCCACACTGAATTTGTCAATCCTTATTATTATTACCGTCCAGCAAGGTGAAGGGATACAACCTGCAGCATAGTCGTTGCACTTCTTCTTCACTGTCTCACAGTCTCTCTCTCCTGATCTTAGATATCTTTACAATGCATAAAACCTAATACATCTTACCCTATCCGTATTACAAAGTCTTTCTTTTATAGGGGAAATACAATGGGAAAATACCATGGGATACCCAAAAACCATGGGCCTGCAAACAGTTGGTGAAAACAGCCTCAAACCCTTAAAAATGTAGAATGGGTGTACAATCCTCCAGGGTGCATGGTTAAGACAATATCATCTATGAGACTAGAAGATCTGACTCCACAACCAACATACCCCTCACTCCATGGCTCAAGTAAAACTAATAATCGCTTTGCCACAAACGACAGCTCTTGGTTTACCTCATGGGTGGGAACTAGTCAATCAGGTAGGGTTCGTTGCCCTTTTCGCTGGAAGGTCCTATCAATGGGACAACTACTGTGGGGTTCCTGTGGTACTCCTCACAATGAGTTTTATGGCTTATTCCCAAGTACTTCCCACAGTTAAGCGGATAGGGGTTATTCCCAGATCCGAACTTGCAATAGATGCGAAAAAAAAATTTGACAGAAATTCCACCCAATGAGCCCAAGAAAGTGCTCTGATACCAGATGTGAAGAACCTGCAATAATTAATTAATGCAAATACATGAGATATCAGAAATAACAGAACTCAGAATCACTTTTATATTGATCACAGGCCACTTCGAGGGGGCAACCTCCTTTGAGCAAGCTCAATACAATTAACTTCACGGTCCTTCAATGACCTCAACACACACTTATATACTAAGTCTATGCGCAATACTATGAGTCAAAACCATGGGACATATAATACTATGGGATGACTTACAAAGCATATGCGTCCAATACTATGGGTCAATACTATGGGCCAATATAAACTATGGATCAACAATTACTATGGGATGACTTACGAAGCATATGCATCCAACAACAATATACTAACATAGTAAAGAGAAGGGTTGAAACGGGTTCCTAACAGAGTCACATGGTCAATAAGTATATGCATAAGTAATAGAAGTCCTCCCTAAAACTTTGAATACTAATGCTTGTGATAAATTACCTGTGTGTGAAATAATCATGACCATGCATGTTAAGTTTATTTAGGATCATAATGTTTTGATAGTATTGAGATTATATTAATGGATTTATGATCATGTATGAGATCTTGAGGATGACACTAGTGCACACTTATGCATGCATAGTGGTCCATGATGAATATAATTTCAAGGACAGGTAATCCAGGAAGCAAAGATCAAGAGGGAGCACACTCCAGTAGTTTCTGCAAGGAAGCAAAGTTTGAAAGGGAGTCCACCCTACAACTAAACAAAGATAAGTACTTGAATTGTCATTTATTATATGATTACTTAAATGATGTTGTCCAGTCATGTACATAGATTTAGGATGTACATTTTGCATTTTAGAAAAGTTGCATTAATGAACAAGATACTACTAATATGCAAGTAATGGGTAAGTGGCCTATGGTACTGTACAACATTCCATTGCTACTTATCTAGAATGAAACCTCTTTGTTGACATGTTGGGAGTAGTGCAAACTCTTAACAATGTCCTGGTAGTGATGGAAGGAATCTAGAAAGTTACGGGATATGGATAAATGTTGTCTTGAAGCATTGGCTAAGATAATTGCATGACTATATGACATATATTCTTATGTGTAAGATTTTGTTCTGAAAACTATGAGAAGTTTCTAATCATGAAATTGCATTTGACTTGTAGGAAAGATCATGTACAATCACCTACAAAAGAAGGACTACAACATTTGTTCCAAGCAACGAAGTTAAAAGAAAACTATCTATTGAAGATATTGAAGAATCTGAAGTTCCCAGGATTTGGGATGCAGCAATGGAAGAATTCCATGATCAAGGAATACCAGTCGATCATGAAGAATGATGTTTGGGATGTGGTCCCGAGACCAGAAGGGATGTCTGTTGTGACTTCCAAGTGGATCTATAAGATCAAGCATGCTGCAAATGGTAGCATAGAGGAATACAAGGCGAGATTTGTAGCTCATGGCTTCTCCCAGAAAGAGGGGATAGATTTTGAAGAGACTTTTTCTCCTGTAGCCAGATACACTTCCATCAGAACAATACTTTCTCTGGCTGCAGTGATGAAGTGGAATATAAACAAGATGGATATGGTGTAGTCAAAGAGGAAGTGTATGTGGAGCAACCACTCGGTTTTGAGACACATGACAGGGAGTCATATATGTGTAGGTTGAAGAAATATGTGTATGGATTGAAGCAAGCTCCTAGAACTTGGTATGGTAGGATAGACAACTTTCTATCTAGTTTGGGCTTTACCAAGAGTAAAGCGGATTCCAACCTTTACTACAAGGCTGAGGAAGGAAATCCAGTGATACTACTATTGTATGTGGATGACCTGTCTGTTACAGGTGAGGATAGATTGATTGCCAACATGAAGAGGAAGCTTGCTGCCGAGTTCGAGATGAAAGACTTAAGGATGATGCATTACTTTCCAGGTATGGAGGTGTGGCCGAGTGCAGATGGAATCTTCCTTGGACAAGGGAAGTATGTAGTAGAGATCCTGAAGCGGTTTGGGATGATGGACTGCAAGGCCATGGCCACACCTATGGCATCGAACCTGAAGCTTACGTGTGATGCTTCATCTGATCCGGTTGATGTCACGGTGTATTGTCATATGATTGGGTCCTTGATGTACCTGATGAACACGAGACCAGATATTTGCTTTGCGGTGAATACATTGAGCCAGTTCCCGATGGATCCCGGAGGTGTTCACCTGGTTTCTATAAAGCATATTCTGAGGTACCTGAACGGTACGATTGATTATGGGCTCAAGTATGATGCGTATCAAAAGTTTAACCTGGAGGTTTATGTTGATTCAAATTGGGCAGGCAGTGCTGTAGATAGGAAGAGCACTTCTAGTTGTTGCTTCAGTATGGGATCAGGTGTGATCTCTTGGTTTAGTAGGAAGCAATCCTGCGTAACACTGAGTACAGCCGAAGCAAAGTATGTCGCACCTTGTTCGACTAGTTGTGAGGTAGTATGGATTAGGAAGCTATTGTCTGAGTTATTTGATCTCCCATTGGATGCTACTAGTATCTTTTGTGACAACCAGAGTTGTGTGAAGTTGTCTTCGAACCTGATGTTCCATGACAGGTCAAAGCACATTGAGATCAAATATCACTATATCAGGTATATGGTGCAAAGAGGAGCAATGAAGCTCTTGTATGTTGCGACGGATCAGCAGGTTACAAATGTGTTGATGAAACTACTACCCATAGTGAAGTTTGAGTACTTCATAGAGAGGCTTGGGGTTCTTCAAATTGAATATACTTCGAGGAAGAAGTGATGTGACACATTTGCAGGAGCCATTCCAAGCATGGTGAGAGGAGGATACTTCCCATGGTTGTGGATGTAAATGCTGTGTGATGAGCATCAGGACGATGCTCCAGTTACTGCTTTGGATATGCACCAGTTGGATGCTTTGTATGATCCGTTGGATCATGCATATTGATATGCATCAGTTGGATCATGTACATTGATATGCATAAGTTGGATGCTTTGTATGATCAGTTGCATCACGTATATGTATATGCATCAGGTGGATGCTTTGTATGATCAATTGGATCATGTATGATGACATGCATTAGGACGATGAAGTGTCGATGATCAAGATGATCATGTGTGATGAGTATTAGGACAATGCTCTGGATGACATGCATCAGGATAATGCTATGACGATGATAAAGATGATCATGTGTGATGAGTATCAGGATGATGCTCTGGATGACATGCATCAGGACGATGTAGTGATGATGATCAGGATGATCATGTGTGATGAGTATCAGGATGATACTCTGGAAGATTTGCATCACGATGATGCTATGATGATCAAGATGATCATGTACATCAGGATCATGTATGGTGAGTATCAGGTTGATACTCTGTGGCCGTGGACATGTTGTGTAGATGAGCATGTAAGTTGACCTAGGAGATCTTGCCGGTCGTGCTGCAGCACATAAAGGATCTTGGGATACTCTTTTGAGGCATTGCTCTGGGAGGACATGTAACTAGACCTGGGAGATCTTGTCGGTCGTACTGCGGCACATAAAGGATCATGGGATACTCTTTCAAGGATTTGTCCTATGGCTTATAATAGCACCCTGAGAGATCCGATAGGTTGAGCAGTACGCTTGTAATCAGTCCTGGGATGCTCTTTTGAGGCTTTGTGGTGACCACATGTAAGTAGACCTGAGAGATCTTGCCGGTCGTGCTTCAGCAAATAAAGGATCCCGGGATACTTTTTCGAGGCTTTGTGGTGGGGGTCACATGTAAGTTGACCTAGGAGATCTTTCCGGCCATGCTCCAGCACACAAAGGATCCTGGGATACTCTTTTGAGGCATTGTGACACATGTAATAAGTGTTGGTTGTGGAGCCAGATCTTCTAGTCTCATAGATGATATTATATCAGTCGTGTTTGTACCCCAGTTCTATATGATATGTAGGTGGACTGTACACTCACCCCAGCGGGGGGGTGTGGGGGGGCATCGCCCCCCAACAGGGTTCCAGGGAGGCCCGGGGGCCAGCGGTCCCCTGGCGGGGGTTTGGGGGCAGCGCCCCCGAAGAAAATTTTTGGGGTTGTTTTTCGCCAGCTGTTTTGCGGGCCCATGGTTTTGGGTATCCCGTGGTATTTTCCCATTGTATTTCCCTTATAAAAGAAAGACATTGTAATACGGATAGGGTTGTTGATGTATTAGGTTTTATGCATTGTAAAGATCTTTGAGATCAGGAGAGAGACTGTGAAACAAAGAAGAGGAAGTGCAGCGGTTGTGCTGCAGGTTGTATCCCTTCGACTTGCTGGACGGTAATAATAATAAGGACTGGCAAATTTAGTGTGGACGTAGCCCAAGTTGGGTGAACCACGATATATCTGTGTCTTGTAATGTGTATGTGTGATTATATTTGCATTTCTGTTTATTGTTATTGCTCTGCGATCCTGTTTTTCTAACAATAAGTCCCAAGGATTCCACAGTATGGCCAGTGTTGATGAAGACCTATAGGTGGTGGGTCTACATCCAACATGAAAGAGGGATGGCTCTATAGAACTTCCTATGACGAGAAGAATTATGAGATAGCCTAGTGATTGATATGTCGAGTACAGCAGCAGTGATGATGATGATGCTCCGTGATCCAGTGATGATGATCCACCTCCAGAATTGAAGACTTGTGCCTATATGTATTGATGACTTGTGTCAAGAGAATACCTTCCTAGTTAAGAGGGAGTGTTGATGTATTTGTAACTTAAGAAGATATTCACTTGTATATTGTATGTATTAAATTTGTACCTTATTGTATCCCCAATGGATATGTATTATTCCTCCGATTGGAAGTGTCATCATGTGTACTTGCAAGTGTCGCAAGTTATATTGTAAGTGTCGTAACTTATACTTGATGGGTTATTAGACCACCTTGATGGGGTCGGCCCTGTATGAGTCATGTGGGTCAAAGGGTTATTAGACCACCCTAGAGGGGTCGGCCCAATCAACAATATGTTAAGTGGTTAAGTTGGGGCTGACCTAGTTGAGTAAAGGTCAAGTGAAAGTTAGTGTATAAATAGAGAGTGTGTCTCTCTCATTTTACACATTCTATTATTCACTCACTTTGCATTAGTGAGAGAAGAGGAGGGTGCGTACAAGTGGAGGAGGAGCATGCTGCTGAAGATATCTATCTCTTGGGTTTGATCATGGTGATCCTTGTATTGATGCTTATTCTATCTTTGAGGAAGTTGCGGGGTTTTTCACCTTCTTGATTTTCCCCAGTGAAATGTTTTGTGTCTCTTGTCTCTTGTCTCGTATGCTTGATATGTTGTACATGTTGTTCTTTCAGTTAATATCCTAGATCAGAATGAATTAAATCATGAAAAACTAACATTGTATTAAGTTATTATTCATTATTTAGAGTGCTAGCTTATAGCTGATGTATGATACTACAGTCTTTCTCTATTTTATATGTAATGAGTGATTATTGATTCAACATTTCTTCTTCTGCTTTCTACACTACATGAGTAAATTCTAGTGAGTCCTGCTACTGCTGAGTGATCCTACTTTTGAAATATTACAGTTTCATCAAATTTGGCCATCTCTTCAATGCTTGCTTGGAAATTCTGCAATTTCAACAATAAATTGTATACTTAATCCAAATTGATGAAAATTAATGGGATCAACAATATTCTTCCACAAAAAAAGCTAGCAAATGTGTTCACTAAAAAACACATGAATTTCACCACCATTTCATCCAAATGTTGTACATCTGCACTTTTGTGGCCTCCCCGGTAGGAATGAATCATTTTACCTTCCAAGGTAGAAACTCAAATACCCATTGTACTTACAACCTATAACTACTAATTTCAGGTTCCTAGAAGCCAACCAAATGGCTTTTACAGCTCCAAAGATATTCTTGCACCAGAAATACAAATACAAGATATCCAGGTAGATGGATACTAGAAGACAACTAGACCATACACTGAAACCTTTAAAGCATAGAATCCTCCATGTTTGACAACTGCAAGCACATCTTCTATAGGTTATTTTACTTATCCCTTTCGATGAAGATTTGCTTCCTTCTTAGGACTCCTATGCTTCTGCAATACTTCTATTTGTTCTATGTTTTCTCTTAACATTTTGACCTCGTCGAGTGTGTTTTTAACTGTATCCAACCAAAACAAGTAGCTTACTTTGAATAGTAACAACTTGAAGCAGATGTACATAAATTTTATTGAACCACTCTTCACTATGATTATAATAAAGCAATGTCTTTATTGGTAATGTTTTCCACCAACAAATAAAATATAATTTTTAAACATGTACATAATTATTTTCAATCACCAATCCATAGAATTCTTGCCACGTAAATACATGTCTAAATCTCTCACATCATCATACATTGAGGACAAACTAGAAGAGAGAACTAGGACCTGGATGCTTATCTAACAATCAATTTTATTTCTAATAATCTTGTGTTAGAAATTTCTAAAATTTATAGAGGATCCATGATAAAAAATGTGGAGTGTGGTCATTGACTACACACACGCACACATGCTATAGGAGAAACATTGATAAAAGTTTAAAGTAATAACTTGAGCCTAAAGATAATTTCAAAAATATACTTTCTCCATAGAATGAAACAAGTTCTTCAAAATAACCTAAATTTCATAGCTATGGGTTGAAACACTTCCAACTTATGGCCTAACCAGGATATATCACTAAAGGTTATTATTTCTAGCAACAACTTTTACAGAGGAAAAAATCTGTCTAAACTACTGGATTCATGTCAAGTTCATTGTGAATCTAAGCAAACTAGTATTACACTCACTAGATCTTTCTGATAAGTGAGAACAAGCATCCCCATTATGCATTCCTCGTCTATATTCATTCAACATCATATGGAATCACTAAATAACAAGGCTAAATAAGAAAAAAATGAAGAGATAGTAAGCAACAAACCATATTCATGGAGATGATAGCTCCAGAACATAGGCCTTCTTCAACTTTCACAAGTTGCAAAGTCATATGTGGTCCAATTTCATGAAGCTTCACATAAATTTGAGTAGATGCTCAATTTTCTCAACCAAAATCATTCACAAGTTTCATTGTTTCTCCTACATACTCCTTATCATTCTCTAATCCATAATTTGGCCTATCAACAATAGATAGTCAGTCAGAATATGATTTTGCAAATGCAAGCACTACCCATATACAAACTTGTAACTCTTTCTACTTTTTACATATCTTATTGATTGTCCCTATAAAAGGCTTCAAACAAGTGTATACGAGCACTTGATAGTTATAAATTAACAAGAGTAAACATGAGCAACGTTTTTCATTTAAGGTTGGAATAGTTGGAAAAATCTATGTAGGGGAAACGTTTTTCCTCTAAACCCTAAAAATTTCATTCTTCTCCTGCAAGGTTAGCGATTGCACTTCTACAAGTCAAAATAATTCTCCAGCAATTGTTGTTAGAGAGACACAATTAGTTGTAGTAATGTAATAAAGGGTGGGATCCAATTTCCCTTTTTTCAACACCCCAAACATAGTAGTTGATTAAAAACACCGAGAAATTTGTATTGTTGATATTACAATCATGATCACAACATACACAAACCTTGGTTGTAGAAGGATGATTACTGACTACTCCTTGATCCTTAGATCAAAGATCCTAGTGGACCCATCCCCACTCGTAGAGCCATCAATTGATTATATTTTTACAAATACTCGCTCAGAAGACAAACCACAATAGCCATTTCAAGCCAATCATTTAGTTTTCCATGATAACCCTATTTGAATAAAGGGTTTGATTTATTCCATAATTATCCAGAGCACAACAAAACCTAATTCATATACATTTAATCATTCGTCAAAACCCTAATGCTTACCATCAAAATCCATCTAGTAGTTCCAAACTCAAGATCATAACAAGGCATTGTCACGAACCCAAATTTCATAAAAATTTAAAATTTTTCTAAGTGGTCTCTTCCCCCTTCCAAATAGTCTAATCGCCATTAAAAAGCTTTGCAGAATTATAAATATTTAATTAGTATCTAGATTTCTATTCAATAAATGCGACATTTAATACTTCATGAAATTATCATTGAATATTCATACAAGGGAGTTTGTACGTACTAACCTCAGGTGGTAGTTACGTTTGTATAATATGTGATTTTTATGCACTTCATTGGATTTCGTATGAAACTTTTGTACGTGAAAGGCCAATGTACTTGTATACTATATTTACATAACTATAACTTCACCATAGAGACCTTCCATGCATTGATAACATACTAGCACATATTCAAATACTACCCTTCTAGATTGAGGATTTACAAACTTGAACCAAAATAATACTTGTGTCTTTATGGAACTTTTTTGAACATATGAAATATCATTTAAATATCTTTGGCCGAGATGCATGCGACAAATTGGTTATAAACATCAATTATTAAGATAACTTATCTGAGAGGGAAAATCGTTCAATTGTCATGAAGGAACACACACATATAATAAATGCCATAGACAAAGAAACGAGACCAAAAATAACATGGTTCACCTGTACATGGGCTGGTCTACAAAAGGTGTGTGCATCATTTATTATTAGGCAAAAAATAATAGGATTACAATGAGCAACATGGTTGTTGCGACCAACTTCTTTCTTCTTCCAATAAGCCTCTATTGCATAGGACTTTACATGAATTTCTATATAAATCAGGTATCCTATATTGGATCCTTATTAACTTCATGGTGGTGGAATAGCCGTAACAAGAAAAAGGGCTAGAAGAGACTCTTATCTTCTCACAAAAATATACATAAACTAGCACCTAGATATTTAATGCAATCCTTGTTTAACATAATAATACTTGGATAGCTATATTTATCTCCCTAAGTCTCTCTTAATAATCTCAATTAGTACATAAAACTATTATCCATATGAATTCTTTAATATAATAAAAACAACTATATTTCCCTTTATAATATTATCCATATAAATTCTTTAACATAATGTTAATCACTATAATTTCCCTTATATCCATATGAATCCTTTAACATAATGTTAATCACTATAATTTCCTTTATATCCATATGAGTCCTTTAACATAATGTTAACAACTATGCTATTATCCATATAAATTCTTTAACATAATAAAAACAACTATAATTTCCTTTATACTATTATTAATAATGAGTTTTGCTAATATAATAAGAGCATCTATAATTCCATCCATAACTAGGGAGGTGTATTTATTATTTAAACAATTGCACCACATCTAACATAAGATACCAATTGATGTACCTTTTCAAAAATCAACATAATTGCACCACTCTATACGGCATGCACACTGCAACACAACAGATGGTGCTGTGGAGCTCATCTGCTACACAGTACAACATTACTTGTTGCCCAAACTTCTATGCAGCATGCTCCCCGAAGACAGAAATAACCTCCCGAAAATAAAGAATTTCCCAAAACAGAAGTTTTCATCTTCCATGACTATGTGGATTCCCCCCGATCAATCTAGGTTCTAAAAATTAGATAGTTTAGGTCTGAGTTTACCTAGAGGCAGATGGCGGTCTTCCAGAGCTCCGGCTTTCACTAGGGAGACAAGAAAGAAATGGTGAACAATAGTCGAGTTCTCCACGGCTTCAAAAAGGGGACAGATGGCATAGTCCTTCCAAACCGTATTCACATCTCCCTTCCAGCTTGACAGTGGATGGCGGATCACGGATATCATAAAATTCCTTCCAAGGTGACTATTGTATGAAGTACCTTACAATAAATTCCTTTTAGGCTAAATATTTAGGCTTTCATAAATCCTTCTTTATATATGTACCTCTTAATATGTTAATTTTCTTTACTAGGTATTACATTCCCATTTATAACTCTTTCATATATCTATATATGTCAATACTATACTTCATACAAATTATCTTTTAATGTTATATATTAATAATCTCCTCCTTAATCTTTATAGTAAAATTATCAATTTATGGTATAGGTGTCGTTGTAGGCATTCTTATGTAGTTTCTAATTTATATAACTTTGAATACATTTGAAAGTATTACTATGACTAATAATATTTGGTTTACATAAGCATGTAGGCATTTACCCATCATCTTATCTTCCCACGATACTAATTATATCATTTTAGGATTTCACTTCTAGCTGTACTGAGATAGATTTAGTGATCACCTAAATTATATAGTGAGATCTAGTTAGCCTAAGTTAAATAGATGTTCCTTACCTCTCATTAGTGAATTCGGTTATCATCGTTTTTTGTCATTTTTTTGTCTCCTAACTATATAATATAATTTATGACTAGGAAAAATAACTGACAATGCTCACAAGGTCCACTGGTGGGGCCTTGGCCTTGGGCTCCTCACCATGGCCAATTAAAAATTTCATAATTACTTTTACAAACATAATAACAATAGGTGTTGAAATTGAGAGATGTTACATAGGTATATATTGCAACAAACAATAATAGAGCGACATAAAATAAAATAAAATAGAAGATCTAAGGTTTCTTTAATAATGAAATATTTTTAGGGTTCACCATTAATAATAGTGAATGGTGATTGTTTGGTTGGAACAGCTTCGACATATTGATATCATTAAGATCCTAGTGGGCGGCCTTCACTAACACCTCGGGGTTTTGGTGTAACGGTTCGTATTATTTGGTGTTAGAGCCTCCACCCAGGTTCAAGTCACAGAACGGGTGGCAACGTCGACATTGCAGTGTTCGTTCGGGGCTCGTATGACTCAAAGGGGACACCATCGTATGGGCACACATCCAGCCTAGAGTCTGGACTGTGGAGCGTAGTGAGATGTTAAGATCCTAGTGGGAGGCCTTCACTAACACCTTGGGGTTTTGGTGTAACGGTTCGTATCAGATATTAAAGATATTACAATATTGAAACCAAATTAACTAAATCTAAATTGGTGAAACAAAAAATATAAAATACCAAAATGGAAGATAGACTTGCAAGCATCCTCATGCCTTGCTGAAGCAGAAAAAGAACGTATAGAGGAGGCATATCTGACATTATCAGAAGGTGAGAACCTTGTCCTGAGAATGATCATAAACAATCGAGATATCATGGCATGTTCCATTCAAAACCCTCCCTCTTGGCCTCTCGTGTCCATCCCTTCCTACCAAAACCTCTTAATTTTGCAGGCTTAATTCATTGTGTTTGTTTTTTTGCTTTTGTTTTTGTTTTTCAATTTTTATATTTGTTAATATGACATATATTACATATAATATAATATTTAATTATAATATATATATATAAACTCTATTATATTGATATTATTACATATAATATATATTGATATTATTACATATTATATTGTATAACACATTAAGATATATTAATTTATTATATATAACATATAACTATAACATAATTAACATATAATTATTTATATTTTATCAAATTAAATATATTAATATGTATAATTATAATATATTAATAGTACTACATATTAACTACAATATATAATAACTATATAGTGGGTTGATAAACAATGTTATAACTTTATCAAATCGTGACCTCCAACCATGTTAATCACAAACCATGACCTATAATGGCTTCCAACTATATTGTTAATCATAAACCATGACCTCCAATGTTTATATATGTTAATGTCAACATTATAATGGCTTCCAACTATATTGTTAATCATAAACCATGACCTCCAATGTTTATATATGTTAATGTCAACATAAGGGTGTATAACTATGTTCTTAAACTATGACCTCCAACTATGTTGATAAAGTGGTGGACTCCAGGAATGTGTACTTTATTGAGGTATATATACCAAAAGTATACTTTAAATATCGATCAGGGAGCGTACAAACTTGAGAGGTACTCAATATTGTATGTGCACTATGAGATAATCTTTGTCATTCTAAGTGTCATGTGTATTCTAAAGGATATTATAAGGAAGCAGGAAATATTGTTCTAGGAAAACTGGAAAGCATAAAATGAAAGCATGTAAATCCTATCTTATCAAAGCAGGAAATGAAAACAAATCTATTTTATCAAAACAGGAAATGAAAGCATGTAAATCTATTCTATTAAAGCAGGAAATGAAAGCATGTAAATCCTACCTTATCAAAGAAGGAAATGAAATAAAATATATTTTATCAAAACAGGAAATGAAAGCATGTAAATATATTCTATTAAAGCAGGAAATGAAAGCATGTAAGACATTAACCTAAGGAACATAAATATAATCTGAAAGGAGAAAAGCTCCATTTAACTGTAATATAGATTTGATCTCATTCAAAACTGTTGTATTAAAAAGTGGAAATGAAGGTCTAAAAGTAGCTCATATGGATGATAGCTACAGGACTACAGACACTGTATTTCAGAACTACAGACGTGTTGTGGCCACAACAGATCCCATGTTTACTTAAGCACGGGAGCCCCGATCTTAATAAACACTATGGTGTTTGGGTGAGTCATTTTGTAAATGTTAGAATTTTGATTTTACCTCTAATGTTCTTCACCCATGCCTTTGGTTTGTTTGTTTGCAACTGTTGTTCATTTTTCAAAGGTGTTTTGGTCTAAAAGGAAAAGAAAGATAAATTTTTTATTATTTTGTTGATTGTTATCATCATTCCGAAAATTAGCATTTGGAGTCTCCAAAACCCGCAACCCGACATTTGCGGGTTACGGGACTGTTGTTTGAAATTTTGGTATTTAGTGATCCCGCAATCTGCAACCCAACATTTGCGGGTTGCGGAACTGATTGGTAATAAGACCAAGAAATAATTACCCTGAAACCCAAACTCCGCAATGGCGGCATTCAGCTTTCGGGACGGTTGTTTTTCGTTTATTTGCTGTGTGCTCCCAAAACCCGCAAACCGTAATTTCGGGATGCGGCTTTCGGGATGGATATTTTACGTCACAGTTCAACGTTCCAAAGCCCGCCACCCGCACAGTAGGTTTTCGGCTTTCGGAAATCCTTTTTTTACTTTCATTTTTGTGAACCCGCAACCCACAAATCCGTACTTTCGAATTTCGGCTTGCGGAATCTTTGAATAAAAAATTCATGAACGTAATTGAATTCAATTCCACATCCCGCTCTAGCTAATATCAGCTGTCCATTGTTATGAATTTGCGGCCACGTTGATTTTGGGTAATCAGTTAAGTCAAGATGCGCTATTTTGTCTATGGAAAGCTGGTTCTCCCAAATTATCAGTTTTTCTGTATAATTTGTAACAGTGGATACTACTACAAGATTATCAATTGCTTCATGTTGGATGGACACCATTGCTTTGCCTTAAGTTCGCCGTGTCTGGTCTCGAGTTTTGACGTTTTGTCATTTTTGCTCTGTTTATTAATGATCATCTATTTTCACTTAAAATCCGATTTCAAAGCTTCTATCCTTCTCATCGAAGTTGGGTCAGATTGATCCGATTTGTTACGTGTGAAGAACTGATCACCCATGTACTGGAACTCCTAATTGAGATTTTTTGAAGGTCAATTCTATCACCGCAGCCTCCATTTCCATTATTAATTACCAGTTATAATTATCGATGGGGGGTTTCCTATAACGATGTGATCGTAAAAGCAATTCAAAATCATGCAAGCAGTAATTGAACCTGTACTTCGCACAAGCTTAAACTCAAATCTTGGTTTTTTTCATGACAGTTGAAGTAATTATAATGGGTTCGCTGTGTAAGCTTAATCATTGCAAATTGCCTTGCTCAATCGGCATCACCCTGCCTATAGGTCTTAAAGTAGCAATTAACGTGAAAATTCTACATTGCTAATTGCTTTCTGTAATAGGAAACTTTCTGCGCAGCGTTTTGGGCATCCTGTTATCTAAAGATTTATCTAGGATGAGTAATTTCCATGCAGGAGGTGAACCTTCTAATATTCATGTTAATAATGAGGAACTTTACCCCTCGTTGTATCAAGAAACATTGTCACCACCATTTGATGTAGGTATTCCTGATCTTAGCAGCGACAGTAGTGAAGAGGAATTTGAAGCGTTATCTTCCTATGTGCAAAATTCCATGTGGCAGAGCAAGGAAATTCTGGAAGAACCAGCTGACCTTGATGATGATGTCATACAAGACTTTATAATCAATGGAGAATCCTTTAATGGATTTCTCTGTTTCTCACCATGAATTACCTGATCCTGAATTTCCTACAACAGATGTTTCACAAACAATGCCACCTGTCGAAGATAATGAACAATCTGTTATTGAATTTTTATGGTGCCACGAGACCCTATCTGATTAAAGAGCGAGTCTTTGTAACATCTTTTTGGTAATAAGGTGGCAGAAAAATCCTTCAAGCTAGAAAGAAGCAAGTTTTATTGGATCGACGGTTGGAGTCAATTTTTGTTATTTCTATTTTGTATAATTTCTCCTTTTGAGATTTTGGGTAAAATTTAGTATTTAAGGAGGAATGTTTCCCTTAGCAAATGGTTGGGAATTTTGGAATTACGATTCAGTAGGAGTATGGATTGAAGATGCTCTGTCTATTCGAGCCATTGTAATTTTTGTACAAGACTTTGATATGCAGTAAAGTTATCTTTATCCACCTTCTTGTGTTCTTCAAATTTCTTTGAGAATTGCATAGTTAAATGTTTCAAATTGTCATCAGCTATGCGTTCAATCTATTGCAAATCACTTATTGATGTATATGATCCTTCATATTGATTTTTCTGTATGTTTTGACTCATGCTCTGAATTGTTCTATTAAATTTCTTTGATTGAATAGTTCTCACTTTTATATTTCTGCAAATGATTCGATGCAACTAAATATGTATAATCAGTTGTTAATTTTTCAATTGACACAATGATTACAGATCAAGTATTTGAATGGGCTTAAACACTTTGAAGAATTGTCACTTAATTTCTTAATTGATAAAGCTTTAATTAACAAGTGACGAACCCGAAGACATTTTTGTTTAAGGTACTTAATCACTTGTTCATCTCACTTCAATTCTGATCTGCATGACATCAACTCTTCCTTTTAGGCTAGATCTGACTCAGAATAGGTTCTTACCTTAGGTAGGTTAAGTTAGGTTTTGGTAACTAGTTTTCACTTTGTTTTCCTTGATGGAAAAACTAATCTTTCACGATCAAATCTTTTACTTATAGAGTGCCAGCGGAGGCCAAATATCCATGGGTGATCACCACACGAAATAGCTCGAGGATAGAATTGCCCTTGCATAGGGTCTTTTGAAGCCTTTGGTTGGGTTTTCATCCCCTGTTGTGTGCCTTGGAACCCATTCCAGCATTTCGCACTCACCCTGCACCCCCGAGACATCAACAAATGGCGCTAGAAGGAGGGCCACTAGTAAAACGTGCCTAAGCAAACTACTAATAAGCCTCCTCCAGCAAGTACTTCAACGGTTCAAACCCGAATCCAGACTAGGGCTTCAACATCTGAACAACCAACTGATTCGCAACCTACAATTCTCCTTGTTACATCTGCGCAACTTAGAGTTATACCCGTTACACCGGTGGTACGACAGGAGAACTGAGGAGAAATCATCTTCATGTCGCCCTCAAGGGGACCCATTTTGTTAGAATAGTTATTGAAAACATCCGTCGATAGGGTTTTAAGAGTAGAACAACAACATCTTGCCGATCAAAGAAGATGCGGTCTGGAAACTCTAAACTTAGAAGGTGTTTTGCAGGCTAGCGATCGGGAAGAATAGCAAGTTCCCACCTCATAGACCTCTGATCCACTGATTCAACCGACTGATAGTTTTAACACACAGGATCGACATACAGCTCATCACCAATCTGAAAACCAAGACCTAGTCAATCGACCAAATTCTCCTGAATATAACCACGAGGCCACTCTCGTAGGAACACAAGGTCAACCAAATCTTGGAGCTGGTGGTCCACCACCGTCCCCTCCTTCATCTTCATCATCTTCCTCGGAAACAGAGAATTCTTCTAGTTTGTCATCTGAAGAAGAAGAACAAGAACCTCCAATGGCTGGAGAAGGTCAAAACAGACCTTGGCTTGACCAAGGTGCAGTTTTCATACCAGGAGATCAACATAGATTACCAAAGAATCCTGAAAAATGGTTGCCTAAATTCAACCCTGATGATAAAACGCCCGCGTTGGATCACATAAAAACTTTCATGCAAGCAATCAGGCTTAGAAGCATGGTATATGAGGATGTAGTATGTAGACTCTTTCCATACACTTTTGAGGGTAGAGCAGCCACTTGGTATTTTGCTTTACCAACCCAATCCATAACGTCCTAGGATGAATTCGAGAAACATTTTACCCAGAACTTCAGGGATGACAAAACACCGCAAGATCTTGTCTTAGAGTTGTCCTCCATGAAAGCCAAAGGAAAAGAAAGGGTAAAAGACTTTAACCAAAGGTTTTCATATCTCAAAAATAGAATTCCTGCCAATCTTCTTCCCGTTGAAGAATTATTGGTGGCTTATTATGAAAAGGGTCTTCCTCCCTCCATTGCAATATGGGTCAAAAGGGCATAGAAGGGTACTCTACTGGAAGCATTTGATGAAGCAATCCAAGTTGAGAAAGACATGTTTTGTCTGGATGACAACCCTGAATCATCAGAAGGACAACCTTCCACTTCCAGGAAGAAAATTGAGATTATCCCTAAACCCATAGTTCAGAACAAGGATTCATTTGATTTGACTGACATGAAGAAATTCCTTCAGAAGATGTCGAATGAGATGGTGGATTTGAAGAAAAACACTAACGATAATCAGAATCAGAATAGAGGTTTTGTAAGGCCACCGTTTAGGAGACCTTACCAGCCTCCACAAAATCCACCACCACCAAATCCAGCAGATGCACTCACAAACGACGAACTCTTTTCTATTTTTAGAGCATTGGCAGCAGAATCCCAAGTCACCCCTGACACTTCTAATGATCAGACTACCCCGGATCCTCCACTACCTGAAGAAGAAGCAGAATATGATCCACAGGTCGATGATGTGGGTTGCTTTTCGAAACTTCCTATGTGTGAAGAAGAAGAAGAACCTGAGGCGGTGTTTAACACACAACATCCTTATAATACAAGGTCAAGACCGTAGCCACCTCAAGAACCTTCATCTTCTTCCCCGGTTCCCACAAGTAACAAGACTGTCCCACAGAAGGATACAGTCCTCCCTCAAATGGAGTACAACCTGGTTGAAGACCTAAAAAGAGTCAAAGAAAACATATCTCTGTTTGAGCTACTGAATATTTTTGCTATGAGAGACTCTTTACCTAAAAACATGATAGTCAAACAACCTAGAGAGTCACAGAAAAATAATCTAGACTCTGTCACTAAAACTAATGATAAAAAAACATAAAGTAAGAGAACTCCTCCTTTCTTGCTTACTTTTGAGATTTTCAACCGGAATGTACACAACTGCATGATAGATTCGAGAGCATCATCAAATGTGATGCCCCTCTCTTTTTGTAGAAAATTGAATGCAACGTGGGAACCTTGTCCATCCCATATTGTGCAACTTTACAAATCCAAAGTCGGAGAGGTTGGAAAATTGAGAAACATTCTTCTCACACTGTCAGCTGATCCCAGGATCCATCAGACAGTTAACATTGTGATAGCTGACATCCCAGAAGCCTATGGGATGTGGTTAAGTAGGGACTGGTAATAGAAACTTAAGGGTTACTTTGCAACCGATTGGTCCCACTTATGGTTTCCATACAATGGTCAACCAAATAAAATTAAGATCAGCAGAGAACCTTTTATGAAATAGACAGTTACTGATCTTAATGATTCAAGTGAACCTGCTGGTTATCTCACCTCTCGTACAGAGCACTTTACATTCAATACCTTTTTCAGTGAGTTCTCAGCTGATGCCTCACCAGAAGAAAGCATTCATAATGAATCACATATCACTCAGGTTACTTCTGTACCTTTTTCTGGTGAAATTGTGCATAATTTATATAATGTGAATACAAATTTTAGATTAGACCCTGTCTCCCGGACTTTATTTTTCAATGGCTCCAAGTCCAAGGCGGGAGCTGGAGTGGGTTGTGTTCTTATCAATCCTAAAGGAATGAAAATCATGATTCCTTGCAGATTAGAATTTGACTGTACTAATAATGTAGCCGAATATGAAGCTCTTGTGCAGGGGCTCAGGAAGGCCATTGATTTGGGTGTTCAAGTAATAGAGTGCTGTGGGGACTCCGAAATTATAGTCAAGCAAGTGAGAAATAAGATACACTGCTTATCTCTGCATTTGGATAATTATCAAACGCTGCTAAGGGAGCTAACCAACTCATTTTCAACATTCAATATTAAATCAGTTCCTAGATCACAAAATTTTGATGCAGATCTGTTAGCAAACACAGCTTCTAGACTGATTCTGCCGGAAGGTCTGTCTCCTCAAACTTTTTCAATTGAATTGATGTACAAACCATCTATTCCAGATAATGTGACTGATTGGAAAGTGTTTGATGATGACCGATAGATAATTGACTTCCTCACTGCTCAAGATACGTTTCAAGACATGGCCATCGATGAAACAGAACATGAAAAGTCTCACACTGATTCCTCAAACGTCATCCCGAAGTCAGTGATCAATCTAGAAAAGTTTTACGATTTACAGGACAAATTCAAATCTCAGACTAATTGTAAAACTCAAAGTTCATCTTTGAATTATGAACGGGTCAACCTAGGCACCGAACAGGAACCTCATTTCATCAATTTGGGAATTGATTGCACCCCTGAAGAACGCATAGCCATTATTGCATTGTGTAAACAGTATAAATATGTCTTTGCCTGGACTTATGAAGAATTAAGAATGTTTGACACTAGCGTCATGTTCCACAACATACCCATGAAACCAGAGGTTAAGCCATTTCAACAAAAGCTGCGGAAAATGCACCCCAGTTTAGAGTCTTCTGTTAAAAAGGAACTGGAGAAGTTACTCAATGCTCGGATTATCTTTCCGGTCAGGCACACTCAGTGGATCGCCAACTTAGTACCTGTCCGTAAGAAAAATGGAGAAATTTGACTCCGTGTTGATTTCAAGAACCTAAATCGGGCTTCTGAGAAAGACAACTATCCTGTTCCACCTATGGAGCAGATTCTTTAGAAGGTAGCTGGGTCAGAGATGTTTTCCCTCCTGGATGGTTTTTCGGGGTATAACCAGGTTATGGTCATCCCGAACGATCAATTGAAAACAGCCTTCAGAACCCCATGGGGTACTTTTGCTTACAGACGGATGCCTTTCAGGTTGATCAATGCTGGAGCTACTTTTCAGAGAGCTATGGATATAGCATTCCGAGGGTTAATGCATAATTCTGTCGTGGTTTACCTTGACGATATCACTATTTACTCTAAAAAACAACATGAACATGTGTTCGCTTTAAAACAAGATTTTGATCGCTGCAGGAAATTCGGTATTTCTCTCAACCCGAAGAAATCTATTTTTGCAGTAACTAAAGGAAAACTTTCGGGCTTCAATGTTTCGAAAGAAGGTATGGTTATTGACCCTGAGCGTATAGAGGCCATTTCAAAAATTGGTTTACCCGGTTCGCGCAAAGCAATGCAATCCTTCCTAGGTAAGATCAATTTTGTACAGAGATTTGTACCAAATTTTGCTCAAATAGTCAAACCATTGCAACTCTTAGTCAAGAAAGATGTATAGTTTACTTGGCTGCAGGAATAGAGAGATGTGTTTATCAGAATTCGAAAAGCCATTGCAAAAGCTCTTGCCCTCATGTCCCCAGATTTTGATAAGGATTTCATTCTTTATACTTTTGCCACTGATTTTTTTTATGCAGCTGTGCTAACTCAAAAGCATGATAATGATGCAGAAATCCCCATCTCTTTCATGAGCTCAACATTCAAAGGTGCAGAGCTTAAATATTCATAGATTGATAAGCAAGCTTATGCAGTTTATAAATCTGTCAAACATTACAGACCCTACTTGCTGAAGTCCCTAACCAAAGTCATTGTTCCATATTCTGCTATCAGGAATGTCCTCATTCAGAAAGAGTTAAGGGAAAAGAGGGCCCATTGGATGACTGCCCTACAAGAATATGATCTTGAGATCAGACCGACAAAAAATGTAAAAGGACAGGGCCTTTGTCTTCTTATTGCAAAATCCAATGACCCCGCACAATAGCAGTCTGAATGGGATCATGAGGAAGAAATTCCCTCAGATGTTACATTATTGATGCCCCGACATCAGAATGGTATGACGATATCAAATTTTTTCTAAACCATGGGTTTGCTCCTGAAACTCTCGATTTTAAGAAAAGAAGAGCTTTAAGACTAAAGTCTGCTCCTTATCAATTCATTGATCAAGTTCTTTTCAGAAAAAAAATAATGATGGAGTATTTTTCAGATGCTTGGAAAAACATGAAACTGATGACATTTTGTTTCAATTTCATGCAGGTCTAGCTAGAGGCCATTTTTTAGGAGAGACGACAACACACAAGATTGTCGGAGCTGGATATTATTGGCCCACACTGTTTAAAGATTCCTATGATTATGTGAGAAAATGTGAGCCATGCCAGAAATGCACAGGGAAGT
Organism: Larix kaempferi; assembly: GCA_027924585.1. Taxonomy (NCBI): domain Eukaryota; kingdom Viridiplantae; phylum Streptophyta; class Pinopsida; order Pinales; family Pinaceae; genus Larix; species Larix kaempferi. The sequence continues at coordinate 4,082,911 of BSBM01000770.1, forward strand.
TTAGGAAACCTGCATTTCCTTTACAACCAGTTACGATTCAGTTTCCATTTCAACAATGGGGACTGGATTTTGTTGGGCCTATAAACCCTCCTTCATCTCTCCAACATAAGTATATTCTCACAACCATGGACTATTTCACTAGATGGGTTGAAGCAGCTCCTCTTAAACAATGCAATGCCACTCAAGTAATCTCTTTCCTTGACAGCCAGATTGTCACACGCTTTGGTGCTCCAGAGTATTTAGTTTTCTATAATGCATCCTACTTCTCTTCAATCGATATAACTGAATATGCCTTTGAGATGGGAATTAAGCTTAAATTTTCTGCCAATTATTACCCTCGGGGTAACGGCTTGGCTGAATCATCAAATAAAAACCTAATCAATATTCTCCAGAAAACTGTAGCCTCTCATCACAGAGATTGGCATACACAGTTGTATAATGCATTATGGGCAGATCGAATTACCCCAAAAGCAGCAATTGCAAACTCCCCATACTGTTTGGTTTATGGCAAAGAAGCCATTCTCCCCACTAATCTCACCATTCCTTCGTTACAATTGGCCCAGTCTATTCAAGAAGATGATTCTTCTCCCCTCCAGTAAAGAATTGACACCCTCTTGAAGCTAGAGGGGGATAGGGAAATAGCCAAGAACAAGTTGTATCATCATCAGCAGATGGTGAAGAGATGGTTTTATGAAAAATATTCTTCCGATAGGGAGTTTTCTATTGGTGACCTGGTTTTGAGGTGGGACAAGCAACGTAAAGATAAAAATATGTACACCAAGTTCCAACATCTTTGGCTCAGACCTTTCATTATTACAGAAAATATTGGTCCCAGTACAGTTCGTTTGCAGACATTGGAGGGAGTTGTAGACACCTAGGTGTGATTGGAGGGAGTTGTAGAGTCCTACCCGGTGAATATATCTCTTCTCAAAAAGTATTTCATCTGAGCAATCTGATGCACTTGTACATAGGTGTGATTTGTTTTTCAATCATTTGTTTTATTGCGTTCATATTTTGATTGGTTTTCTTGTTTTGTTATTGGTTTTCATTAATAAGGCTTCATACTTGTGGTAATGGCTTATGATCACTTTTGTTAGCAACAATTGCTTCTGAAGTTTCAACATCGTTATCAATCTTACTTTTTGGCTTTTGATTAGAATTTTCTCTGAAGAATAAACAGTCAAATAAGTGCAGTGCCTTTGGATACTTTTCACTTTGATCATTATCTTTCACCATGCTTTATCTGTGTAATTGAGGTATGGAGGATGGTCATCATTTCTCTATCTGGTGTTTCATGGTTGAATAGCATATCATAATAACCTAACCAGTTCCGATTGCTCATGGATCCTTTTACGATCACTTTGAATATGAAATTTGTTTAAAATTATAAGTTACTAAGTGGGTGGTCTTGTTATCAAGCCATCCCATTAGGTTCATAGGTGTTTAAAGTGGAATGACATCTTCACATCAAGCCACCACACTTGGAAGATGACTTTCCGTTCTGCTGGAAGGTGGAAGATCCTATTACAGGTCGGTCCATTCATGATCCGCAAAGCACTGGTGAGTAACATTATCACTATATGGTCACCAAGCCATGGTAATGCCTTGTAACTTATGCCAAAATAAAGTGTTTTCTTTTTATAAGATTTTGTTATATACAAGAACAGGGGGGTCTTATCACAAGCCAGTCCTGCTATGATCATGAGTTTGACCTTGGACTGGAATTATCACTATATGGTCACCAAGCCATGATGATTTCTTTTGGTCGTACAACCAGAAGACAAGGAGTCTCGTCATCGAGCTAGCTTGACCAGTTTCCAGATCGGGCCTGTGAATGGCACTGTTTCATCTGATCACCAAGTCAGTACAGTGGTCTTGTATCAACAAAATTTTATATTTATAAAAAAAAGAGAGAAGAAAAGAAAAGAAAAGACAAAAGATAAGATGATGAAGTGTTATTGAATATATATGTAATTAATAAACCAAGGAGATCTGTAATTAGGATATCCATGAGCATTTCTAAGACTGTGCCTAGATTCAACACAAGCTAGTTTTCTATGATTACATCATGGTAAATATTCGGTATCACTCTCTAAATCTCCTTATCAGATGAGTGTTATCTTTACAATGATCATTGATTGAGATTTATCCATTTTTATGTTCACTGTTTGTTGGTTGTTATCTTTTCAGTGTCTTCTAAGACTTGGGTTTCAAGAAATCGGTTGATCAACATGTTGTCTTTAGTTGGATTTGATTACAGAGATAACTAGTTCTTCCCAGCCAGTTTCCATTTGTTGTGGCCACAACAGATCCCATGCTTACTTAAGCACGAGAGCCCCGATCTTAATAAACACTATGGTGTTTGGGTGAGTCATTTTGTAAATGTTAGAATTTTGATTTTACCTCTAATGTTATTCACCCATGCCTTTGGTTTGTTTGTTTGCAACTGTTGTTCATTTTTCCAAGGTGTTTCGGTCTAAAAGGAAAAGAAAGCTAAATTTTTTATTATTTTGTTGATTGGTATCATCATTCCAAAAATTAGCATTTGGAGTCTCCGAAACCCGCAACCCGACATTTGCGGGTTACGGGATTGTTGTTTGAAATTTTGGTATTTAGTGATCCCGCAATCCGCAACCCAACATTTGCGGGTTGCAGAACTGATCGGTAATAAGACCAAGGAATAATTACCCCGAAACCCAAACTCCGCAATGGCGGCATTTGGCTTTCAGGATGGTCGTTTTTCGTTTATTTGCTGTGTGCTCCCAAAACCCGCAAACCGTAATTTCGGGATGGATATTTTACGTCACAGTTCAATGTTCTGAAGCCCCCCACCCGCACAGTAGGTTTTCGGCTTTCGGAAATCCTTTTTTTACTTTCATTTTTGTGAACCCGCAACCCACAAATCCGTACTTTCGGATTTCGGCTTGCTGAATCTTTGAATAAAAACTTCGTGAACGTAATTGAATTCAATTCCGCATCCCGCTTTAGCTAATCTCAGCCATCCATTGTTATGAATTTGCGGCCACATTGATTTTGGGTAATCAGTTAAGTCAGGATGCACTATTTTGTCTATGGAAACCTGGTTCTCCCAAATTATCAGTTTTTCTGTATAATTTGTAACAGTGGATACTACTACAATATTATCAATTGCTTCATGTTGGATGGACACCATTGCTCTGCCTTAAGTTCACCGTGTCTGGTCTCGAGCTTTGACATTTTGTCATTTTTGCTCCACTTATTAATGATCATCTCTTTTCACTTAAAATCCGATTTCAAAGCTTCTATCCTTCTCATCAAAGTTGGGTCAGATTGATCCGATTTGTTACGTGTGAAGAATTGATCACCCGTGTATTGGAACTCCTAATCGAGATTTTTTGTAGGTCAATTCTATCACTGCAGCCTCCATTTCCATTATTAATTACCAGTTATAATTATCGATGGGGGGTTTCCTATAACGATGTGATCGCAAAAGCAATTCAAAATCATGCAAGCAGTAAATGAACTTGTACTTCGCACAAGCTTAAACTCAAATCTCGGTTTTTTTCATGATAGTTGAAGTAATTATAATGGGTTCGATGTGTAAGTTTAATCATTGCAAATTGACTCGCTCAATCGACACCACCCTGTCTGTTGGTCTTAAAGTAGCAATTAACGTGAAAATTCTACATTTCTCATTGCTTTCTATAATAGGAAACTTTCTACGCAGCGTTTTGGGCATCCTGTTATCTAAAGATTTACCTAGGATAAGTAATTTCCATGCAGGAGGTGAACCTTCTAATATTCATGTTAATAATGAGGAACTTTACCCCTTGTTGTATCAAGAAACGTTGTCACCACCATTTGATGCAGGTATTCCTGATCTTAGCAGGGGCAGTAGTGAAGAGGACTTTGAAGCGTTATCTTCCTATGTGCAAAATTCCATGGGGCAGAGCAAGAAAATTCTGGAAGAACCAACTGACCTTGATGACGATGTCATACAAGACTTTATAATCAATGGAGAACCTGACGTACTGGCCACTGTTTCTGAAGTAAATCCTTTAATGGATTTCTCTGTTTCTGACCATGAATTACCTGATCCTAAATTTCCTACAGCAGATGTTTCACAAACCATGCCACCTGTCGAAGATAATGAACAATCTGTTATCGAATTTTTATGGTGCCACGAGAACCTATCTGATTAAAGAGCAAGTCTTTGTAACATCTTTTTGGTAATAAGGTGGCGGAAAAATCCTTCAAGCTGGAAAGAAGCAAGTTTTATTGGATCGACGGTTGGAGTCAATTTTTGTTATTTCTATTTTGTATAATTTCTCCTTTTGAGATTTTGGGTAAAATTTAGTATTTAAGGAGGAATGTTTCCCTTAGTAAAGGGTTGGGAATTTTGGAATTACGATTCAGCAGGAGTATGGATTGAAGATGCTCTGTCTATTTGAGCCATTGTAATTTTTGTAGAAGACTTTGATATGCAGTAAAGTTATCTTTATCCACCTTCTTGTGTTCTTCAAATTTCTTTGAGAATCGCTGAGTTAAATGTTTCAAATTGTCATCAGCTATGCATTCAATCTATTGCAGATCACTTATTGATGTATATGATCCTTCATATTGAATTTTCTGTATGTTTTGACTCATGCTCTGAATTGTTCTATTAAATTTCTTTGATTGAACAGTTCTCACTTTTATATTTCTGCAAATGATTCGATGCAAGTAAATATGTATAATCAATTAATTTTTCAATTGACACAATGATTACAGATCAGGTATTTGAATGGGCTTAAACACTTTGAAGAATTGTCACTTAATTTCTTAATTGATAAAGATTTAATTAACAAGTGAAGAACCCAAAGACATTTCTGTTTAAGGTACTTAATCATTTGTCCATCTCAGTTCAATTCTGATCTGCACTCAACTCTTCCTTTTAGGATAGATCTGACTCAGAATAGGTTCTTACCTTAGGTAGGTTAAGTTAGATTTCGGTAACTAGTTTTCACTTTGTTTTCCTTCATAGGAAAACTGATATTTCATGATCAAATCTTTTACTCATAGAGTGCCAGTGGAGGCCAAATATCCGTGGGTGATCACCACACCAAACAACTCGAGGATAGAATTGCCCTTGTGTAGGGTCTTTCGAAGCCTTTGGTTGGGTTTTCATCCCCTGTTGTGTGCCTTGGAACCCATTCCAGCATTTCGCACTCACCCTGCACCCCCGAGGCATCAACAAGACGCAATACTAAAAAACTACGGACATAATAACGCTCATGCTGAAACCAGAATCTAATATTTGAATTAAATGCTGAAATTAATAAACACACGATTATACTAGAAACAAATAATTGAATGCATGAAAAGTATCTGAAATAAAATGAAGAACTCATGGGCTACGTATTGAGGGGGACCTCCCCAATATGTATCACAGGAGGAAAGGAAACTTATAAACTCACGAAATATGAAAAACGTTGAAGCTTCATTATAAATTCATAAATCCCATCATGGTTTGTAAAACTGTAAAACTAAAATGTCTGAGCTGCGAAAATGCTAAAGATTGTTTTTCAAAATATGTCTCCAGACTCCCTGCTACTCAAGAGGTCGCTATTTATCATTACTTCTAACCTAGATTTACATTGAAAATCACGATCCCAAATAACAAGATTCTTCCCTACAAATCAGGAGAAAATGGGATCGTTGTGTCTCTTGCGATCTTCAGTTTGGATCTTGGTCATTTGTTATTCTTCCAGGGCACCTACGCTCTGTCCACACATGTCTTCATTCATATGATTAGTAAATAAAAACTCTAAAACATAAGAAAAGATAATTGCTAAATTAATTCATTTAATCATCAACCAAAATGCATTATCCCCTACAGAAAGAGGTGCTTTCTTATCCTTTCTTCGCTTATGTGTGGCATAAAAGGATCCTATGGAGTACCTATATCCTGGGCTCATCATCTCCCCCGAACTTGAAGATGTTACCCATCATTGGGTGACTCATCCTTCTCTACGATGGCCTCCCTGATATCCCAGGCAACAACTCTAGGATCTCCTACCTGTCTATAATAACCTTGGCTCTGTTCTTCTTTGGACCAGGTCCTCCTTTCCTCATCCTCATTGATATGTTCCTTAATAGCCAGAGGAATAAAGAAAGGTGGGATTAATTTCATTCCTATCCATTTGAGTTGGTTCTTTATCAAGGAATACCTTTACAACCTTGCTCTAGTGAGTGCCACTTCCAACCTATGGGGGGAGTGAGGCTCCCGCTTTTTCAAGTCCTTTGAAATTCTTTTCCACCTATCATTGATAGTTTATTGAAATTCATTGAAGGTGATTTGGGTGGTGTTGTCAAAGTGTGATATTGCTTCATGCTGCTTCTCGAGAAGGATGGGGATCAAATCCTCATCGGAAGTTATAACAAAGTGATCTTGAATCACCTTCTCGGGATGTGTAGCTTCAGCCCTTATCCATAGCGGATTCTACCATTCTTCTACTTGGTATAGATGAACATCCTGGGCTCTTTCTACTTCATGATTCATCCAAGAGCACAATGCCTTGAGTTGGAAATCACCCATGTAGGGGTTCGGTGACAAATTTGGTGAGCTTCGTACCAATAGATTGTGTAAGAAGATTTCAGATAACTGGTCTTTTTGTATCTCAGTGCAAGCTAGGCAGGTGTAATCACAAATCATCATTTTCAAAGTACAACAATATAGATCTAATCTCATTCGAAACTGCTGTATTAAAAAGTGGAAATGAACATCTAAAAGTAGCCCATGCGGATGATAGCTACAGGACTACAGACAGTGTATTTTAGAACTACAGACGCAATACTAAAGAACTACGGACAGAATAGCGCTCATGCTGAAACCAAAATCTAATATTTAAATGAAATGCTGAAATTAATCCACACATAATTATACTAGAAACATATAATTGAATGCATGAAAAGTACCTGAAATAAAATGCAGAACTCTTGAGCTACAAATTGAGGGGGCCCTCCCAACACGTATCACAGGAGGAAGGGAAACTTATAAACTCACGAAATCTGAAAAACGTTGAAGCTTCATTAGAAATTCATAAATCCCATCATGGTTTGTAAAATTGTAAAACTAAAATGTATGAGCTGCGAAAATGCTAAAAGATTGTTTTTCAAAATATGTCTCCAGACCCTCTGCTACTCAAGAGGTCACTAATTATCATTACTTCTAACCTATCTTTACATTGAAAATCACGATCCTGAATAACATGATTCTTCCCTACAAATCAGGAGAAAATGGGATCATTGTGTCTCTTGAGATCTTCAGTTTGGAGCTTGGTCATTTGTTATTCTTCTAGGTCACCTGCGCCTTGTCCACACATGTCTTCGTTCATATGATTAGTACATAAAAATGCTAAAACATAAGAAAATATAATCACTAAACTAATTCATTTAATCATCAACCAAAATGAATTCTCCCCTACAGAAAGAGGTGCTTTATTATCCTTTCTTCGCTTATGTGTTCCATAAAAGAAGTCTATGGACCTATATCCTAGGTTCATCATAAACCATGACTTCAACTTTGTTAAATTAGATTTTCAACCATGGTATAAACTTGCAATTTCACTATCATTAAGTTAATCAACCTTATAATAATTAATTAACAATGTTAATATATCCATCACATAAGTCATGTTAGCAGTATTAAAATATCCATGATATAAGTCACGTGACCTAAGGGGATTAGTATACTACAAATTTAAATTCAACATTAAAAATCCTAGTACTTTTTCTTGTAATTGTTATTTAGTCACTATCCCTAGACTAAATTAGTCGTTTAAGTTAGTAATTTTTAGTTGTGTCACTTACTATCTAGTTGTTTTCTTCATCCCACAACTAAATTAGTCGTTTCAGTTAGTCATTTTTAGCCATATCATTGAAAATTGCTCAAATTTGGTATTATTTAGCTTAAAAAAAATGTTGTGACTAACGTTTTTGGTCACGTAGTCATAAATTTTCCAAATTGTACTAGTTTCAAAAGTGGAACATCCAATTACATCATTACATAAGAAAGCAATCAAATTTTAATGGATTCCACAACGTGAAGAAATTTGCTAGTAGTTAAATAAATTGCTCACTAGTACACCCATTCTCAAGGTCACCGATCAAAGTGAATATTTTTTGGTATGTATATATGCTTGCAAATAATGAGTTGGTGGATTCCTTATGCAAAATGGGCGGGCGATTTGTTGTGAATCCAAAAATATTCAGAGGCATGAGAAAAAATATGTCATACATGACTTAAAACTTGCTGCCATTGTTCATGCATTAAATATGTGGAGACATTACCTAATGGGTAGAAAATTTGAGTTAAGAATAGATCATAATGGGATGAAGTATTTAATAGAAAATAAAGTTTAAATAACAAGAAGATGAGATGGCTGGAATTTACTTGTGAGTTTGATTTTGATATCAAATATATTAAATGTAAAAAGAACAAGGTTAATGTTGATGCACTCAATAAAGGAGTACATGCAATGCATACTACAACCATTAGCATGTGAAATCAGATTTAAGAAATAGAATTATAAAGGTTGTTATCTTAGATGATCATTACCTTCAGATAAAAGAAGGACTTTCGTAGGAACATGTACAACAAAAATATGAAGGTTACAAGTTTGGGGAGGTTGGATTTCTTATGCATAACAATATATTTAATGTTCCTAATTATCGAAAATTAAGGAAACTGGTAATGAGTGAGATGCATAAGGTTTCATATGATGGACATCATATATACCAAAAGACAATTACAGTAAGAAGCAATTACTCTTGGCCAAGAATGAAGAAATACATTGTTGAGTATATAGCCATGTGTATGGAATGACAAAGAGTAAAGTTGGAGCATATACATCCAATAGGATTGCTACAACCATAGAAAATATCAAAGTGGAAATGGGAAGTGGTGATAATTGATTTCATATCTAATTTTCCTAGGAAAAAAAACAACATGATTAAATCATGGTAGAGGTGGACAAGTTGACAAAAGCTATTCACTTTATTCCTATCAAGTCAACTCATAAGGAATCTACTATAGAAAATATTAACATGAAAGAGGTTTCTAGTTGCATGGGATACCTATGGAAATTGTTTTAGACGAATATCTAGGGTTTAACCCAAACTTTTGGAAAGGGTTATTCAAAGGATTTGGAGAAAATATGAATTAAAGTACAACATATCATCCATAGATAGATGGAGAGGTTGAGAGAGTAAATAAAGTCATTGAAGATATGTTAATAATGTATGTGATGGATGAACCATCCAGGTGGATGATTACTTCTATTTAAAATAATTTTTATATAGTAATTGGTATCATGCTTATAAAGCTTCTTTGAATATGAGTCCATTTGAATATTTCTCTGGTAGAAAGTGCAATACTCCAATTAGTTGGAACAATCCAACGGACATAGTAGTAACTGGGATACATTTTCACAAGGAAATACAAGAGCATATGGTTAAGATAAGACTCTAATATAAAAATAGGATAAGACATGCAGAAGAGTTACACAGACAAGGGAAAAATAGAAAAATAATTCAGAGTGGGAGAGCATGTATACTCGAAAGTTAGGTTGAAGAAGAGTTCCCTAAAGCTAGGGATTTCCCTAAGCTAGAAAGTAGATAGCATAGGCCATTTGATATTTTAGCTAGGACAGGGCATGTTTCATATGAACTTGCATAAAATTTCATAATGTGTTTCATGTATCATTGTTGAAAAAGTATGTACTTGACCTAACAATATTATTAATTGGGATTTGATTAGGTGGAATGAAAATAATATATGCATGTAAAACCAGTATACATCTTAGACAAGAAGGTCATATTTCTTAGGAATAGATCAATAGGGTAGGTAAAGGTCCAATGGACACACTATGGCCCTAAGGAAGCAATGTGGGAGTTCGAGGATGATATGCGGGAAGCATACCCACATTTTTTTTTTTTTAAATGATGTAAATTTTTGTAAATATATGGAGTGATGGTATGCATTGAGGAGAATTTATAAATTAAGAGGAGGGAAATATAACACCCCATTTTGACACTGGAATGTAATTATGAATGTAATGTTGAAATGGATAGAGGTTGGACTTAAATGGTTTAGGATGACCAAAGTGTTGGACATGTATCGTATTCTTTGTAGGTTTTTAGAGAAGGGGAAGTCCATGGGGGATAATTATGCCCCTGACTATGGGGGTGAAAGGGGCCAGTGAGCCCCCCCCTTCCCCAGGGGTTCAGGGGAAACACCCCAGAATTAATTTTTTTGAGTCCATTTTGAGTTGTTATTAACCCATGGTTTTGCTGCACATTGTAAACTAATTTTGGTCAAGGAATTGGGGTTGTAATCTAATACGATTAATGGATTATGGTTTTCAATGCTATAATATTGTATTGTAAACATAAAACATAATCAATGATATAAAGAGTGGAGTTACTCTCATGAATGTTGATTTCCTAGTTTTGGGTTTCTAGGGTAAATATTTGTGTAGTGCGTGTTTGAGTCATTATTAATTCGTGTGTTTTAGATTATGTTTTGGTATTGCTTTTGTTACACAGTTTTATCAAAACTCTTCGTTTGGTATCAGAGTGAAGTTATTGGATTTAGGGGGTTTCCTTTATTGCTAATATTTATCTCATCCTATGAAGAGCGAGGGTATATTGGGTCTATGATAAACTTGTGTTGTAGTGGAATATTTTCCCAATGAATATTGTGCAAGGAAAATGGTGAGCAGTTCAAGAATAGAAATTGAGAAGTCCAATGGATAGATATTTGAGTTATAAAAGCTAAAAATGGAATATATTCTTGTAGATAGAGATCGGTGGGTTGTTGTGGATATAGGTAAAAATCCCACTAGTATGTTGAAAGAAGATTGGAAAAAGATGGAGAAACAAGTGAGAAGCACTATTCGACCATCCCTCTCAGATTCAATATTGTTAAACGTATCTAGAGAAGAAAATGCAAAGAATCTGTGGGATAAGTTGGAGAATTTGTATCAATAAAATTCCTTGATAAACAAGTTGTTTCATCTTAAGATGGAGGATGGTGACACCATGAAATATCTGTGAAATTAGTCACAGCAGATCTAATGAACAAGTAAATCAATCACAACAGATGAACATAGAAAATATGGTGCAAAACTGTGCAAAACATGCAGCAGTGCTCTCTATCCCAGAAAGGGTGAATGAATTACAATAGAATACAATGTATGTCAATGATCAATTCGAATTGACTAAGTAGGCCATTCGAATCACTGAATAGAGTAGCTTGACTCTATCTAGGAGTCCTCATCAATCATCGGTGGTGCTCATCAATCACAATAACCAGTCATCCAGGTGTCAAACTGAGTCTAACTGAGTGTAATAAATGTAACTGAAGTGTGTAGCACTGATATAGGATCTGGAGGCTCAGTGGGGGCGCATGGGAGGCTAACTGAAGTCAGAACAAGTCACCTAATCAAACTGGAGGTCAAACGGAAGTGATACAGTCAGTCGGGAGTGAAACTAGCCTCAAATCAGGGAGAATCGGAGCTAACTGAATGTAACTGAAGTGGAACTGCAGTGGTAGGTGAACAAGTGCGCCCTTCTCTGGCAGTAGGTGAGAAGTGGGTGCCTTTCAGCTTAGGAGGGCTAAAACTCTGTGGTAGGTGGCTCCCGGCTGCTAGAAGAAGGTGGATAAGGTGCTGGAGGCATCAAACTGGTGACTGGGATGCATGCCTGTGCATGCAGAATCCTGAAATAGATCATATCCTGAAATAGGAATCCTGAAATAGATAATATCCTGAAATAGATCATGCAAGATCCTGAAATAGATGATGTATCCCGAAAATAGATGATGTGGATATCCGAACACCCCCCCTCAAGCTAGACTATGATGTGCCAACTAAAATAATGTGGGGCCCTGGTAACTAAGACCAAATGTCACCCCAATACAATAATCCAAAAACTAATAACAGTCAATAAACCGAGGAAATGGGGAAAACCTCATGGGAAAAATACCCCCCCTCAAAATAGACTGTAGTACACCAAAAGATTTAACTGTTCCAAAATCAAGTAGATATGTCTGGAGGTATCTTACTCTTGGGAGTAAATGGATCATGCTCCAAAAACATGTGCTTGAATTCTCCATCAGTGGATGCAAGCGAATGTGGAGACTTTAAGAACTTGCTCTTCATACCGAAAAAGGTGAGAACAAATCTGAAAATATGAGGATGATCCTGGAACCTGTGATTCGAACCAAGTGAGGTAGGAATAGCTCCAATCGGATCAAATAGATCTTGAAACTTGAACTTCTTATCAATAGAAGTTAAATCAGCTCCAAACATAGATGAATGGTTTCTTGAGATCTCCTTTGAACCAACAAGGGTGAGATCAAAACCAAAATCAGCAAAAAGTGCATGAGAATTGAACTCAAGCGAATGGTAGTGCTCTTCATCTTCATTAAAACTCTGAGAAACTTTGCAAATGATAGAACATAAGTTTATAGAAGGCATGCAATCAAGGAGGGCGAATGCTTCACCTCCAAAATCAGATTTTACCTCCAAAACATCAAGTAGATCATTATTCTGCATGACGACAAACTCATGTGAAAGAGAGGATTCAAGAACCTCTTCGGAATCTAGAGTATGAGCTTGTTTATCTTGCTCAGAATTCGAAATAGAAGACTTTGAGAGAATGAGTGTTGAATCTACAGTTTCTTCTTCATCTTGAACAATTGTTGAGGCCAACACATGATCGGAAAGAACACATAAGGAGATCTCACTGGGCTTGTTCTCCAAAAGGCTAGCATGATCCTCTTCTTCCTGCTTTCCAAATTCTCTGTCAAGTTGGACCCATAGATCACTTGGATTTTCAGCAGTCTTAATGAGGTAGCGCATACAAGGAGACATAGCAAGACATATTGCTCCAAAAGCTCTATCACAATCATTGAGCCAATCATTCTCCTCTTCATCGGAATCAAAATCTCTTGTATTACCAATGCACATATCAAAAAGACATTGTCTCTTCAAGAATGCAATCATCTTTGGTTTCCATTCATCATAGTTGAATGGAGTAAGAATATTTTGTGAAGAAGAAGTCTCCATCTTTGCATTAGCGAATGCACATGGAGGAAGTAAGAAACCTGCAAATCACATCAAAACAACCACAATAAGGTCGAACAATCCACCCTTTGAGAGTTGCATCACACCTGGGATTGGATTTCAAGCAATGTTGAATAGGTCCAATGTATCAGATCCAGGAATTATGTGGTAACTCAAGCTTCTGGAGTGGTATTGGAATATTTTTCAAGCTTTGCATGCACAGGAGCGAATGCCCTTGAGATATCTCATGCCAAACTTTTTGCAATTTTTAGCAATTCAGTCAAATCTTCTTGTATAAACACCTGTAGAAAAGAGATCTTGTCCCTGCAATGGCTCTGATACCATGTGAAATTAGTCACAGCAGATCTAATGAACAAGTAAATCAATCACAACAGATGAACATAGAAAATATGGTGCAAAACTGTGCAAAACATGCAGCAGTGCTCTCTATCCCAGAAAGGGTGAATGAATTACAATAGAATACAATGTATGTCAATGATCAATTCGAATTGACTAAGTAGGCCATTCGAATCACTGAATAGAGTAGCTTGACTCTATCTAGGAGTCCTCATCAATCATCGGTGGTGCTCATCAATCACAATAACCAGTCATCCAGGTGTCAAACTGAGTCTAACTGAGTGTAATAAATGTAACTGAAGTGTGTAGCACTGATATAGGATCTGGAGGCTCAGTGGGGGCGCATGGGAGGCTAACTGAAGTCAGAAAAAGTCACCTAATCAAACTGGAGGTCAAACGGAAGTGATACAGTCAGTCGGGAGTGAAACTAGCCTCAAATCAGGGAGAATCGGAGCTAACTGAATGTAACTGAAGTGGAACTGCAGTGGTAGGTGAACAAGTGCGCCCTTCTCTGGCAGTAGGTGAGAAGTGGGTGCCTTTCAGCTTAGGAGGGCTAAAACTCTGTGGTAGGTGGCTCCCGGGTGCTAGAAGAAGGTGGATAAGGTGCTGGAGGCATCAAACTGGTGACTGGGATGCATGCCTGTGCATGCAGAATCCTGAAATAGATCATATCCTAAAATAGGAATCCTGAAATAGATAATATCCTGAAATAGATCATGCAAGATCCTGAAATAGATGATGTATCCCGAAAATAGATGATGTGGATATCCGAACAATATCATCTAATTTATTTTAATACTCGGATATGTCAATTGGTCTCTATTATTATTAACAAAGAGGAAGAAGATAAGTGTATTACCTTATTAGAATCTTGGGATAATCTAGTTGTAGCATGTTAACAACCAAAATTTTATTACCTACCTTGTAATCTATTTCATCATCATTATACATTATAATCGACAATAGAAACACCATTTTCCCATATGATTCCATCCATATGACCCGAGGAAGTGATAAAATAACCACAAAGTTCAAATTCAAGCCATCAAAATGACCATATAATTAGGGATGATGATTTTCCTTTGAAAAGCGTGACCTTGATCATCACTATTGCCCCAAAAGGCACGACTTGGTCCAAATTAGTCACAGCAGATCTAATGAACAAGTAAATCAATCACAACAGATGAACATAGAAAATATGGTGCAAAACTGTGCAAAACATGCAGCAGTGCTCTCTATCCCAGAAAGGATGAATGAATTACAATAGAATACAATGTATGTCAATGATCAATTCGAATTGACTAAGTAGGCCATTCGAATCACTGAATAGAGTAGCTTGACTCTATCTAGGAGTCCTCATCAATCATCGGTGGTGCTCATCAATCACAATAACCAGTCATCCAGGTGTCAAACTGAGTCTAACTGAGTGTAATAAATGTAACTGAAGTGTGTAGCACTGATATAGGATCTGGAGGCTCAGTGGGGGCGCATGGGAGGCTAACTGAAGTCAGAACAAGTCACCTAATCAAACTGGAGGTCAAACGGAAGTGATACAGTCAGTCGGGAGTGAAACTAGCCTCAAATCAGGGAGAATCGGAGCTAACTGAATGTAACTGAAGTGGAACTGCAGTGGTAGGTGAACAAGTGCGCCCTTCTCTGGCAGTAGGTGAGAAGTGGGTGCCTTTCAGCTTAGGAGGGCTAAAACTCTGTGGTAGGTGGCTCCCGGGTGCTAGAAGAAGGTGGATAAGGTGCTGGAGGCATCAAACTGGTGACTGGGATGCATGCCTGTGCATGCAGAATCCTGAAATAGATCATATCCTGAAATAGGAATCCTGAAATAGATAATATCCTGAAATAGATCATGCAAGATCCTGAAATAGATGATGTATCCCGAAAATAGATGATGTGGATATCCGAACACCCCCCCTCAAGCTAGACTATGATGTGCCAACTAAAATAATGTGGGGCCCTGGTAACTAAGACCAAAGGTCACCCCAATACAATAATCCAAAAACTAATAACAGTCAATAAACCGAGGAAATGGGGAAAACCTCATGGGAAAAATACCCCCCCTCAAAATAGACTGTAGTACACCAAAAGATTTAACTGTTCCAAAATCAAGTAGATATGTCTGGAGGTATCTTACTCTTGGGAGTAAATGGATCATGCTCCAAAAACATGTGCTTGAATTCTCCATCAGTGGATGCAAGCGAATGTGGAGACTTTAAGAACTTGCTCTTCATACCGAAAAAGGTGAGAACAAATCTGAAAATATGAGGATGATCCTGGAACCTGTGATTCGAACCAAGTGAGGTAGGAATAGCTCCAATCGGATCAAATAGATCTTGAAACTTGAACTTCTTATCAATAGAAGTTAAATCAGCTCCAAACATAGATGAATGGTTTCTTGAGATCTCCTTTGAACCAACAAGGGTGAGATCAAAACCAAAATCAGCAAAAAGTGCATGAGAATTGAACTCAAGCGAATGGTAGTGCTCTTCATCTTCATTAAAACTCTGAGAAACTTTGCAAATGATAGAACATAAGTTTATAGAAGGCATGCAATCAAGGAGGGCGAATGCTTCACCTCCAAAATCAGATTTTACCTCCAAAACATCAAGTAGATCATTATTCTGCATGACGACAAACTCATGTGAAAGAGAGGATTCAAGAACCTCTTCGGAATCTAGAGTATGAGCTTGTTTATCTTGCTCAGAATTCGAAATAGAAGACTTTGAGAGAATGAGTGTTGAATCTACAGTTTCTTCTTCATCTTGAACAATTGTTGAGGCCAACACATGATCGGAAAGAACACATAAGGAGATCTCACTGGGCTTGTTCTCCAAAAGGCTAGCATGATCCTCTTCTTCCTGCTTTCCAAATTCTCTGTCAAGTTGGACCCATAGATCACTTGGATTTTCAGCAGTCTTAATGAGGTAGCGCATACAAGGAGACATAGCAAGACATATTGCTCCAAAAGCTCTATCACAATCATTGAGCCAATCATTCTCCTCTTCATCGGAATCAAAATCTCTTGTATTACCAATGCACATATCAAAAAGACATTGTCTCTTCAAGAATGCAATCATCTTTGGTTTCCATTCATCATAGTTGAATGGAGTAAGAATATTTTGTGAAGAAGAAGTCTCCATCTTTGCATTAGCGAATGCACATGGAGGAAGTAAGAAACCTGCAAATCACATCAAAACAACCACAATAAGGTCGAACAATCCACCCTTTGAGAGTTGCATCACACCTGGGATTGGATTTCAAGCAATGTTGAATAGGTCCAATGTATCAGATCCAGGAATTATGTGGTAACTCAAGCTTCTGGAGTGGTATTGGAATATTTTTCAAGCTTTGCATGCACAGGAGCGAATGCCCTTGAGATATCTCATGCCAAACTTTTTGCAATTTTTAGCAATTCAGTCAAATCTTCTTGTATAAACACCTGTAGAAAAGAGATCTTGTCCCTGCAATGGCTCTGATACCATGTGAAATTAGTCACAGCAGATCTAATGAACAAGTAAATCAATCACAACAGATGAACATAGAAAATATGGTGCAAAACTGTGCAAAACATGCAGCAGTGCTCTCTATCCCAGAAAGGGTGAATGAATTACAATAGAATACAATGTATGTCAATGATCAATTCGAATTGACTAAGTAGGCCATTCGAATCACTGAATAGAGTAGCTTGACTCTATCTAGGAGTCCTCATCAATCATCGGTGGTGCTCATCAATCACAATAACCAGTCATCCAGGTGTCAAACTGAGTCTAACTGAGTGTAATAAATGTAACTGAAGTGTGTAGCACTGATATAGGATCTGGAGGCTCAGTGGGGGCGCATGGGAGGCTAACTGAAGTCAGAAAAAGTCACCTAATCAAACTGGAGGTCAAACGGAAGTGATACAGTCAGTCGGGAGTGAAACTAGCCTCAAATCAGGGAGAATCGGAGCTAACTGAATGTAACTGAAGTGGAACTGCAGTGGTAGGTGAACAAGTGCGCCCTTCTCTGGCAGTAGGTGAGAAGTGGGTGCCTTTCAGCTTAGGAGGGCTAAAACTCTGTGGTAGGTGGCTCCCGGGTGCTAGAAGAAGGTGGATAAGGTGCTGGAGGCATCAAACTGGTGACTGGGATGCATGCCTGTGCATGCAGAATCCTGAAATAGATCATATCCTAAAATAGGAATCCTGAAATAGATAATATCCTGAAATAGATCATGCAAGATCCTGAAATAGATGATGTATCCCGAAAATAGATGATGTGGATATCCGAACAATATCATCTAATTTATTTTAATACTCGGATATGTCAATTGGTCTCTATTATTATTAACAAAGAGGAAGAAGATAAGTGTATTACCTTATTAGAATCTTGGGATAATCTAGTTGTAGCATGTTAACAACCAAAATTTTATTACCTACCTTGTAATCTATTTCATCATCATTATACATTATAATCGACAATAGAAACACCATTTTCCCATATGATTCCATCCATATGACCCGAGGAAGTGATAAAATAACCACAAAGTTCAAATTCAAGCCATCAAAATGACCATATAATTAGGGATGATGATTTTCCTTTGAAAAGCGTGACCTTGATCATCACTATTGCCCCAAAAGGCACGACTTGGTCCAAATTAGTCACAGCAGATCTAATGAACAAGTAAATCAATCACAACAGATGAACATAGAAAATATGGTGCAAAACTGTGCAAAACATGCAGCAGTGCTCTCTATCCCAGAAAGGGTGAATGAATTACAATAGAATACAATGTATGTCAATGATCAATTCGAATTGACTAAGTAGGCCATTCGAATCACTGAATAGAGTAGCTTGACTCTATCTAGGAGTCCTCATCAATCATCGGTGGTGCTCATCAATCACAATAACCAGTCATCCAGGTGTCAAACTGAGTCTAACTGAGTGTAATAAATGTAACTGAAGTGTGTAGCACTGATATAGGATCTGGAGGCTCAGTGGGGGCGCATGGGAGGCTAACTGAAGTCAGAACAAGTCACCTAATCAAACTGGAGGTCAAACGGAAGTGATACAGTCAGTCGGGAGTGAAACTAGCCTCAAATCAGGGAGAATCGGAGCTAACTGAATGTAACTGAAGTGGAACTGCAGTGGTAGGTGAACAAGTGCGCCCTTCTCTGGCAGTAGGTGAGAAGTGGGTGCCTTTCAGCTTAGGAGGGCTAAAACTCTGTGGTAGGTGGCTGCCGGGTGCTAGAAGAAGGTGGATAAGGTGCTGGAGGCATCAAACTGGTGACTGGGATGCATGCCTGTGCATGCAGAATCCTGAAATAGATCATATCCTGAAATAGGAATCCTGAAATAGATAATATCCTGAAATAGATCATGCAAGATCCTGAAATAGATGATGTATCCCGAAAATAGATGATGTGGATATCCGAACACCCCCCCTCAAGCTAGACTATGATGTGCCAACTAAAATAATGTGGGGCCCTGGTAACTAAGACCAAAGGTCACCCCAATACAATAATCCAAAAACTAATAACAGTCAATAAACCGAGGAAATGGGGAAAACCTCATGGGAAAAATACCCCCCCTCAAAATAGACTGTAGTACACCAAAAGATTTAACTGTTCCAAAATCAAGTAGATATGTCTGGAGGTATCTTACTCTTGGGAGTAAATGGATCATGCTCCAAAAACATGTGCTTGAATTCTCCATCAGTGGATGCAAGCGAATGTGGAGACTTTAAGAACTTGCTCTTCATACCGAAAAAGGTGAGAACAAATCTGAAAATATGAGGATGATCCTGGAACCTGTGATTCGAACCAAGTGAGGTAGGAATAGCTCCAATCGGATCAAATAGATCTTGAAACTTGAACTTCTTATCAATAGAAGTTAAATCAGCTCCAAACATAGATGAATGGTTTCTTGAGATCTCCTTTGAACCAACAAGGGTGAGATCAAAACCAAAATCAGCAAAAAGTGCATGAGAATTGAACTCAAGCGAATGATAGTGCTCTTCATCTTCATTAAAACTCTGAGAAACTTTGCAAATGATAGAACATAAGTTTATAGAAGGCATGCAATCAAGGAGGGCGAATGCTTCACCTCCAAAATCAGATTTTACCTCCAAAACATCAAGTAGATCATTATTCTGCATGACGACAAACTCATGTGAAAGAGAGGATTCAAGAACCTCTTCGGAATCTAGAGTATGAGCTTGTTTATCTTGCTCAGAATTCGAAATAGAAGACTTTGAGAGAATGAGTGTTGAATCTACAGTTTCTTCTTCATCTTGAACAATTGTTGAGGCCAACACATGATCGGAAAGAACACATAAGGAGATCTCACTGGGCTTGTTCTCCAAAAGGCTAGCATGATCCTCTTCTTCCTGCTTTCCAAATTCTCTGTCAAGTTGGACCCATAGATCACTTGGATTTTCAGCAGTCTTAATGAGGTAGCGCATACAAGGAGACATAGCAAGACATATTGCTCCAAAAGCTCTATCACAATCATTGAGCCAATCATTCTCCTCTTCATCGGAATCAAAATCTCTTGTATTACCAATGCACATATCAAAAAGACATTGTCTCTTCAAGAATGCAATCATCTTTGGTTTCCATTCATCATAGTTGAATGGAGTAAGAATATTTTGTGAAGAAGAAGTCTCCATCTTTGCATTAGCGAATGCACATGGAGGAAGTAAGAAACCTGCAAATCACATCAAAACAACCACAATAAGGTCGAACAATCCACCCTTTGAGAGTTGCATCACACCTGGGATTGGATTTCAAGCAATGTTGAATAGGTCCAATGTATCAGATCCAGGAATTATGTGGTAACTCAAGCTTCTGGAGTGGTATTGGAATATTTTTCAAGCTTTGCATGCACAGGAGCGAATGCCCTTGAGATATCTCATGCCAAACTTTTTGCAATTTTTAGCAATTCAGTCAAATCTTCTTGTATAAACACCTGTAGAAAAGAGATCTTGTCCCTGCAATGGCTCTGATACCATGTAAAATTAGTCACAGCAGATCTAATGAACAAGTAAATCAATCACAACAGATGAACATAGAAAATATGGTGCAAAACTGTGCAAAACATGCAGCAGTGCTCTCTATCCCAGAAAGAGTGAATGAATTACAATAGAATACAATCCTGTCAATGAGCAATTCGAATTGACTAAGTAGGCCATTCGAATCACTGAATAGAGTAGCTTGACTCTATCTAGGAGTCCTCATCAATCATCGGTGGTGCTCATCAATCACAATAACCAGTCATCCAGGTGTCAAACTGAGTCTAACTGAGTGTAATAAATGTAACTGAAGTGTGTAGCACTGATATAGGATCTGGAGGCTCAGTGGGGGTGCATGGGAGGCTAAGTGAAGTCAGAACAAGTCACCTAATCAAACTGGAGGTCAAACGGAAGTGATACAGTCAGTCGGGAGTGAAACTAGCCTCAAATCAGGGAGAATCGGAGCTAACTGAATGTAACTGAAGTGAATCTGCAGTGGTAGGTGAACAAGTGAGCCCTTCTCTGGCAGTAGGTGAGAAGAGGGCGCCTTTCAGCTTAGGAGGGCTAAAAATCTGTGGTAAGTGGCTCCCGGGTGCTAGAAGAAGGTGGATATGGTGCTGGAGGCATCAAACTGGTGACTGGGATGCATGCCTGTGCATGCAAGATCCTGAAATAGATCATATCCTGAAATAGATCATTCAAGATCCTGAAATAGATGATGTATCCCGAAATAGATGATGTGGATATCCGAACATGTAAAATTAGTCACAGCAGATCTAATGAACAAGTAAATCAATCACAACAGATGAACATAGAAAATATGGTGCAAAACTGTGCAAAACATGCAGCAGTGCTCTCTATCCCAGAAAGAGTGAATGAATTACAATAGAATACAATCCTGTCAATGAGCAATTCGAATTGACTAAGTAGGCCATTCGAATCACTGAATAGAGTAGCTTGACTCTATCTAGGAGTCCTCATCAATCATCGGTGGTGCTCATCAATCACAATAACCAGTCATCCAGGTGTCAAACTGAGTCTAACTGAGTGTAATAAATGTAACTGAAGTGTGTAGCACTGATATAGGATCTGGAGGCTCAGTGGGGGTGCATGGGAGGCTAACTGA
This sequence comes from Larix kaempferi, assembly GCA_027924585.1. Classification (NCBI taxonomy): domain Eukaryota; kingdom Viridiplantae; phylum Streptophyta; class Pinopsida; order Pinales; family Pinaceae; genus Larix; species Larix kaempferi. The sequence continues at coordinate 4,104,482 of BSBM01000770.1, forward strand.
AGTCAGAACAAGTCACCTAATCAAACTGGAGGTCAAACGGAAGTGATACAGTCAGTCGGGAGTGAAACTAGCCTCAAATCAGGGAGAATCGGAGCTAACTGAATGTAACTGAAGTGAATCTGCAGTGGTAGGTGAACAAGTGCGCCCTTCTCTGGCAGTAGGTGAGAAGAGGGCGCCTTTCAGCTTAGGAGGGCTAAAACTCTGTGGTAAGTGGCTCCCGGGTGCTAGAAGAAGGTGGATAAGGTGCTGGAGGCATCAAACTGGTGACTGGGATGCATGCCTGTGCATGCAAGATCCTGAAATAGATCATATCCTGAAATAGATCATGCAAGATCCTGAAATAGATGATGTATCCTGAAATAGATGATGTGGATATCCGAACACCCCCCCTCAAGCTAGACTATGATGTGCCAACTAAAATAATGTGGGGCCCTGGTAACTAAGACCAAAGGTCACCCCAATACAATAATAATCCAAACTAATAACAGTTAATAAACCGAGGAAATGGGGAAAACCTCATGGGAAAAATACCCCCCCTCAAAATGAACTGTAACACACCAAAAGATTTAACTGCTCCAAACTCAAATAGATATGTCTGGAGGTATCTTACTCTTGGGAGTAAATGGATTATGCTCCAAAAACATGTGCTTGAATTCTCCATCAGTGGATGCAAGCGAATGTGGAGACTTTAAGAACTTGCTCTTCATACCGGAAAAGGTGAAAACAAATCTGAAAATATGAGGATGATCCTGGAACCTGTGATTCGAACCAAGTGAGGTAGGAATAGCTCCAATCGGATCAAATATATCTTGAAACTTGAACTTCTTATCAATAGAAGTTAAATCAGCTCCAAAAATAGATGAATGGTTTCTTGAGATCTCCTTTGAACCAACAAGGGTGAGATCAAAACCAAAATCAGCAAAGAGTGCATGAGAATTGAACTCAAGCGAATGGTAGTGCTCTTCATCTTCATTAAAAATCTGAGAAACTTTGCAAATGATAGAACATAAGTTTATAGAAGGCATGCAATCAAGGAGGGCGAATGCTTCACCTCCAAAATCAGATTTTACCTCCAAAACATCAAGTAGATCATTATTCTGCATGCCGACAAACTCATGTGAAGGAGAGGATTCAAGAACCTCTTCGAAATCTAGAGTATGAGTTTGTTTATCTTGCTCAGAATTCGAAATAGAAGACTTTGAGAGAATGAGTGTTGAATCTACAGTTTCTTCTTCATCTTGAACAATTGTTGAGGCCAACACATGATCGGAAAGAACACATAAGGAGATCTCACTGGGCTTGTTCTCCAAAAGGCTAGCATGATCCTCTTCTTCCTGCTTTCCAAATTCCATGTCAAGTTGGACCCATAGATCACTTGTATTTTCAGCAGTCTTACTGAGGTAGCGCATACAAGGAGACATAGCAAGACATATTGCTCCAAAGGCTCTGTCACAATCATTGAGCCAATCATTCTCCTCTTCATCGGAATCAAAAACTCTTGTATTACCAATGCACATATCAAAAAGACATTGTCTCTTCAAGAATGCAATCATCTTTGGTTTCCATTCATCATAGTTGAATGGAGTAAGAATATTTTGTGAAGAAGAAGTCTCCATCTTTGCATTAGTGAATGCACATGGAGGAAGTAAGAAACCTGCAAATCACACACAAACAAGCACTATGTTTTCAGCCTTGCATGCACATGAGCGAATGCACATGAGATTTTGCATGCCGCTGCTGAAATATATTTGTGAGCAAAGATTGCTCTCTCTTCATGTAGAACACCTGTAGAAAAGAAATCTGTGCTGGAGGCATCAAACTGGTGACTGGGATGCATGCCTGTGCATGCAGAATCCTGAAATAGATCATATCCTGAAATAGGAATCCTGAAATAGATAATATCCTGAAATAGATCATGCAAGATCCTGAAATAGATGATGTATCCCGAAAATAGATGATGTGGATATCCGAACAATATCATCTAATTTATTTTAATACTCGGATATGTCAATTGGTCTCTATTATTATTAACAAAGAGGAAGAAGATAAGTGTATTACCTTATTAGAATCTTGGGATAATCTAGTTGTAGCATGTTAACAACCAAAATTTTATTACCTACCTTGTAATCTATTTCATCATCATTATACATTATAATCGACAATAGAAACACCATTTTCCCATATGATTCCATCCATATGACCCGAGGAAGTGATAAAATAACCACAAAGTTCAAATTCAAGCCATCAAAATGACCATATAATTAGGGATGATGATTTTCCTTTGAAAAGCGTGACCTTGATCATCACTATTGCCCCAAAAGGCACGACTTGGTCCCAATTTTTTTTTTAAGTTAAAATTTTTCATTTCCCCCTTCCCTAATGAATTAGGTCAAAAGTGGACACAATTATTGATGTGGTCGAAACCAATAACAGATCTAGCTTCCAAAAGTCTAATTTATCCACTAAGCAATAAAGGAGATGGAGAGAATACGCATTGGATCTAGATATTTCTCTTGACCACCCTTGTGCCTATAAAAGAATCCCTTAGGGTGACCATTACACACACAATTCAAATTTCATAAAAACATGTCGTCACTTTGTTGATATTCCTCTAGAAATAGAATGATACCATACTATACTTTATATTTTCTCCACAAAGGAGATCCATATGTGACGTTTGGCATGAGATGGGAGGTCATAAAGGAGATGTAGGAACCTTCCCTTCGATGAGTTGTCACAGATTCCCCATATCCTCTGCAATTTTACTAAGGAGTGAACTTGTAAACATTCTTTGTGATATTAATGAAAGCACATTCTTTACCTGTATGCATGCTATTTTGGTGATCTTTGTTTGCATCTTGGTTTGAGAGTGTGGATCTATAGTTAGTTTTGTTTTCTATTGTTTTTATTTTCCATTTCAAATATGTTGTCGAGGGTTGCACGACCCCTTGGTGGGTTCACTTTTCCACATGTGTGTGAGAAATCACATACCACAATAAAAATAAGAAATTTGTAATGTCGATTGTAAGACATAAGGAGGGTAATTTGGAGAGACGAATAATCGAGGAGTTAATCACAATATATCATAGGAAAGACTTGATCCTATTTTTGTGTGAGTATAAGGTTGTCTATGTAGAACCAAAGGTCTTTCCACCTACAAATCTATTTGAGCACCATACTTAACTGCTACTAGAGTTACCTTTACCAAATATTGGTTTATATCAAAACTTCTCATATGGAGAGTGATGAGATAGAGAGGTATATGGATCAAGGAGTTGTCAAGCTTAGTGTGTCCATTTGTTGATCTCCAATTGTGTGAGTTCAAAAGAAAGGAAATACTTGGTGGATGTGCATTGGTTTCATAACATTCAATATGGTCACCATCAATAATCGATGTCCACTGGTAAGCATTGATGAGTTTCTAGGCTGATTGCAACAACCAAAATATTTTTCCAAATTAGAACTTAAGTCAAGAGACCATAAGGGAAGGATTAAAAGATGAATATATTTGTAAGAATTATTTTAAATTAATGCATGGATTATTTGAATGGTTGGTAATGCCATTTGGGATTACTAACACACCAAACACTTTTATGAGATTGAAAAATGAAGTTCTTATATCATTTGTTGACTCTTTGTAGTTGTATTTGGATGAGATTCCGGTCTACGAAAAAGACTTCAAAGGAGCATTTAAACCATTTCAAGCAAGTGTTGGAAACTCTAAAGGAGAATAAGTTGTAGTTGAATATGAAGAAGTATGATCTTTCCATAAATGTATTTATTTATCTGAAATTCATGATTTGTGGAGATTGACTATGAATCAACCCAAGCAAAGTTAAGTCCATTCAGAGGTGGTCGCTCGTGAATCTCATAGAGCTAAGAATTTTCATAAATGGTTGCTAATGTTTGCAATTTTTTTTTACACTTTTCATAGTTTGTTTCACCTTTACATTCTTTGATGAGAGGAGAAATTAAGTTTTGTTGCTAGATGGAACAAGAGAAAACCTTCAATATCTTGAAGAAAATAATTTGTGAAGCACCTATGTTAGGAGAACAATTTTTTAGAAACCTTTTTGAATTGAGGCTAATGCATTTGGTTATACTATGGGGTATTCCTTGTACAAGAAGGAAGAACGATTTCTTATTGCTATGAAAGCTTCATTATAGCAATGTTAGAGTATCCTACCTATGCCAATGAGATTTTAGTTTTACATCAAACATTGAATAATTAGATATCTTACATTTTAGGAAAGGAGATATTGATCTTCACTATCCATAAGCTTCTTTAGTTTTTGTATAGGTAGAGAAGCTTGCAACAAGCAATGAATATCAAATGGATGTATTATTTGCATCATGTTAACCTTTTCATCGTGTATAAGAAAGGCATGACAAGTAATATTTCTTATTTTTTATCTAGATTATCAAGCTCCATAACAATTCTCACAGCTATTATGCAGCTACAACCTTTTCCATTTGAAGACAAGAAAAGTCAATCTGAATAGGCTAAAGGATTTAATCAAATTGTAGTTGAGTTGTAGTAGGGAGTGAAGAAGCTTCACTACCATTTGAAGGATGACTTCTTGTACAAGGACGATAAACTTCCTATACTCATTAGAGAAGTAGAATCATGTTGTTAAGAGAATCCCATACTTCCAAAGTTGTACATTTGGAGTTGGAAATACGTTTGTAAGCTTAGATATATATGTATATACATATTGATTGATGTTCATAAATTTATTCAACCATGTGTGTTTGTTGTATGCTAAAGCTTGCTAATATGAAATTGAGATTGTATATTGCTTTTCTTGTCTCGAGTTGACCATGAAAGTGCATTGCATTGGATTTGATTGGAGTATTACCAAATATGTAACAAGGGCATGATTACATATTCGTATTAGTTGAGGTAAAAATGTTTGTAGTCCATTTTCCAAGGGTGTTTAACATAAGACATCCTAATGCTTAGGATGAAATCCTACCTTATATACAATGTTTTTAATGTTGTTGGAAATGTGTTTTGAATTTTTTCCTTAGACACCCATTAATTTTTTTTTGATAAAACTACTAGAGAGAAGTTGATGGAGTTTGATGATAACCAAGACAAATCCATTATGTTCCTCAAAAGAGTTCAATAGATACATAGGTAGGTAGAAGAGAAATTGTAAAGAGTATGACAAATATATAAGGGTACAATCGACATAGGTTATCTCATTTATCTCTAGTGGGAAATATGATGTGGTTACATTTCATTTAGAAATTGATACTATGTGTAAAAAAGAAGGTAAACACTTGGAACTTTATGCAAGGATTATTAACCAAGGTCTAGATGGGAATATGTTCCAACAATCACCTACAAATTGTGGACCATATATCCTTTTTGTTGATAGTTAGCATGGGACAATACTATTTTCTCTATGCTTGTTTTGTTTGAAAGATTTTACAACTTTCTATTCATTATTTTGAATAAGTTTCATATAATCTCTTATATTGCTTGCATTTCTTATTAGTATCTCAGTATCCCTTTTTGCTTTCCATGATGTTTATTGTTGTAATTGTTTTTTAAATAAGTTTCAAATAATCTCTTATATTGCTTGTATTTCTTATTTAGTATCTCGATATCCCTTTTTGTTTTCCATGATGTTCATTGTTGTAATGTAATTTACTCTTTGGTTCTAAAATTGCATCTATTTAACAATGGGGACTTTAGGGTTTCTGTATATCCCAATATTTGTTGTTTATCATGTTTTTATCCAAAGCATTTATGTACCAAATATATGTTGTTGTAATGTAACAATATACACATATGTATAGAGAGGAAGAGATATGTTATACAAGAGATATGTTATACCACATTTTCAAGTAACTTTGATAAACAATATAAAATAGTTAAAAATGAAATAGTATGGATTCATCTTAACATGAGATTTTTGAAGTTACAACAAATCTACCATGTTTTTCTTTTATCTTTCTAAATATTTAATAAATCGCATTAAAACTAAATTTACACATCAAGAAATTGAATCATTCTAGCTATTTGAGAGATCCCCCTAGAAATCTATATTGGGATACAAAAAGTAAACGTTCATATAATAAAAGAACTTAAAAGTAAACATTCATGTAAAAAGTAACGTCCATGTAAAAAAGTTAAACATAGTATAGATATCTATCTTAAACCAAGATCTATAAATAAGATCCAATTTATTGAAGTGTAAATTTTTTTGTGTAAAAAAAATAAGATAAAAAAATTACAAATCAAGAAATTGGATCCTCTTGTTATTTAATAGATCCCTGAACAATAACATTCAACCAGGAACAAAGCAATCAAAATTACATAGCAATAACATGGTTTTGGACATATCATTCAACCTGAACAAAGCAATCAACCCTGATAAATGCTTCATAGATAACAGGCTGAAATCTTTCAAACTCACCCACAAATACATAACTAAAATCTCATTCCCAGATCATGGAAATGAGCGAATTTGAAACTCCAGCTTCTCCAAAGCTTAATTTCCTATGATAATAATCTATTGTCTGTGATGAACCAGGAACTATATATGCCAGTTTAAAAAGCCGGCCATTTGCAGCTTCTTGAACTTGAAAGCAACAGAAGGACCAAAGTAACCGTATTGGATCACTCTTGAGAAACCTCCTCTGAACTCTCTGACCATTAGGTAAACGGACACATACCCTACAAATATTGAGTCCTTTATCATCTTGTGGCTCCTCTGGCAGATGAAACAGTGGTTGGCGTCTGACTTCTTGGGTGGATCCAGCACCTGGAACTTGATAGATTTTTTTTATCTGTTTATTGGGGCAATCCATGGAGCGGTTATCCATATAAGGTATCAATGGATCTGGATCAGCCATGTTTTTCCTCTCGACAGATGATGGCTGCTGTACATAAGCATCTGCTGAATCATTTTGCTTGTTCTGAGTTGCTGGTGGAGATGGGAGAGATCTTTCAGTGAAAGAAGAAACCATGGCCCCATGAGCTCCACCTTGACCATGGTTATGAGCATTGAATAACTGGATTGCTTCTTGTAGCTTCCACTTGCTTGCCTGCAAATACTGCTGCAGCTTCCACTTGCTTGCCTGCAAATACTGCTGTGTCGTGCCTGTGGATATTCCCACCATTTCGACGAAACAAGGAACCGTATCCTGCTTATCTTCTAAGTTCTTCATTGGAAGGAAGAAATAAGCGAAGATAGAAACACAGAAATCCGAAAATGCCAATATAAATAGTACAAGAGCTTCCTTCAATGGACGCTAGAAACACAGACCTGAAATCCGAAAATAGCCAGACGCAGAGGGGCACTACAATTGGGAAAAACGGATGTGATTATGAATCAAATTATGCGGGAAAATGCCAATATAAATAGTACACGAGATTCCTTCAATGGACGCTAGATACAGTCTTTAGAAAACAGACCTGAAATCCGAAAATGACGAGACGCAGAGGGGCACTACAATTGCGAAAAACGGATGTGATTATGAATCAAAATATTTGGGAAAATGGTAATATAAATAGTACACGAGCTTCCTCCAATGGTCACATGAGCTTCTTCCAATGGCGACATGTTTGCTTGATATATTTAAAATAATTAGCGAGCACCTAAGTGGGCCTGATGGTTAAGAACATGTGTTATCTTCGTGGAGGTCACAAGTTTAAAACCGGCGGGGTAGGGTTGCTCATTGTTGCTCATTGGATCCTTGTGACAAGGCTCGAAGGGTAGACGGCCCTGGGATAGAGGCTCACCCGGAAGAGTTCCCTTGCTGAGTCGACCCCTAGGATAGAGGCTCACCCGGAAGAGGTCCCTTGCTGAGTCGACCCTTGGGATAGAGGCTCACCTCGAAGACTTCCCCTGCTCAGTCACGGGCTGTTGGATATACCCTTGGGAGGTTGCTGTTCCCATGTTTAAAAAAAACAAAAAACTTATTTGTGGTGGAATATATATATATATTCATTAGTATATGGTAGGGAGGTAGTGGGGAGGTGATGTTGTAATAGTTGTGCACAATGGCCACACGATAGCATAGTAATGTTGACATACACATATGAATGGGTTCCATGTGGCATGTCAACATTATGGCATGTGGTGTTTGCAAGGCAAGGGTGTGCTCGTGCGTACACTAAATGGGGTAGAGTAGAATTCACATGACTCTAGGTGTAGTATGGACTATATTTATTCTTCTTGCACCACCTTGATAGGTGGCAAATGCTTAAACACTTCTTCTTGCACCACCTTGATAGGTGGCAAATGCTTAGTGTTTAAGTTGGGAGGAAACATCTTGTCAAAAATCACAACAATATGTATCAAGATTATTTATTATTGATTGGGATTATTAGCTGAAAGCAAGGAGTTTCAAATCATTTTTAAAGATTTTAATCTTATCATGGGGTTCACCTAATACCATAAGGTAATTTTGGGGGCACCTTGAGTCTTCCCTTGCCTCGAACACTAAAATGATGTCAAAGAAGCACTTCCCAATGTCCATTGTTTCAAACTCAAAACCCCAAGACCAATATGTCACTTTATGGGAATACTCCCATCAAAGAAAACATTCATTGTATAAAAAGATCAAAACCATGAAGAAATTAAAACATGGATTGCTAAAAATAAAGACATGAAACATGGTTATCACATATTTCCCCTGGGCAAGGGCTTCTTTGTGGGGTATTTTTTAATTCAAGTGGGGAATGAATCCATCATTGAAGGAGGTCCATGCTTTCTTAATTTAGAAATGTAATTTTTTTAGGGTATTGCTTAGGAGCCAATCCCTTATATGAATTCTAGGAGGAGAAACTCATCTCCCTTCCTAATCTTCTTATAAGGATGCCTTATGAAGGTCCTCATAAAGAAGCACTTCAAATCTCATCATTAGGAGTGACATTAACATAATGATAGCGAATTTATTCAAGCTTAGAACATTGGGTTTCATTTATGGTTTTATAGAATTATAGCCCTTACTAAAAAATATCATAGCTTATGTTACTAAACATTGGAAGTTGAAACAAGGTTATATTATGTCTCTCTGTGGCAAAGGCTTCTTTGTGGAAATATTTTCATCCCAAGAGGAGAAGGAATCCATCTTTGAATGAGGTCCATGGTTTCTTATCGCATGTCTAACATATAAAATTATAGAGAGTGGTTTTGATCCCTATGTTGAAATTCCCTCCAAATACATGGTTTGACTGCAGTTTCCTTTCCTCTCTATGAAGTTTTGAAATGATTTTGGTATAAAGACCATTGGAAACAAGTTGGGCTACCATGAAAGTATGAGAAAATTTAGAAGTGAAAGAAGGCTAGCTAACTATATTAGAATTTTCGTAATAAGTATAGGAGTAAACCCTTGCTTGATAAACTTACTTTAAAAATAATACTCAACATGTTGAAAAAAAAGCGTATTAGGAGAACATCCTCTCAAGATATTAATCTTTTAATGGATATTGTCACTTTAAGGCTTCATTTCCATTTGAATGGAAGGCACATTCTAACATGGAAACATTATCCACCATGTATACCTCTATATAGAACCCTTCAAGGGCAAGTTGAAACCATAAAAAAATGGACCATGGACAATCCCAACCTACCCATTCATGGCACTATATAGCTTTGTATGAGAGTTTGCATCATTGTTAATGTCTTCCTTCTAACACTAAGCAAGAAAACAACCCAAATTAATAATATATGTATAAAACTTCTTTTATTGGGAAGCAACATTACAGTGAATGCCTAATCTTCCTCATGAATAATGGGGTTAGAAGTCTCTTTTGGCCATCTTTTGGCCATTGGCAATAGCTTAGGTAAGTCTATTACCTTACCTCTAGAGATTGAGAAGCAGGTAATTTCCAATACCCTTGCTCAAATATGTGTTTACATTAATTTGAACAAAGGTTTCCTTGATAAAATTGCATTGGAGAGTAAGAGCCAATGCTGGACAGAAGTACCATTGATTTATGAACATGTCTTTCCATTATACATTTATTTTGATAATGTGCATGTGGAAGCTTCTTGCTCAAAAGTAAAGGTTTCCTAGGATTCAAAGAAGAAAAGTATCAAGCCCATCCACTGAAAATACCCGATCGAAAATAACCATTGGGTGGAACCAAGTAAGGGTTTATGAATCAAAATATTGCGAAAAACCGATGTGATTATGAATCAAAATAGTGCACGAGCTTCCTCCAATGGCGACATGTTTGCTTGATATCTTTATAATAACTTATTTGTGGAGTATACATATATATTCAATATATATTCGAGGAGTAGTCTACTTATTCTATGTTTTCTACTTTACGGTGGGTTTTGGTCGGAATCCAGTAATTCTTTTTTTGGTAAAATCCAAATTTCTACGTGTTTAAATTGTATTTTTGAATCTATAAATAGATTCAACACCCTCAAATACCCCTATGGCACCCAAATTATGTAATTATTCTATGATTTTTTAAAGATTTCCAACCAGAATATGAAAGGGAAAATATGCTCTTAAAAGGTTGAAAACGTTGAATATTTAGACTACACCTATATTCAATGGTATATGGTATGCAATGAGTTTTGTCTTTGACCCGATTTACCCGATTGAGTGGGATTAATCTCTCATATTGGTGGTGGTGGTGTAGTAATATTTTATATTGAGTGGGAGTGATCTGTCATATTTATTCAAGTGAGGGAGGTGGTGTTGTAATATTTTATATTTAATGTATTTACATTTTTTAAAATAAAAGTTTAAATATTGAAAATTAATTCAAAATTGTGTATATGGATTTTGTAAATAAATTTATTTTGGTTCATAAAATTGGGTGTTGTTGTTTCTATTAGGATTAAAATTTTCATAGTGACTGGTGTTGTTGTTGTTTCTATTAGGAAAGGAAAACCCACCTCCTGTGTGATAAGGATACATGCACAAGGGCCACATGATAGCCTGGTAACGTTGACATATAGATATGAATGGGTTCCATGTGGCATGTCGACATTATGGCATGTGGTGTTTGCAAGGAAAGGGTGTGCTCATGTGTACAATGAATGGGGTAGAGTAGAATTCACATGACTCTAGGTGTAGTATGAACTATATTTATTCTTCTTGCACCACCTTAATAGGTGGCAAATGCTTAAACTCTTCTTCTTGCACCACCTTGATAGGTGGCAAATGCTTAGTGTTTAAGTCGGGAGGAAACATCTTGTCAAAAATCACAACAATATGTATCAAGATTATTTATTATTGATTGGGATTAGTAGTTGAAAGCAAGGAGTTTCAAATCCTTTTTAAAGGTTTTAATCTTATCATGGGGTTCACCTAATACCTTAAGGTAATTTTGGGGGCACCTTGAGTCTTCCCTTGCCTCAAACACTAAAATGATGTCAAGAAGCACTTCCCAATGTCCATTGTTTCAAACTCAAAACCCCAAGTCCAATATGTCACTTTATGGGAATACTCCCCTCAAAGAAAGCATCATTGTATAAAAAGACAAAAGCCATGAAGAAATTAAAACATGGATTGCTAAAAATTGGGACATGAAACATGGTTATCACATATTTCCCTTGGGCAAGGGCTTCTTTGTTGGGTATTTTTTAATTCAAGTGGGGAATGAATCCATCATTGAAGGAGGTCCATGGTTTCTTAATTTAGAAATGTATTTTTTTTAGGGTATTGCTTAGGAGCCAATCCCTTATATGAATTCTAGGAGGAGAAAGTCATCTCCCTTCCTAATATTCTTATAAGGATTCCTTATGAAGGTCCTCATAAAGAATCACTTCAAATCCCATCATTGAGACTGACATTAACATAGTGATAGCAAATTTATTCAAGCTAAGAACATTGGGTTTCATTTATGGTTTTATAGAATTATAGCCCTTACTAAAAAATATCATATCTTATATTACTAAACATTGGAAGTTGAAAAAAGGTTATATTATGTCTCTCTATGGAAAAGGCTTCTTTGTGGAAATATTTTCATCCCAAGAGGAGAAGGAATCCATCATTGAATGAGGTCCAGGGTTTCTTACCGCATGTCTAACATATAAAATTATAAAGAGTGGTTTTGATCCCTATGTTGAAATTCCCTCCAAATACATGGTTTGACTGCAGTTTCCTTTCCTCTCTATGAAGTTTTGAAATGATTTTGGTATAAAGACCATTGGAAACAAGTTGGGCTACTATGCAAGTATGAGGAAATTTAGAAGCGAAACAAGGCTATCTAACTATATTAGGATTTTCGTAATAAGTATAGGAGTAAACCCTTGCTTGATAAATTTACTCTAAAAATAATACTCAACATGTTGAAAAAAAGGTGTATTAGGAGAACATCCTCTCAAGATATTAATATTACCATGAATATTGTGACTTTGAGGCTTCATTTCCATCTGAATGGAAGGCGCATTCTAACATGGAAACATTATCCACCATGTATACCTCTGCATAGAACCCTTCATGGGCAAGTTGAAACCATAAAAAAATGGACCATGGACAATCCCAACCTGCCCATTCATGGTGCTAGATAGCTTTGTAGGAGAGGTTGCATCGTTGTTAATGTCTTCCTTCTAACACTAAGCAAGAAAAAAACCCAAATTAATAACATATGTATAATACTTCTTTTATTGGGAAGCAACATTAGAATGAATGCCTAATCTTCCTCTTGAATAATGGGGTTATAAGTCTCTTTTGGCCATCTTTTGGCTATTGGCAATAGATTAGGTAAGTCTATTACCTTACCTCTAGAGGCCGAGAAGCAAGTAATTTCCAATACCCTTGCTCAAATATGTGTTTATAATACCCTTGCTCAAATATGTGTTCACATTAATTTGAACAAAGGTTTCCTTGATAAAATTGCGTTGGAGAGTAAGACCCAATGTTGGACAGAAGTACTATTGGATTATGAACGCGTCTTTCCATTATACATTTATTTTGATAATGTGCATGTGGAAGCTTCTTGCTCAAAAGTAAAGGTTTCCTAGGCTTCAAAGAAGAAAAATAGCAAGCCCATCCACTGAAAATACCTGATGGAAAATAACCATTGGGTGGAACCAAATAAGGGTTTAGAGGAACTTGTGTGAGCATCTTATACAAATGATTCTTCCCCGCCCATTAAGGATTGTGATATAGACATTGATCCGCTAGTGAATTACCAGTTAATTTTTTTATCACTAGTTTATTTTCCTAGTTGATCCTATGAGAAGGGGATTGAAATATGAATAAGATAATTTGGACTAGGAAAGCGAATCATCCCCTTTGACCTCATTATAGGATGCAAAGCAATTAACAATGTTAAAATCTCCAATAGTGTAAAATCAATTTGTTGGTTGGATTTAAATAAGGAAGGGGAATAAGGAAAAGGAAGAACTTACAAATTTGTATGATTCTCAACAATGGGATTTATATGTGGGTCACCATTCTAAAAAAATGCAGAGAAACTAAGTTGGTATGTCACCTTTGGTGGGGAATTGTTTATATAACTAATTATATATATGTCAAAGGGTTAAAAATTGAGTATCTAGATTATAGCTAATATTTGAAAGTGGAATGGATGATAAATCTATCATGGAAATAACATAATTATTTATGTTATTAAAAACAAAAGGTAAAACTTATTGAACAAAACCATATGTGTATATTGTAACCCAATTTGTAGATTTTACAATTTATGGTTATGAAAAGAGTTTAATATAGAATGCCACTTAAAATAATAATAATGTTACATATGAAGCTAATCAAACTAAACCATTTTATACTTCAAGGTTCTATGTTTGCTAGGATTTGAACCTAAGGTTTTGTGAATTTTTATTTTATAATTATTTTTATTTTTTAAATATTCGAAGATTTTTCTCATGAACTTGGACATAGAAGTTCTTCCTTTTTCGAAATTGAGTGACTTTGGTCTCATTCCATACAAGATTATCAATTGTATGGATTTGTTCTCATTCCATATGTGTTAAAGTGGGTATATATAATTCATTACAGTTCACTTTTTCAACTACGATAAGGAGAGAGGAGGTGAGGAAATACTATTTGTAAATTGTTGTGGATATTTTACAATGCAACTTGTTACAACAAATTTTTAAATGTTTATGCAAAAATAGAAAAAATAATGAGGTTATATTCTAATTTTCAGTGCTTACTTTTGATTAAGTTTTATAATTAGAAGCATACCACTTTCTTTATAAAATATAATTACCATAATAAGAACAAAATAATACTATTAAAAGTGTATAACAATAAAACTATGAACATAAGAAGTGCCTTATAGAAACCCATGAGGGTGAAAACATTGGCAAGAAGTAAAGATTGTGCCTTGCTCTTTTATTCCAGTATTTATAATGAAAAATAAAAATAAACATAATCACTTATGGACACTATAGCCTAAATATGATAATACATGATCATCCCCTTCCTTTACTTCAACTTGTTATCATGCTCCTTTCATATGCTTGACTATGGAACAATCAATCAATACAATAGGAAAAAAGTCCTTTTCTTTCCTAGTGGAAAATATTTTAACATATCTTCATTGTCGTTAATGATAATTTTAGGTTTTTTTCGTGCCACGATTCTTTATTAGGCTTAGAGGCTTACACCCTATAATACGTTGATACTAAAATAGTACACATGACTAGATCCACATGTGTGAGTAATAGGTGTTGACATGACACCCACTTGGTATAACTATGGTAGTTAGAACATCATGTTGATCCTCAGGGTGTACCCCTTGATATATAAGGATTTATCTTCTTCTCAATATATGAATAAATCTTGAAAAAGACACAAATGATGCTCTATGAGGGTTTGCAAGGCCAAGGAGGGATGTCCAGGATGCACCCTTCCTACTCCACTTTAGACAATTGAGCCAGTCCTCGGGTCAAGGGAGGGTACCCTAATTATGGAGGAAGTAATGTTGGAATATTTAAATCCTCCTATCTATGTAATTTAATACATTGGTAGTATTAATTAATCATTTTATGATTAATTCCTATGTATTAGACTAGATAATTGCCATTTGAGCCATTATGTGAACCACAAGGCATATTTGGGGGGACCACAAGAATTCCTAGTGTGGACCACAAGTTTCTAAAGCCACTTGGGCACATTCGTAAATATTCTGGATAAGATTCTGGTGAAAAATGCGCTCCATTGCTTTTTACTGCTTTTTGTCTTAGGGGGAAAAGCTACTCAATTAGGGAAACTTGATTTTAGGACCACACATCCTCTATGATGTTTCCTCCTTCCATTTTTGGGATTTATCATTATTTTTCATTACAAATCACTCTCGGGTCACTAATTCAGAAATTCGTGAGCCTTTGGAGTCACTTGGAGAACACACTTGCCACCTAGGGGCGATTTGCATAGTTTTAGTAAGTCTGATTTTATGATGATCCAAATGGAATCTTTAGCCATTCGAATCTATGTTGTAATGTTATATATTGATAGGCTATTACATTCTAAAATTTGGCTGATGTATTTTATTCATGAGAGCTAATACAATTTGTGTCTATTGTGAGTAATTTTCTGTGTTCTTGACTAGTTGTGTGAGATCTTTTTGGAGTGTGTAATTTCTCGATCAGATATTGGTGTGAACTGAATTTAACATGGTATCAGAGCTGTCAAGTTATTCCTTTATCCTTCTATTGTCTTGTAGGATCCAACCAGTCTCAAGGAGGGCGCAGTAATTCATCCATAGGGCGCAATCTATCATCCAGAAGGTGCAACAAACAAGCTTTGGGCACACCCAAATCATTCCAAAATTAATTTCAGAGCTACCATGGATCAGTCACATCAGATCATCCTCCCTCCATTCAATTATTTTGACAGGAAGGCGCAGATGGAGATCATACTGAGTAGCAAAGGCCTCTACAGGGTGACTATGGCAACTGAAGTTGAGCCAACCTCAGCAGTTGAGAAATCAAAGTGGCATAATCGAAGAGATGAAGCTTATAGGATATTGTGTCTCACCACATCCAGGGATCTTCTATTCCATCTCGATGGTCTTAACTCTCCCAATTATTTTTTGCTAAAACTTCAAGAATTGTTCGGAAAGACCGATGAATTAAAAGGCCACCAACTAGATAATGAACTAGTTTCATTGAGTCCACAGAATTTTGATAACCTCCAGGATTTCTTCTCCAAATTCAAATCACTTGTGTTGCAGCTGAAGAAATGTGGTATTGACTAAATAGATGAGAAATTATTCTTGGCCATTCTCTCCAAACTTGGCCCCGGCTACTCAGTATTTGTTTCGACCTTCCATTCCACAAGGAAGGCAGTTAAAAATTGGAAGAGCTCGACACTTTCAGAATTCATGGAGTCTTTGAAAGAAGAAAAAGATAAATTGGTCTTGATGGGAGCCATTAAAAATCCATCCAAAGACCACTGTCTGAATGTTAGAGATTCAAAGGGTTCGAAAGGGAAGAAGAAGGGCAATTTCAAGAAGCCCAATGAACAGAGAAAATACAAGCAAAAAGTTCATGAAGACTCCTCGAATTTCAAGAGGAATCCAAATAAAAAGAATGAGAGGACAAAGTGAAATTATTGCAGCAAGGGATTTCATCCTAAAAGTTCCTGCATGAAGAAAACCATTGACCAAATGGCTCAACTCCTAGATAAATCCAACATTCCTCTTCCAGAGAGCACAAGGAGGAAGGATGGAGGACAAAATTCTGAAGATAAGGAGAGAGTACATGCACTGATGGAAAGCACATCCAAGCCTACCTCATTTATTATTGATTCTGGAGCTTCAAGACACATGGTGTCTGCAAGTGAGTTTTTTACTTCACTTGACTCCTCCAGTGGTCCAAATATTGTATTGGGTGACAATTCTAAAACATCTAGCAAAGGAAAAGGTAGCATAGATCTCGAGTTTGGTTCATTCAATAATGTCTTGTATGTTCCTAGACTTGCTGCAAACCTATTTTCAGTCTATCAGATGACCCACACAGGTATTCCCAAGAAGGTAACCTTTACCCCAAATGATGTTGAGATATCTGAAATGTCCACAGGCCGAATTGTTGCATTAGGCACTGCTGACCATGGTTGTAGAATCTACAATTTTTCTCACTTTGTGCCATATCCCTCACCTTCTGCTCTTTTAACCCATGCCAATGAGTCAAGCAAATTATGGCATGAAATATTTGTCCATCTGAACTATAAATACCTTTCCCAACTTCATGAGAAAGAAATGGTCATAGGGCTGCCCAATATCCGATTTTCTAGAGGTGTCTGTCAATCTTGCATCCTAGGAAAACACCCTGAGCACAAATATGGGAGATCCAAAATTGATAGAACCTCTGCACCATTGGAGCTTATTCACACTTATATATCAATTCCATTCCCCCATGATTCTTTGAATCATGCCAAATACATCCTCAATTTCATAGATGACTTTAGCAGGTACTGTTGGATTTATTTCATCAAGCTAAAATCTGAATTTTTTGGTCTGTTCAAGATATTCAAAGCCTGAGTTGAGAACCAGTCTGGTAGACATATAAAAATTATCAGATCTAATAATGGTGGTGAGTATATCAAATCATAGTTTTAGCAATTTTTTGCCTTATCAGGCATTCAGATGCAACACACAGTTCCATATACACCTCAGCAGAATGGGGTTGCTGGGAGGAAAAATAAGTTTCTTAAGGAGATGGCCACATGTATGCTTGAGGCAAAGTCATTGTCTCCCAAGCTATGGGCTAAGGCAATAAATTGTGCCACATATATTCAAAACAGATTTCCACACAAAGCTCTCAAAGGTATCACTCCTTTTGAGGCTTGGATAGGGCAAAAACCTGACATTTCTCATTCCAGGATTTTTGGCTCAAAGGCTTGGGATAGGATTCCACTTGAGAAGAGGGGGGCTATGCAGAACCAAATCCAACCATGTATTTTTGTTGGATATTCATAGGAATCCTATAAGTTTCTCAACATGAGCACTCAAAAATCCTTCATATAAAGAAGTTTTCAGTTCGAAGAAGAGCCCTCTGAGAATGCTGAAATTGGAGAACCATCTTCACTACCACCTGAAGAAGTAAGTGGTGCTTATGAATTTTTTTATTCTTATATTTCTTATGATGATGACCATTTTATTGCAGATTCTAATTCACCAAAAAATCCTAAATGGGCCGCTAAGACTTTGGAAGCAGCAGGTGAACTAGTGGGCAATCGTCAGGACACAAGGAGGACTAGATCATAATTTTAGACTGCTCTCAATGTGAATGAACCCTACCTATCTGAGAGATGTTATATGATGGTGGATTCTGATCCTCATACATATGAGGAAGCCTCACATGACCCAATATGGTAGGATTCCATGGATGAGGAGTTTCATTCATTACAAAAGAATGAAACATGAGAGCTAGTCAAGCTCCCTGTAGGCAGAAAATTGGTAAGGTGTAAATGGATCTACAAAACAAAGTATGCAGCTAATGGTACAGAAGTGAAATATAAATCTAGGCTGGTATAAAAGGACTTATCTCAAGTCCAAGTCCTTGACTACAATGAGACTTTTGCACCAGTTGCACAGAAGGATTCGATAACACTAGTTCTGGCAATTTTTGCATCCAAGCGTTGGGCAGTGCACCACATGGATGTCAAGAGTGCATTCCTCCATGGGGATCTTGAGGAGAATATTTATATGCAAAATCCAGAAGGTTATACATCTGATCCTGACTATGTGTCCAGGTTGAGGAAGTCCTTATATGGGCTTAAGCAAGCCCTCGAGGCTTGGTATGCCAAAATGGACAACTTTCTCTTGTCACAATCTTATGTTCGATGCAAATCTGATCATAACATTTATATGAAGCTGATCGATGGTTCAAAAATGATTATAGTGATGTATGTTGACTATTTTATAATCATAGGTAGCTCTACTGATCAAATAGCTTCATTGAAGACTGCTTTGCATGAAGCTTTTTCCATGAGTGACTTGGGAATTCTTAAGCAGTTTTTGGGGCTTGAGATTTCTCAAAGAGAGAATGGAACTAAGGTATCTCAGTCCAAATATGCATCTGATTTGTTAAAGAAGTTCAAGATGGTTGATTGCAAGCCTTCAAAGACTCCATTCCTTTCAGAAGTTAGACTTGAAGAAGCAGAATCTACACCCTTGGTTGACAACACCTTTTATAGACAGCTTGTTGGCAGCTTGATCTACTTGACTCACACTCAACCTGATCTTGCTTATGTTGTGAGTGTGGCATCAAGATACATGGATCAGCCACATGAACTCCATTGGAGGGATGCAAAAATAATTTTGAACTATGTGCAAGGCAACGAGACAGATGGGATCCACTATGCTGTAGATTCTATCCTAGATCTTCTTGGCTTCACTGATTCAGATTGGGCTGGTGATAGCCTTGATAGGAAATCCACATCTAGATTTGTATTCATGCTTGGAGGTGGTCCTATTTTTTGGTATGGAAAGAAACAGAGTGCCATTGCACTATCTTTAGAAGAGGCTGAGTACAGAGGAGAAGTGAATGCTGCTACTCAGTGTGTGTGGTTGCAGGGCATTCTTTTAGAGTTTGAGATTGCCTTTAGTACTCCTATTGTCATCTTTTGTGCTAGTCAGAGTGATATAAGGGTCCCAAGTGATCCAGTACAAAGACAAGGGACCAAGCAT
The DNA here is from genome assembly GCA_027924585.1 of Larix kaempferi. Taxonomy (NCBI): domain Eukaryota; kingdom Viridiplantae; phylum Streptophyta; class Pinopsida; order Pinales; family Pinaceae; genus Larix; species Larix kaempferi. The sequence goes on from BSBM01000770.1 coordinate 4,124,076, forward strand.
ATTGAGATACATATTCAATACATCAAAGGATTAGTGCATGACCAGATCATTGATTTGCAGTATTTCCTAACAGGTGGGCAAACTGTAGACATCTTCACCAAAGCTTTTACTAAGAAGACATTCAAATATCTTAGATCACTGATTGGGATGGATGGACATGTGGTGGAGTGAAGGATTGATCAACAATATTTCAATTTTGATACGTCCATTTTTTGAGGGAAGGTTTTTCCCATGAGGTTTTCCTTCTTTCCTTGTTTCGTGGACTGACAGTATTGTACATGGTGACCAAGTCTTGTTACTGGGCCCTTAGTATTTCTATTTTCTAATATTTAGAACATAAAGTAAGATTTATGGGGGGGCGTTGGAATATTTAAATCCTCCTATCTATGTCATGTAATACATTGGTAGCATTAATTAATCATTTTATGATTAATTCCTATGTATTAGACTAGATAATTGCCATTTGAGCTATTGTGTGAACCACAAGGAATCTTTGGGGGTACCACAAGACTTCCTACTGTGGACCACAAGTTTCTAAAGCCACTTGGGTGCATTCCTAAATATTCTGGATAAGATTCTGGTGAAAAATGGGCTCCACTAGGGAAACTTGATTTTAGGACCACACATCCTCTATGATGTTTCTTCCTTCCATTTTTGGGATTTAGCATGTTTTTTCATTACACATTACTCTTAGGTCACTAATTCATAAATTCGTGAGCCTTTGGAGTGACTTGGAGAACACACTTGCCACCTAGGGGGATTTGCATAGTTTTAGTAAGACTGATTTTATGATGATACAAATGGCATCTTTAGCCATTCGAATCTCTGTTGTAATGTTATATATTTAGATCCTATTACTTTCCAAAGGTTGGCTGATGTATTTTATTCATGAGAGTTAATACAGTTTGTATCTATTGTGAGTAATTTTCTGTGTTCTTGAGTAGTTGTGTGAGATCTTTGTGAGAGTGTGTAATTTATTGATCAGATCTTGGTGTGAACGGAATTTCACAAGTAATCCCTAGTCTTTCACCCTAAGGTGCCTATAGATTCACTTGAATTTTATTGAATGGATTTTCAACCAACATCTGCGGTGCATGAAATTGATCTCACCTGCTGAGAGTAACTTTGAACATTCTTTTAAATGGGTAGGAGCAAAGATATCTTGGGAATTAAAATTTAATGAGGAAACATATATGGGGTTCCTTAATCATAATTCATTTCTCTGAAATAAAGAGTAGTACCATAAACATATTTAATAGTAAGCAATGATGAGATTTGAAATAAATGCATTTATAACACATATAAAAAATCATGTGGGCACAGTAATTGTAGATCCACAGAATAAAGCAAGGAAATAAAAAAATTCATCCATAGAGAGAAAATTCCACAACATGCATGATACATAATTTCCTCAAGCGCTAGTGGAAAATCGCATTGGTCCTATCCTCAAAATAATACAAATTCCATAAGCAACAATAATTACAACAAGGGGGCCCATTGATATCGACCCTGAGACTATTGTCTTTCTCTATGAAAAGAATCCTTTTGATTTCATTACAATGAAGAAAGAGACAAAGGAGAAAAGGAGAACTATTGTTGCATATCCCTATGTGATTATCTCAAAAATTTCGACAGCCTTTTGGATATACAATAATGAACCTCCTATATCTTTGCTTTCATTATTCTTTTTATAGCCATTTTAACCAAATGTTGACTTTTCCATTTGTGAGGAATGTTTGGTGCAATGTCATGTAGAAATGATAATATACCATACTTTGAGATAGCATTATTCAAATTAATCCCTTTTCTAGTCAAAATTTAACATACCAAAGTTTCACGAGCTCACATAATTTTATATCTTATGCTTCCTTGAGGAATCACCGCGAGGAGCTTGAGAAGATGTTCCTACTTGCTCTATTATCGATACATATTTCCTCTTCTTGATCAATTTTCTTAATGTATACATAGTAGCCTATCCTTGCGAAGATAAAATTCTGCATTCTATTACAATTCTAACTGACTTGTCTAACTCTGACTGGGGGGTGTAATCGAATTCTCCCAAATTCTAGGTCAAATATCCTAACACTGTTTCAACTTCAAGAGATTAATTTAGTTGGTTCATGATTTCACTAGTTGTTGGGATAGTTGATTTATCAGGCACCAAAATGAGTCTAGGCATGGAATTTTGTATTAGCTTGAGGTGTATTGTTGCATAATATAATTTGAGATTTGTATCCCATGGGCACGGGAGATCATTTTGAACCATACTATCAATAGTTCTGAAGAGTGGGGAATATCAATGCTTTGGTCTCCTTCACTTTATTCTTAATAATATCTATGCTACTGAATTTCTTTATACAACTTTCTATATCCATGTGGGAATATGTTCTATCATGGATGCCCAATACTCTCAATTGGTCAGGATTTGGAGAATGCACCACAGTTCTCACTATCTTAGCAGTTTCATATCTTCTCTTTATAACTTCTTGATTCTTTGTCAAGTATTTCTTGAATTCATGATCGATGGCATTAAATTCTAGAAAAAATTTGATGTGAGCTCTTATTGAAGGAAAACTATTAGATATGTATGTCCACATTATCTCTTTGGTTGTTGACAAGGTTACCGTTTTGGCCTCTGTCAATGCCTTTCCATTGCTGTTGTTCCATTAATTGATCTCTCCTTCTAGCACAACAACATTTTTCCTCGGCTCATGTGATTTTTTCTTGAATTTTTCAAGTTTTTCTCTTTGGATCTTGAGGTCATGTTTCCTCATATCAACTAGTTCCTCAATTTCAACAGCTTTCCTGAGATTATTAGTTGCCTTGGTCTTCCACTCCATACACTCTTTATACAACTACACAAACGTTTGTTCTATGATGGATATTGTCCTTGTAGATACCACTAGTTGGATCCTTAAGGGGGACACCTTTATCTCTTCCCTTGCTTCTACAAGTTTACACTTAAATAATTAATTTTCCTCACCCACTTGGAAATTTAAATCCCGGGAAGAATTCTCCTTTTACTCATGTTCCTTTATTCTCTCATCATTAGTGATTTTTGAGCAAATAAGGAGGTTTTTTATTTCCGCAAAAAATTTAGCTCTACAGTAAGCTTTTACTCGTCCTCTATCATCTGGTGAGTGACTAGGAGAGACTGGGTCATATGGAAACTTTCCAAATATTTTATCCTTTTGGATTTTTCATCTAGCAGAGAAATAAATTCTACTCAATCTTAGGACCCTTTACCCGTAGGTAGCACCATGTTCTGTGGCTTGGTCTTTTCATTTTCCAGGCTCTTTACTCTAGCGTTCAAAAATTGATTTTTGACCTACATGGTTTATGCTTTATTCTTATATTCAGTCATGGAGGATGTAACCTGAAGATACTTAGTGTAAAAAATACCATTTGACCCATGGGCCATTGACACATCCTTTGTTGGCATGTACGCGGTGTCTAGGGTAATCTGTTGAGTTCTCCATTCATGGGGTTGCATGTCCATATAACTCTTCCGAGAAAGGGGATCAAGTGTAGTGATTATCAATTTTTTGGTAATTAGATTATACCTTGGAAGAATTCTAGGATGATCTTGGGAGTGTAAGCTTTCTATATCTTGTGCCCCTTCTTGAGCTTGCGATCTCCTTTCTTTCTCTTCTTTCAAAATTTTCAAGGGATTTGTATACCTGCTAGGTATACAATTTTTTCCCATTGAGTTTTTTGTATCATCTATGAGTTTGAGTTTGTTAAGTTCATGTTTGAAGTTCCCTATGTCACCACAATAGATTAAATGTTAGTAGAATCAAAAGAAAAAGACAAAAGACTAGAAGGTGCTTCACCCTCTTCTTGTTGTTATTCTTCATTTTTCTCAAGTAATTGTTGGGAGGCTTCTATTAGTGGCATGTCTCTCTGAACCTCCCATTCAACTTGTTCGTGCTCCGGGGAATTTTTCTTGGCCCTTTTTCATTCATTTTCATCCTAAATAGTTTTCTCTTATTTCCTCTTACTCACCTCTGAAAAAGACTCGAAAGTTTCAGTAGTTTTCGGCTGAGTTTCTCACTTTTAGGTTGTAGCACCTTTTCTTCATAAGGGATGTTGGCATCCTCAAGATTTTCTGATGCCAATTCTTCAATCTGGCCTTATTTTGTTATTGATGATTGAGAGCTATTTTTTATAGGGGCTAGAGATTGTTGTCCCTACCATTTTGTTTCAGTAATCATGGGATCATTTACTACCCCTTTAGTTAGTATGGAAGCCTATGATTCTACTTGTTCTATTATCCCACCTTCTTGTTTCTCAGTGTCTTTTTCTTTCTAAAAACCAAGAGGGATTTTAGGTGTAGGAGAGTTTGTTGTGACATATTTATACTGATGCATTTCTTATGGTACTTGTTGAAAACTCTCCCGTAGCTCCTTCTCACTCCTTGGTGCATTGACATCAACCCCTAATACCAACCGATGTGGTATTTTCTCGAGCTGAATGGGTTTTGTGCTACCTTGGCCATATTTCCCTATACCTTGATCTAGTATAAAACCTATGGCATGAATTGTGGGGAGTTCATTTTGGTAAGTTACCACCTCCTTAGGAGGAGGAGCGATATGTATTTCAAAAAGGATTTTCCCATTCCCTTCTCCACCATATTTGACTTCTGATACTGGCATTACTTCTCCAGTTTCTTATGGAATTTGACCCATTATCTATATATATCATCATCATCATCCTCATGGTATTCATCATATATCTCATTAAATTTTGCATCCTTAGGGATGTCAAGATAAGGCACATCTCTCTTTCCCAAGTACTTGCGCATATTCCACCATGGTCCTGTTTTATGCTTGCTAAAGTTGTCCTGGCCTAGATCCTTGTTCATTTCTAGTTGGGGTGCTTCAAAATCCATATCTTCATTTATTACCAACTCCCCATATACCTTGTAAAACATATAATAGAGGGGATCATATGATGGCTTAGGAGTAGGTGGAGGGAAAAATTGACCTGCTACTTTAGCTGGGTCTGCTTGTTCTTTGACCATTCTTTGTATTTCTCCAAAACCATTGTTGTTATATAAACACTCAATCTTTGGGCGAGGCTCATGATCTTGAGGATTTGGTACTTCTATCCCTTTTTCTTTCCTTATCAATAGATGGGGGGCATACCTCCAAGGATAGTCTAGAAGGCAGATCTAACAACTTCAAAATCTCTATGCGTTGGAGAAAAATTCCTATGGCTTGGGGTAGACCACAACAAACAGTTGACTACTAGAAATTAACTCAATTCTCAGTGTTATGCTATATAAATGACAATTCTAAGATAATGAAGAATATAACCAACCTCGATCAAAACGATTGATGTAAATCCCCGTTGGAGCTTTCAACCCATGCACTTGAACCTACAAATTAGTCTTGACAGCTAGTGTACAACAAGCGCATATAATATATAAACGAAATTAACATCATCAATAGTAATGGTCCATGATATTATAAGTAAATGCAACCCAATGTAATATAAACAATATTCACAACATTAATGGACGAGAATATGAGTATTTCTATTAATAAATAACAAGAAGTACAATGTGATACGACCTCTTGTCAGCAACCAATCTGAACCAAGATCTAGGTCTCTCCACTTGTGCCTCCACCACTTCAAACCTCCATGGAATGGAAAACTCAAACTATGATAAGAATTTGGAAGGTGAACATAAGGGTTCACAACTACAAGGATCAATGAGTGTAGACTCAAGATAAAGAAAAAATCCACTAGAGCTCTCTTGCTCTCTCCTTTCTCCTCCCGTCCATATGCCATATGTGCTCAATATATAGTCCTCCCAAAGGTAAGTGAAAGGACACATCGAGGCGTTTTGGGGAAAATGGAGAGCCAATGGTCACCCTATGACCGCTTTTTGGGAGTAAAAAGTAATTAACTACTGATTTTTACCATTTTACATGCTACCCACGGGCTGTAGTGCTGCAGCTGGTGGGTACACCCACTGAAGTGATACATCTAGTGTACAGGGGAAAAAATAGTGAAATAATGTGTCTGAAGGATATAAAGTGGATATGAGTCAATAAAATGGATCCTGTAGGCCAAAGAGTGCTGATGCTCACAAGGTGAAAATTACATTGTAACAGATGCACCCTAATGTGTGACGTCAGAGACTGATGCTACAATGGCCGAAATACATTATAAAACTCAGAAGTGGAGTGATGGAGACATAAGTGAAAGGAGCAGCTCACTCGTCATAATACAATAATATCCCTGAGTACATATCCGTATAGTACAACAATCTGGTACAATGGCCATGAATAGGCAATACATAGTGAATACATGTCATAAGTGATCATAGCCATGATCCCTCTACAGTAAGATATGGTCTCCTGTTGAAAAGGAGACAACTGGTGCAAATTGGAGGTACAAACTGCTGACATCTGAGAGGTGATATCTCAAATGTAAAGTCATGATCATAGGTAGCATACTGAATGCCACTATCGCCTGGGGTCTTCTACACAAGTCTTCAACAGTGCAAGTCCCATCAAGTGAATAAAAGAGTTGAGGTCAAACCTGATGTGACATCGTCTAATTACCGGTCAATGATGTATATCGTTAACAAACGCAAGATAGCCCACCAATAATGAAAATGGCAATCAAGGCACAGAGTACAATAATCAAAGTGTGAATAAATGTGTTGAAGTCGAACACTAGGATGAATCCATCGATCAGGGGACATTTATGTATTCCCAAAACTGTCGATGGTGAGAGAACCTGCCACTAATGACTACAACCCTCAAGGTACTCAACTGCGCTCTAAGCCTCAAGTTCTAGAAGAAATGGGTTGAAGTCGACGGAACGAGACTCGCTAGAAGGAGGACATTAAGGCATACCCCATCAACCAACACAAGGTACCAGCTATGCTGAAAGATTTGGAAGAACTCAGGTGAAATGGATTGACTCAATAAGGATGGCCAACATGCAATAGTCAAGAGATCTGAGGAGTGGCCGACTCTAGTTTCAGTACTTCCTTTGAACAAGAGCATGAGCAGATGGATAGACTCAGGAAACATAGACTGTGCGATGCAGGAGGCATCACAAAGGACTCCATAATGACTGGAATATTAACCAATCAGTGGAGTAAACTGAGAAACAAGTACAGCTCCTAAGGTCCAACTATAGTCCTGACTCATAATGTATGGAGTGGAATGAATGCTCTGTTCAAAGGCGACACAACGGCTTCCAACTAGAAGTAGTAACCATAATCCCATCCGGCTTTTTGGAATATTTGATTTTTTTGGTCTTTTTCATATTTGGAAAAGCTTGAAAAAGAATAAAATTTCTTTAGTACAACAAGTGAGGGAACGAGTGTCAAATAGCGAGTAGACTAGTGCCAAGCAGTGGAACATACCTATGATCAATGCAAGGAATCATGTGGAGGATGTGTACACTTGAGGGGGTGTTCCCTCGGGGACATAAGGTCATCAAATTGTGAAGGGAAAATGGAAGCTCTGCAAGGCTCGATAGGGAAAGTGCTCAGGCACCAAGCTAACAATTGAGTAAGTAGGAGCCGGCACAAGGCTCAAGCGATAAGCAGGATGATGCAATGCAATCACAACTTGATGTAAATGGGGAGTCCCTTTTCGTAAAGTTAGTCTCCTCACTCGAAAAAATGTAAAACAATGAGAGAAGAACTCTTCTAGCCACGTATGACTAGAGTATACCTTTTTCGTAATTAATCCACAAAAGTCCGGAAAAGGGGTAAACTTATACCTAAGTGAATGTCACTTCAAATACTTTCACAAGTCTGAAATGACAAGTATACTCAACAATCTTGTTTGATTTGAAAAATTCTAACAAGGGATTAAAAAAGACTTTATAAAAATATTTTCCTTAAAGGTTTAACGATCCCAAAAAAGTAAACTCGTGACCTCCTTACTGTTTTTAACGAGCTGAAGGAGAGATGGAAGAATGCTTGTAATGGGAGCAGACTAGTGTCAGGGACATGGGAGAGTAGTTCCAAGCACATGGAACAAAGCTATGCATAATGAAAGGAACACGAACAAGATAAGGACATGCAAGGGGCGTCTGCGAATTCGGATGGTAACAGGTTCAAATGCATCATAACAATGGGGAGGTCTAAACCTATATGCACGGTTCTGATAATGCCTACCATGACTGAAGCAAATGTCGAAAAGGACCAGTAAACAAGTATAAGTCTAGCTAAGAATCTTGTCTCCAAGAAACATAAGTACCAAGATCATCTCTAAAACGTACGTAAAGAAAGATCGGATACAAGTCACTGCGGTAGAAACATTTTCAACTTCACTATCGTTAACCCCAGACATAACGCAGGTAGAGGTAACCACTGAAGGTGCAATAGTACCAACACCTGAGGGATCAAAATGAAGAGCAAAGCTGAAGGATGTGAAGGAATCTGCAAAAGAAAATTCATCATCACAGGAGTTGGGAAATTCTAGAAATAGAATCAAACTCTTCAGGAGCGTTGATTTGCGGATCTATAGGAGAGCTCAAAGACTCATCAGACTCAAACGTCAAACCAGGGCTGGACGAGACTATGACTGGACCCAAATCCAAAAGGGTGGCAGATTGTATTATAGGCTCATCTCATTCAATAATATCAAGTGTAGGAGGGGAATGATATCTATGATAAATATCCCCCCAAGGATTGTCATCACCACTCATGGCCTCAATAAAAACTTCATCTGAAGGTAAAATATCATCTAGGCAACCTTATGAACAAGATAGGTCAACTGCACACGCGGGAAGCATAACGGGATCCTCTTCCCCTGTCCATGGAGAAGAGATATCCGGCTCTACAGTGGCTTGTTGAATATATTGAGAAGCAAGATCAATTGCAGACAAGGGCATATCCATTATGATGTGCAAAACGTCTCCAGATGGGGAACTCGCAGAAGGTGGATCCCATGGATCACTAAAGTATGATGTCCGGAAAAGTACCTGATTCAACAAGGAAGGAGCATCACCATAGATGGTTCCTATGAAGGATATTGGTGTAGGGATGTCAAAAGATCCCATCAAGGATGGATACAATCCTATAGCAATGTTCCCAGTTGCCAGCTGAGAACCTTTAACTTGCAGGACTACTGATCTCGTGGATGTTGTGGAATAAGGACTAATGAAATCCAGCTGATCGATTGTCACAATCTTGCCTTCATGTGGAAAACAAATAACCCTGAATACTGTAGATGCGACAGCTTTCATAGCGTACATCCAATTTTGACCCAGTAAAAGGTTTTAGTTGATCAGCGCATCAACCACTTCGACTTCAATAGGAACAGGTTTACCTCCCAAGCGAACAACAAGGGAAGGGATAATCCCATGCGGCTTAAATGACCGACGGTCAAATGCAGTGAGCATGGTCCTAGACGTGAGCAGAGGAGGAGAGACAAGAGATTTCCAATACGCTAAAGACATCACTGACATAGAAGCAGCTTCGTCAACCACCATTCTCTTGACGAAATTCTAAAGGCACTCCACATGGATTTGAAAAGACACGTGGCAAGATAAGCGAGGTTGAACATCAATAGTGTCAAAATTGATAACGTTGGGACTCCCCCCATCCTGAACTCCTAAAGCACACAAAAGGGCATGCCTTTGGAAAGGACACGCCTGTAAAACTTCAAGAGCCGACATGGCACATGGAGTTTGGCCCAAGTCTTATACAATGGAGTAGTTCTGGGTGTCTTGAGCATTGGAATTATGCATAGAGCACTTAAGAACACCTTTCGGTATCCACGGCATAATATAGGGCTTCTCGATATGCAAGGAATTATTAGGAGGAGGGGGACGCTCACTCCCTGTTGTGAGGAAAATACACGTATAGTTCAGGGGAGAGACTACCAACTTACAGGGATGAAAGATAGACCTACAAATGTTCTGCAAGTACAACTAGTAAGAAAATATATTAAAGTTAGAAGGATGTGTACCTTATTCAGAAGGTTGATCCAATCCTTTCTCTTCCTTGCTCTTCAATGCTATTCAATATCGCAATGCCCACACCTGCAAAACAACTTCATACCTTTCTCAAATACATTTGACTACATATATAAGACTGATATTCATGACAGAAGAAGATATCAAACTATAAGCAAACTATAATCAAATCTGAGAGACACATGAATAGGTCATATTTGGAAAGGGAAGAACATCTGATCTTTATTAATGAATGAAGAAAGTATATAAAATTATACCTTCCTTCAAGCTTGGCACTTCACGAAACCTAGATTCAAGGTCTCATGCTTCTATTCTCCAAGGATCCCAGCCTCTAATCAGCTGTGCTAGGGTTTATCAGAAACTGAGGCACAAGAGAGGGGGATGAGGGTCTCCATTCCTCCAACATAACATTCTTATGGGCTTGGTCCTCTCTCATGGCCCTTCTACCTTCCTTATATAGTCAATGAAGGAGAGGAAAAGCAGTTATGACTGATCAGGAGGCTCCCAAACCAATCCAATTTGACCAAAATTTGAGATTTTGACTGATTTAGGAAAGTGCCTTACTCTTCCTACTACAAACCTACGCACTTTTCAAGGTGTGCGCTACTCTCTACATAGGATACCTACGCACATGTGGGAATATGGCCAAAAACAGGGTTTTCTGATGGTTTTCAGGAGGTGGTTTGGTCTAGATATGTGTTCCTAAGGGTTATGACAATCAAATGGACTAGGAGTGAGGTAATTTCAACCATGTTAAGTGTCCCATATGACCCTTCCATCCACAAGTGTCCAGTTGTGTGACTAAAATTGATCTCAAGAAGTGTTGTCATGCGACCAAGCGATGCAAGTGTTGTCCCGGACGGAGAAGTGTCATTTTAAGCTATAACACTCCCCATATTGGGTTGTGGTGCACCATAATCACGTTGACGAGTAGCAACACTAACCTCCAATTGGACCCTATTCACGCATCCATAACCACTAGTATTGGAAGAGGACGTTGTAGTCTCATTAGGTCCATAACCAGTGGCAGGAGCATGCGAAGCCATGTTTTGATGATGAGGAAGGGGATCCTTCAACACAACTGGGCTTTGTGCAAGATGCTTCGATGCTTCTTCTATTCGAGGACGCAAGTGAGTAAGATGATCTTCCCCACAAAGCTTGCAAGGGAATTTCACCGTACGCCTAGGTTTAAGGTCCTCACCAGCATTTCCGCCTTCTCGAGGAGGGTTGGAATTCTCCTTACGAGGGGTATTGCGATTACTATTATTGTTTCCACCCTTACAGTTATTTCTCCCCCTCTTCTTACCACCAAGCTGCTGGTTACCCGATGGGTTTGTCGTTTGCACAGTGTGTACATCGGACGATGGGGTGGAAGTGAACAAGGTGTGAACCTGTCTGGGAGTAGACTAGTTAAGAGACAAATTTTGCATTTGATTAGCCACCAAATCTACAGGGTGAGTACTTTCGGATCCCACAATGCCATCGGCATGCGGTCCAGGAACTGTCTTGGGCTCATGTCATGTTCGCGGTGCATCAGGGATAATGTCATATAAAATGCCAGACTGAGAGTATAGTAAATCTAACTACTGGACTTTTAAGATGGCTTGTTCCTCAATCATAATACCGGACATCGAAACATCCTTAGCAATATATGGAAGTAAGGACTTGAGGAACCATTCCAATAGAAACTCTAGAGGAATGTTGGATTTCACTAATCACTTCCGTCGACGCCACTCTTGAACGTGGTCAGAAATATGTGTGGCCTCATTCTGACGGAAGGTAGACAAAAGTTCAGTACCAGTATCGTAACAAACCGGAAAATGGAAATGATCCAAGAAAACCAAAGCGATCTCATTGAAACCCCTATAGGTGCCCCCAGGAAACTCAACATACCACTTCACAGCTACCCCCGAGAGGGTGCGTTGAAATAGTCATAATCGAACGGAATCATGATTCAACGAGTTGGAAGATGAGGGAAATGAAGGATGACTTTATGGCCCCTCCTATTGTTTTCCTTTCCTTTTTTCTAGTTTAATGATCTACACATAATCCTTTTTAATAATATGCCAAAAAAACCTATAGAAATGAACTAAGAATCCATCCACTCCTTTTCCCTTGTCTAGTTCCAAGCTCCATATGAATCCCACTAGCTCTTTTTTTAAATATCCTTTTTCTAGAGAACTATTCTCATCATTGCTTATCAGCTTTGGAATATTTTTCATCCTTATCCTTTGAGTTGTATGTTCATGTTTCCAAATAGAGCTTCTTGAAATGGCTACATGCCTTCTTTTTTATCGATGTATATTCAAAGGTCAGATTACCCTATGATTCATAGAGCTCTTTGATGTTGTTTCTTTCCATTCTCCCTCTAGCCTGCTTGTGAAAGAAATAACTATACATGCCCCTTTCTCTGAGCCATAAGTTTCTGGACTTTAGCCTCCACATTTCTTCCTTTTGCTTGTCCATCCTATGCATTTTTTGGTTCAGCTCATGTTCTTCCTTTATTATCTCTTTTGTGATATGAATGGACTCCATTCTTATCTAAGGATTTTACAACTCTTCTTGGGATTCCATCCTTTCATATGATGGCGATTTATGTTGAGATTTCACCCATTGTTTCAAGGAAGCTTTAACTAAGTGGAGTTTATATTCCCAAACATAAGTTGGTGATCCATGAATGGAATTAGAGTTCCATGGCTATGAAATATTATTTTAAATAACTCTTCCTCTTGCAGCCAGAGAGGGTTGAATCTAGAAGGTATTAGTCCAAAGTTTTATGCTTCTTGGAAATCTAAAAGGATTGGCTTGTGATTTGATGTAGCAAAGGGAAGAATCTTGGACAAAATGTCAAATGCATGTAGAAGGTAGGGGTTGTGGACTAAGAACCTATATTTCCCTGTAGCTGTAAGAATCTGCAAGGGATCTGGTAGCTGTGGCAACTCAAATCAAACTCTCAAATATGTTGCAAGAAGAAGAGAAGGAGACACTCAATGATCACTCATAAACATAGTAGAATAGAAAAATATCTCAGTATTATATAATGAATACGAATGTAAGTGAATGAATACAATATCCATGAAGATGGCATAATATAGGATTCGAATAGGCCAAGTAGGGCATTCGAATTCCTAACTCAGAGTGTGGCTTGAATTATAGTGGAGTGATCATCCAGTCAACTGAGTCTAACTGAGTGAGGTAGGTACTAACTGAATGAAGGAGGCACAGTGGAGGGCACATGAGGAGTTAACGGGAGTCAGAATGGGCAGACAAGTCTCACTGGAGGTCCATCAGAGTGAAACAGTCAGTGGGGGAGTCAATATAGCCTTAAATCAAGGAAGAACAGAGTGATAACTGACTAGTAGGTGAGAAAGGCGCCTAACTGGCTGTGGTAGGTGAGAAATGTGCACTAGTCATACAAGAGACTGAAGAAGGGCGCCTTTGGTAGGTGGGAGGCCCCCTGGGGGCTGTAGACAGGCTGTGGAGAGCTAGAACCAGGCTCCAGGAGTTGGTAGGTCCACTATGATGATGACTGGATGCATGTAGACGCATGCAAATGCATGCAGGCAAAGAAGAGCTAGAAACAAGCCCTAGGTGCTGGGGAGACCACCATGATGATGACTGGATGCATGCAGTTGCATGCAAATGCATGCAGCATGCAAATGCATGCAGCATGCAAAACACAAAAATGATGGGGATAATATTCCAATAGTAGCTATGTGTCCTAGTCCAAATCTTCTATTTTTCAAAGTGAACATCCCCTTTTTTGGAGGTATATCTACAAGTTCCCACTCTTTATTAGATCCTCCATATGTTCACTAAATTGGTCCCTAACCAGACTCCCTCCCCTCTTATTCTTCCTATATATGGTTACATTAAAGTATTTGGATACTATTATCCTATGAGTTGACCCTTTTTCCTTCAATACTATTATGGATCTCCAAAAGTCTAATTCCCGCCCATATGTTGCTGGAACATATACTTTGCAAATCCTAAAGAATTCTCCTATGTCGATTGTTTCCAATCCCATGATTAGCCAGTGTTGAGTTTCTAGTTGCTCCAACTTTTTATATTCTCTTGCATCCCAAAAAGGTAGTAAACTTCCCTAATGCTCCTAGGGAGCTTACTGTTGCTCCATAATTATTCCAAATCTTATTTACCATTGCTATTACTTCTTTTGCTTCCATTTTGGTCTCTTGAATGAGAAGAATGGAAGGTCCTTCTCTCTTAACAAGTTTCTTTACTGCTTCCACTTTTGATCTACTCCCCATTGCTCTTCACTTCCAGGAGATTCTATTGATTATCCATTGGATGGTAGTGTTTCCTTCCCTTCTTCATCTTTTGCATTTTTTAGTAGGAATTGTTGGAGGCGATTTCTTGAAAGTATCTAGGGTAGTTTGTAGTATCGATATTTTATATTTCGTACCTTGTTCTTAACTTCTTTCCCTAGTTTACTTTCTACCTTTTCATGGATGGGACTTGTCCTCATCTAATTCCTCCAAATATTCATCAAGATAGTCTTTAGCCTTCTTTTAGAGACTATTATACTTTGAGTGAACATAACTCTTTCATAGGTTGTCACCACTTCCCTGTAAGCCTTAAGAGGGAGACCCATTCTATTGCTTTCATGTGATGCTACTTATTCTAGAACTAAATGCTCTACACTCTTTTCTTTTTTAGGAAGGGATGCCAAATATTTATCATGTTCTCTAGGATTTCTTCCAATGGATCTGACTAAGGAAAGACTTGAAAGTTTCGAGAGCTAAAGGGCCTCCATATTCTTGCATGCTATAATCCTTTTCTCCCTTACTACCATCTATTATTCACCTTAGAGATTGGATATTAAACATGCGGTTGTTGGTATTTCCTTGTGAAATGATCATATTCATGGCATATTTTACACTTAAAGCGAAATTTTTATAATCCAACTTCCAAAGATGGGACCATCCATCCATGGATGGATATATTGCCTTAGGGAGACCCTTCTCCAAATCCACTTCAATGGAGATTCGAGCACAAGAAAACATTGGGGATTTTGGCATAGATTTCTCCATGAACCTACCGAGAGAGTTTATAACTGCTACAAGTCTTCATTGCTCCAACAATGTAAGGGAAGGTGGGAAAGATGCACCCAAATTGGAACTACTATGGGGATGTCCTTTTTTGGGTTGAAATATAGGGTCCAATTGTTTAAGTACATTCCCTTTAGCCTCGTGAAATAGGGCCCACTCTTGAAGATTAAGTCACAATCTTTTTTTTTCTTGAAGAGGAAGGAAAAATATCCTTATCCGCAAAAGATTTGTTGTGAATTTACCTTCATGAGAGACCTCCAATTATTCTTAATCCATATCTCCATTGCGATGTGCAATGGCCATAAGCCAATGAACTGGCCAACCAACCCACAATCAGAGAGAGCTACAACTTTTATCTTGTTGATTGCGGTAATGGGGATGTTTTGCAATCGACAACTCAACCTCCCATGTAGCTAAGCAAGAAGATACAAGAATGGTACCTTAGGTTTATAGCCTCTCGAGAGAATTTAGAATCCACGAGAATAATGATGCCACTTCGATATATCACATTATTGTGAATGACGCAAGTGTGCGAGGAAGAATCTTGCAGCTCACTCACTCAACAGAAGAATAAAAAAACTGAAACTAAAAGAATGGTGAGTGTTACAAATCTAAGATGATGCCCGTATGCATGTGAAATATTATGTATAATTGATCTATAGGAATATACAAATTGCACATATGATATGTAAACAAATAAAGACAATAAATTTAATTTATTGTATAAATATATCATTTAAAAACCCTATATAAATAGAGTGACTCTTAGATTGACTAAGAACCCCAACAAGGTGGATGTATTTTTTTTTTCATTATGTTGGGTATGTGTTATATTCTTTGCATATGTATGGGGGGGGTGCTCTTGTTAGCGGTGTGCCTTATGATCCCTCTGGTTGTTTTCGGATATTTTTGGGGAATTTTCTAAAAATATGTAATTTAATTCTAGTTAAGAGATTGGGGTCTATTTTCTAATCCAAGTTAACGAATTAGGGTATTGGATGTTGCAGAATAACTATATTGTATTGTGAGTTATTCATAATGAGAATGAGAAAATAAGAGGTGCGACTCTAAGTTTTGTTGGTTTTCCTAGTTAAGGGTTTCCAAGGTAAATCTATGTGTATTATGTGTGATTGTTGTGGTGTAATCTCTGCTTTGCTTAAAAGAATCTGTATGCTTTTCTTCTCTAAACACGTTTAAAACTTCCATGTGCTATCATAGCTCGATTATTTGGTTTCAGGGGGACGCCTTTGTTGCTGGGGTTCGACGTGGTTGATAGATCTTGGGTAAGTGATAAACCTAGGTTTAGTGGGAGCTTTGCAGCTTTGATTTGTGCATTGAAAGAGAATGGCGAACAGTTAAAGAATTGGGATTGAGAAATTTAACGGCCATAACTTTGAGCTATGGAAGCTCAGAATGGAGGATCTTCTTGTAGATCAGGAACAATGGATTGCTTTGGATCCAGGTACACCACCCACTGGAACGTCGAAAGAATATTGGGAGAAATTAGATAGAAGAGTGAGGACTACAATCCGACTATGCTTATTAGAATCTGTTTTGTTAAACGTATCTAGAGAAGAGACCACGGTAAATATTTTGGCGAAACTAGGGAGTTTGTTTGTATCAATTAAAATCCCTTGTAAATAAGTTGTTTTTGCAAAAGAAACTGTATCACCTCAGAATGGATGATAATAACACAGTGACAAAGCATCTGAATGTCTACAATACTCTGGTAAGTCAAATAACCTATGTTGGCATTAAAATGGATGAAGAAGATAAATGTATTACATAATTGTGTTCTTTGCAAGATTCTCGGGACAACCTAATTGTAGCAATATGAAGTGGTAATCAAGCGACTTTAAAATTTGATGAAGTAGTATCTTCCCTGCTATCAGAAGAGATGAGGTGGAAAACAATGGATAATCATAGCATGGATGCCTTGTCTGTGAGAGGTTTCCCCCAGGATAGAAACAAAAATAAGGGATATGGGGGGAGATCTAAATCTAAGGGTAGATCTAAATCCCCAGGAAAATTTATAAGGAAGTGTTGGAAATGCGGTAAAGTTGGAAACTATAAAAAGGATTGCAGATCTAAGAATGTTGAGAAAGGAAAGGGATCTAAGGATACCTCTACCACAGAGACGAATAATTCCACAACAGAAGGAGGGGATGTGTACCTAGCTTCCACTGGTAATCATTTAGAACATGATATATGGTTTATTGAATCAGGTGCATCATGTCATATGACCCCTCATAGGGAATGGTTCTGCGAATATGAAAAGTACAATGGAGGAAATGTTTCTTGGGATATGATTCCCCAGCCAATATAATTGGGAGTGGTAGAGTCAAGTTGAAAATCAAGGATGGAAGGATTAGAACTCTTCCTGGAGTACTACACATTCCAAATCTAGTGAGAAACTTGATATATGTCGGAAAGATGGATATTGCAGGTGTAAATATTGTGTGTGGAGATGGTGGTTGCAAAATGGTTCGAGGATCAATGGTATTGATGAGGGGAGTTCGCTATGGAACTCTATACATACTATTGGGAAGAACCATCATTGGTGAATGTAACAGTTATGTTGTTTCTGAGGGGGGATATATAGAAGATAGAAACCTGAATGCATCAGGAGGAAAGACATTGCTATGGCATCAAATATTGGGGCATATCAGAGAAAAGGGCCTTCGATAATTACAAGGTAAAAGTATGGCTGAAGGTATGACTCATTGCACTCTAGATTTTTATTTCTGTGAACATTGCATATATGGAAAACATAATCGAGTAAGATTTGCATCTGGTGCTACAAGAGCAAAGGAAATTTTAGATTTAATATACAATGACATGTTTGGAACTGTTCTTGTTCCATCACTAGGTAGATTTGTGTATTATGTTTCATTTATAGATGACTTCTCAAGGAAAACATGGATTTATTTCCTTCGAAAGAAATTTGAAGTATTTTCTAAGTTTAAATAATTTAAGGCTTTTGTAGAGAATCAAACATAAAAGAAAATAAAAGTGTTGAGGACAAATAATGGGGGAGGGTTATGTGGGAATGAATTCGAGGAATTGTGTAAGAAGTGAAGTATAGGAAGGAAAGAGACTACTCCATGCACACCTCTGTTAAATTTTGAGCATTAATTCACAATACTCTAGGATCTTTACTGAGAGAACAACATGTACAGTATATCAATGCATATCAATCATCACAAGAATCAAAGGCATGAGAGACAATAGACACACAGAGTTTCCGTGGGGAAAATCCTAAGGTGAAAAACCCCACAACTTCCTCAGAGATAGATAGAGCAACAGATCAACCAAAATACAAGAGATAGACTCCTCCTAGCAGCTGAACCTCCTCCTCACAAGTGCGCCACTTTCCGGGTGAAGGAAGAATGAGTTTCTGAGTGATCCAAATAGAGATCTCCCGATCTCTATTTATACTTGTTCTGTTTGCCCAATAACCTTATGGGGCCGACTTGTCTAGTTAGGTACATCAACCATATATTACATAAATCAAGGCTGACCCCACACATGGTGGTCTAATAACCCATCGGCAAGTTAACACACTTGCGACACTTGTTAATACACATGACGACACTTCGGTATAGAGGAATGACACATATCTATAGGGGTACAATAATATATAAATGAAATACATGAATGAAATACATTCCGAAGTTACATATACATCAACACTCCCTCTTAACTATAATGTCCCCTCTCATCATACCAACATGATAGAGAGAACGTGATGCTAAAGCTGGGCATCTAGCCCCATGAACTTTTAAATAAGCATTCACATAATATAAAAAGACATATGGAAATGTATAATTATAAGAAAACACAGCAGAAGTAATTTCAATAACACATCCATCATACATTCACGATATTCATCAAATAACTAATTGCAAAGTTAACACAAGAGAGTACTTATATTATAACAAAGTAGCCCCGAGCAACTGGCTATGCAACTGCAATGTTCCACCCAACCATAGGCCAGTTGTGATCATCAATATCTCAACACACTGCCACCCCCAAGCTGGGCATGATCTCTATAAGGAATCAGGGAACAACAGACTCACACATAGCCCAAAGATACACCAAATCAGCCAAGCCAATCTACAGTTGGGTTTATCAAGCTGTTAGGCAATGGAAGGAAGAATTGCTAAGCTAGTTGGATCATCCATAGAGATATGGGTACCCTCTGCAAGATATATCTAGCTTGGCTCCCACAATAACTACACATCTGGCACATGGAAGTACTCCCTTCACTACTACACAGTCTCTCAGGCTATACCTTCCAATCTAATATTGTTCAAGGTGTGCATAGAAGAGTAGCCAGCCCTCTTGATCTTCTTGAGAGGTTATCCCCCTCACTAGGTTTATCAAGCCAATTCAGGTCCACTTCCACTCCTAATTTCTTGCTCACAGTTCAAACCAATGTAGGGATGCACCCACCAACAAAAATACAAGTGCTGAAAAACGTGGACAACCAAAACGAACTGCTAGATGGGAAATAAACCCTAGGAGAGCCATTCGTTTTCAGAAAACGTTTATATGCATTACAGGGGCTGAAACGACCACTATAAACCCCCAAAACATGACTCCCTTTCTCCCAACCACTATGCAACACAAAAACGAGCTCCCAGCTATGGAAAAATGTAGGAAATTGCTAAAAAATGTGATGGGGAAAGCCCAGCTAGCTCAGACTGCGTGAGAGAGGAAAGACTATCGGTTCCGAATGGCTTTGGGCACCATTTCATGGGTGTTTTCTTGCCCCAGAAACAAAAGTACGTCTTTCCAGGTTGATGGCTTGCCCATGCATGAAATTGGCTGCCATACCTCTTCATTCCTAAGGCATTAACTACCTCAACCAATTTCTGGAAGAATTAAATGATTGGGTGCATAACCCGAAATGGGTAGTTGGTGGTTTATGGTTTTCTCATTGACACATGGATTAACACCATTGGCTCAAGGGTTTGAATAATTTCCCTCCCTATTCCTTGTAGAATCATGCCCCCATCTCTTTGTTACATTGCATAGCTAGTTGTGGGTTTTTCATTAAAATTCGTATTTACATGATGTCTTAATTTACATTGTGCCTATCTAGCACAAGAACCATAGGCATCTATTTTTTTAATTGCCGATACATAAAACGCTAAATCAATGGTGGGGCCTTGGCCTTGAGCTCCTCACCATGATTAAATAACAATATTTACATCATTTACGATTTAATGAAAATGGGGTCAAAATGGGGACATTACATTAACTAGGAAGGTATTTCTCGACACAGATCTTCTAGCACAAGTCTTCTTTTCTGGATCATCGTCATCATCATCGTCACTGTTGCTGCTATCTCAACCAATATCTGAATCTACTCGTCATAGGAAGTTCTACAGAGCCAGCCCTTTTTCATACTGGATGTAGGCCCACCACCTGCAGGTCTTCATCATTGGCCATACTATGGAATCCTCAGGACTTATTACGTGCATCACAAAACCTCGCAAGAGCATCCCAGGTTGTTACAAGCACACGACTCTACCTGTAGGATCTCCCAGGGCCATATTATATGTGACCTCATCACAAAACCTCGCAAGAGAATCCCAGGCTGTTACAAGCATACAACTCTACCTATAGGATCTTCTAGGGACATATTACATGTGGTCATGGCAAAACCTCACAAGAGAATCCCAGGACTTATTACGGGCACACAACCCAACCTATCGGATCTCCCAGGGACATATTATATGCCATAGGACAAAACCTCGAAAGTTCATTTGCCAGATATCCCAGGGCCAAATTATATGCCATAGGAAAAACCTCGAAAGACTATCTACAGATCTCCCAGGGCCAAATTATATGCCCTCCCAAAGCAAAACCTCGAAAGAGCATTTGCCAGATATCCCAGGGCTAGATTACATGCCATAGAAAAAGCCTCGAAAGACTATCTGCAAATCTCCCAGGGCCAAATTATATGCTTATCTGCACAACCTATTCCATAGCCATAGAGTATCAACCCGATACTCACCATACATCATCCTGATGTACACATGATCATCCTGATCATCATCACTGCATCGTCTTGATGCATGTCATCTGGAGCAACATCCTCAAGCTCGTCATCCATGATCATCCTGATCATACAATGCATCTACCTGATGCATACCAAGTATCTACCCGATACATATCATCATACATGATCCACCTGATCATACAATGTATCCACCTGATACATACATAGATACACGATCCACACAATGTATTCACCTAATATATATCAACATACATGATCTACGTGATCATACACAGTACCCACCTGATACATATACACATACATGGTCCAAGCATCCAACATGATGCATATACAAATACATATAAATGATCCAAATGATCATATCCAGCATCCAACATGATGTGTACATACATATACATATAAATGATCCAACTGATCATATCCAGCATCCAACATGATGTGTACATACATATACATATAAATGATCCAACTGATCATATCCAGCATCCAACATGATGCATATACATATAAGTGATCCAACTGATCAAATCCAGCATCATCCTGATGCATATACAGAGCAGTAACTGGAGCATCATCTTGATGCTCATCATCCAATGCTTACATCCACAGCCATGTGAAGGATCCTCCTTCCAACATGCTTGGAATGGCTTCTGCAAATGTGTCCATCACTTCTTCCTCGAAGTGTCATCAATCTAAAGAACACCAAGCCTCTCTCTGAAGTACTCAAACTTCACTCTAGCTAGTGGTTTCGTCAGCACATCTGCAATTTGCTCGTCCGCCGCAACATACAGGAGCTTCACTGCTCCTCTCTACACCATATCCTTGATATAGTGATATTTGATCTCTATGTGTTTCAACCTGTCGTGAAACACTGGGTTCTCAAACAGCTTCACACAAATTTGGTTATCACAGAAGATACCAGTAGAATCCAATGGGAGATCAAATAACT
Organism: Larix kaempferi; assembly: GCA_027924585.1. NCBI lineage: Eukaryota > Viridiplantae > Streptophyta > Pinopsida > Pinales > Pinaceae > Larix > Larix kaempferi. Next base: position 4,146,082 of record BSBM01000770.1, read on the forward strand.
CAGACAGTAGCTTTCAAAGCCATACTGCCTCACAACTAGCCGAACAGGCTGCAACATACTCTACCTCGGTTGTACTCAGTGCTACGCAGGACTGCTTCCTGCTAAACCAAGAGATCACACATGATCCCATATTGAAGCAACACCCAGATGTGATCTTCCTATCTGCAGCACTACCTGCCCAATCTGAATCAACATAACCCTGCAGGTTAAACTTTTGATTCGCTTCATACTTGAGCCCATAATCAATTGTACCCTTCAGGTACCTCAGAATATGCTTTACAGCAACCAGGTGAACACTCCTCGGATCCGTCAGGAACTGGCTCAGTGTGTTCACCGCAAAGCAAATATCTGGGCTCGTGTTCGTCAGGTACATCAAGGACCCAATCATCTGAATACATAGAGACATCAATCGGCTCAGATGAAGCATCACATATAAGCTTCAGATTCGATGCCATAGGTGTGGCCATGGCCTTGCAATCCATCATCCCAAACCTCTTCAGGATATCTATAGTATACTTCCCTTGTCCAAGGAAGATCCCATCTGTACTTTGCCACACCTCCATACCTAGAAAATAGTGCATCATCCCCAAGTTCTTCATATCGAACTCGACAGCAAGCTTCGTCTTTGTATCGGAAATCAATCTGTCATCTGTCATCTCCTGTTACAAACAGATCATCTACATACAGGAGTAGAATCATAGGATTTCCTTCCTCAACCTTGTAGTAAAGGTTGGAATCCGCTTTACTCTTGGTAAATCCCAAACTAGATAGGAAATTGTCCATCCTACCGTACCAAGTTCTGGGAGCTTGCTTCAATCCATACGAGGCTTTCTTCAATCTGCACACATGTGACTCCCTGTCATGTGTTTCAAAACCAAGTGGCTACTCCACATACACTTCCTCTTCGACTACACCATTCAAGAAGGCAGTCTTGACATCCATCTGGTGTATCTTCCATTTCATCACTGCAGCCAGGGCAAGTACTAATCTGATGGAAGTGTACCTGGCTACAGGAGCAAAAGTTTCTTCATAGTCTATTCCCTCTTTTTGAGAGAAGCCACGAGCTACGAATCTTGCCTTGTATTTCTCTATGCTGCCATCTGCAACATGCTTGATCTTGTAGATCCATTTGGAAGTCACAACAGACTTCCTTTCAGGTCTTGGGACAACATCCCAAACATCATTCTTCATGATTGATTGGTATTCTTAAATCATGGCATCCTTCCATTCTTTCTTTTCCGTTGCTTCTTCATAACTAGAAGGTTCTTTGTTCATGATGTCACAGAGTAAAGCAACATAGCTGGTATGTGATCTGGTTCTCTTCTTTGCTCTGTGTTCTTCTTCTATAATACCATATTTTTCTGCATCTTGAATGAGCTCTCTAGCCCATGCAGGTTTTCTCTTGTGAGAGTTATTCTCACGAGGTGGATCTACAGGTTGTTGCGGATCTTCAATTTCACGATCAACATCTAGAATTGCTTCAGTCATGGTAGTGTCTTGAAATATAGTCTCCTTAGGTTCTTCATAATCTTCAACAGGTGTCTTTCTTGATTTGACGAATGCTAAGTTTTCATCAAATGTCACATCCCTGCTGACATCAATCTTCTTGAACCCTGGAAAGTATATTCTGTAGGCCTTCGAGCTTTCACTGTAACCCACAAAGAAACCCTTCTTTCTGGAAGGATCTAGCTTGGTCCTCTTTTCCTTTGGGACATGAGTGTATACTGGACAACCAAATATTCTGAGATGGCGGAATTCAGGTTTCTTACCAGAGAAGACCTCTTCTGGTGTCTTGTTGTCCAATATCTTGTGGGGTGTTCTATTCTGCACATATACAGTTGTTCTAGCTGCTTCTGCCCATAGATGCATAGGTAGATCTTGGTCATGCAACATTGCCCTTGCTACTTCCATGATTGTTCTATTCTTTCTTTCTACAACTCCATTCTGTTGTGGATTGTAAGGAGCAGTCAACTCCCTCTTAATCCCAGAATCACTACATAGCTTCTTGAAGTCACATGAGGTGAATTCTCCACCATTGTCAGATCTGAATGTTTTGATCTTCTTATCAGTTTGGTTCTCCATCAAGGTTTTGAATTCCTTGAACTTATCAAATACTTCATCTTTGTTCTTCAAGAAGTAAACCCAAGTCTTCCTGGAGAAGTCATCAATGAAAGAGACATAGTAAACATACCCACTCAGAGAACTGGATGGCATAGGACCGCATACATCGGAGTGGATGATTTCCATGATACCTTTTGCCTTGCTTTCACTGCTTGGAAATTCCTTCTTAATGTTCTTTCCTTTTGCACATCCTTTGCAAACACCTTCATGCTTGGTCTTAATTTCAGGAAGACCTTCTACAGCCTTACTTGCAATTGGTAATGCTCTGTAGTGCATATGTGCAAGCCTTCTATGCCAAAGTTCACTTGGCTCCATGGAATCATGTATCATGGCATGTTCAGGTTGTCCCTTCAATTTATACAAACCTCCCTCTTGCTCTCCAATCACCACTGCATCATCAATAGTTTTACCCTTTGGCCACATTAGGACTTGCCCATCTACAAATGCAACCCTCATGCCTTTTGCATCCAATGCAGAGATGGAGAGAAGATTCTTCTTGAGCCCAGGTACTTAAAGAACTTCTTTCATCTTCAAAGACTTTCCAAAATCTAGGTTGTAGGAGGCTTCACCACTTCCTTTGATAGGGTATTGATAATCATCCGAAAGTTTCACCTTATGGGGTGATTCATGTTTAGATAGGTTTACAAAAGATTATTTAAAGCCAGTCATGTGTTTGGAAGCCCCACTGTCAATAAGCCAATCATTACAACCATGAGAGATAGTACCTGTGAGAGTAGAGATTAGAACATACTCTTCTTCACTTGATGAGTCATCATCACTTTCTGCCCTAGCCTTCTTCTTTGGAGGTTCATCATCTTCGGCAGCATGAGCATGGAACTTTCTTTTGCTTCCCTTCTTCTTCTTGCTGGAGTTGTTGTTGTTATCCCTTTTGTTCTTGGGACATTCTGAAGCAAAGTGACCCTTCTCATTGCATGTGAAGCATCTTAGATCCTTCTTATTCTTTTGTTGGTTGTGATAGGATCTCTTGTAGTGAGAGTGCTCCTTCTTGGGATTGCTTCTTTTGGTGTGAGCTGCGAGAGCTTGATCTTCACCTCCCATATTTTCTTGTCGAGCTACAAGTCTAGCTTCTTCTTGAGAGCATTCCTCCCACAATTTACTGAAAGAGATCAATTGCTTTCTTGCATAGATTCCTTGAATAAAGGAGTCCCATGACCTAGGTAGGCCATTCAGAGTGGTCATAACAACTTCACCATTGTCCACTACTTCATCCACAACTTCAAGTTGTTCCTTGATCTGAGAGACCTTGGAGAAGTAAGATTGAATGGTCTCTCCATTCAACATCTTGACCCCTTTCAATTGATTCCACAGAGACATCTTCCGATTTATGTTCTTCCCTTCAAATACCTTGGTCAGGGAGTCAAACATCTCCTTGGGTGTCTTTAGAGATGACACATGAGGTATGAGATGGTCTTTGATAGAATCAACAATGATTCTCTTTGCCTTGACCAAGTTATTCTTATGCAATACCTTAGCCTCTTCATCCTCTGGGATAGGGACCTCAGAGCTGATGTAGGAGTCCAATTCATTTTCTTCCAGGATTAACCCAATCCTATACTTCCAGGATCGGAATTTATCAGCCCCTTCAATCTTATCCTCAAGCTTGGTGTGGTGAGACATCTTAAAGAGTACTTCAAATGGAAATAGAAGAGATTTAGGTCTTACCACTTGTTTTGCTGAAAATTGGATCTGGTCCCGGATTAGGGTTTGTCGAAAGAAAACTAAAAATTCAAAATGTGAATTTCAACTTTCTGAAATGATAGAAAGATGCACCTTGATGAGCTGATCAGCCTGGTGTATTCAGAATTTGAGATCTGCAAAGCTTCACCCTTCAGAAATGCCTTTTAGTCTTCTCGGGTTTACTAGGGAGGACCCTAAATTAGGGTTTGAGTTTCCCAGAGATCTACCCAACCAAAAATCTCGATCCAAAGCTCTAAACTTCGATTTTTGCAAGGAGCTTCCAGCTATGTCTTCAAATTCCAGAAATTCCTATTTTTGTGGAAACCCTAATTTGTAGGGACAAATATGAAAAAGCTCAGAATTGAATTCCGATTGGACAGATAGATTCACCTTGATGAGTAGAGTCAATCTACTATACTACTTTTCCAAAATCGGTGGAGAGAAACCCAATAAACAAGAAACCCTTGGTGTCGGTCACTGCACAATGTCTTCTTCTCAGGTTAGCTCTGATACCATGTTAAATTTTGAGCATTAATTCACAATACTCTAGGATCTTTACTGAGAGAACAACATGTGCAGTATATCAATGCATATCAATCATAACAAACATGTCAATCATCACAAGAATCAAAAGCATGAGAGACAATAGAAACAAAGAGTTTTCATGGGTAAAACGCTAAGGTGAAAAACCCCACAACTTCCTCAGAGATAGATAGATAAATAGCTCAACCAAAGTACAACCAAAATACAAGAGATAGACTCGTCCTATCAGCTGAACCTCCTCCTCACAAGTGCACCCCTTTTCGGGTGAAGGAAGAATGAGTTTCTGAGTGATCCAAATAGAGATCTCTGAATCTCTATTTATACTTGCTCTGTTTTCCCAATAACCTTATGGGGCTGACTTGTCTAGTTAGGTACATCAACCATATATTACATAAATCAGGGCCGACCCCACACATGGTGGTCTAATAACCCATTGGCAAGTTAACACACTTGCGACACTTGTTAATACACATGACGACACTTCCGTATAGAGGAATGACACATCTCTATAGTAGTACAATAATATATAAATGAAATACATGGATGAAATACATTTTGAAGTTACATATACATCAACAACCTCAACATAATCGAGTTGCTGAAATGATGAATAGGATGCCAATGGAAAATGCAAGGAGGATGCCAAGCAGTGCCGGGATAGGACAAGAATTCTGGGCAGAGGCAGTGGAGACAATATTTTACTTGGTAAATTGATCATCCACATCAACATTGGTTGAAAAAAAACCACAAGATCTATGGACTGATAAGAAACCCACACTCTGAGTTAGGAATTCGAATGCCCTACTTGGCCTATTCGAATCCTATATTATGCCATCTTCATGGATATTGTATTCATTTACTTACAATATTATTCATTGTATAATACTGAGATATTTTTCTATTCTACTGTGTTTATGAGTGATCATTGAGTGTCTCCTTCTCTTCTTCTTGCAACATTTTTGAGAGTTTGATTGTGAGTTGCTACAGCTACCAGATCCCTTGCAGATTCTTATAGCTACAGGGATATATAGGTTCTTAGTCCACAACCCCTACCTTCTAGATGCATTTGACATTTTGTCCAAGATGCTTCCCTTTGCTACATCAAATCACAAGCCAATCCTTCTAGCTTTCCAAGAAGCATAAAAATTTTGACTGATACCTTCTAGATTCAACCCTCTTTGGCTGCAAGAGGAAGAGTTATTTAAAATAATATTTCATAGCCATGGAACTCTAATTCCATTCAGGGATAACCAACTTATGTTTGGGAATATAAACTCCACTTAGTTAAAGCTTCCTTGAAACAATGGGTGAAATCTCAACATAAATCGCCATCATATGAAACGATGGAATCCCAAGAAGAGTTGAAAAATCCATAGAAAAGAATGGAGTCCATTCATATCACAAAAAGAGATAATAAAGGAAGAACATGAGCTGAACCAAAAATGCATAGGATGGACAAGCAGGAGGAAGAAATTAGGAGGCTAAAGTCCAGAAACTTATGGATCAGAGAAAGGGGCATGTATAGTTATTTCTTTCACAAGCAGGCTAGAGGGAGAATGGAAAGAAACAACATCAAAGAGCTCTATGAATCAAAGGGTAATCTGACCTTTGAATATAAAGTGATAAAAAAGAAGGCGTGTAGCCATTTCAAGAAGCTCTACTTGGAAACATGAACATACAACTCAAAGGCTAAGGATGAAAAATATTCCACAGATGATAAGCAATGATGAGAATAGTTCTCTGGAAAAAGGATATTTAAAAAAAAAGAGCCAGTGGGATTCATATGGAGCTTGGAACTAGACAAGGGAAAAGGAGTGGATGGATTCTCAGTTCATTTCTATAGGTTTTTTTGGCATATTATTAAAAAGGATTATGTGCAGGTCATTAAACTGGACAAAAGGAAAGGAAAACAATAGGAGGGGCCATAAAGTCATCCTTCGTTTCCCTCAATTTGAAAGATTTTGCAACTTTCTATTCATTATTTTGAATAAGTTTCATATAATCTCTTATATTGCTTGCATTTCTTATTAGTATCTCAATATCCCTTTTTGCTTTCCATGATGTTTATTGTTGTCATTGTTGTTTAGAATAAGTTTCGAATAATTTCTTATATTGCTTGTATTTCTTATTTAGTATCTCGATATCCCTTTTTGTTTTCCATGATGTTCATTGTTGTAATGTGACTAAATTTACTCTTTGGTTCTAAAATTACATCTATTTAACAATGGGGACTTTAGGGTTTATGTATATCCCAATCTTTGTTGTTTGTCATGTTTTTATCCAAAGCATTTATCTACCAAATATATGTTGTTGTAATGTAACAACATACACATATGTATCGAGAGGAAGAGATATGCTATACCACATTTTCAAGTAACTTTGATAAACAATATAAATAGTTAAAAATGAAATAGCATGGATTCATCTTAACATGAGATTTTTGAAATTACAAAAAATTTACCATGTTTTTCTTTTATCTTTCTAAATATTTAATAAATCACATTAAAACTAAATTTATACTATAAAAATCCACAATTAAAGAAAATTAGGTATGCTAAAATAAAAAAATAAAAACTCAATAAAAAAAAATAACTGAAAAAAGTCTATGTCTACTCATAAAATAAAAAGTTAAAAGCAACATAAATATCCATCTTAAACTAGGATCTATAAGTGGGATCAAATTTCAGGATCTATCCCAATTTATTGAGGTGTGATTATTTTGTATATGTAAAAATTTTAAGATAAAAAATTTACACATCAAGAAATTGAATCATTCTAGCTATTTGAGAGATCCTTCTAGAAATCTATATTGGGATACAAAAAGTAAACATTCATATAATAAAGGAACTTAAAGTAAACATTCATATAAAAAAGTAAATAAGATCCAATTTATTGAAATGTGAATTTTTTTTATAAAAAAAAAAAAAAAAAATTTGGATCCTCTCTTGATTTAATAGATCCCTCTCGAAATCTATACTGGTGTGTATATAATCAACAAAAAAAACTTTAATATAATAAAGGAACTTAACATTCCTTTCTTGACTAGACATAGCAATTGCATGGTTTTGGACATAACATTCAACCCTGAACAAAGCAATCAACCCTGATAAATGCTTCATAGATAACAGGCTGAAATCTTTCAAACCGGCCCACAAATACATAACTAAAATCTCATTCCCAGATCATGGAAATGAGCGAATTTGAAACTCCAGCTTCTCCAAAGCTTAATTTCCTATGATAATAATCTATTGTCTGTGATGAACCAGGAACTATATATGCCAATTTAAAAAGCCGGCCATTTGCAGCTTCTTGAACTTGAAAGCAACAGAAGGACCAAAGTAACCGTATTGGATCACTCTTGAGAAACCTCCTCTGAACTCTCTGACCATTAGGTAAACGGACACATACCCTACAAATATTGAGCCCTTTATCATCTTGTGGCTCCTCTGGCAGATGAAACAGTGGTTGGCGTCTGACTTCTTGGGTGAATCCAACACCTGGAACTTGATAGATTTTTTTTTTGCTGTTTATTGGGGCAATCCATGGAGCGGTTATCCATATAAGGTATTAATGGATCTGGATCAACCATGTTTTTCCTCTTGACAGATAATGGCTGCTGTACATAAGCATCTGCTGAATCATTTTGCTTGTTCTGAGTTGCTGGTGGAGATGGGAGAGATCTTTCAGTGAAAGAAGAAACCATGGCCCCATGAGCTCCACCTTGACCATGGTTATGAGCATTGAATAACTGGATTGCTTCTTGTAGCTTCCACTTGCTTGCCTGCAAATACTGCTGCAGCTTCCACTTGCTTGCCTGCAAATACTGCTGTGTCGTGCCTGTGGATATTCCCACCATTTCGACGAAACAAGCAACCATATCCTGCTTAACTTCTAAGTTCTTCATTGGAAGGAAGAAATAGCCAAATACAGAAACAAACCTGAAATCCGAAAATGCCAATATAAATGGTACACGAGCTTCCTTCAATGGACGCTAGAAACACACACCTGAAATCCGAATATGGCCAGACGCAGAGGGGCACTACAATTGGGAAAAACGGATGTGATTATGAATCAAATTATGCAGGAAAATGCCAATATAAATAGTACACGAGATTCCTTCAATGCACGCTAGATACAGTCTTTGGAAAACAGACCTGAAATCCGAAAATGACGAGACGCAGAGGGGCACTACAATTGCGAAAAACGGATGTGATTATGAATCAAAATATTCGGGAAAATGGTAAATATAAATAGTACACGAGCTTCCTCCAATGGTCACATGAGCTTCCACATGTTTGCTTGATATATTTAAAATAACTAGCGAGCACCTTAGTGGGCCTAATGGTTAAGAACATGTGTTATCTTAGTGGAGGTCACAAGTTTAAAACCAGCAGGGTAGGGTTGCTCATTGGCTCCTTGTGACAAGGCTCGAAGGGTAGGCGGCCCTTGGGATAGAGGCTCACCCGGAAGAGGTCCCCTGTTGAGTCGGCCCCTAAGATAGAGGCTCACCCAAGTCGTCCTCTGATGAGTCATGGGCTGTTGGATATACCTTTGAGAGGTTGCTGTTCCCATGGTTAAAAAAAAAAAAAACCTTATTTGTGGTGGAATATATATATATATATATATATATTCAATAGTATATGGTAGGGAGGTGATGTTGTAATATTTTTTTCCAGAGAATATGATGTTGTAATATTTTATAGGGAATGTATTTACAATTTTTAAAATAAAAGTTTAAATATTTAAAATTAATTCAAAATTGTGTATATTCATTTTGTAAATAAATGTTTTTTGGTTCATAAAATTGGGTGTTGTTGTTTTTATTAGGATTTAACTTTTCATAGTGACGCGTGTTGTTGTTGTTTCTATTAGAAAAGGACAACCCACCTCCTGTAATAAGGATAAATATCATTTATGGTATTGGGGAGGTGCTTGAGATTTAAACAATAATGCCAACAACTTGATGTCAACACGTGCACAAGGGCCACACGATAGCATAGTAATGTTGACATACACATATGAATGGGTTCCATGTGGCATGTCAACATTATGGCATGTCGCGTTTGCAAGGCAAGGGTGTGCTCGTGCGTACACTGAATGTCGTAGAGTAGAATTCACATGACTCTAGGTGTAGTATGAACTATATTTATTATTCTTGCACCACCTTGATAGGTGGCAAATGCTTAAACACTTCTTCTTGTACCACCTTGATAGGTCGCAAATGCTTAGTATTTAAGTTGGGAGGAAACATCTTGTCAAAAATCACAACAATATGTATCAAGATTATTTATTATTGATTGGGATTATTAGTTGAAAGCAAGGAGTTTCAAATCATTTTTAAAGATTTTAATCTTATCATGGGGTTCACCTAATACCTTAAGGTAATTTTGGGGGCACCTTGAGTCTTCCCTTGCCTCGAACACTAAAATGATGTCAAAGAAGCACTTCCCAATGTCCATTGTTTCAAACTCAAAACCCAAGTCCAATATGTCACTTTATGGGAATACTCCCATCAAAGAAAACATTCATTGTATAAAAAGATCAAAACCATGAAGAAATTAAAACATGGATTGCTAAAAATTGGGACATGAAACATGGTTATCACATATTTCCCTTGGGCAAGGGCTTCTTTGTGGGGTATTTTTTAATTCAAGTGGGGAATGAATCCATCATTGAAGGAGGTCCATGGTTTCTTAATTTAGAAATGTAATTTTTTTAGGGTATTGCTTAGGAGCCAATCCCTTATATGAATTCTAGGAGGAGAAACTCATCTCCCTTCCTAATCTTCTTATAAGGATGCCTTATGAAGGTCCTCATAAAGAAGCACTTCAAATCCCATCATTGAGAGTGACATTAACATAATGATAGCGAATTTATTCAAGCTTAGAACATTGGGTTTCATTTATGGTTTTATAGAATTATAGCCCTTACTAAAAAATATCAAAGCTTATATTACTAAGCATTGGAAGTTGAAACAAGGTTATATTATGTCTCTCTGTGGCAAAGGCTTCTTTGTGGAAATATTTCCATTGGAAGAGGAGAAGGAATCCATCTTTGAATGAGGTCCATGGTTTCTTATCGCATGTCTAACATATAAAATTATAGAGAGTGGTTTTGATCCCTATGTTGAAATGCCCTCCAAATACATGGTTTGACTGCAGTTGCCTTTCCTCTCTATGAAGTTTTGAAATGATTTTGGTATAAAGACCATTGGAAACAAATTGGGCTACTATGAAAGTATGAGAAAATTTAGAAGTGAAAGATGGCTAGCTAAATCTATTAGAATTTTCGTAATAAGTATAGGAGTAAACCCTTGCTTGATAAACTTGGCTAGCTAACTATATTAGAATTTTCGTAATAAGTATAGGAGTAAACCCTTGCTTGATAAACTTACTCTAAAAATAATACTCAACATGTTGAAAAAAAAGTGTATTAGGAGAACATCCTCTCAAGATATTAATCTTTCCATGGATATTGTCACTTTAAGGCTTCATTTCCATTTGAATGGAAGGCACATTCTAACATGAAACATTATCCACCATGTATACCTCTGCATAGAACCCTTAGTGGGCCATGGACAATCCCAACCTACCCATTCATGGTGCTATATAGCTTTGTAAGAGAGTTTGCATCATTGTTAATGTCTTCCTTCTAACAATAAGCAAGAAAACAACCCAAATTAATAACATATGTATAATACTTCTTTTATTGGGAAGCAACATTAGAGTGAATGCCTAACCTTCCTCATGAATAATGGGGTTAGAAGTCTCTTTTGGCCATCTTTTGGCCATCTTTTGGAAATTGGAAATAGCTTAGGTAAGTCTATTACCTTACCTCTAGAGGTCGAGAAGCAGGTAATTTCCAATACCCTTGCTCAAATATGTGTTTACATTAATTTGAACAAAGGTTTCCTTGATAAAATTGCATTGGAGAGTAAGAGCCAATACTCGACATAAATACTATTGGATTATGAACGTGTCTTTCCATTATATATTTATTTTGATAATGTGCATGTGGAAGCTTCTTGCTCAAAAGTAAAGGTTTCCTAGGATTCAAAGAAGAAAAGTAGCAAGCCCATCCACTAAAAATACCCGATCGAAAATAACCATTGGGTGGAACCAAGTAAGGGTTTATGAATCAAAATATTGCGAAAAAACGATGTGATTATGAATCAAAATAGTACACGAGCTTCCTCCAATGGCGACATGTTTGCTTGATATATTTATAATAACTTATTTGTGGAGTATACATAGATATTCAATATATATTCAAGGAGTAGTCTATTTATTCTATGGTGGGTTTTGGTCGAAATCCAGTATTTCATTTTTTGGTAAAATCCAAATTTCTACGTGTTTAAATTGTATTTTTGAATCTATAAATAGATTCAGCACCCTCAAATACCCATATGGCACCCAAATTATGCAATTATTCTAAGATTTTTTAAATATTTCCAACCGGAATACGAAAGGGAAAATATGCTCTTAAAAGGTTGAAAATGTAGAATATTTAGACTACACCTATATTCAATGGTATATGGTATGCAATGAGTTTTGTCTTTGACCCGATTGAGTGGGAGTAATTTGTCATATTGGTGGTGGTGGTGTAGTAATATTTTATATTGAGTGGGAGTGATCTGTCATATTTATTCAAGTGGGGGAGGTGGTGCTGTAATATTTTATATTTAATGTATTTACATTTTTGAAAATAAAAGTTTAAATATTGAAAATTATTTCAAAATTGTGTATATTGATTTTGTAAATAAATGTCTTTTGGTTCATAAAATTGGGTGTTGTTTCTATTAGGATTAAAATTTTCATAGTGATTGGTGTTGTTGTTGTTTCTATTAGGAAAGGAAAACCCACCTCCTGTGTGATAAGCATACATGCACAAGGGCCACATGATAGCCTGGTAACATTGACATACACATATGAATGGGTTCCATGTGGCATGCCGACATTATGGCATGTGGCGTTTGCAAGGAAAGGGTGTGCTCATGCGTACAATGAATGGGGTAGAGTAGAATTCACATGACTCTAGGTGTAGTATGAACTATATTTATTCTTCTTGCACCACCTTAATAGGTGGCAAATGCTTAAACACTTATTGCACCACCTTGATAGGTGGCAAATGCTTAGTGTTTAAGTTGGGAGGAAAGATCTTGTCAAAAATCACAACAATATGTATCAAGATTATTTATTATTGATTGGGATTAGTAGTTGAAAGCAAGGAGTTTCAAATCCTTTTTAAATGTTTTAATCTTATCATGGGGTTCACCTAATACCTTAAGGTAATTTTGGGGGGTACCTTGAGTCTTCCCTTGCCTCAAACACTAAAATGATGTCAAGAAGCAATTCCCAATGTCCATTGTTTCAAACTCAAAACCCCAAGTCCAATATGTCACTTTATGGGAATACTCCCCTCAAAGAAAGCATTCATTGTATAAAAAGATCATAGCCATGAAGAAATTAAAACATGGATTGCTAAAAATTGGGACATGAAACATGGTTATCACATATTTCCCTTGGGCAAGGGCTTCTTTGTGGGGTATTTTTTAATTCAAGTGGGGAATGAATCCATCATCGAAGGAGGTCCATGGTTTCTTAATTTAGAAATGTATTTTTTTTTAGGGTATTGCTTAGGAGCCAATCCCTTATATGAATTCTAAGAGGAGAAAGTCATCTCCCTTCCTAACCTTCTTATAAGGATTCCTTATGAAGGTCCTCATAAAGAATCACTTCAAATCCCATCATTGAGAGTGACATTAACATAATGATAGCAAATTTATTCAAGCTAAGAACATTGGGTTTCATTTATGGTTTTATAGAATTATTGCCCTTACTAAAAAATATCATAGCTTATATTACTAAACATTAGAAGTTGAAAAAAGGTTATATTATGTCTCTCTATGGAAAAGTCTTCTTTGTGGAAATATTTTCATCCCAAGAGGAGAAGGAATCCATCATTGAATGAGGTCCATGGTTTATTACCGCATGTCTAACATATAAAATTATAGAGAGTGGTTTTGATCCATATGTTGAAATTCCCTCCAAATACATGGTTTGACTGCAGTTGCCTTTCCTCTCTATGAAGTTTTGAAATGATTTTGGTATAAAGACCATTGGAAACAAGTTGGGCTACTATGCAAGTATGAGAAAATTTAGAAGCGAAACAAGGCTATCTAACTATATTAGGATTTTCGTAATAAGTATAGGACTAAACCCTTGCTTGATAAAATTACTCTAAAAATAATACTCAACATGTTGAAAAAAAGGTGTATGAGGAGAACATCCTCTCAAAATATTAATATTACCATGAATATTGTGACTTTGAGGCTTCATTTCCATCTGAATGGAAGGCACATTCTAACATGGAAACATTATCCACCATGTATACCTCTGCATAGAACCCTTCATGGGCATGTTGAAACCATAAAAAGATGGACCATGAACAATCCCAACCTACCCATTCATGGTGCTAGATAGCTTTGTAGGAGAGGTTGCATCATTGTTAATGTCTTCCTTCTAACACTAAGCAAGAAAAAAACCCAAATTAATAACATATGTATAGTACTTCTTTTATTGGGAAGCAACATTAGAGTGAATGCCTAATCTTCCTCTTGAATAATGGGGTTATAAGTCTCTTTTGGCCATCTTTTGGCTATTGGCAATAGCTTAGGTAAGTCTATTACCTTACCTCTAGAGGTCGAGAAGCGAGTAATTTCCAATACCCTTGCTCAAATATGTGTTTACATTAATTTGAACAAAGGTTTCCTTGATAAAATTGCGTTGGAGAGTAAGGCCCAATGCTAGACACAAGTACTATTGGATTATGAATGCGTCTTTCCATTGTACATTTACTTTGATAATGTGCATGTGGAAGCTTCTTGCTCAAAAGTAAAGGTTTCCTATGCTTCAAAGAAGAAAAATAGCAAGCCCATCCACTGAAAATACCCGATGGAAAATAACCATTGGGTGGAACCAAATAAGGGTTTAGAGGAACTTGTGTGAGCATCTTATACAAATGATTCTTCCCCACCCATTAAGGATTGTGATATAGACATTGATCCGCTAGTGAATTAACAGTTAATTGTTTTATCACTAGTATATTTTCCTAGTTGATCCTATGAGAAGGGAATTGAAATATGAATAAGATAATTTGGACTAGGAAAGGGAATCATCCCCTTTGACCTCATTATAGGATGCAAAGCAATTAACAATGTTAAAATCTCCAATAGTGTAAAATCAATTTGTTGGTTGGATTTAAATAAAGAAGGGGAATAAGGAAAAGGAGGAACTTACAAATTTGTATGATTCTCAACAATGGGATTTATATGTGAGACACCCTTCTAAAAAATTGCAGAGAAACCTAGCTGGTATGTCACCTTTGGTGGGGAATTGTCAAGATAAATAATTATATATATGTCAAAGGGTTAAAAATTGAATATCGAGATTATAACTAATATTTGAAAGTAGAATGGGTGATAAATCTATCATGGAAATAACATAATTATTTATGTTATTAAAAACAAAAGGTAAAACTTATTGAACAAAACCATATGTGTATATTGTAACCCAATTTTGTAGATTTTACAATTTATGGTTATGAAAAGAGTTTAATATAGAATGCCATTTAAAATATTAAGAATGTTACATATGAAGCTAATCAAACTAAACCAATTTATACTTCAAGGTTCTATGTTTGCTAGGATTTGAACCTAAGGTTTTGTGAATTTTTATTTTATAATTATTTTTCTTTTTTAAATATTTGAAGATTTTTCTCATGAACTTGGACATAGAAGTTCTTCCTTATTCGAAATTGAGTGACTTTGGTCTCATTCCATACAAGACTATCAATTGTATGGATTTGTTCTGATTCCATATGAGTTAAAGTGGGTATATTTAATTCATTACATTTCACTTTTTCAATTATGATAAGGAGAGAGGAGGTGAGGAAATACTATTTGTAAATTGTTGTGGATATTTTACAATGCAAGTTGTTACAACAAATTTTTAAATGTTTATGCAAAAATAGCAAAACTAATGAGGTTATATTCTAATTTTTAGTGCTTGCTTTTGATTAAGTTTTATAATTAGAAGCATACCACTTTCTTTATAAAATATAATCACCATAATAAGAACAAAATAATACTATTAAATGTGTATAACAATAAAAATATGAACATAAGAAGTGCCTTATAGAAACCCATGAGGGTGAAAACATTGGCAAGAAGTAAAGATCGTGCTTTGCTCTTTTATTCCAGTATTTATAATGAAAAATAAAAATAAACATAATCACTTATGGACACTATGGCCTAAATACGATACTACATGATCACCCCCTTCCTTTACTTCAACTTGTTATCATGCTCCTTTCATATGCTTGACTATGGAACAATCAATCAATACAATAGGAAAAAAGTCATTTTCTTTCCTAGTGGAAAATATTTTAACATATCTTCATTGTTGTTAATGATCATTTTAGGTTTTTTTCGTGCCCCGATTTTTTATTAGGATTAGAATCTTACACCCTATAATACGTTGATACTAAAATAGTACACATGACTAGATCCACATGTGTGAGTAATAGGTGTTGACATGACACCCACTTGGTGTAACTGTGGTAGTTAGAACATCATGTTGATCCTCAGGTTGTACCCCTCGATATATAAGGATTTATCTTCTTCTCAATATATGAATAAATCTCGAAAAAGACACAAATGATGCTCTATGAGGGTTTGCATGGCCAAGGAGGGATGTCCAGGATGCACCCTTCCTACGCCAGTTTAGACAATTGAGCCAGTCCTTAGGTCAAGGGAGGGTACCCTAATTATGGAGGTTGTAGTGTTGGAATATTTAAATCCTCCTATCTATGTAATTTAATACATTGGTAGCATTAATTAATTGTTTTATGATTAATTTCTATGTATTAGACTAGATAATTTCCATTTGAGCCATTGTGTGAACCACAAGGCATCTTTGGGGGGACCA
This sequence comes from Larix kaempferi, assembly GCA_027924585.1. Lineage (NCBI taxonomy): Eukaryota > Viridiplantae > Streptophyta > Pinopsida > Pinales > Pinaceae > Larix > Larix kaempferi. Next base: position 4,162,431 of record BSBM01000770.1, read on the forward strand.
CAAGACTTCCTAGTGTGGACCACAAGTTTCTAAATCCACTTGGGCACATTCATAAAGATTATGGATAAGATTATGGTGAAAAATGCGCTCCACTACTTTTTACTACTTTTTTCCTTAGGAGGAAAAGCTAGTCAATTAGGGAAACTTTATTTTATGACCACACATCCTCTATGATGTTTCTTCCTTCCATTTTTGGGATTTAGCATTTTTTTTCATTACAAATCACTCTCAGGTCACTAATTCAGAAATTCGTGAACCTTTGGAGTCACTTGGAGAACACACTTGCCACCTAGGGGGGATTTGCATAGTTTTAGTAAGTCTGATTTTATGATGATCCAAATGGAATATTTAGCCATTCGAATCTCTATTGTAATGTTATATATTCGTAGGCTATTACTTTCCAAAATTTGGCTGATGTATTTTATTCATGAGAGTTAATACAGTTTGTATCTATTGTGAGTAATTTGCTGTGTTTTTGACTAGTTGTGTGAGATCTTTGTGAGAGTGTGTAATTTCTTGAATAGATATTGGTGTGAAATGAATTTCACATGGTATCATATTCGTCAAGATATTCCTTTCTCCTTCTATTTTCTTGCAGGATCCAACCAGTCTCAAGGAGGGCGCAGTAATTCATCCACAGGGCGCAATCTATCACCCAAAAGGCGCAACAAACAAGCTTTGGGCACACCTAAATCATTCCAAAATTAATTTCAAAGCTGCCATGGATCAGTCACATTAGATCATCCTCCCTCCATTCAATTATTTTGACAGGAAGGCATAGATGGAGATCATGCTGAGTAGAAAAGGCCTCTACAAGGTGACTATGGCAATTGAAGCTGAGCCAACCTCAGCAGTTGAGAAATCAAAGTGGCCAAATCAAAGATATGAAGCTTATGGGTTGTTGCGTCTCACCACATCTAGGGATCTTCTATTCCATCTCGATGGTCTTACCTCTCCCAATGAATATTGGCTAAAACTTCAAGAATTGTTTGGAAAGACCGATGAATTAAGAGGCCACCAACTCCATAATGAACTAGCTTCATTGAGTCCATGGAATTTCGATAACCTCCGGGATTTCTTCTCCAAATTCAAATAACTTGTGTTGCAGCTGAAGCAATGTGGTATTGACAAAACGAATGAGCAATTAGTCTTGGCCATTCTCTCCAAACTTGGCCCCAACTACTCAGTCTTTGTTTTGACCTTCCATTCCACAAGGAAGGAAGTTAAAAATTGGAAGATACCAACACTTTCAGAATTCATGGAGTCTTTGACACAAGAACAAGACAAATTGGTCTTGATGGGAGCCATTAAAAATCCATCCAAAGACCACTGTCTGAATGTTGGAGATTCAAAGGGTTCGAAAGGGAAGAAGAAGGGCAATTTCAAGAAACCCAGTGACCAGAGAAAATACAAGTAGAAAGTTCATGAAGACTCCTTGAATTTCAAGAGGAATCCAAATAAAAAGAATGAGAGGACAAAGTGAAATTATTGCAGCAAGGGATTTCATCCTGAAAGCTCCTACATGAAGAAAACCATTGACCAAATGGCTCAACTCCTAGATAGAGCCAGCATTCCTCTTCCAGAGAGCACAAGGAGGAAGGATGGAGGACACAATTCTGATGATAAGGAGAGAGTACATGCACTGATGGAAATCACATCCAAGCCTACCTCATTTATTATTGATTCTAGATCTTCAAGACACATGGTGTATACAAGTAAGTTTTTTACTTCACTTGACTCTTCCAGTGGTCCAAATATTGTATTGGTTGACAATTCTGAAACATCTCTAGCAAAGGAAAAGGTAGCATAGATCTCGAGTTTGGTTCATTCAATAATGTCTTGTATATACCTGGACTTGTTGCAAACCTATTTTCAGTCTATCAGATGACCCACACAAGTATTCCCAAGAAGGTAACCTTTACCCCAAATGATATTGAGATATCTAAAATGTCCACAGGCCGAATTGTTGCATTAGGCACTGCTGACCCTAGCTCTAGAATCTACAATTTTTCTCACTTTGTGCCATATCCCTCACCTTCTACTCTTTAACCTATGCCAATGAGTCAAGCAAATTATGGCATGAAATATTTGTCCATCTGAACTATAAATACCTTTCCCAACTTCATGAGAAAGAAATGGTCATAGGGCTGCCCAATATCATATTTTCCAAAGGTGTCTGTCAATCTTGCATCCTAGGAAAACACCCTGAGCATAAGTATGGGAGATCCAAAACTGATAGAACCTCTGCACCATTGGAGCTTATTCACACTTATATATCAGGTCCATTCCCCCATGAGTCTTTGAATCATTCCAAATACATCCTCACTTTCATAGGTGACTTTAGCAGGTACTGTTGGATTTATTTCATCAAGCTAAAATCTAAAGTTTTTGGTTTGTTCAAGATATTCAAAGCCTGAGTTGAGAACCAGTCTGGTAGACATATAAAAATTATCAGATCTTATAATGATGGCGAGTATATCAAATCATAGTTTCAGCAATTTTGTGCCTCATCAGGCATTCAGATGCACAGTTCCATATACACCTCAGCAGAATGGGGTTGCTGAGAGGAAGAACAAGTCTCTTAAGGAGATGGCCACATGTATGATTGAGGCAAAGTCATTGTCTCCCAATCTATGGGATGAGGAAATAAATTGTGCCACATATAGTCAGAATAGAGTTCCACACAAAGCTATCAAAGGTGCTACTCCTTTTGAGGCTTGGACAGGGCACAAACCTGACATCTCTCATTTCAGGATTTTTGGCTCAAAGGCTTGGGCTAGGATTCCACTTGAGAAGAGGAGGGCTATGCAGACCCAAATCCAACCATGTCTTTTTGTTGGAAATTTAGAGGAATCCAAAGGCTATAAGTTTCTCAACATGATCACTCGAAAATCCTTCATATAAAGAAGTGTTCGGTTCAAAGAAGAGCCCTCTTAGAATGTTGAAATTGGAGAACCATCTTCACCACCACCTGAAGAAGTAAGTGATGCTTCTTATGGATTTTTTTATTTCTTATATTTATTATAATGAGGACCATTTTATTGTAGATTCTAATTCACCAACAAAGCCTAAATGGTCTGCTAATACTTTGCAAGCAGCAGGTGAACTAGTGGGCAATCGTCAGGACATAAGGAGGACTAGATCACAATTTGAGACTGCTCTCAATGTGAATGACCCCTACCTATCTGAGAGATTTTATATGATGGTGGATTATGATCCTCATACATATCGGGAAGACTCACATGACCCAATATAGCATGCTGCCATGGATGAGGAGTTTCATTCATTACAAAAGAATGAAACATGAGAGCTAGTCAAGCTCGCCGCAAGCAGACAATTGGTAAGGTGTAAATGGATCTACAAAACAAAGTGTGCAACTAATGGTACATAAGTGAAATATAAGGCTAGTTTGGTATAAAAGGAATTCTCTCAAGTCCAAGGCCTTGACTACAATGAGACTTTTGCAGCACATAAGGATTCGATAAGACTAGTTTTGGCAATTTCTGCATCCAAGTGTTGGGAAGTGCACCACATGGATGTCAAGAGTGCATTCCTCCATGGGGATCTTGAGGAGAATATTTATATGCAGAAGCCATAAGGTTATATATCTGATCCTAACTATGTTTACAGGTTGAGAAAGTCCTTATATGGGCTTAAGCAAGCCCCCAGGGCTTGGTATGCCAAAATGGACAACTTTCTCTTGTCACAATCTTATGTTTGATGCAAATCTGATCCTAATGTTTATATGAAGCTGATTGATGGTTCAATAATGATTATAGTGTTGTATGTTGATGATTATATAATCATAGGTATCTCTACTGATCAAATAGCTTCATTGAAGACTGCTTTGCATCAAGCTTTTTCCATGAGTGACTTGGGAATTCTTAAGCAGTTTTTGGGGCTTGAGATTTCTCAAAGAGAGAATGGAACTAAGGTATCTCAGTCCAAATATGCATCTGATATGTTAAAGAAGTTCAAGATGGTTGATTTCAATCCTTCAAAGACTCCATTCCTTTCAGGAGTTAGACTTGAAGATGCATAATCTACACCCTTGTTTGACAACACCTTGTATAGACAACTTGTTGGTAGCTTTCTCTACTTGACTCACACTCAACCTGATCTTGCTTATGTTGTGAGTGCGGCATCAAGATACATGGATCAGCCACATGAGCTCCATTGGAGGGATGCAAAAATAATTTTGAACTATGTGCAAGTTAGGGAGACAAATGGGATCCACTATACTGCAGATTCTATCCTAGATCTTCTTGGCTTCACTGATTCAGATTGGGCTGGTGATAGCCTTGATAGGAAATCCACATCTGGATTTGTATTCATGCTTGGAGGTGGTCCTATTTTCTGGTTTGGCAAGAAACAGAGTGCCATTGCACTATCTTTAGCAGAGGCTGAGTACAGAGGAGAAGTGAATGCTGCTACTCAGTGTGTGTGGTTGCAGGGTATTCTTTCAGAGTTTGAGATTTCCTTTAGTACTTCTATCATCCTTTGTGACAATAAAAGTGATATAAGAGTCCCAAGTGATCCAGTACATAGAAATAGGACCAAGCATATTGAGATACATATTCACTACATCAGAGATTTAGGGCATGACCAGATCATTGATTTGTAGTATTTCCCAACAGTTGAGCAAACTGCAGACATCTTCACCAAAGATTTTACTAAGAAGACATTCAGCTATTTTAGATCATTGCTTGGGATGGATGGACATGTTGTGGAGTGAAGGATTGATCAACAATCTTTCAATTTTGATATGTCCATTTTTTTAGGGAAGGTTTTTCCCATGAGGTTTTCCTTCTTTCCTTGTTTTGTGGATCGACAGTATTGCACATGGTGACCAAGTCTTGTTACTGGGCCCTTAGTATTTTTATTTTCTGATATTTAGAACATAAATTCAGATTCATGGGGGGTGTTGGAATATTTAAATCCTCTTATCTATGTCATTTAATACATTGGTAGCATTAATTAATCGTTTTATGATTAATTCCTATGTATTAGACTAGATAATTGCCATTTGAGCCATTGTGTGAACCACAAGGAATCTTTGGGGGTACCACAAGACTTCCTAGTGTGGACCAAAAGTTTCTAAAGCCACTTGGGCGCATTCCTAAATATTCTAGATAAGATTCTAGTTAAAAATGGGCTCCACTGATTTTTATTGCTTTTTACTGCTTTTTTCCTTAGGGGGAAAAGCTAGTCAACTAGGGAGACTTGATTTTAGGACCACACACCCTCTATGATGTTTCTTCCTTCCATTTTTGGGATTTAGCATGTTTTTTCATTACACATCACTCTCAGGTCACTAATTCATAAATTCGTGAGCCTTTGGAGTGACTTGGAGAACATACTTGCCACCTAGGGGGATTTGCATAGTTTTAGTAAGACTGATTTTATGATGATCCAAATGGCATCTTTAGCCATTCGAATCTATGTTGTAATTTTATATATTTACATCCTATTACTTTCCAATGGTTGGATGATGTATTTTATTCATGAGAGTTAATACAGTTTGTATCTAGTGTTAGTAATTTTTTGTGTTCTTGAGTAGTTGTGTGAGATCTTTGTGAGAGTGTGTAATTTATTGGTCAGATCTTGGTGTGAACTGAATTTCACAAGTAATCCCTCATATTTCACCCTAAGGTGCCTATAGATTCACTTGAATTTTATTGAATGGATTTTCAACCAACATCTGTGGTGCATGAAATTGATCTCACCTGCTGAAAGTAACTTTGAACATTATTTTAAATGGGGAGGAGCAAAGATATCTTGGGAATTAAAATTTAATGAGGAAACATATCTGGGGTTCCTTAATCATAATTCATTTCTCTGAAATAAAGAGTAGTACCATAAACATATTCAATAGTAAAGCATTGATGAGATTTGAATTAAATGCATTTATAACACATACACAAAATCATGTGGCCACGGTAATTGTAGATCCATAGAATAAAACAAGGAAATAAAAAATTCATCCATAGAGAGAAAATTCCACAACATGCATGATACACAATTTCCTCAAGCGCTAGTGGAAAATCGCATTGGTCCTGTCCTCAAAATAATACAAATTCCATTAGCAACAATAATTACAAGAAGGGGGCCAATTGATATCGACCCTGAGACTGTTGTCTTTCTTTATGAAAAGAATCCTTTTGATTTCATTATAATGAAGAAAGAGACGAAGGAAAAATGGAGACAACCTATGCGAACTATTGTTGCATATCCCTATGCGATTATCTCAAAAATTTCGACAACCTTTTGGATATACAATAATGAACCTCCTATATCTTTGCTTTCATTATTCCTTTTATAGCCATTTTAACCAAATGTTGAATTTTCCATTTGTGAGGAATGTTTGGTGCAATGTCATTTAGAAATGATAATATACCATACTTTGAGATAGCATTATTCAAATTAAGCCCTTTTCTAGTCAAAATTTAACATATCAAAGTTTCACAAGCCCACATAATTTTATATCTTATGCTTCCTTGAGGAATCACTGCGAGGAGCTTGAGAAGATGTTCCTACTTACTCTGTTATCTATACATATTTCCTCTTTTCTATGAATTTTCTCAATGTCTACATAGTAGCCCATCCTTGCAAAGATAAACTTCTGCCTTCTATTACAATTCGAACTGGCTTGTCTAACTCTGACTGGGGGGTGTAATCAAATTCTCCCAAATTCTAGGTCAAATATCCCAACACTGTGTCAACTTCAAGAGGTTAATTTAGTTGGTTCCTGATTTCACTAGTTGTTGGGATAGGTTATTTATCATGCACCAAAATGAGTCTAGGCATGGAATTTTGTATTAGCTTGAGGTGTATTGTTGCATAATATAATTTGATATTTGTATCCCATGGGCATGGGAGACCATTTTGAACCATACTATCAATAGTTCTGAAGAGGGGGGAATATCAATGCTTTGGTATCCTTCACTTTATTATTAATAATATCTATGCTACTATATTTCCTTATACAACTTTCTATATCCATGTGGGAATATGTTCTATCATGGATGCCCAATACTCTCAATTGGTCAGGATTTGGAGAATGCACCATAGTTCTCACTATCTTGGCAGTTTGATATCTTCCTTTTATAACTTCTTGATTCTTTGTCAAGTATTTCTTGAATTCATGATCGATGGAATTAAATTCTAGAAAAAATTGGATGTGATCTCTTATTAGATATGTATGTCCACATTATTTATTTGGTTGTTGACAAGGTTATCGTTTTGGCCTCTATCAATGCCTCTCCATTGCTGTTGTTCCATTCATTTATCTCTCCTTCTAGCACAACAACATTTTTCCTCGGCTCATGTGATTTTTTCTCGGATTTGTCAAGTTTTTCTCTTTGGATCTTGAGGTCATGTTTCCTCATATCAACTAGTTCCTCCATTTCAACAACTTTCCTGAGATGATCAGTTGTCTTGGTCTTCCACTCCATACACTCTTTATACAACTACACAAACGTTTGTTCTATGATGGATATTGTCCCTGTAGATACCACTACTTGGATCCTTAAGGGGGACACCTTTAGCTCTTCCCTTTCTTCTACAAGTTTACACTTAAATAATTAATTTTCCTCACCCACTTGGAATTTTAAATCCCAGGAAGAATTCTCCTTTTACTCATGTTCCTTTATTCTCTCATCATTGGTGATTTTTGAGCAAATAAGGAGGTTTTTTATTTCTGCAAAAAATTTAGCTCTACAGTAAGCTTTTACTCCTCCTCTATCATCTGGTGAGTGACTAGGAAAGACTGGGTCATATGGAGACTTTCCAAATATTTTTTCCTTTTGGATTTTTCATCTAGCAGAGAAATAAATTCTACTCAATCTTAGGATCCTTTACTCGTAGGTAGCACCATGTTCTGTGGCTTGGTCTTTTCATTTTCCAGGCTCTTTACTATAGCGTTCAAAAATTGATTTTTGACCTACATGGTTTATGCTTTATTCTTATATTCAGTCATGGAGGATGCAACCTGAAGATACTTAGTGTACAAAATACTATTTGACCCATGGGCCATTGACACAACATCTTTTGTTGGCATGTACGCGGTGTCTAGGGTAATCTGTTAAGTTCTCCATTCATGGGGTTGCATGTCCTTATAACTCTTCTGAGAAAGGGGATCAAGTGTAGTGATTATCAATTTTTTGGTAATTAGATTATACCTTGGAAGAATTCTAGGATGATCTTGGGAGTGTAAGATTTCTATATCTTGTGCCCCTTCTTGAGCTTGCAATCTCCTTTCTTTCTCTTCTTTCAAATTTTCAAGGGATTTGTATACCTGCTAGGTATACAAATTTTTCCCATGGAGTTTTTTGTGTCATCTATGAGTTTGAGTTTGTTAAGTTCATGTTGGAAGTTCCCTATGTCACCACAATAGATTAAATGTTAGTAGAATCAAAAGCAAAAGACAAAAGACTAGAAGGTGCTTCACCCTCTTCTTGTTGATATTCTTCATTTTTCTCAATTAATTGTTGGGAGGCTTCTATTAGTGGCATGTCTCTCTGAACCTCCCATTCAAATTGTTCGTGCTCTAGGGAATTTTTCTTGGCCCTTTTTCATTCATTTTCATCCTAAATAGTTTTCTCTTATTTCCTCTTACTCACCTCTGAAAAAGACTCGAATGTTTCAGTAGTTTTCGATTGAGTTTCTCACTTTCAGGTTGTAGCACTTTTTCTTCAGAAGGGATGTTGGCATCCTCAAGATTTTCTAATGCCAATTATTCAATCTGGACTTATTTTGTTATTGGTGATTGAGTGGTAGTGATTATAGGGGCTAGAGATGGTTGGCCCTACCTGTTTGTTTTAGTAATCATGGGATCATTTACTACCCCTTTAGTCCGTATGGAAGCCTATGATTCTACTTGTTCTACTATCCTACCTTCTTGTTTCTCAGTGGCTTTTTCTTCCTAAAAACCAAGAGGGATTTTAGGTGTAGGAGAGTTTGTTGTGACATATGTATTCAGATGCATTTCTTATGGTACTTGTTGAAAACTCTCTCGTAGCTCCTTCTCACTCCTTGGTGCATTGACATAGACCGCTAATACCAACCGATGTGGTATTTTCTCGAGCTGAATGGGTTCTATGCTACCTTGGCCATATTTCCCTATACCTTGATCTAGTATAAAACCTATGGAATGAATTGTGGGGAGTTCATTTTGGTAAGTTACCAACTCCTTAGGAGGGGGAGCGATATGTATTTCAAAAGGTATTTTCCCATTCCCTTCTCCACCATATTTGACTTCTGATACTGGCATTACTTCTCTAGTTTCTTATGGAATTTGACCCATTATCTATATATATCATCATCATCATCCTCATGGTAGTCATCGTATATCTCATTAATTTTTGCATCATTAGGGATGTCAAGATAAGGCACATCTCTCTTTCCCAGGTACTTGCGCATATTCCACCATGGTCCTGTTTTATGCTTGCTAAAGTTATGTTGGACCAGATCCTTGTTCATTTCTTGTTGGGGTGCTTCAAAATCCATATCTTCATTTATTACCAACTCCGCATATGCCTTGTAAAACGTATAATAGAGGGGATCATATGATGGCTTAGGAGCAGGTGGAGGGAAAAATTGACCTGCTACTTTAGTTGGGTCTGCTTGTTCTTTGACCATTATTTGTATTTATCCAAAACCATTGTTGTTATATAAACTCTCAATCTCTGGGTGAGGCTCATGATCTTGAGGATTTGGTACTTTTATCCCTTTTTCTTTTCTTATCAATAGATGGGGGTCATACCTCCAAGGATAGTCTAGAGGAAGATCTAACAACTTCAAAATCTCTATGTGTTGGAGAAAAATTCCTATAGCTTGGGGTAGACCACAACAGACAACTGACTATTAGAAATTAACGCAATTCTCAGTGCTATGCTATATAAATGACAATGCTAAGATAATGAAGAATATAACCAACCTCGAATCTCAAGGTATTTTTTAGGGGCGAAATTTCGCCAATTGGCTATTTTTTGGACTTTTTTTTTTAAAATAAATTCGTTATTTGGTCATTTTTAGTCTCTAATATCGCCTATATTTACATAAAATATGTTTTTTTTATCATAATATTCGCCAAAATTTACACATTTTAGTAGTAAATTGTAGTTTTCATATTTAATATTCGCCTACCTATCTATATCTATGTTTTGTCCAATCCAAAATAATCACCTAGAATACTATACTTAAGTGTAATATTAGAATCCTTAAAAATTTCCTTGATTCGAACACTAGGATGAATCCATCGATCAGGGGACATTGATGTATTCCCAAAACTGTCGATGGCAAGAGAACCTGCCACTAATGACTGCAAGCCTCAAGGTACTCAACCGCGCTCTAAGCCTCAAGCTCCATAATAAATGGGTTGAAGTCGATGGAATGAGACTAGCTGGAAGGAGGGCATTAAGGCATCCCCCATCAACTAGCACGAGGTACCAGCTATGCTGAAAGATTTGGAAGAACTTAGGTGAAACAGATTGACTCAATAAGGATGGCCGACATGCAATTGTCAAGAGATCTGAGGAGTGGCCGACTTTGGTTTCAGGGCTTCCTTTGAACAAGAGCATGAGCAGATGGATAGACTCAGGCAGCATAGACTCAATATAGACTGTGCGATGCATGAGGTATCACAAAGGGCTCCATAAGGACTGGAAGCTTAACCAATCGGTGGAGTGAACTAAGAAACAAGTACAGCTCCTACGGTCCAACTATAGTCCCGACTCATAATATACGGAGTGGAATGAATTCTCTGTTCAAAGGCGACACAACAGCTGCCAACTAGAAGTAGTAACCATAATCCCGTCCGGCTTGTTAGAATATTTGATTTTTTGGGTCTTTTTCATATTTGGAAAAGCTTGAAAAAGAATAAAATTGCTTATAGTACAACAAGTGAGGGAAAGAGTGTCAAATAGTGAGCAGACTAGTCCCAAGCAGTGGAACATACCTATGATCAATGCAAGAAATCATGTGCAGGATGTGTACACTCGGGGTCATAAGGTCATCAAATGGTTTTGGGTATCCCGTGGTATTTTCCCATTGTATTTCCCTTATAAAATAAATACATTGTAATACGGCTAGTGTGGATGATGTATTAGGTTTTATGCATTGTAAAGATCTCTGAGATCAGGAGAGAGACTATGAAACAGAGAAGAGGAAGTGCAGCGGTTGTGCTGCAGGTTGTATCCCTTCACCTTGCTGGACAGTAATAATAATAAGGACTGGCAAATTCAGTGTGGACGTAGCCTAAGTTCGGTGAACCACGATATATCTGTGTCTCTCTTGTAATGTGTATGTGTGATTAGATTTGCATTTATGTTTATTGTTATTGCTCTGCGATCCTGTTTTTCTAACAATTGGTATCAGAGCCAAAGGTCTATTTGGCAGTTAAACCCGCAGGAAGCTAGTGTTTCTGGTTCGAGTGGGAGCAATGGCAGAAGAAGGAAAGTTTAAGGTCGAGAAGTTTAACGGCCAAAACTTCGGGTTATGGAAGATGCAAATGGAGGACTATCTGTACCAGAAGGATCTATTCCTACCGTTGGGAGGAAAAGCAAAGCAGTCGATGGCTATGAAGGACGAAGAATGGGAGGTTCTTGACAGAAAGGATCTGGGAACAATACGGTTGAGCCTGGATTCGTCGGTGGCTTTCAATATCTCAAAAGAAACGACAACAGAGGGTTTGATGAACGCATTGGGTAAGCTATATGAAAAACCCTCGGCCTCCAACAAGGTATTTCTAATGAAGCGTTTATTTAATATGAAGATGTCTGAAGGTGGATATGTTACTGATCATTTAAATGAGTTTAATACGGTTACAAATCAGCTAAGTTCTGTAAGTGTAAACTTTGATGATGAGGTTAGGGCTCTTCTAATCTTGTGTTCATTGCCATAAAGCTGGAATAGCTTGGTCATGGCTGTAAGTAACTCTGTCTCTGGTTCAAACACCTTGAAATTTGATGATGTTATTGGTGTTATTCTTAGCGAGGAAATGCGAAGAAAAAGCACAGGTGAGACATCAGGTAATGCGTTGACCATGGAGAGCAGTGGAAGACAAAAGGAGAGAGGAAAGAACCAAGGTAATCGTGGAAAGTCTAAAACGGGCAGATCCAAGTCCATACTGGGAAAGATAGAATGCTGGAACTATGGAAAGAAAGGACATCTGAAGAAAGACTGCAAATCTCTAAAGAAGAAAGGAGATACACAGAAGGAAACTACCCAGGAAGCAAATGTAGCAGGTGATGTGTTACAAGATGATTTGATTCTTGCATTAGATAATACTAGTGATTATTGGGTAGTAGATTCAGGAGCTTCATGTCATGCTACACCCCATAGGAAATACTTTCATCAATATGTTCCTAGTGACATTGGACATGTTTTATTGGGTGATGATGAGCCATGTAAAATTGTTGGAATGGGTAAGGTATGGATAAAAGTTAAGAATGGAACTGATTGGTTGTTGAAAGAAGTTAGGCATATTCCTGCTATGAAAATAAATCTGATCTCAACAGGGCAGTTGGGAGATGGCGGCTGTCTATCTACTTTCAGAGAAAAGTGGTGGAAGATCACTAAAGGATCAATGGTGATAGCAAAAGGAGACAGAGTAGGTACGTTGTATTTATGTCCTCATAATACTGACCATTCTATCTCTTTAGCTTCCATAGGACAGATACAACATTGTGGCATCATAGGCTTGGCCACATGAGTGAGAAGGGGATGCAGATTCTCCACTCAAGGAAGTTGCTGCCGGATTTGAAGCAGGTAAGTTTGGAATTCTGTGAAAACTGTGTTTATGGAAAACAGAAGAGAGTTAGATTTATCAGGGCTGGGAAACAGAAGAAGAGTGAAAAATTAGAGCTTGTGCATACAGATGTATGGGGACTGGCTCTGGTACAATCTCTTGGTGGCTCTCATTATTATGTTACATTTATTGATGATGCAACTAGAAAAACTTGGGTTTATTGCATTAGACAGAAATATGATGTGTTTGCTACTTTTAAGAAGTGGAAAGCTTTGGTTGAGAATGAGACAGGAAAAAGATTGAAGTGTCTTAGATCTGATAATGGAGGTGAGTATTGTGGCAAGGAGTTTGATAGTTATTGTTCATACCATGGGATTCGTAGAGAGAAGACAGTCCCAGGAACACCACAGGAAAATGGTGTGTCAGAAAGGATGAACAGAACGATCATGGAGCGTGCAAGGTGTATGAGACTGCATGCAGGGCTGCCCTTACAGTTTTGGGCGAATGTTGTAAATACTATTGTTTATTTAATAAACAGAGGACCTTCAAGTGCTTTGGATGGTGGTATTCCAGAGGAAGCATGGACAGATAAAAAGGTAAACTACTCATTTCTGAGAATGTTTGGTTGTAAAGCATTTGTCCATATTGATAAAGAAAATAGAACAAAGCTTGAAGCTAAATCCAAGAAATGTACCTTTATTGGATATGGGGTTGATGAATTTGGTTATCGTTTATAGGATTATGAAAATAACAAAATCATCAGGAGTAGAGATGTGATATTCAATGAAAAGGTCATGTATAAAGATCAGTTGCAGGGAAAGAAACAGGAAAAGGAAAACACAGAGTACATAGTGCTTGATGAAATTAAAGAAAATGAAGTTCTGAAGGTGCCAAAAAATCAAGAGTAGCAGCAAGTACCTGAAACTCCTGCAACTATAAGAAGATCTACCAGGTTAAGTAGACTCCCTGAATGATACTCTCCTTCAATGTATTATTTATTGATGACTGATTCTGGTGAACCAGAATGTTATGAAGAAGCAATGCAGGTGGAAACTAGAAAGAAGTGGGAGCAAGGCATGAATGAGGAGATGGACTCATTGGTAGGAAAATAGACTTGGGATTTGGTTCAGTTGCCTGTTGGTAAAAGATCATTGCAAAACAAATGGATTTACAGGTTGAAGGAAGAAGAAGGCGGTAAGAAGCGGTACAAGGTCAGACTTGTTGTAAAGGGGTTTGCACAGAAGAAAGGTATAGATTTTGATGAAATATTTTCTCCTGTTATTAAGATGACTTCAATTAGGACTATCTTAAGTCTAGTGGGGGTAGAAGATTTGCATTTTGAACAGTTAGATGTAAAAACGGCCTTCCTCCATGGGGATTTGGAGGAAGAAATATATATGCAGCAGCCACAAGGGTATGAGGTCAAAGGTAAGGAGGATCTGGTATGCAGGTTGAAAAATAGCTTGTATGGCTTGAAGCAAGCTCCAAGGCAGTGGTATCTAAAGTTTGACAGGTTTATGACAGAACAAGGTTATAGTAGATGTCATTCTGACCATTATGTTTATTTCAAGAAGATAGACAATGGAAGATATATTATCTTGTTATTGTATGTGGATGACATGCAGGATATAAATGTACTCAAAAGGAAGCTAGCTAATTCATTTGCGATGAAGGATTTGGGTGTTGCAAAGCAAATCCTTGGTATGAGAATAACGAGAGACAGGAAAAATCGCAAATTGACATTGTCTCAAAGTGAGTACATACAAAAGGTGTTGGAGAGGTTCAGAATGCAGAATGCAAAACCTGTAAGTACACCTTTGGCTAGCCATTTCAGTCTAAGTAAGGAAATGTGTCCCAAGACACAAGAAGAGACAGATTACATGTTCAAGATTCCCTATCAATCAGCTGTTGGCAGCTTGATGTATGCCATGGTGTGCACAAGACCAGATATTGCACATGCAGTGGGAGTTGTGAGCAGATATATGAACAATCCAGGTAAAGAACATTGGAAGGCAGTACAGTGGATTCTCAAGTATTTGAGAGGTACTACCACTAAGGCATTATGTTTTGGAGGTTCAGACACTGTTCTACAGGGATATGTTGATACAGATATGGCAGGTGACAAGGATAGTAGGAGGAGCACCATAGGGTATGTGTTTACTGTAGGTGGAACAACAGTAAGCTGTATTTCAAAACTACAGAAGGTTGTTGCACTTTCAACAACAAAAGCAGAGTATGTTGCCATTACAGAGGCTAGTAAATAGATGATTTGGTTGCAGAGGTTTATGGAGGAAGTGGGTAAGAAGCAGAAGGATAGCAGATTGTATAGTGACATCCAGAGTGCCATTCATCTTGCAAAGAACTCAGCATTCCATTCCAGGACTAAACATATACAACTCAAGTACCATTTCATACGCTCTGTTATGGAAGATGAACTGTTAAAGCTGGAAAAGATACACACTAGCCAGAATCTTGCAGACATGTTCACAAAGGTAGTGACCAGAGAGAAACTAAGTTCGTGCTCGGTTTCAGTTGGCATTCTAGCATGAAGGAGAAGAGGATAAATTTTCCAAGTCCAAGTCCAGCAAGTGCAGCAGCGGTGGAGTTGCTGTGATCAGTCTCCAAGTGGGAGATTGTTGGTTATGGAGCCAGATCTTCTAGTCTCATAGATGATATTGTATCAGCCGTGTTTGTACCCTAGTTTTATATGATATGTAGGTGGACTGTACAGTCACCCCAGCGGGGGGCATCACCCCCCCATGGGGTTCCAAGGGGGACCATCCCCCCTGGCTGGGGGGTCCGAGGGCAGCGCCCCCGAAGAAATTTTTTGGGGTTGTTTTCGCCAACTGTTTTGCGGGCCCATGGTTTTGGGTATCCCGTGGTATTTTCCCATTGTATTTCCCTTATAAAATAAAGACATTGTAATACGACTAGTGTGGATGATGTATTAGGTTTTATGCATTGTAAAGATCTCTGAGATCAGGAGAGAGACTGTGAAACAGAGAAGAGGAAGTGCAGCGGTTGTGCTGCAGGTTGTATCCCTTCACCTTGCTGGACAGTAATAATAATAAGGACTGGAAAATTCAGTGTGGACGTAGCCCAAGTTGGGTGAACCACGATATATCTGTGTCTCTCTTGTAATGTGTATGTGTGATTATATTTGCATTTATGTTTATTGTTATTTCTCTGCGATTATGTTTTTCTAACATAAGCCACAGGGACCTCTGGGTCTATCCTCTGGAATAGATGGGCTGGCGTCGATAGAGGGAGAACTGCAACTAGCAAGTAAATGATGTTTCCTTGATAGGAGCACGAAGTGGATAACCGAAGTGTGAGAGTACTAATGGTAGGAATGACATACTATGGAGGTGGGGAATAACTTGGCAAATAGGGTGGGTGGACTCAAACTTCCTTTGTTCAGATTATGATGGCCAGGATGATCGGGCAACATATGAAACTGACTGGTGGGAAGGGGATCATAGCTTAAGGGACTAAATATGGTGACTGGAATGAGGGATACTCAAGTTGGTGTAGGATGGCAGGAGACTCTGAGGGTGGTATATCATAGAATACTCTGAATAAAGGCGACCTTATGAGGGGTGCTACCGAGATGATGGATGATAGTGCCGAGAGGCACCGGTGGGGACTTCTTCATGGTTTAAGGAGTTGGAAGAAGTGTGCTCAAAATGGTACTGTCATGTGGATTTATATGAGCCCAGGACAGTTCATGCTCGTGATTGATTTCAATTTTAAGGAGTCTGAAAGTGATAAGAAGACTTTGAAATAATGGAATGGTACCATTGTGTGGATTTATACGAGCCCATGACGGTGCATGCTCATGGTTGCTTTCAATTTTAAATATTCTGAAAGCAATAAGAAGACTCCAGGGGGGTTCTTTTTCATGTGTTAGTCTCCAAGACCCAAAAAGGCATAAAAGGATGCAATGAAGAACTCTTCTAGCCGATGTGACTAGAGTATTCCTTTTTCGTAGTTAGTCTACCAGGTCCGGAAAAGGGTTAAACTTATACCAGATAGACGCACTTTCAGGTACTTTAACGAGCATGAAAGGAAGCAAGATTGCTCGGCAATCTTTTCATTTTTTTAGGAGTCAGAAAAGAGCTTAACAGAAACTCCCTAAGAGCCTTTTTCGTAAAGGACTTGTCCAACCTGAAAAAGGGATAAAATTATACCGAACAAAAGGAATGGCCAAGCAAGGAGAGAGTGTTCAATCAAGGTACATTGATGAGAACCAAGAACGAGGAGTGGGGGGGAACACTGGTGGGCCTCCTTGCAGGATGATGAATGGTGGAAAAATAACGAAATATTTGCAGTATGAATGGAGTAAATGACGCATTTATAAATGTGTAATAATTCGATGGTGGCCGATGTGGCACGCAAACTGAGGAAGCAAGGTGTCGGGACACAATGTTTAAACTGTTTCTGGTGAGAGCAAGAAATGATCTCAAACATCATCACAAGTTCGAAAAACTGAATTCGGTGATATAAAAAGCATCAAAAACAGATAACGGTCGAGGTGGCACGCAAACTGAGATGACTATGGGTTGGTGAAAAATGCCCAAAAAATTTGGGGGTGAGAGCGAGAAATGATCTCAAGCATCATCACGGGCTCGAAAAATTGAATTCGATGGTACAAAGAATGCTAAAAACTGACAATGGACGATGTGGCATGCAAATCGAGGTGCCGTGGGGCATGGAAAAAATGGCCATAAACAAAGGTGAGCCCACCAAGCCAAGGATGTAGTGGTGGGGAGAAATGATGACCCGTGGGGGAAAAATTCTAGGCGTATCAAATCAAATCAAATATACAAGTGACTAAAAAATGGTTGAGATCACGAATGTGTAAAAGTGAGCAGGGTTAATGATCTGCCCCCATGCTATGTGCATGGGTTTGTGATTGTGGATCACATATGTGTTGGTTTGAACGATGGGTTCATTGAAGTGTTGAGATAGATGTGATGGGGTAGGGTCAAAATGATTGATCATGCTCCCTATCCCAGGTTTGAGGTAATCTATTATGCCCCTGAACTCAAAGGTTTCAATGCAGTGCAGATGCTGTCTTAGAGAGGGATCAACAGGGCATTGACCAACTACTGGCAGGGGGGTGTACCATGAGGATATGGTTCGTGGTGGCATACTGAAGTGATGATATGATGATGGGGGATTCCCCTTGTAGGGTGGATTCCCTCAGTATTGCCGATGAGAATGACGATGATGATGAGTGGGCAAAGTTTTGGGTCTGCCTCCATGTCGTGGACATGTGGTTTTCTCGTTGATTTGAAAAGGTTGAACATGTGTGTTAGAGGGATAAGTGGAAGGGTCTGACCAGACAGAGGGGTATCCAGTGGAAACCATGTGAATGATGTTAATATGAGCTGATGAGGAGGATTCAGGTGGGTGAATCTCCTCGATGGTAGTAATGGATGACTGTAAAGAGGACTGATGCAATTCCTGGAGAGTCAGTCGATACTCAGGTAGGTATGGGAAATGATGTGAATAAGGTCGTAAATACCGCATATTGCACAAGGGTGATTGGTACACAGTGATTTATCGCGAGGCTTCAGGGTAAGGTCGAGTTGAAAAACTGGGATGTTGGGGTCATCGTCAAGCATTTGCATGTGCTATTGTAATGCAGGTAACTATGGACATTGATGGGTAGCATGGCCTAACTCATCACACAAAGAGAATTTGGGAGGAGCTCGAAATGGTGGAGGATTTTTAACTGTTTTGGGCAAGGGAAGAGCGATGTAAAGTTGTGGGCCTCTGCCCCCAGCGTGTTTGGGAAGAGGGGGTGGATTGGTGGATGAGGAAGGAGTGGTGACACTAGGAGGTGCTCGACTAGCAGTGGTAATGGGTTGTACGGGTTGTAAGACGACATTTGGTGTCAAAGGGGAAGCGGGAGGTGTGAGATACCACACATGTAGGCCTAGAGTTAACCCTGGAAGGTTGAGTGTGGCCATAACCGGGGCGCTTACTACTCCCAAAGGGGGAAATAGGAAGGGGATTGTATGGATGGGTGTAGCACCAACATGAATAGGTACCGACGATGGTTGGGGTAGAAAGGGCAGTTGATGGTTGGGTGTTTGTGTATTGTGGGAGAGGGTACATAAGTCAGATATTTCGGTTGCTGGTGACGGGGGTGGAATGGATTGGAATGTGGAAGTCATCGGCGTATCTGAGTAGACTCCGAGTCCTACTAAGGAAACCAATGAGGTAGTTGTACCTCAAACCGGTTGTTCAACCATGGGAAGAATGCTTTCGGGTGCAGCGGGGGCATTAGGATCATAATAGGTGAGTTGATCAATCTTGACCACTCGTCCTTCATGGGGGAACATCATGGTATGAAAAAAAGATGCGGCAACCGCCCACATGGTGTACATGTAACTACGGCCAAGTAAGAGGTTATAATCAAGTGGGGCGTTGATGACCTCTATGTCAAGAAGCACTGTTTTACTAGCCAACAGGACGGGGACATTAGCTAAGAGACCTTGGGGTGTGTCGAACGGTCGTCGTAGGCTCTCAACGCAGTGGTGGACAGATGGAGAGTAGGGGATCCCAACTTCTTCCAAATGAATGTGTACATAACGCAAGTAGAGACACCCTCATCGATGATGCACCGATGGATTACAAGATTCAGAATGGATATAGAAACTTGGAATGCTAATGTGGAAGGCAAGCGTGGTTCCGATTGGTCCAAATCAAAGGCCATCATTCGTGAATCAGTCGGGTCGATAGCACCAATGGCTGATAATAGAGTCTTGCACTGTGTAGGATAGTTTTTTAAGACCTCTAATGCAGACATGGTTGTAGGGGACTGGGCTAAGTTGTCTACAATGTTGTAACGCAGCGCAAGCATTGGGGTTATTGTTGATGCGGCAAAGTGGGAAGCGAGGGGTTTTTGGGGCTCCATCTAATGGGGCTGTAGGTATGCGTAATGGCTGATCGGTGGGAAGAGCGTTGGTGGTTTTGTCGGTGGGAGGGGCTTCAGGAGTGGAGCCATATTGATTTCGATGGGTTTGAAGGTTGAGATCAGTGGATGACATCATTAACAAGTGATGGGTGCCTGAGTCTAAAGTAGGGTGGGCAAGCGCAACGTACGTGACTTGCTGTTGTGGTGGCGCGTTTCCTTGAGAGGGAGCTAACGGTTGAGTGTTCACCACTCCTTGGGTTGGTAAAGGGTTTTGTAACACCAAGGGTTGAGTTTGAGGTGGTGGGGGGTTAAGTGGCGCCTGAGGTGCCGCGTGCCCTTGGCGGTGGGCATCATCGGTCCAGAGTTGTCGTGCCCGCTCCAAATGTGGGAAAGCGTGTGTGTAATGGCCATAGACCCCGCAAATAGAACAAGGATGGTTTGTTTGCAAGTTAGGGTTTTTAGCTTGTTTTGGCGGTCTGTCAGGGTTTTGATTGACAGGTGCCACATTATTATTGTTTGGGGATTAGGGGGTTGGTCGCCTTGGTATGGAGGGGGGTTGTTCCCGCGGTTACGTCCTTTTCTACAGTTTTGCTAGCCTTGTTGGCATTGGTTATTTTGGTTCTGCTGCGGATTTTGTTGTGCATACACTTTCCCTTGGGCAGTAGGTGGGTTATGGGTTTGTGCAGGTGCGGGAGCAGGATGCGGTGGATAATAAGTGGGTGGAGGTGGTGCAGGTGCTAGACCTGGTGGGGGTTGTTGATACATCTGTGTGATGGGTGGTTGATTTTCCGCAGGTGCTACTTGTGGTGGATAATAAGCGGGGGGGCTTGAGAGGATACAGGAGTGTGCGCGACCTGTGGGTGGTAATATGGTTGAGGTGCAATTAGGGGAATGTAAGCGGGGGATGTGTGGCCGAAGCAATGAGGTGGACATGAGGGTCCGTGGGAATGGCGGTTATGCACTATGGGAGCATACGAATTGGTTGCTCCAGAGTGGGATGTAGCCCACGAAAGGTTAGGGCCATTACTAGTATGTGTCATGGAAAAGGGTTGGTTATGCGATGCAATACGACCAATGATGCCATCGGCGGCATGGGATGCCCTCGGCGCATCATTTTGGGAGGAATCACCGCGGGGAGCATCAGGTATAATGGTATATAGGTAACCAGACTGGGTGTAGATAAGGTCAAACTGCTGGGCTTTTAGGATGGCCTCTTCCTTGGACTAGGGTCGCTCGGATGCCACATCCTTAGCAATGACGGGGAGGAGAGATTTAAGAAACCAATCTAGGAAGATACGGTCATCTAACTTGATTTTGCACAGGCTTCGGTGTCGACGCCACTCATGAATGTGGTCAATGATGTGGGTGGCCGTATTCTGTTTGCAAGACAGTAGGATCTCAACTCCCGCGTCATAGAGGATAGGTAACTGGAAGAACTGTAGGAAGGTCGAGGCGAGGGAGGTACCATGGGGCTGCTCGATGTACCACTTGGCTACAGAGCCAGTAAGAGATCGTTGTAACAGACAGATTCGTCCACGATGGAGTTGGAGGAAAACCATAGGTGGAAGGACATAATGTGGTTCTGGGGGTATTCACCTGCCTTGCCCTCAAACTTAGGGATGTCTTATGGGAGCTTGGTGGGCATGTGAGGCCACGTAGGATCGTGTTTGATGGGATCGTTGGTCAGTCTGGCCAGGTCAGGAAGGTTGAGACTAGCCATGAATGGCAAACTAGTAGAAGGATGTGACATGCTGGTGGTCGTGGCCATGTTGGGGCCGATGCCCCCTAGTGTAGGGGCTTGGTTTGTGATAGGGATGTGAACCCCAAATGGGGGGGTGGAGGTGGTATGGGAGGGTCCTGTGCCACTAAGCGTAGCGTGAGTCACTAGTGGAGTTGGGTTGGGTATGCTAGCCACTAGAATTGGCATAGTGACTGGAATGGTGGGTGTGGGCCCCATCGAGGGCATAACCAAGGCAGGTGTGGTGGCTGGGGTGGTTGTGGATGCTCCACCAATGGTCCCTACAAAGAAAGGGTTGGAAGTCATGCCAGCCATGGGGTTGGTTGGTGCAGTGTAAGTGGGGTGTTCGGACTCTACCTCAGAATCAAATGTGAAATAAGGGGCATCAGAGCTAGGGGACGGAGCTCTATGTTGTCAACAAGTAGAGTCATGTGACGAAGCTCGAGGTCTATGGCGAGTGGTATCAAGTGATGAAGCTCTACGTCTATGATGGGTGATGTCAAGTGAACCGTGCTATGGGGGCTCACCCCGAAAGCACCGAGAATGTCTCGGGGACTCAATGGTGATATATGGTGTCAAGTATCTAGGGGTTGTGTCAAGTGAAAAAAGGCTCAAAAACCCTAATGCATCCAAGTGTGGAAAAGGAGAGCGCAAAAAATACGGAACTCAGGCCAACAACCAGCTCAAAATGCTCACTGTAACAACTGTGCTACAATAAGAGGAGCGTCAACAACAATGGTCAGAATACCAACAAGCAGGAGGTTTCCTAAAAAATAAAAATAGTAGACTCACTAGACCAAAGGGAGGTAAAAGAGCATGCAAACACCTAGCTAAATAGTATTCTGACTCAACTAGACATATCCTCTGCAAGGTGATGAAATCCAAGTCAGACAATATGGATAGTAGAGCCAAGTGGCTAAAGATATCCCCCTACCAGGAGGGACACTGGGTAAGACAATCCTAGAAGAAAGGAAACTAAGATACCCCGTTCATGACACGTCTAGAAAGGTGAATCTGCAGCTCTGTTCCTATCACCGTATGGGCCTAAAAGGGATCACCACACGCAGACCAACGAGTAGGTAGCCTTCGGTTACTGAATGGATTGCGATATTCCACTCAGGCCTCTGGAACCAGTATGGCTACTTCAACCCTCCTAAGGGAGAGGACCTTTGATAAACTGGTTGTGACCCTGTCAAAAAATACTAGGGGATTTTGGTACCCTGAAGGACAACAACTATGTCTCAAGTGTAAGCGACCGAGGGGTGTTATTTGGATGCCTATCTCCCTATCCTACCTAACTACAGTATTCTTATGTGTTCCCCAAGTGGGGTTAGAATGTTGGTTGTGTTAAGTAGTGTTTTAAGGCTCACTTGAATTAGGTGATAGAGTGTGTGCATGTGAGGTAATGAACCCAATCAAAAGTGCCACACGTGGGAAACGTTTTTAACCAATAATAATGCAGAAATTTAACTTGCAATGCAAAATTTTCTTTTTTCAATGTAAATTCTTAAACTTTAAAAAATTTTGTAAATGGAATAGAAAGCAAATTATAGAAAAAGGCTATAGGTAATTGTGGCTGCAGACAGAACAGGTGGCTGTGTAGGTGCAGAAAATATTGCAGAAAAATTATGGGTTCAAAAAGGGTAAAAAATGCAGAAAATAGATCGCGGGTATGTGGCTAAAATGCGTGGCCTGGAGCGCGCCTGTAGGGGTGAAACTTGCGATCAAATCGCGGTTCTAGGGCCGAAAGGCGCCGCTGTAGGGGTGAAATCTACGGTCAGATCGCGGGTTTAGGGCCTCAATGCACAGTTTGGGGTGTGCCAAAAGGGCGAAGAGCTGTGGTCGGATCGTGGGTTTATGGCCACAATGAACGGTTTGGAGCGTGGAAAAGGGGCAGAAATTCGTGGTCGGATCGCAGGTCTGGGGCTAAAAAATTGCGGTCTGGGCCGTGGGAAAGAGGCAGAAGCCTGCACTTAGGTCGCGAAACAATGGCAGAAAGTGGTGGTCTGGGCCATAGGAAAAGAGCAAACAGTTGCGATCTGGATCGTGGAAAAATGGCCGAAAGCTGCGATCTGGGCCGTGGCTACAAAGAACAAACCCACGATTTGCGGTAGAAAACCCAACTGGCTGAAGTCACAGCCGAACAGGGAAAATAGAAAAATAATTGCAGAAAATAAAAACTTTAAAATTTTTTAACCAAAAATTCAAAGGCCAATAGTGGAGTCGCCAAAACTGTATCTAGGGTTTTCACCATAGCTTATGCAAATGAGCACCTACTAAGGAGAAGGGCCTCCTTAGTAGCAGTTCGATAAAACAGTATAAAATCTAATCTAGCATGAGCATTAACAGAAATAAAAGACAATGACAATATAAGAGAAAATTTTGTTTTTGTATTATGATATGATCAAGACTACATTTACCTCAAATGTTGAGGTTGGTGGAGCTCTTGTAGTAGTCCAGGAGGGTTTTTTTTGTGCTCCAATGGGTTCCTTCTCCTTCTCCAAGGCATTTGGATAATGGGCCAAAACGGGCACTCAAATGGGAAATTAGCTCCAATGGTGAGCTAGGGTTTCAAGAGTGAGGATAGAATAGATTGTGGATATGAAATGGGGAGCCTCCATCACCTATTTATAGGTTTTTTAGTGGTAGAGTGTTGACCCATGGTTTTTGGCACCATATGGTTTAGGTTAATTGTCTAGGGTTTTGCATCATTTTTATCTCTTTTTCCTCTTTTTATATTTTTTATTCCCTTTTATTTGATTTTTGGGAATTTAGGGCCCTTTTAGAGGGTTTTTGCTATCTTTTGAGAAAATTTAAATTATTTTTTTGGGGGAAAGGGGTTTTTTTTCCTTTTGGTGGCAAATATGGTAGGAAATATAGACAAATGAGTCATGTAATGAGGGAGATGAGATGGTGAGCACTTTTTGGGTGTTAACACACATAATACTTTTTAATAATATGCCAAAAAAACCTATAGAAATGAACTGAGAATCCATCCACTCCTTTTCCCTTGTCTAGTTCCAAGCTCCATATCAATCCCACTAGCTCTTTTTTTTAAATATCCTTTTTATAGAGAACTATTCTCATCATTGCTTATCATCTTTGGAATATTTTTCATCCTTACCGTTTGAGTTGTATGTTCATGTTTCCAAGTAGAGCTCCTTGAAATGGCTACATGCCTTCTTTTTTATCGCTTTATAATCAAAGGTTAGATTACCCTCTGATTCATAGAGCTCTTTGATGTTGTTTCTTTCCATTCTCCCTCTAGCCTGCTTGTGAAAGAAATAACTATACATGCCCCTTTCTCCGAGCCATAAGTTTCTGGACTTTAGCCTCCACATTTCTTCCTCCTGCTTGTCCATCCTATGCATTTTTTGGTCCAGCTCATGTTCTTCCTTTATTATCTCTTTTGTGATATGAATGGAACCCATTCTTTTCTATGGATTTTTCAACTCTTCTTGGGATTCCATCCTTTCATATGATGGCAATTTATTTTGAGATTTCACCCATTGTTTCAAGGAAGCTTTAACTAAGTGGAGTTTATATTCCCAAACATAAGTTGGTGATCCCTGAATGGAATTAGAGTTTCGTGGCTATGAAATATTATTTTAAATAACTCTTCCTCTTGCAGCTAGAGAGGGTTGAATCTAGAAGGTATCAGTCCAAAGTTTTATGCTTCTTGGAAATATAGAAGGATTGGCTTGTGATTTGATGTAGCAAAGGGAAGCGTCTTGGACAAAATGTCAAATGCATCTAGAAGGTAGGGGTTGTGGACTAAGAACCTATATATCCCTGTAGCTGTAAGAATCTTCAAGGGATCTGGCAGCTGTAGCAACTCACAATCAAAATCTCAAATATGTTGCAAGAAGAAGAGAAGGAGGCACTCAATGATCACTCATAAACACAGTAGAATAGAAAAATATCTTAGTATTATACAATGAATAAGAATGTAAGTGAATGAATACAATAGCCATGAAGATGGCATAATATAGGATTCGAATAGGCCAAGTAGGGCATTCGAATTCCTAACTCAAAGTGTGGTTTGAATGATAGTGGAGTCATCATCCAGTCAACTGAGTCTAACTGAGTGAGGTAGGCACTAACTGAATGAAGGAGGCATAATGGAGGGTGCATGAGGAGTTAAATGGAGTCAGAATGGTCAGACAAGTCTCACTGGAGGTCCATCGGAGTGAAATAGTCAGTGGGGGAGTCAATATATCCTTAAATCAAGGAAGAACGGAGTGATAACTGACTGGTAGGTGAGAAAGGTGCCTAACTGGCTATGGTAGGTGAGACAGGCGCACTAGTGATGCAAGAGATTGAAGAAGGGCGCCTTTGGTAGGTGGGAGGCTCCCTGGGGGTTGTAGATAGGCTGTGGAGAGCTAGAACCAAGCTCCAGAAGCTGGGAGGTACACCATGATGATGACTGGATGCATGCAGCATGTAGTTTTGCATGTAGGGAAAGAAGAGCTAGAAACAAGCTCTAGGTGCTGGGGAGACTACCATGATGATGACTGGATGCATGCAGCATGCAAAACACAAAAATGATGGGGAGAATATTCCAATAGTAGCTATGTGTCCTAGTCCAAATCTTCTATTTTTCAAAGTGAACATCCCCTTTTTTGGAGGCATATCTACAAGTTCCCACTCTTTATTAGATCCTCCATATGTTCACTAAATTGGTCCCTAACCAGACTTCCTCCCCTCTTATTCTTACTAGATATGGTTACATTAAAGTCTTTGGCTACTATTATCCTATGAGTTGACCCTTTTTCCTTCAATACTATCATGGATCTCCAAAAGTCTAATACCCGCGCATATGTTGTTGGAACATATACTTTGCAAATCCTAAAGAATTCTCCTATGTCGATTTTTTCCAATCCCATCATTAGCCAGTGTTAAGTTTCTAGTTGCTCCAACTTTTTATATTCTCTTGCATCCCAAAAAGGTAATAAACCTTCCTAATGCTCCTAGGGAGTTTACTGTTGCTCCATAATTATTCCAAATCTTATTTACCACTACTATTACTTCTTTTGCTTCCATTTTGGTCTCTTGAATGAGAAGAATGGAAGGTCTTTCTCTCTTAACAAGGTTCTTTACTGCTTCCACTTTTGATCTACTCCCCATTCCTCTTCAGTTCCAGGAGATTCTGTTCATTATCCATTGGATGGTAGTGTTTCCTTCCCTTCTTCATCTTCTTCATTTTTTAGTAGGAATTGTTGGAGGGGATTTCTTGAAGGTATCTAGGGTAGTTTGTAGTACCGATATTTTCCATTTTGTACCTTGTTCTTCTCTTCTTTCCCTAGTTTACTTTCTACCATTTCATGGATAGGACTTGTCCTCTTTTGATTCCTCCAAATATTTATCAAGAGAGTCCTTAGCCTTCTTTTTAGAGACTATTATACTTTGAGTGAACATAACTCTTTCATAGGTTTTCACCAATTCCCTGTAAGCCTTAAGAGGGAGACCCATTCTATTGCTTTCATGTGATGCTACTTATTCTAGAACTAAATGCTCTAAACTCTTTTCTTTTTTAGGAAGGGATTCCAAAAATTTATCATGTTCTCTAGTATTTCTTCCAATGGATCTGACTAAGGAAAGACTTGAAAGTTTCGAGAGCTAAATATTGAGCCCTTTATCATCTTGTGGCTCGTCTGGCAGATGAAATAGTGGTTGGTGTCTGACTTCTGGGGTGGATCCAACACTTGGAACTTGATAGATTTTTTTATGGTATTTATTGGGGCAATCCATGGAGCGGTTATCCATATAAGGTATTAATGGATCTGGATCAACCATATTTTTCCTCTTGACAGATGATGGTTGTTGTACATAAGCATCTACTGAATCATTTGCTTGTTCTGAGTTGTTGGTGGAGATGGGAGAGATCTTTCATTGAAAAAAGAAACCATGGCCCCATGAGCTCCACCTTGACCATGGTTATGAGAATTGAATAAATGGATTTCTTCTTGTAGCTTCCACTTGCTTTCCTGCAAATACTGCTGCAGCTTCCACTTGCTTGCCTGCAAATAGTGCTGTGTCGTGCCTATGGATATTGCCACCATTTCGACGAAACAAGAAACCATATCCTGCTTATCTTCTAAGTTCTTTTGGAAGGAAGAAATAAGTGAATATAGAAACACAGAAATAACAAAATATAGTCTTTGGAAAATAGACCTTAAATCCGAAAATGCCAATATAAATAGTACACAAGCTTCCTTCAATGGACGCTAGAAACACAGACCTGAAATCCGAAAATGGCCAGACGCAGAGGGGAAATACAATTGGGAAAAGTGGATGTGATTATGAATCAAATTATGCGGGAAAATGCCAATATAAATAGTACATGAGATTCCTTCAATGGACACTAGATACAGTCTTTAGAAAACAGACCTAAAATACAAAAATGACATTACACAGAGGGGCACTACAATAGGGAAAAATGGATGTGATTATGAATCAAATTATGCTAGAAAATTCCAATATAAATAGTACACGAGATTCCTTCGATGGACGCTAGATACAGTCTTTGGACAACAAACCTGAAATCCAAAAATGACGAGATGCAGAGGGGCACTACAATTGTGAAAAATGGATGTGATTATGAATCACAATATTCAGGAAAATGGTAATATAAATAGTACACGAGCTTCCTCCAATGGTCACATGAGCTTCCTCCAATGCTGACATGTTTGCTTGATATATTTAAAATAACTAGTGACACCTGAGTGGGCCTAATGGTTAAGAACATGTGTTATCTTCGTGGAGGTCACAAGTTTAAAACCGGGGGTAGGGTTGCTCATTGGCTCCTCCTGACAAGGCTCGTAGGGTAGGCGGCCCCTAGGATAGAGGCTCACCCGGAAGAGGTACCGTGCTGAGTTAGCCCTTGGGATAGAGGCTCACCCCAAAGACGTCCCCTGTTGAGTCACGGGTTGTTGGATATACCCTTGGGAGGTTGTTGTTCCCATGGTTAAAAAAAAAAATGTATTTACAATTTTTAAAATAAAAGTTTAAATATTTAAAATTAATTCAAAACTGTGTATAATCATTTTGTAAATAAATGTGTTTTGGTTCATAAAATTGGGTGTTGTTGTTTTTATTAGGATTTAACTTTTCATAGTGACGTGTGTTGTTGTTGTTTCTATGGATGTTGTTGTTGTTTCTATGAGGAAAGGACAACCCACCTCCAGTAATAAGGATAAATATCATTTATGGTATTGGGGAGGTGCTTGAGATTTAAACAATAATGCCAACAACTTGATGTCAACATGTGCACAAGGGCCACACGATAGCATAGTAATGTCAACATCCACATATGAATGGGTTCCATGTGGCATGTCAACATTATGGCATGTGGTGTTTGCAAGGCAAGGGTGTGCTTGTGCGTACACTGAATGGGGTAGAGTAGATTTCACATGACTCTAGGTGTAGTATGAACTATATCTATTCTTCTTGCACCACCTTGATAGGTGGCAAACGCTTAGTGTTTAAGTTGGGAGGAAACATCTCGTAAAAATTCACAACAATATGTATCAAGATTATTTATTATTGATTGGTTTATTAGTTGAAAGCAAGGAGTTTCAAATCATTTTTAAAGATTTTAATCTTATCATGGGGTTCACCTAATACCTTAAGGTAATTTTGGGGGCACCTTGAGTCTTCCCTTGCCTCGAACACTAAAATGATGTCAAAGAAGCACTTCCCAATGTCCATTGTTTCAAACTCAAAACCCAAGTCCAATATGTCACTTTATGGGAATACTCCCATCAAAGAAAACATTCATTGTATAAAAAGATCAAAACCATGAAGAAATTAAAACGTGGATTGCTAAAAATTGGGACATGAAACATGGTTATCACATATTTCCCCCAGGCAAGGGCTTCTTTGTGGGGTATTTTTTAATTCAAGTGGGGAATGAATCCACCATTGAAGGAGGTCCATGGTTTCGTAATTTAGAAATGTAAATTTTTTTAGGGTATTGCTTAGGCACCAATCCCTTATTTGAGTTCTAGGAGGAGAAACTCATCTCCCTTCCTAATCTTCTTATAAGGATGCCTTATGAAGGTCCTCATAAAGAAGCACTTCAAATCCCATCATTGAGAGTGACATTAATGTAATGGTAGCGAATTTATTCAAGCTTAGAACACTCGGTGTCATTTATGGTTTTATAGAATTATAGCCCTTACTACAAAATATCATAGCTTATATTACTAAACATTGGAAGTTGAAACAAGGTTATATTATGTCTCTCTGTGGTAAAGGCTTCTTTGTGGAAATATTTTCATCCCAAGAGGAGAAGGAATCCATCTTTGAATGAGGTCCATGGTTTCTTACCGCATGTCTAACATATAAAATTATAGAGAGTGGGTTTGATCCCTATGTTGAAATTCCCTTCAAATACATGGTTTGACTGCAGTTGCCTTTCCTCTGTATGAAGTTTTGAAATTATTTTGGTATAGAGACCATTGGAAACAAGTTGGGCCACTATGAAAGTATGAGAAAATTTAGAAGTGAAAGCAGGTTAGCTAACTATATTAGGATTTTCATAATAAGTATAGGAGTAAACCCTTGCTTGATAAACTTACTCTAAAAATAATACTCAACATGTTGAAAAAAAAGTGTATTAGGAGAACATCCTCTCAAGATATTAATCTTGGCATGGATATTGTCACTTTAAGGCTTCATTTCCATCTGAATGGAAGGCGCATCCTAACATGGAAACATTATCCACCATGTATACCTCTGCATAGAACCCTTCATGGGCAAGTTGAAACCATAAAAAAATGGACCATGGACTATTCCAACCTACCCATTCATGGTGCTAGATAGCTTTTTAAGAGATTTTGCATCATTTTTAATGTCTTCCTTCTAACACTAAGCAAGAAAAAAACTCAAATTAATAACATATGTATAATACTTCTTTTACTGGGAAGCAACATTAGAGTGAATGCCTAATCTTCCTCTTGAATGATGGGGTTAGAAGTCTCTTTTGGCCATCTTTTGGCCATTGGAAATAGCTTAGGTAAGTCTATTACCTTGCCTCTAGAGGTCGAGAAGCAGGTAATTTCCAATACCCTTGCTCAAATATGTGTTTACATTAATTTGAACAAAGGTTTCCTTGATAAAATTGTGTTGGAGAGTAAGAGGCAATGTTGGACATAAGTACTATTGGATTATGAACGTGTCTTTCCATTATACATTTATTTTGATAATGTGCATGTGGAAGCTTCTTGCTCAAAAGTAAAGGTTTCCTAGGCTTCAAAGAAGAAAAGTAGCAAGCCCATCCACTGAAAATACCCGATGGAAAATAACCATTGGGTGGAGCCAAGTAAGGGTTTATGAATCAAAATATTGCAAAAAACCAATGTGATTATGAATCAAAATAGTACACGAGCTTCCTCCAATGGTGACATGTTTGATTGATATATTTATAATAACTTATTTGTGGAGTATACATATATATTCAATATATATTCAAGGAGTAGTCTATTTATTCTATGTTTTCTACTTTGCGGTGGGTTTTGGTCGGAATCCAGTAATTCATTTTTTGGTAAAATCCAAATTTCTACATGTTTAAATTGTATTTTTGAATATATAAATAGATTCAGCACCCTCAAATACCCCTATGCCACCCAAATTATGCAATTTATGTAGCTAATATATGTGATTCTAATATTTTTTAAATATTTCCAACCGGAATACGAAACGGAAAATATGCTCTTAAAAGGTTGAAAACATTGAATATTTAGACTACACCTATATCCAATGGTATATGGTATGCAATGAGTTTTGTCTTTGAACCGATTGACCCGATTGAGTGGGAGTAATCTGTCATATTTTTGGTGGTGGTGGTGGTGTAGTAATATTTTATATTGAGTGGGAGTGATATGTCATATTTATTCAAGTGGGGGTGGTGGTGTTGTAATATTTTATATTGAATGTGTTTACATTTTTAAAATAAAAGTTTAAATATTTAAAATTAATTCAAAATTGTGTATATTCATTTTGTAAATACTGACTGGTGTTGTTGTTGTTTCTATTAGGAAAGGAAAACCCACCTCTTGTGTGATAAGGATACATGCAAAAGGGCCACATGATAGCATGGTAACGTTGACATACACATATGAATGGGTTCTATGTGGCATGCCAACATTATGGCATGTGGCGTTTGCAAGGAAAGGATGTGCTCGTGCGTACAATGAATGGGGTAGAGTAGAATTTACATGACTCCAGGTGTAGTATGAACTATATTTATTCTTCTTGCACCACCTTGATAGGTGGAAAATGCTTAGTATTTAAGTTGGGAGGAAACATCTTGTCAAAAATAACAACAATATGTATCAAGATTATTTAGTATTGATTGGGATTAGTAGTTGAAAGCAAGGAGTTTCAAATCCTTTTTAAAGGTTTTAATCTTATCATGGGGTTCACCTAATACCTTAAGGTAATTTTGGGGGCACGTTGAGTCTTCCCTTGCCTCAAACACTAAAATGATGTCAAGAAGCACTTCCAAATGCCCGTTGTTTCAAACTCAAAACCCCAAGTCCAATATGTCAGTTTATGGGAATACTACCCTTAAAGAAAGAATTCATTGTATAAAAAGATCAAAGCCATGAAGAAATTAAAACATGGATTGCTAAAAATTGGGACATGAAACATGGTTATCACATATTTCCCCTAGACAAGGGCTTCTTTGTGGGGTTTTTTTTAATTCAAGTGGGGAATGAATCCATCATTGAAGGAGGTCCATGGTTTCTTAATTTAGAAATGTAATTTTTTTAGGGTATTGCTTAGGAGCCAATCCCTTATATGAATTCTAGGAGGAGAAAGTCATATCCCTTCCTAATCTTCTTATAAGGATTCCTTATGAAGGTCCTCATAAATAATCACTTCAAATCCCATCATTGAGACTGACATTAACATAATGATAGCGAATTTATTCAAGCTAAGAACATTGGGTTTCATTTATGGTTTTATAGAATTATAGCCCTTACTAAACAATATCATAACTTATATTACTAAACATTGGAAGTTGAAAAAAGGTTATATTATGTCTCTCTGTGGAAAAGGCTTCTTTGTGGAAATATTTTCATCCCAAGAAGAGAATGAATCCATCATTGAATGAGGTCCATGGTTTCTTACCGCATGTCTAACATATTAAATTATAGAGAGTGGTTTTCATCCCTATGTTGAAATTCCCTCCAAATACACGGTTTGACTGCAATTGCCTTTCCTCTCTATGAAGTTTTGAAATGATTTTGGTATAAAGACCATTGGAAACAAGTTGGGCTACTATGCAAGTATGAGAAAATTTAGAAGCGAAACAAGGCTAGCTAACTATATTAGGATTTTCGTAATAAGTATAGGAGTAAACCCTTTCTTGATAAACTTACTCTAAAAATAATACTCAACATGTTGAAAAAAAAGTGTATTGGGAGAACATCCTCTCAAGATACTAATATTGCCATGAATATTGTGACTTTAAGGCTTCATTTCCATATGAATGGAAGGAACATTCTAACATGGAAACATTATCCACCATGTATACCTATACATAGAACCCTTCATGGGCAAGTTGAAACCATAAAAAAATGGACCATGTACAATCCCAAACTACCCATTCATGGTGCTAGATAGATTTGTAGGAGAGGTTGCATCATTGTTAATGTCTTCCTTCTAACACTAAGCAAGAAAACAACCCAAATTAATAACATATGTATAATACTTCTTTTATTGGGAAGCAACATTAGAGTGAATGCCTAATATTCCTCTTGAATAATGGGGTTATAAGTCTCTTTTGGCCATCTTTTGGCTATTGGCAATAGCTTAGGTAAGTCTATTACCTCACCTCTAGAGATCGAGAAGTAGGTAATTTCCAATACCCTTGCTCAAATATGTGTTTACATTAATTCGAACAAAGGTTTCCTTGATAAAATTGCGTTGGAGAGTAAGACCCAATGTTTTCCTAGTCAGTTCAGAATGTCCTAGGCAAGGGGAAACCCTATCCATTCCTACAGGACCCGCCCCAAGTACTGAGGTCATTTCCTTTGATTGGAATGGTCTAACAGAATCTCATCTTCCTTCAAGTATTCCTTTTCAAATATCTGTAGGAGTTTCCGATAAAGAAATCTTTCGTACGATAGGTGATGAGGGAGATTTTGCTAGTATTTTATCCTCAACTGCTTGGCAAGCTATAGTTTCCCCTCAGGTTGTGCCAGTAACTGACCAGATTTTGGCCTTTAATCAAAGGTGTACTCGACCTTTAGGGCTCCTTCCTCAGTTACCTATCACTTTGGGAAGGAAAAGTGTTTGTATTGATGTTATGGTGGTCTAAGGTCATTTAGATTTTAATCTTCTCCTTGGACGAGATTATGTTTACACAATGAAGGCTGTAGTGTCCTCACTCTTTCGAGTGATGTATTTTCCCCATCATGAGAATGTTGTGACCATTGATCGGCTTTCCTTCGTGACACCCACTCATCATATGAATCCTAGTCATCAGACTTCCCTAAATGTTCTGCATGTTTTAGTGGTTTCTTCCCCCTGAGGATGGGGGGTACAAGCACGGTTTATGTTATGTTTCAAGCTCGTTAAAAAATGAAACCGAACACTCTAGCATAGTTTCCCTTTGGTTTCAAACTTGTATAAAAATTAAACCAATCCACTGGAGCATAGCTTTATTCTATTTCAAGCTCGTTAAAAAATGAGATAGACCCTCCCTAGCATAGTTTACCTTTGGTTTCAAGCTTGCATATAAATGAAACCATCTGCTCGAGCATAATTTTACTCCATTTCAAGCTTGTTAAAAAATAAGATGGTCCCCCTCAAGCATAGTTATTGTCTATTTCAAGCTTGTGTAAAAATGAAATAGATCTCCATCCCATTGATTCGAGTCTCTCGCTAGAGTTAGAACTTGAACCTTCATTTCATCTGCTTCTCATCCCCCCCCCCCTTGGTGAACATTTTCATATTAGTAGCCAGGTTGTTAGTTGGGTTAGCAAGTAGCATTTTCAGACGAAATGAAGCTTGGGGGGCATGCCACATGTCATACCATCAGCAATCATGTTGAGGGAACACTACCATGTTAAGCCGCCAGCAATCATGCTGGGGGCATTTACCAACCTCTGGGCATCATGTTGGGAAGGAACCCATCAATGGGCCTTAGTCGTGAGTAGAGTTTACCTTTGGCTTCAAGCTCATTAAAAAATGAAACAAGTAGTTTGAGCACAGATTAGTATTTGATTCCAAGCTCGTTAAAAAATAGAATAGACCCCCAAGCATAGTTCACCTTTGGTTTCAAGCTTGCATAAAAATGAGACCAGCTTCATTGAGCAGAGTTCTATTCCTATGTCAATCTCGTTAAAAAATGAAACAAATCTTTTCCCTTTGAGTTGAGTATTCTCATAGACTTAGTACATGAACCTTCTTTTCATCCCACTATGCCTTAGGCGAATGAAATGAAGCTTGGGGGGCATGTATTCAACCCTTGGAAGTTACGTTGAAGTCAACTCGATCGCCTCTCCACACCACATTGGAGATAAGTCACTTACTTCTAGCAATCATGCTAGAGGCATGTACCAACCTATGGATACCAGGTTGGGGAATAATCCACCAATGGGAACATTTTTCGAGCATACTTTCCTTTTTGGTTTTCGATCTCGCTAAAAAATGAAACAGTACCTCTAGAAATCATACTAGAAGTAAGTCACCAGTTTCTTGTACTGGGGGGGAATTTTCCAACCTCTAGCCATCATGTTGGAAATAAACCTGCCAATGGGAATTATCCTGAGCATAGTTCATTTTCTGTTACAAGCTCATTAAAAAATGAAGTAGACATCATGAGAATTCTTCCAACCTATCTTTGAGCTCGTTAAAAATAGTAAGATGGAATTTGAGCTTACTTTTCACTTTTTTTCGTGCTCTGGTTGAAACATGAAAAGTGGTTTGAGCTTACTTTTTACTTTTTCATGCTCTGGTTCAAATATGAAAAATATTCAGAGTGCTTTTGATACCATTCTCGTGCTTGTTAAAAATTTGAGTTAAAAAGGTGTGTCTAAGGAGTATAGGTTTATCACTTTATCCGGCTTCGCTAGACTAGTTATGGAAAAGGAAATGTGCCGAGTTTACTTTTTCCTTTGTTGTACTCGGTCGTCAACCATGACAAAGTTGTTCATGGAGTCCTTTTAAGCTCTTTTCAGACTCCCTAAATAGGAAAAGATTGCCAAGCGAACTTGATGCTTTCATGCTTGTAAAAGCATTTGAATGATCGTCTTTCTAGTTATAGTTTACCCCCTTTTTGAACCAGGAAGCACTATTTACGAAAAAGGAATACTCCAACCAACCATGGCTGGAAGAGTTCTCTCTTGCATTGTTTTACCCTTTTCCAGGCGAAGAGACTAACTTTACGAAAAATGACCTTTTGGAGTCTCCTTTAGTTCTTTTCAGACTCTCTAAACATGAAATGATGCCGATTTTTCCTTCTTTGGACTCATTAAAATTCAAACATCGAAGGGCCCATTTTGGGATGAACCCCTCCTTTCCTAGGTTCATAAAAAATTTGGGATTGGACTCATTTATGAGCTGAGCTATATTGAGCATCTGGTTACCCTCATCAAGCTCGTCAAAAACACATGAGGCACTCATCAATCATGATGGGGAAAAAGGGGATATTTTGTGTTACATCTTAATTACGGCAGTACATAGTCACCCTTGAACATGGCACTCGTTTTCAATTGCATTCAGTACTTGGGTAATCCATTTGTCTTCGAGTCCTATCAATTCCGTGAGTCTTGTCACTCCTTTGGGTCGTCCAAAGAATGCTTCCATCATCAAGTTGAATTGGGGGTTGGTGTCGTTCTCGTCATGTCAGTACTACCAAATCATGCCATGCCCATGTTCAAGAGACATTTGTTACACATCATCTACAGTCAGTATACCTTCGATCATGTTGGTCTACCTTGAGTCAGTCTTGCACATTACTCTACCATCCAATCTACACCAAATATCTGTCATCAAGTTTTGTGTCGTTGATGGGGGATTCATCATGGCCCTCCTTCGACAGATTCATCCTTGTCGACCTCAACACATCATCCGACAATTGAATCTAGAAACCAACCAAGTACCTTGGGCCTACATGCCTCAATGGCAGGTTACCTCGCTTTCAACATGAGTTTATCTCAATGACTCTTGATTGAAAGACTCCATTAGGCGTTCGACTTCAGCTCATTGAATCACACTTGACGGCATGTACTTTGATACCTTGGGGATCATTAACATTAATGGTGATTCCCCTCTCACTTGTTAATGGTATACATTAATGACTGGTAATCAAGTGGTTTCTACCATGTTCGACTCCAAAACATTGTAATCACATGGATAGATTCGTATCATTGTGGGTTCATCTTGAAGACCCTGGGGAAGTTATTTGCTACCCAGGTTGGGATGGAGATTGTTTGAGACCCACATATCCACTTTGTATTGGTCATGGATATGTTGTTAGTTCAAAGTTACACGGATCCACTTTTGTATTGGTAGTGGTTGTGTTATCATCTCATCATGGATCTACGATTGTGTCTAATAGCCATGTTTGTGTTCGGTCAGTCTTTACTATCATGGATCTGCAGTGTATTGGTCGGCAGCCATGTTTTGTGAGACTTGTGGATCTCAGGTTATTTCTACAGCAGCTCCTTCCAACCAGTAATTCCTTTCCATTTTTCTTACTACAAAGCATTTCACCCATCTCATTCCGTCAGCTTCATGCTTTGGGGGGCATTCTGTTACACCAAACTTTCGTCACCCTTGTGCAAGTGTCGCAAGTGTCACAAGTATTGCAAGTGTCATCATCATGACCTAGTGCCATCACTATGACCGTTGCAAGTATCATCATTATGACCAAGTGTCGTCATCATGACCGGTGTGATAATGTCATCATCTTGACCATTTTTTAAACTCTTTGCTCTGACCCCTAAACTCATTCTGGGCTAAAACACATCCAACTGAGAGATTTCCCTGCCTACTTGACCTCTTTGAGTAGGCTGTCACATTTTGTCTTCCTACAGGGTGCGACAGACCCCCTCTGTCGCAGTTCTTGGTCAGCTAGGTTGAGACACTGTCGCACTTTGTCCTTCTACAGGGTGCGATGACCCCCTTTGTAGCTCTGTGTCCTCTACCAGGGTGCGACGAGGTTGGTTAAAGGCTATTTTGGGGAGTATCGAGGTCTTTCTAGAAGTTTGTTGAGGTGGAGTCCTATCCCTAGGCTCTAGGTGAGGTGGCATTTCGGTTCCTAACTTAAAGGGAAGATCCCTTAACCATCTCCCCCTAATCCTCAACCTACCTTATCTATTTAGCCCTAATAAACATCCACTCTCTCCATGGGAAAGGGGGAAGGTCTATGGTATCCTTATGCTGGTAGAATCCATATTGGTGATTGAGAAGCTTATACCACCTTGGAGGTTTGGCTTGGACATGTTGGATGGAGGATGCGATGTTGAGGCTTTGGTTGTAGCTTCATCCTTTCTATGTATTCCCACCTTTTAATACAGTTAATATAATCTCTTTCCATGAATGTTGTCTCATTGATGATGTTTAGAAATTTCTTCCTCAACTGTTAGTTTAGATCAGTTATTGTTCAGATATCTTGTACTACTTGTATTGTTTCCATATTGTCTTGATAGGTCTTGTAGCTAGAGATCTGACGACTGCAGGACTTGGAGCAACAACAAGGAGAAGGATCTGCGACCTGAAAGGTATGATGTCTAAGTACTTGATCCTTAACTAGATCTAGGAAAGTGGTTTATGTTCCATTCTATTTGTTCTAGACTCACATTGGTCTAGGGAGATCCGGCTCGTGTCCGCTCTAGTGGATTGTCCATCAAACAGCGGCCCACCATCTGGTAGATGTAGCGTGCAGTGCTATATCCAATGCTGCTATCTTATGTTCATATGAAACTGATATAACATATTCTTGAAAAAATGTATGGATGTTAGTCAAGCCATCATAAGTAGGGGTTCGACTTACCTTTGTTCCAATCCAACGTAGTGATCTCGTAAACTGCGCGCATCTTCTTGCAGACACTTCGTGCATTATGCTTTGCCAGTTCTCCAATCCTGCATCTAAGTCTGATATGCAAGAGCTGCCACAACACCAACTCAATGTTCCATCAGCCGTTGGGTTGATATAGTCTGCCTGATTTGCTGTCATCTTGTAAATTTGATCCAAATCATGAGCTCCGCATTCTTCTTTGATTGGATCAGTGTATCTAGGTCCTTGTGAAGGGTCCAAGGGTGCGATGACCCTGATATATGCCCCTTCAAATATCATCTACTTCTTCTTCAGGTTGATGATTGTTAGGTTATCCATGTCCCAATCTATCCCCAATAGTGCAGGATAAGGTTGGCTATCATCTATGATCTCAATGACTTCGAAGTCTGCATGACTTCGCACTCCATTAATGTCAACTAGAACATTTGCTAATATCCCAAAGGGTATAACCTTTTGCTGATTGGATAACCTCAACTGTATTGGTGACCATGATAACTTCGATTTCCCCATTTGTTCCCATGTCTACTTTTTCAAGACATTAAATTCTGAACCTAAGCCAAGGATAATATCATCCATTTCAAAATCTCGAATCTATGCGTTCAGTCTCATCTCTCTTCCAGTTCTTTTATGGCTCTTGATGTGATGACCCACTGTGTGTGCTTCATTTACTATATTGCACTGCGCGTAATTACTCAACAAGCTCTGTAATTCTTCTAAGGCATTCTCATGTTTTAACAACATGCAGCTCTGTACCAACTGTGCAACATGAATCATTGTGTCTGTTGCAGTGCGCGATCAATCATATGCAGCTGGCATATCCTTTATAGGAGCATTCTCACTTCACAACTGGATTCTTGGAGTTACAGGTGTTGGTTCTTTGAAGGTTTCTCTTGCTTCCATGAAGAGTTCTTTTTGTTTGTTCAGCTCGAAAGCAAGTGTTTTTCTCGTTTCTTTTCTTATCCAAGCCCCTTCCATAGGATTTTGCTTAGCCTGGTAATTCCTAGAAGTCGAAGATTCCGCTCTTTGATCTTCACATGTGGTAGCTCCACTTTGCATCACAACATTAATGTTGCAATCTGTATTCCTTTTCTCAGCTGCGATCATATTTATATTCTAGTTCTACGCTTCTTGTCTCCTCTCTTGCATTTTTGCTTGCAAAATAGTGCATGCCTCAATGACATGATCAAACGACTTACAATATTTATAGGTAGTACAAGCATTCATGCAGTCTCTGGATAAATGTCCCGGTTGAGTGCAGTTATAGCATACTATCTAACCTCTTCCTCTTCCTTGTCCAATGTTTCTTCCTCTGCCTATGAATCCACCATATCCTCTGTATGCGCCTTGATCATACTGCGCATTATCATTGTTATGCGGTGTTTATTCTTGGACTCGGTAGACATCATGCTTTCTTTCTATCATTAGTGCATAGGCTCTACAGTTGGTATCATCATGGCCAAGTGATTTACAGAATGTGCACTATAGGTTCTTAGGGGTTTGCACATACTTATGAATTAAATAAAAATATTCTAGGCGATGTCCTCTACATCAGCAAATCTCACACCATGGTCCTTGTTGCTGGTTTAATGGGTTTGGAGCTCCACTATTGATGTAGTCGTTAAATACTAGACAATGTTCTTTGGAGTGACCTTCTCCCTTACACTTTGTACACCAAACTTTTTCTCGAATTTCTTTTCCTTTCTTCATGTCCTACAATTTTAATGTCAAATTTGCTAGCTGAGTCTGTATCTGAATCATAACTGCGCTAGTCTCTCCTATGGGCGAGGCCTCTAGTTTCATCGCAATCTCTATGGCATATGTTTGTGAAGCAACCTTCTGTTTCATCAACGGTAATCTAATGTGTGGAAACAACGCGTCTATGAACCACTCTTGGTGTTCTTGCGGTGCTATGTCAAAGGTCACTTGATCTAATATCTCTTTGAACTTTTGGTCAAATTCCCACACTGACTCAATCGATTTCTGTTTGATTTCTTTTAGCTCTGTGATACACTGCGATTCTCATATAGGTTTTTTAAATTCTTTGAGGAGCGCAATTCTAATATCCACTAGAGTCCTATTATGTCCAACAAAATACTTCATAAACCATGTCAAGGCTCTGTCCCTGAATGTGGTAACTAACTATGCGTGTCTTATAGCATCATCATTGACTTGTTTAACATTCCACACGATTTCACACATAAACTAGTGTTTCTCAGGGTCTTCTAGACTCGTTCCTTTGAATATCGACAGTTTGATTTCATCTGTCATTATTCTTCTAGGAGGCTTAGTGTTTTCTGATGTGTGTTAACACTCAAAAAATGATCACCAGTTCATCTCACCTAGCCACCTAACTCTGTCAACCATATTTCCTACAAAAATACCCAAATAATTACCGAAAAGGAAAAGGGTAATGTTTTCCTCCTCCAAATTAATACAAAAACTCTCAAAACATACCAAAAACCCTCAAAAGGGGTCTAAAAATTCCCAAAATCCAACAAAAGGGAATAAATATTGAAAATAAATCCAAAATGGAGAGAAAATGAGGAGGAAACCCTAAAGCATTAGCCTAAACCACTATTTGCCAAAAAACCATGGTCCAAGCACTCCTCCCCCAAAAATCTATAAATAGAAGGTGGAGGCCCCCCATTTCATATCCACAATCCATCCTACCCTTATACTGGCCAAATCACTCTAGAAACCTTACTCAACCACTTGAGCTTGCGTTCTCCACCAAGAGTGAACCATTGGACACCCCTTACTAGCATTTTGGAAAAGAGGAGATACTGAAGCCTTGGAACATACTCCACCACACGGTTGCAGATCTCTCCACCAACCTCACCCTTGAGGTAATATTTGGAGGTAAATCAGTTTCCCATTTTTAATGAAAGAGAATTGTTAACTATTTTCAAGCTCTTTATTTTTATGGTTTATGCTAGAAGTAGTTTGATATTTCATGCACATGTTTAGCTCTGATTTATTGTTTACTGTTATTTGCTTCATTCATTTACATTTAGTTTAACGTAATTTACTTCCATACTACTGCTAAGGATTCCATAATCCTTAGCAGGTGCTCATTTGCACAAGCTGAGGTGAAAGCCCTAGATACAAATTGGCGACTCACCCGGTTGAACCCTTGGTTCTCTAGTTTTAGTTAATTTTTACTGTATTTTTGAATTTTTTACTGTGTTTTTCAAGTTTTTACAGCCATTTTCATCCCTGGCTATGTCTTAAGATCCCTGGAAACCTTGGCCACCATTTCGGCCACTGGTTTTCTCGGTGTCTTTCCACGCCCCAAAGCTTGGGTTTTGGATCTATAGCCGCATCCTAGAGCTCGGCTTCCATTCTAACAGTTGCGTCTCGGCCGCACATTTCTTGCCCCTAGCTTCCGCTCCGGCCACAGCTTTCCTTTGTATGGTTGCCACTACAACCTCACATTTATGCTCTGCTCCTGCGTCCTAGACGCAACCACCCTAGTCTTAGCTGTCGCTCTGGCTGTAGCTTCCCTCTGCACGGTTGTCGCTTCAGTCTCACCTTTTGGCTCTGCTCCTGTGTCCCAGACGCAACAACCCTAGCCTTAGATTTCGCTCCAACCATATATTCCCTTTGCACAACTACCGTTGCAGCCTCACCTTTCAGCTCTGCTCCTGCATTCTAGATGCAACAACCATAGCCTTAGCTGCCACTTCAGCCACAACTTTCCTCTGCATTCCTGTCGCTGTAGCCTTACTCCTCGACACCGCTCCCACTGTGAGCCACATATTTCTTATGCCTAACACCTGCTTCAGCCGCAGCAGCTAGCCCCCATCCCGTCGCTTCGACCACAGCAACACCACCGCTTGTCGTAGTTCCCGCTGTAGTAGTCGGCCCCTATCTCGCTGTAGTAGTCGGCCCCTATCCTGCTGCCCACGGCGCTAATGTGACCCCTGTCCACATGGCAAGAATGCAGCTCCCGGCCTAGTCCTTGAGTCTCGACTGCAACAGTGAGCCCGACCATCGAGCTCTGAGCGACAGATGTCAGCCTAACATCTGCACTCTGTGCCACATTTACAAACTAACAACCTACGCTTTGGGTGGCAGGTTCAGACCTGATACTTGCGCTTTCGGTGGCAGTTTCAGACATGACAGCTGCGCTTAGGGAAATTCAGACCTCACAGTTGCACTTTGGGCGGCAAGGTCAGACTCGACACCTGCGCTTCGGGCCGCACTGTCAACCCCGACAACCGTGCTCTGCCTTTTTCCCTTTCTTCCCATTTTTTTATTTTCCTTCCTGAGCCAATAGCCACCTGTCTAGACTGCACACATTGATTAATTAGCTGTATTTCTCGGTTTCTGCTTGCTGATTTATTAGGAAATGTTTGTTTTTTCAAACATTCACATGTCAACAAACTATTTCACATAAGCAGTCTTATTTCAACAAATTTTTCCATTTCCAACAAGTTTAATTTCAGCATTTAAATTTACAGCATCAGACACAACATCACTTTACACACAATCTGACACAATTAACTCAAGAAAGACCTAAAATTCACCTAACTCAACCAACACTTAACCCCACTTGGGGAACATAAAAGAATATTTTATTTAGGTAGGACAGGAGGGATATGCATCCAAATAACACCCCTCGATCATCTTCACTTGAGACATAGTTGTTGTCTATTAGGGTACCAAAATCCCCTAGTGCGTATTGGCACGATTATACACCAATTTGTCGGAAAGGCCTCTCCCCTAGGAGGGTCAAAGTAGCAAGACTAGTTCCAGAAGCCTGAGTGGAATACCGCAATCCATTCAGTAACTGAAGGCTACCTACTCATTGTTCTCGGTGTACTACCCTGTTGGGAGTATAACGGCGATAGAATAGGATCTACGGATTTACCTTTCTGAACGTGTCATGAATGGGGTATCTTAGTGGCCTTTTGCATAGAATTGTCTACCCGGTGTCCCTCCCGGTAGGGGGATATCATTAACCTTTGGTTTTGCGTTTCGTATTGTCTGACTTGGATTTCATCGCCTTGCAAAGGATACGTCTTGTTTGAACCATAATACCTCTTTAGTTAGGTGTTTTCATGCTCCCTTACCTCCTACTAGTTTTGCGAGTACACCATTTTTCTATTTTAGGAGTCGTTTGCTTGTTGGTTTTCTGATCACCCCTTTTGTCACTCCACTTACTGTAGCACAACTGTTACAGTGAACATTTTGAGTTTGTTGTTGGCCTGAGTGCTATATTTTTTGTGCTCCCCTTATGCACACTCGGCTGCATTAGAGTTTTTGGATCTTTTTACTCACCACAACCCACTAGCCTTACTATCCGTCTGTCACCATTGAGTCCCCGAGATGTTCTCGGCACTTCCAAGGTGAGGCACCACAACACGGCCCACTCGACACCACCCGTCATAGGTGTAGAGCCTCGTCACTTGACGCCACTTGTCACTAGAGCAGAGCCTTGTCACTTGACACCTATCTTCACAAGCATAGAGATTTGTCACCTGACTCCGACACCCCCCCACACCACATCTAACTCTGAGGAAGAATAAAAAACCGCCATATACACTGCTCCATCTAACCCTATGGCAGGCATGAATTCCAACCCATTATTTGGAGGGATTGTTGGTGGAGGGTCCACCATTCCCCCAGACACCACGATAGCCACCACGACAGCACCCATCATTGGTATACCATCGGTAGGACCCACACCTGTTATCCCTGCCACCCTTCAAATCCCAGAAGCTGCTGGACACAACACCGTCCCATCAATGACTCATGGTACACTTGGAGGTGTAGGCCCCTCCACATTTCCCCCATATCTGATGTTGGGTCCCACAATCCCAACCACGACCTATAACACAATCCCCTACACTGGGGGCATTGGCCCCAATTTCAATGCTACCACCAACACACACACACACCGATGACCATGTCACATCCTTTGGCCAGTTTACCATTCATGGCTAGTCTCAATCTACTTGACCTCGCCAGATTGATGAACGATCCCATTCGACACAATCTCACTTGGCCTCATATGCCTACCAAGCTCCCATCAGACATCCCTAAGTTTGAGGGAAAGGATGGCGAGAATCCCCAAAATCATATCATGTCTTTCCATCTATGGTGTTCCTCCAACTCCATAGTGGATGACTCTATCTTCCTACGCTTATTGCAATCGAACCTCACTAGCTCTGCAGCTAAATGGTATATTGACCAGCCACACGGGACCCACTCCACATTCACGTCCCTCGCCTC
The DNA here is from genome assembly GCA_027924585.1 of Larix kaempferi. NCBI lineage: Eukaryota > Viridiplantae > Streptophyta > Pinopsida > Pinales > Pinaceae > Larix > Larix kaempferi. Next base: position 4,207,120 of record BSBM01000770.1, read on the forward strand.
CACCTTTTTGCAGTTCTTCCAGCTTCCAGTTTGTTATGACACCAGTATCAAAATCCTCCTATCTTGCAGGCAGAATACGACCACCCATATCACGGACCACATCCATGAGTGGCGCAAATGACGTAGCTTGTGCAAGATAAATCTTGACGATCGAATTTTCCTAGACTGGTTCCTCAAGTATCTGATACCAGCAATCGCCAAGGATGTGGCATCCAAACGGCCTCAATCAGAAGAAGAAGCCATCCTCAAAGCAGAACAGTTTGACCTGATCTATGCCCAATCCGGCTACCTATACTCCATCTTACCAGATGCTCCCCATGGTAACTCCCCCCAGAGTGATGCACTAGGGGCATCCCATGCCGTCGACGACATCATCGAACACGTGGCATCCCATGGCCAACCCTATAATGATATGCCACCCACCCGCAACCCTGATCTCTCACGGGCCACATCCCATTCTAGAGCAACGACATCGTATGCTCCCATGGACCATCATGTCTGCCACAATGTTTTGGTCATGGACCAACACCCTATACTCCCCCTACAACACCCACCGCCTATTACCATCAACAGGAAACAACTGTGAACACCCAACTCCAAGCTCCACCGGCTTATTACCCCCTGCAACCAGTACCTACACAACAAAAGACACCCCCAGTGTACTATCCGCAACAAGCAGCACCACCTCCAACTCAACCCCAGGCCCCTCCCGCTTACCATCCTCAGCAGACAGCCTCAGCACCTTCCCAACCACAGAATCGCTTTAACCCCCAAGGGCAAGTATACGCCTAGCAGAACCCACAACAAAACCAGCCGGCCCAACGCAACCAACAGGGCCAACAACAACGGGTCGGGGGCGTAACCGTGGTAACAACCAACTGAAAGATCAAGGCGGCCAAAACCGCAATCCCTCGAACAATAACAACGTTTCCCCACACAACCAGAACCCTGACAGGCCTCCCCGTCAAGGGAAGAACCCCAATCTATGAACTAACCATTCGAGTTCGATTTGCGTGGTGTTCGTCCATTACACACACACCTGTCCTCATTTATAGTGTGCGCGTGTACTATGGACCGATGATGCCCAACGACAGAGTCATGCGGCCCCACAAACACAACCCAACCCCCTGCCACCCCAAAACCAACCCTTGGTATTACAAAACCCCTTTCCCATGCAAGGAGTTGTGAACACCCAACCAATGGTCCCCCCTCAAAGACCCACGGCACAACAACAACAAATCACATCTGTTGCTACCAACAATCAACCCATGGATTTAGGTACCCATCACCTGCTTATGATGTCATCATTCGATGTCAACCTCTAAACACGCCGAAACCAATACGGGCCACTATTGAAGCCATTCCGGCCGTTAAGACTGCTAACATTGTTCCCACCGATCCATTGCTACACATACCCCCCAATGGACTACCAGGCGATGGGGCTCCCAAAGCCCCTCATTTCTCGCTTCGACGTATTAACAACAACCCCAACGCCCGCGCGACCCCCAACTACAATATCGTGGATGACTTATCCCAATATCTTGCTGCCATGTCAGCCCTAGAGGTCCTAAAAAATTGTCCTATTCAACGCAAGACCTTGCTATCCGCCATCGATGCAATTGATCCATCTGAATCACGAATGATGGCATTCGACCTAGACCAGTCTGAACCATGCATGCCTTCTACCTTAGCTTTCCAAGTCTCCATATCTGTTCGAAATCTTGTTATCCATTGATGCATCATCGATGAAAGTGCCTCCACATGCATTATGTCGACATTCGTATGGCAAAAGCTCAGATCACCTATGTTACAACCATCCACCACTGCCTTGCGATCTTATGATGGTTGCTCGGCTCAACCGCAGGGCCTCTTGGCCAACGTACCAGTCCAGTTAGCTGGGAAAACCATCCTCATAGACATTGAGGTTATCAATGCCCAACTTGATTACAACCTCCTCCTCAAACTCAGCTATATGTACGCTATGAAGGCAGTTTCCTCATTTGTCTTCCGCATTATGATGTTCCCCCATGAGGGACGGGTTGTCAAGATCGGCCAACTCACCTATTATGACCCTAACGCCCCATCCGACCCAGAGAATGTTCTTCCCATGGTTGAACAACCCGTCTTGGACACCCCCACTGCATTGGTATAGTAGGGCCCGGAACGTACTCTAAAACCCCCATGACATCTACATTCAGGTTCATACCACCCCCACCACCGGCAGTCGACATATCAGACTTGTGCACAATATCAACTAACCAAGCAACGCCAAACCCACAACCACCCTTGCTGCCACAACCGCCAATGGTACCAAGTCATGTTGGAGACACTCCCATCCACACCATCCCGTTCCTTTTCCCTCCGTCCGAAGTGATAAGTACACCAGTCATGGCTATGCTAAATCTCTCCAGGTTAACATTAGGACTACCCGTGTGGTACCTTCCCACTCCCAATCCTCCCCCAACACCACAAGTTGTTATCCAACCTGTCCAACCCATCAACACTTCTAATCGCCCACACCCTAGTGTGGTAAACATACCTAACCTCCCACCTCTAGGTGCGACAACTACATCGAAAATGAACATTGCACCCCCACCACCCAGAACTAACGAAGGCAAAGGACTGCAAGCATATACAGCCCCACTAGCAAGGAAACTTTTTGTACATCAACCACCACCCCATGAACCCCTGATGTGCTCCCTATGTGATGATCTAGGCCATGCCACCAATAAATGTCCCCAGTTACCTGATCTCCAAAAGCACATGTAGACTTTGGATGATGACCCCAACATACCCGTAATCGAATTAAATCTCCCCTCTCACCAGCGCAACAAGGCATTGTGCACCAACAACGCTTGCACCATCTACAAAATTTATGGCCATTACACTCACCATTTCCCTGAGCTTCCCGAATACAGGTTGGTCCTCCATGAGTTAACTCAGTCCTCCCTGGATTCATCCATCACCACCATCAAGGAGATTCACCCCCTGGCCACCTCCTCATCAGAAGAAATCAATACCATATACATGATTTCTACAGTTGATAGGCACGACGTGCCTCCAGCATCTAGCCTCCCCTCGTTTGACTTGACAACTCAATACTTCCACAGCGACGAGGAAATCCTCGAAGCCCTTATGGAGCCTAACTACCCACGGGATGACATGCACCATCGGTCATATTTCATCCTTGGTGAGTCCACCCCTATGACAACCAACCAATTGACAATCGAAACCAAGGATTTCCTCCCCGATAAGGTGGACTGGTTCAAGAACCCAATCCCAACACTCAATGCCTTCGAAGAGGGAAACATGGAAAATATTTCTCCCACTACTCACATGGACATTGCTCGCCCAAGTGGCCAACCCGAGATCATCACCTTAGGTGCCTCTTGTACCGAATACGAGATCGGGGAATATAAGAAACTCTTCCAAGAGTATTGTGACATCTTCGCCTGGTCCTACATCGAGATGCCCGGATTAGACCCCTCCATCATCGATCACCACATTGACACTTGGCCGGATGTCCCTCCTATCCGACAAAAATAGAGACCAATTCACCCATCCAAGCTCCCAGCCGTTAAAGTCGAAATCGAGAAATTTCGAAAAGCAGGTTTCATTTACCCCATCGCTTACACCACATGGGTGTCCAAACTAGTGCCTGTAAACAAAAATAAGGAACCATCCACGTTTGCACCGATTTCCTTGATCTCAACCGCGTGTGTCCAAAGGACAATTTCCCCACACCATTCATTGACCAACTCGTCGATGCCTGTGCAAGACACGAAGTTCTCTCATTTATGGACGGCTTCTCTGGATATAACCAAATCCACATCCGAAAAGAGGACCAATATAAGACTGTGTTTACAACACCATGGGGCACCTTCACCTACCATGTCATGCCATTCAGTCTAAAAAATGTTGGGGCCACTTTCTAGCGAGCCATGACTTACTGTTTCCACGACCTAGCACACATCATCCTGGTATACCTCGATGATCTCACTGCGTGATCAAAGGAATGGTCGAACTACTTGAATGAACTCTGACAAGTTTTTATGCGTTGTTTCAAATACCAAGTTCGCTTAAACCCCCTTAAGTGCGTATTTTGCGTTCCTGCAGGTCGGTTGTTAGGGTTCATCATTTCTAAAAAAGGGATCACTGTAGATCCTTTAAAAGTACAAGCCATCTTGGACCTTTCACCCCCATGCACAATGATACAATTGCAGAGTTTGCATGGGAGAGCCAACTTTCTCTGTCGCTTTGTCCCAGAATACGCCACGACCATCCACAATTTTCTTCGCCCATTTCGTACCCACACCCCCTTTGTGTGGGACAAGCAAGCACAAGCAGCTTTCGATGCCCTCAAAGCTGCCCTGACCAACGCCCTACTGATCTCACCACCCGATTTCTTGAAGGATTTTATCCTTCATGTTTCGGTATCCGACTACGTCGTCTCAAGGGTCCTTGTTCAAGAAGATAGCACGCGAAAAGAACATTTAATCTATTATGTGAGTCAGACCTTATCCGGCCCAAATCTGCGTTATCTTTTTTAGGATAAGTTGGCCCTTGCCGTCATCTTCTCAGTCCAAAAATTCCACCATTACATCCTATTAATCCAAACCACAGTTGTGGCCAACTCAAACCCCATGGTTTATCTCTTGAGTCGCCGCCTCCTTCAGGGTCGTGTAGCTAAGTGGGTAATTATACTCCAAGAGTATGACCTCACTTTTACAACACCAAAAAGCATCAAAGACCTCACATTAGCACAACTCATGACAGACTTACCATCCCCATCTATGTCACCATCCATTAATCCGAACCTACCCGACGACCACTTATTCATCATCTCGTCGGACGACCCTTGGTACGGTGACATCCTATTATACCCGGGGACTCAGAAGTTTCGGCCTGACCTTGACCGTGATGAACGTCATCGCATACGCCACCATGCCTCCTGTTATCTCCTCCTCGACGATGTGTTATAACGGCAAGGCATAGACACCATCCTCCGTCATTGCCTCACCAAAGATAAGGCTGAACAAGTTCTGAACGACTTCCACAGCGGAGCCTGCGGTAGCCACTTCTCTAGGATGGCCACCGCCCAAAACGTTATCCACGCCGGTTAGTTTTGGCCCACTCTCTTTAATGACTGCATCATAGCCTTCAAACATTGTCGTAACTACCAACTCTTCGCCCCCAAAGCAAGAAACCCCCTTGCCCCTCTCCATCCCGTGATCACCATCGTCCCTTTCTACAAATGGGACATAGACTTCATGGAATGAAACCCTACATCAATAGGAGGCCATAAATACATCATAGTGTCCATCGATTATTTCACCAAATGGGCCGAGGCCATGCCCACCTTCAAATGCAAAGCGGAAACGACATCCCTTTTCTTCTTTAACCACGCCATCGCTCAGTTCGGGATACCTAAACAGCTCGTGTCCGACCACTGCTCCCATTTTGAGGACTCCATCTGGAAGGAGTTATCCACCATACTGAAATTTGAACACCAATACGCCTCGTCCTATTACCCCCAAGTGAATGACCAAGTTGAGGCCGTCAACAAGATTCTAAAAACCATTCTCCAACGCACAGTGGAAAAACACAAGTCCAATTGGCACCACATGTTGTTCTCCGCAATGTGGGCCTACCGCATGTCCACCAAAACCGCCACCGGTTTTACCCCCTTTCCGCTTAGTTCATGGGGTTGATTTTGTCCTTCCCATTGAATGTCAGATCCCCGCACTACACCTCGCAGTAGAACTCCTCCCCAATACCTCACCACTCGAACAAGGGCTCATCCTCCTAGAATAAGCCAACGATTACCATCGGACAACCCTTCAGACAGTTGAGGCCGCCAAAAACCGCTCTAAAGTTGGTTACGACAAACATGTTCACCCCCGCAATTTCTGAGAAGGTGACCTTGCCCTTGTCTACGACCATGCGCACGACAAAACCGGAAAAGGAGTGTTCGATTCCATGTGGCAAGGCCCATACATCGTCCATACAGGCCTTGGACATGGGGCATACATCCTCACTGATTTTGAGGGAAACCCCCTACGCAACCCCCGTAATGGATTGTACCTCAAGCACTTTTACCCCTTAGCACTTTTTGGACCCACTAGTCCATGTTGTATAGTTTCAATTTTTTTTATTTTTTTTATTTTTATTTCTTTTGCATATAGAACCTCACACGTTGCTTCCATCCATGATCATAAATGGAGCCTCCTCCACCATTCTCTCTCGATTTCACCGACGGTGCAAGTCGCTAGTCCCCGAACCTCGCTTCTGCAGCTTGGGTGTTATATAACCCCTCACATGAGTTGATACACATCGACATAGTGGGTATAGGTGCGGCCACCAACAACCAAGTTGAGTATGATGCTGTGACCAGTCTCCTGACCGTTTCTCTCCAGATGGGTATAAGTCACCTTCATGTGTTCCTCGACTCCCAGTTACTCGTCGCCCAACTCAACAACTACTATCAGGTGCGGGACCCCTGCCTCTTTAGAAAATTCCTGCTCATCAAACAAATGATTAGACAATTTGGATCCATTACATTTACCCATGTCCCACGACATCAAAATAGTGTCGCGAACCAAATGGCTAACGACATTCTAGACTGGCACATAAACCACAACCTATAGGAAGCAAACCATAAACCACGTATATATCCACCAGATAGGCATACATAAACATCACAGAAAAACACAAAAGAAATCACCATCATAATTTGCATCAACGTGCATAATCAATAATCACAATGTGCATCCACGTGCATAGACATAAAAAACAAAAAAACAAAAAAAAACATCACTACAAAAATGCATCCATGTGCATATATATATATATATATATACGCTGTAAATACAAGTGTCATCATGTCCAAAGCACCCGGATACATCAATACATTGAGGAGACCCAACAACATCGTCGTCATATAAATACATCGCGATACAAAATACAAAATCGACATGCCCAGGACATGGGCGCAGTCCCATCAACTTCCTGATCAATATGAATCCACTCGGTCATCCTCTGCCTCCTCCTAAGATGGCTCATCGAACCAAGTGTCAACATCCTCATCACCAAGATAGGGGACGTCCCCCCGTGCCATAGCCCATATAGTCTCCGCAGCCATCGCAATACACCTCATCAGAGGCCTCCACTCCTACAGAGCATCATAAAAAATGTCAATCAACTCCTAACTCAGGTGCTGCCAACCCTCATCAATGACCCTATCCAACAAACGGTCTATCCCCACGCGTAAAGTATCCAGCGTAGCCCTAGAACTCTGACGTCAGTCCTGACCTCGACCAGGAGGGACCAAACCAGCTACACGACCTCACCGCACGTGATATCCGTTTGGGGGAACTAGTCCAACATTTGCAAAAGAAATAAGATCCCATAAGTCTCAACATCATATAAATCATATAGCTATCATATATTCTATGATATCTATAAAATACAATGCCAAAAACATGAAGTAGACATACCATCAGGTCCCCATGCCTGCCCCAGAGGTAATGGCATCCCGGGATCTCCCCTAAATTCCATCCTCGCATAAGGATAGTCCTGAATCACAACAGGGATCTGCAGCCACTGCTCAAACAACTCCTCTGTAAAGAACCTTCCCACTAGTCCGCCACCAGCACAGGTCATCATAGCCCCCCACCTACACATCAGTGGCTCGCTCTGTCCCCTGTCCCGTATCGCTAAGCGTGGTCGCAAGGTAGGAACCCGTTCAAAGAAGAAAGAACATATAAACAAGGGGAAACAAAACCCCCCCTGCCTCGGTCGTGCACCTCGTTTAGCTACTGCTGAAGCGAAGCCAAGTACATCTGCCCCCAGGCAAAGTAGGTCCCCGCCAGGACCCACTCTACTAACAACATATGACCCCCAGAAACTCAATGTGGAGAATGGGATCCTAGCACATGTACCACCAATGCCGCGATAGCTCACATCTCCACACTCATCAGGTCAACAATCAGTAGTGCATTCTCATGCACGTGGGCGCCCGAATAGTAGTGGCACTCCAGAAAGTCCTCCATGTCTATGTCGCTCCGTCGCCTTGGCTGGGTATCTGCCACCTGACCCAACCATGACAAACGCATCAGAAAATAAACATTCGTCAATGTAATCTCTAGGTGCTCACCCTGGATGATGAACGCCTCGGCATCTATGTCCCAAAAGCTGACTAACTTGTTCAGCAACAAGTTAGCGGCACACATCAAAGAGACCTAACAGAATTTTATTAATCCGCAACGAGCTAGGCGAAGCTACACATCTACACTCTCCGTGATATCCTCCAGGAGATCCTTTTCCATCTCACGCTCTCGCCAAGTCACCGGCATCCTGCCAAGCAGCAAACCAAAACTCATTAAGCCTCAAAAAATAAATAAATAAACAACAAAACCCCCACAGTTGCGCTTTGAAGCGCAACTGCGTCCCCCTCAGTTGCGCTTTGAAGCGCAACTGCATCCCCCTTAGTTGCACTTTGAAGCACAACTGTGATCCCCACAGTTGTGCTTCAAAGCGCAACTGTGACCCCCACAGTTGCGCTTTGAAGCGCAACTGTGACCTCCACAGTTGCGCTCCAAAAGCGCAACTGTGACCCCCACAATTGCACTTTGAAGCGCAACTATGACCCTCACAGTTGTGCTCCAAAAGCGCAACTCCAACACCCAGCACTATGCCCTAAAGCGCAGAGTTTCTCTCAAAACCCGCACTAGGGCTTCTTGAGGAGCATTTCCCTCCATAAGCATGCCATAGGGCCTCGAGCACCCACCCAACTGTATAGAAAAAATGAAGGGATACAAGCACTCTTACCTGCAAATCGCGGAATCAAAATCCACAGATTGGAATGTGAGAAAACAAGGTTTTCATCTTTGGGCCCCGTCAATCCCCTGTCAACTTTAGCAATGATAATGACACATGTCACAAGGTCTCGCCACACTATTTATAACAAGTTTTCCAAAATTATTAAGGCATACGAACTCCGTTTTTCACACCATTCGCACCGCCAGAATCATGTTTCCGTGCCTGTGATGATGCAGTAGATCATTTCTTGCTCTCACGAAAGCTTTTTTAGGGCACTTTTTCTAGGCCTCATGTCGCCTCAATTTGTGTACCAACCCCGTGAAAGACTCATACCAACTTTGTTTTTTGCACCGTTGACACCGCCGGAATCACTTTTTCGTGCCCGTGATGATGCAGTAGATCATTTCTCGCTTTGACGAAAACTTTTTTAGGGCACTTTTTCGAGGCCTCATATCGCCTCGATTTGCATGCGAACCCCGCGGAAGACTCATACTAACTCCATTTTTTGCATCGTTCACACCGCTGAAATCACTTTTTTGTGCTCCTGATGATGTAGTAGATCATTTCTCTCTCTCACCAAAAACAATTTATGGCACTTTTTCTAGGCCTCATATCATCTCGATTTATGTGCCAACCCCGTGGAAGAATCATACCAACTCCGTTTTTCGCACCGCTCACACTGTCGGAATCACATTTTTGTTCCTGTGATGATACATGAGACCATTTCTCTCTCACGAAAACGTTTTTAGGGCACTTTTTCTAGGCCCCTTACCGACTCGATTTGCATGCCAACCCCGCAGAAAATTTATACCAACTCCGTTTTTCGCACCGTTCACATCGCCAGAATCACATTTCCATGCACGTGATGATGCTTGAGATCATTCGTCGCTTTCACGAAATCTTCTTTAAGGAACAATTTTTTGGGCCTCATATCGCCTCGATTTGTGTGCCTCTCCGGCCGCACCCAGGCCTTCACCTTGTTCAGTGTAATTTTTTCCCTTTTTCAGCCCAAAGAATCCCTTCACAAAGAATGCACCTAGGGATTTTTCGTTAAGCTCTTTTATGACTCCTAAAACAATGAAAAGATATCTGAGCAATCTTGTTTCCTTTCATGTTCACTAAAATTATATGAAAGGGTGTCTACCTGGTATAAGTTTACCCCTTTTCCGGACCTTCTAGACCAATTATGAAAAATGAATACTCTAGTCACACTGGCTATAAGAGTTCTTCATCACACTATTTTATGCTTTTTCGGGCTTTGGAGACTAACACACAAAAAAGAACCCCCTTAGAGTCTTCTTACTGCTTTCTAACTCTCTAAAATTGTAAGCAAACACGAGCATAAACTGTCCTGGGCTCATACAAATCCACACGAGAGCACCTTTTTTAGCACACTTCTATCCCTTCTTTGAGCTCCTTAAAACATGAGAAGGCCCCAACGATACCTCTTGGCACCACAACAGCTCATATATAGTCACACTATTATGGCAACTTCCACAGCATGGTCACCTTTGTTCAGAATATTTTGCGATGTATCACCCTCACATTTTCCCAAGATCATTCATCAGTTTGTTCCTCCTAAGTCTCTCCCATTGCAGTCACAGCCCTGGTTCCCTTAGGCTATGATCGTTGTACCCAAATTTTAGTGTCATATGCTGCCAGGTCAGCCATGCCATCTTACTTTGAACAAAGGAAGTTTGAGTCCCCCCCCTCACTCTATCACCTCAGTTATCCCCCATCCCACAGTATGTTAGTCCCACTTTGAAGTACTATCACCTTTCGATTGTACACCTCGCGCTCCTATCAAGACAACATCATTGCCTTGGTAGTTGCAAGTCTCCCTCTGTCGACGCCAACCCATCTATTCTAGAGGATAGACCCAGAGGTCCCTCTTCCTTGGACTCATCACCATTAGTGGCGAGTGCCTACAAACCATTTTGAGAGGAGTACTTAGTGCCTCTCTGAATGGTTGTTTCTCACGTGCTCGACTTCAATACCATGATCGCACCGTTGAGATTCGTACAGGTATTAATCCCTCAATAAAACATCATTTACTTGGTAGTTGCAGGTCTCCCTCTGTCAACGCCAACCCATCTATTCCAGAGGATAGACCTAGAGGTCCTTGTGCCTTGGACTCATCACCATTAGTGGTGAGTTCCTACGGGCCATTTTGAGAGGAGTCCTTAGCACCTCTCTGAATGGTTGTTTCTCACGTTCTCGACTTTAGCACCAGGATCGCATTGTTGAGATTCGTTCAAGGTATTAGTCCCTTCAGCTATTTGTTGAAGACCCCGGATGTCCCCCAACTCTAGCACATTGGCGAGTCTATCTGGGAACCCCCAAGTTACATGTTCTCCCTGATATCTGGGCTATGCTTGGCGATAGTATGCGGAAGCACCCCAGTTATATGCCTCTTCGAGTACCCAGTTCAGATGTCATTCAGTGTACCCTCGAGATCCTGAATCTCAATCATTGAGTCCATCCACTTGTTGGACACACTTAGATCCAACAGAGCATCATTTGTTATGGTACCACATTCAGTACAGATGCTATTATTTCCATACATTGGTTCGTCAGATCAACCATGGTCAAACCATGAGTATGTCCCCGATTTTTGTCCCCCTTGAACCATTATAATGTGCACAACAGTTCTCCATGTATTGGTCAGGTCCCCTTTTGGACCTTGTTATTATTTATATATCTTAATATGAGCATGGGTATGTCCACCTCGTCCATATATTGAGATAAATTCCTCATTCATTAATGAGACCATCTATTGTTCTCATTTTTGCAGTCCGTATGGAGTCCAAGTTTCATTATCTACTCTTCTTCGCCAAAATGCTCACACACCTGGAAAATGATAGAACCTATGATGTCTATCGGCCATGCAATGAGCTCCTGCCCTCACACATCAGGGGGCAATCTGTTAACACTCAAAAATTGATCACCAGTTCATCTCCCCTAGACACCTAACTCTGTCAACCATATTTCCTACAAAAATCCACAAATAATTACCCAAAAGGAAAAGGTTAATGTTTTCCTCCTCCAAATTAATCCAAAAACTCTCAAAACATACCAAAAACCCTCAAAAGGGGTCTAAAAATTCCCAAAATCCAACAAAAGGCAATAAATATTGAAAATAAATCCAAAATGGAGAGAAAATGAGGAGGAAACCCTAAACCATTAACCTAAACCACTATTTGCCAAAAAACCATGGTCCATGCACTCCTCCACCAAAAAATCTATAAATAGAAGGTGGAGGCCCCCCATTTCATATCCACAATCCATCCTACCCTTATGCTGCCCAAATCACTCTAGAACCCTTGTTCAACCACTTGAGCTTGCATTTTCCACCAAGAGTGAACCATTGGCCACCCCTTACTAGCATTTTGGAAAAGAGGAGATACTGAAGCCTTGGAACATACTCCACCACATGGTTGTAGATCTCTCCACCAACCTCACCCTTGAGTTAATATTTGGATGTAAATCAGTTTCCCATTTTTAATGAAAGAGAATTGTTAACTATTTTCAAGCTCTTTATTTTTATGGTTTATGCTAGAAGTAGTTTGATATTTCATGCACATGTTTAGCTCAGATTTACTGTTTACTGTTATTTGCTTCAGTCATTTACATTCAGTTTAACGTAATTTACTTCCATACTGCTGCTAAGGATTCCATAATCCTTAGCAGGTGCTCATTTGCACAAGTTAGGGTGAAATCCCTAGCTACAATGTGTTAGGGATACTACTGCTCAAAATGTTCTGAGTACTCGCTTCTGCGGTGTTACTACTACTGTTTCTTTGTGGGTTAGCAGTATTCGTATTGTCAACTGAAGGGTTCTGCAGAGTGATGGGATGATAGGAAGCTACTCGAGGTTTTGTTTGACTATCAGTCTCAACTTGTAACTTAGTTTCTATAGAGATGCAAAGTTCATGTTCATTAGGCCTCTTCTCAGTACTAGATTTGTATCTTTTACCACTTGGTAATGTGTGAATTTTTTCTTCGGTATCACTGTCTATATTACCGAACATTATAGATTCAAAACTTCTAGGGATCTTATTGCATTCTTAAGACACCTTTCTCTGCTAACAACATTTTAATGTATAGACTGAGATTGTTCAGGTACTTACCTCTGAATCCTTTGAAGAAATCTGCCTTTGCTGCACTGTAACACTTCAACGTGTCCATACCAAATTCCGTAACATAGCCTTCTAGTATGTTATCTAGCCAGAAGTATACTGCTCTTGAGATCGGTCTTTCCACTGCTTTAAGTCTTTGAATCAGTTCTAGAGTCCACAGCGTAGGTTCTCCTCCCTGATAGCATTTTTTCTGTTCTGCTAGTCTTGACAACCACTCATATGGGTCATCGCTGAAAAATGCAAAGAAAAATTCATAAATGTATGCCCACAGGTATCTCTGCAACCATTCTTCGTCAAAGAAACGCAGATGTTTGTTCTCCTTTCTTGCAAACTCCTTGTCTATATTGTCCACCCATTTCTATATTTTCATTCTCTTAGGATTCCAATATTCAAGACACATCACTAGTTCAATCTAGGCAACGGAACCATTTGTTGGGTTATGAACCTCGTTCTTTAACTTCCTTGTTTTGACCTGGTTTCTGCGCAGTTGTGGTCAAACAAAACCCTTCTTCATTGTCCCTTTCAGCAACAGCCTGCGAACAAGATGAGGTCTCACTCGAGGCGATGTTTATGGGGGGTTACAGAATCAGGTTTCTGGAACCAGGTGATGCGCGGTTTAAAAGATTGGGGGATTGCGCAAAGTTTCTCCTACTTTGCAACTATTACTTATACTATAGAGCCCACAGGGACTGCGTGCTTTGGAATGACTCTTAACAAAGGGACATCACAACTCAAGGCTGCACTACTTCTTAACAATAACCCACCTTACAGGCTTTGCTGACTTAGTGTAATTAAGCATTCAACACAAGGGACTGTGCATCTTACGAACTTATGCAATACGGTGAAACATAATGCAACTGCGCACTTCCGGTGCTGTGCTTTCAGGGAATCGCACTTAACACAAAATTTGCTGACTTCTAAGTGTTTACCCAAATAAATCATGCATTCATCATGTTCAGAATTACTTGCACATTCAACATTCAAGCATATATGTTCGATACTTAACATATTATTCTCATCACTCATCCATATGGAGAATACATACAAAAGCAAAGATACATATAACCATAAGCATGACTTTTAACCATAAGCAAAGCAAACACATAGATTCAAGCACATAACACAATATTTACATGGTTCACCCCCTGGATGGGAGCTACGTCCACATGAACTGTTGATTATATTAATGGGAAGGGTTCAACAGTTCCAGTTTGCACACTCAGCTGCAGACTCTCTTCTCTCTACAATAGGTCTCTGGGCACACAGCTGCAGACTCTCTTCTCTCTACAATAGGTCTCTGCGAACGCAGCTGTATAGCCTATTTACAATATTCAGTCTCTCAACAGAGATAAACTTAGAGATCAAAATCCTCTTCGAAAATCAACAACAACCAACCCTTCCCTTACAAAATATGCCCTGTATATAGATCGTGCCCTTAGGTCACGTATTTACAATGCATATGGGCCAAAAACTCTAAGGTTACCAAAACTATTGTGGTTACCCTGCCAACCCGGCATGCCATCATCGACAGCTGCTCCACTCGCTTCTAGCTGCCTTGTTGTGCCACTCGTGGCTCTAACACCCTTCTGACAGTCGCAGTTATTATGAAACAGTTATAACTACATAGTGGCGCGTCACTTTCCGCCCCTATGGCCTTCCTGTCTCTGTCAACCCGTGGATTTGCTTCTAGCATTTTTCCGCCACTCTAACTGACATGTCACTTTCATATGCTTCCACACCGCTCCTTACCCAACTCTCGCGAATCATGGAGTCACTTACCCAAAACAAGTCACTTTCGACCGCTTCCTTTACTTATACTCTTTTCCCAAAATAACTGTTGCGCTGGCGCTACGCATCGGAAAAACTATGCCGTGCTTAGGCTTCGCACTCCCCACTGCGCCAATTGGACTTCGCAATCCAAACTGTGCTATTTCCAAAACTATGCTTCTTCAAAATTGTGCCAACTTGGGCCATGCCCAACAAAAATGCATCTTTAGTATATCCTTCTTATGAGCATTTGGTACACCATACATTATTTTGACACAATGCCAAACATTGCAGTTGATTTTTCTATCGTGTACATTTGTTTGTCGATGGGTCCAGATGAATAATTTTCATTTGATTCGACTTGCAAATATTTTTTCAAGAATTCATAGTAGGTTGTATATTGGTTCATTAGTGTTGGAATCTTGATTTTCTCCTGTAGGCCTTCAACAAAGAATTGAATGACTAGTGCAGGGTCCATCTTAGAGGGAGTTTGGATGAGGGTATATTTGAATCTTCTATCATATTCTCGTATAGATTCTCCTAGTCTTTGTGTAATTTGATTCAATTTATGTCCTGCCAAATGCTTTATGTCATCGTCTTTAAAAAAATCTAGGAAACTATATTTTATTTGTTGTTTTGTTTCTAGACCTTCTTCAAGCAAGTTCATGTACCATACGAGAGATCTATTCCTAAGTCCTCTTGCAAACTGCGCAATTTGTTGATTCTCATCATCAATAAGGTTATATTTCCAATGGGGTTCACATACAAACCAATGTTTTCTAGGATCACCAGGCCCTTCAAAAATAGGAGAGTTAACTAGAAGAAGATATGCCATGCTGCTAGATTTACAATTTTTTGAACCTACCGAAGCAGACTGATTACTTGAAACGCTTACTATCTGAGGATTACCATTCACTTCTTGTGATTGGGACTGGCACCATGACAAACATACCTCTTCTACAGACTCTTCATTACTAGGTTAGTTCACCGACAGCTTGTTTGCTTCTATCGGTAGTGTTGCTAGCAAGGGGGGTACTTCCATGTGTTCTGAATAAAATAAATAAAATGAGTGTCTTTCGAATTCATGTGTGAAGTTAAACTAGTTTCCATGTTTTGGATGCTAAATCATCAACCTATCTGTAGTCCTTCCACTTTGGTCTAGTCGATTCCATATACTAGTATCGCCTGGTAGTAGTCCCATGTCGCGCTCGACTATTTGTCTAATAGTCAACCCAAAGATCATTAACATAGGTAGAAAACCAATGTGTGTGGGGTAAATACCCTTGCATGTGACCGGACTTCAAATAAAGACACCTCACCTTCTTTCTCAACCGATTGACTTTCCCTCAACTCGGGTAGGCCTTTTGGTTTCCCGATTATTTTATCTATTTGATTTACACTTATTTTGGCATGCAAAGGACTAGAAATATTATCAATTTCTCTCATCATATATATCTTTTATCTCATACAAATTCATAGTAGAACAAATTCATACATACCTCATAAGTAGAGCTTCTATGTGGTCAAAGACTATGGATGAGTCTTTGTTTTCATGTCATCATGGTCATAGAACTTGATTTGTCTTTCTTGATGTACCTGTATCTTGTTAGCAGACAACATCATCCTCATACAACACCACAGGTGCATTAGTACAATCATAAGTGTCATAACCCTAATCAATGAATGTCTTCTATAATTCACATGCATTCATACTTTTAATAAGGTGATCATACAATCTAAAACTAATCATGATTGTACTAACCTCAATAATATGAAGACAAACATATTATGAGCTTAATCATGAAACAAATTTCAAAGCATACATGTATCTTCTCAAGTCATACCTGTCAAGTAGTCTTCTCTATAAGGGTAAAACCCTAACCATCCAAGGTAGATCACTTGTAAACATATTATATATGTTCATGGTGCTAGGATGATAGAATATCAGTGCCATTTAAACCTCCTTCATTACTTCCCTATGAGTCTCCCAACTTTGCTAGGGTTTCTTCTTACTTGGAAACCCTAATTTTCAATCTCCTTCCTCCCACAACATTTTGAAGGAGGATTAATATCTATGATGAATGGACTCCAAATCCATTATCATAGTTTCCAATGTTGCATCAAGTGTCTCCAACATTTTATTAGGTCCTTCCATACCTAAACAATGAAAATCCTAAGTGAGAGCTTCTTCCTCCTCTTCCTTGATTTCCTCCGTTGAGTCATTCTAGATGTGCCATATTGTTTCTGTTGTATCTTTGAAATTTTGGATCTACATGGTCTGAAACTTCTTCCTGCGGTAGCCTGAACTGTCATATTTCCAACCCCATAGATTTGAGCTTCAATGGATTCTCCATGAGATAGATATGCTAAGTGTCGCAACATGACCTGTTTATGGGATGAAACAACATAACAAACTTTTGCAGAGTGCCACGTGTCACTGTTTCAACTTCGGCCTCTAAAAAGCGATCCTGTCAAACTGTAGTCCATTCCCTAACTGCTTCTTTTTACGGAATTCCATTTGGAGCTTCCTAGCCCGAGATATGACCTTTGTGCCTAGGTCACCTGTTTAGGGTTGCATTCTGGAAGGGGAAAAACCCTAACTTGTACGAATCATATCTCACAAAGTACAACGAATATGAGGCTGATATTCAGACACAAGGTACATGAACATTTCTTCTTCGGCCTGTAAACTTTTCAGATCCTGAACATTCTCCAAAATTGAGTTATAGCGAAAGTTCCATGATGACTAGTTTTTACTATACCAAGCCCTAATTTCCAATTTGTCACAAGTGCAACAAGTGTCGTAAATGCCATACAATGCCTTCCTTCAGGCTAGCTCTGATACCATGTTAAGATTCAATATGCTAAGTTAGATAATATCTGTATTACATTCAATTTCACAACAATAGCATATACAGGATCACTGAAAGAACAACAAGCACAGCATAAACATAAGAGACACGAATTTATCCTGGGAACCCTCATGGGGTAGAAAACCCAGCAAAGCTTCCTCAATATAGATGACCAACAAATACAAAGATGTAATCCACAAACAAGAGATCCTTATCCTCCTTTGCAGATCTCTCTCTCTCTCCTATGCGAGTTTCACAAGTGAGTGTGTGAGTGTGTTAAATGAGGAACACACCTTCTCTATTTATACACTACCTCACTTGACTTTTAACCCTAACTAGGTCGGCCCCAACTTAACCACTCAACATAATGCTGACTGGGCCGACCCCACTAGGGGACTTAAACACCCCATTACAACTAACTCTGGGCCGAACCCACTAGGGAAGTCTAATAACCCAAGTTACCACATTCCGACTGAGGAATAAACATCTCCAGATATACAATAAGGTCCCGGCGGAGGAATGAAACATATTTGGATAAAGTACAAATAGAATATTCTTATAAGCTACAATATTTCAACATGTAAGAGAGACCGTGAGAGACCAAAGAGGAAGTTGCAACGGTTGTGCTACAGGTTGTATCCCTTCAATTGTTGGATGGTATAATAATAATAAGGACTGGTAATTTCTCTGTGGATGTAGCCCAGATTGGGTAAACCATGTATATTGGTGTCTCTCTTGTATTGTGTTTATGTGATTTATATTTGCATCTTGTTTATCATTATTGCTATGCGATCCCTTTTTTCTAACAATTCTATCATGGATGCCCAATACTCTCAATTGGTCAAGCGTTAAAGAATGCACCACCATTCTCACTATCTTGGAAGTTTGATATCATCTTTATATAAATTCTTGATTCTTTGTCAAGTATTTCTTGAATTCCTTATAAATGGCATTAAATTCTAGAAATTGTTTGGAGGTGAGCTTTTATTGAAGGAAAACTATTAGACATTTCTATCCACATTATTTCTTTGGTTGGTGACAAGGTTACTAGTTTGGCCTATGTCAATGCCTCTTCATGCCTGGTGTTCCATTCATTGACCTATCCTTATAACACAACAACATTTTGCCTCAATGCATGTGCTTTTTACTCGGATTTGTCGAGTTTTTCTCTTTGGAGCTTGAGGTCATCTTTCCTCATATCAGCTAGTTCCTCCATTTCAACAACTTTCGTGAGATTATCAGTAGCTTTGGTATTCCACTCCATACGCTCTTTATCCAACTACTCAAACATTTGTTCTATGATGGATATTGTCCTTATAGATATTACTAGTTTTCTCCTTAAGTTGGATACCTTTAGCTCTTCCCTTGCTTATGCAAGTTTATGCTTAAAGAATTAATTTACCTCACCCATTTGGAAGTTTTAATCCCTGGCAAAATTATCCTTTTACTCAAGTTCCTTTACTATCTCCTCATTGATGCTTTTTGAGCTGCAAGGAGGTTTTTTCTTTCCACAAAAAATTTAGCTCTTCAATAAGCTTATGCTACTCCTCTACCATCTAGTGACTGACTAAGAGAGACTGGGTCATCTGGAAAATTTCCAAATCCTTTATCCTTTTGTCTTTTTCACCTAGAAAAGAGAGAAAATATACTCAATCTTCGGACCTTTACACGTAGGTAGCACCATGTTTTGTAGCTTGGTATTTTCATTTTCAAGGCTCTTTACTCTAGCACGCATAAATTGATTTTTGACGTACATGGTTTATGCTCTATTCTTATATTCAATCATGAAGGTTGCAACCTAAAGATATTTAGTGTAAACAATACTATTTTACCTCTGGGCAATTGACACAATATTTTTTTTTGGCATGTCCAGGGTAATCTGTTGAGTTCTCCATTAATGGGGTTGGATGTCCTTATAAATATTC
Source organism: Larix kaempferi (assembly GCA_027924585.1). NCBI lineage: Eukaryota > Viridiplantae > Streptophyta > Pinopsida > Pinales > Pinaceae > Larix > Larix kaempferi. Next base: position 4,226,623 of record BSBM01000770.1, read on the forward strand.
CGAGAAAGGGGCTCATGTGTAGTGATTACCAAGTTCTTGGTAATTGGGTCATACCTTGGAAGAATTATAGGATGGTCTTGAGAGTCTAATATTTCTACATCTTGTGCCCCTTACTAGGTGTATATTTTTTTCCCATGGAGTTTGTTGTGTCATCTATGGGATTGAGGTTTTTAAGTGCATGCTAGAAGTTCCTTGTGTCGCTACAATAGATAAAATGTTAGTAGAATAAAAAACAAAAGACAAAAGACTAGAAGGTGCTTCACCCTCTTCTTGTTGATTTTCTTCATCTTGCTCAAGTAATTGTTGGGAGGCTTCTATTAGTGGCATGTCTCCCTGAACCTTTCGTTCATCTTGTTCATGCTATGGGGAATTTGTCTTGGCCCTTTTGTTTTCATTTTCCTCCTATATAGTTCTCTTATTTCCTCTTACCCACCTCAGAAAAAGACTCGAAGAGTTTCAATAGTTTTTGGCTGAGTTTTTCACTTTTAGGTTGTAGAACTTTTTCTTCATAAGGGACGTTGGTGTCCTCAAGCTATTATGATGCCAATTCTTCAATCTTTCCTTCTTATATTACTGGTGATTGAGTGGTAGATATTATAGGGGATAGAGATGGTGGGCCCTACCTATTTTTTCCAGTAATCATGGGATCATTTACCACATCTTCAGTCAGTAGGGAAGCCTATGATTCTACTTGTTCTACTATCCCTCCCTCTTGTTTCTCAATAGATTTTTCCTACTAAAAACCAAGACAGATTTTAGGTGTAGGAGAGTTTGTTGTGACATATTTATATTGATGGATTTCTGGTGGTACTTGTTGAAAAGTCTCCTACAATTCCTTCTCACTCCTTGGTGCCTTGACATCAACCCCTAGTACCAAATGATGTGCTATTTTCTAGGGCTAAATGGGTTGTGTGTTACCTTGGACATCTTTCCCTAGACTCTAATCTAGTACAAAACCCATGGCATGCATTGTGGGGAGTTCCTTTAGGTAAGTTTCCACCTCCTTAGGAGAGGCAGAGACATGTATTTCAAATGGTATTTTCCCATTCCCTTCTCCACCATATTTTACCTCTGATACTCACATTACTTGTCTGGTTCCTTATGGGATTTGACCCATTAATATATTCATATCATCATCATCATCCTCATGGTATTCATCATATATCTCATTAAATTTTGCATCCTTGGAGAGGCCAAGATAGGGCACATATCTTTTTCTATAGAAGGGAAACAACAAATTATCACCTATGAATACAAGTACATTTTGTGAGGTAATAAATATAAAATAACATTCAACAAGTTCTTGAAGTTGGAAATTAGAGAATAAACCTGAATCAAGTTCTTCACCAAATTCCCGTCAATACCAGTCTACATCATCAATATCATCATTATCATTTTGTTTCACACCCTCTACTTCAGTGGGTGGATTCATCAAATTTGGTTGTCTCTTCAATGCTTGCTTGGAAATTCTGCAATTTCACAACAATAAATTGTATACTTAATCCAAATCAATGAAAATTAATGGGATCAATAATATTCTTCCACAAAAAAAGCTAGTGGATGTGTTCACTTAAAAGCACAATATTTTCATGACCATTTCATCCAAATGATGTACATACACACTTTTGTAGCCTCCCTTGTAGGAATGCATCCTTTTACTTTCTAAGGTATCAACTCAAATACCTAGTGTACTCACAACCTATAAGTATTAATTTCAAGTGCCTAGAAGCCAACCAAATGATTTTACAGTTCCAAAGATATTATTGCACTAGAAAGACAAATACAATATATCCAAAAATCATGAGGTAGACGAATACCAGAAGACAACTACACCATACACTAAAACCTTTAAAGCATATAATCCTCCATGTTTGGCAACTACAAGCACATCTTTTGAAGGTTATTTTACTTAATCATTCTGATGAACATTTGCTTCCTGCTTAGCTCTCCTATGTTTATGAAATACTTCTCTTTTTTCTATGTTTTATCTTAACATTCTCACCTTAGGTGTCTTTTTAACTGCATCCAACCAAAACAAGTAGCTTACTATGAATAGTAACAATATGAAGTAGATGTACATAAATGCTATTGAACCACTCTTCATTATGCGTATAATAAAACAATGTTTTTATCGGTAATGTTATCCACCAACAAATAAAACATAATGTTTAAATATGTACATAATTATTTTCAATCACTAATCAATAGAATTATTTCCATGTAAATACATGTCTAACCCTCTCACATCATCATACAATGAGGAAAGACTAGATATTTAGCAATCAATTTTATTTGTAATAATATTGTGTTAGAAATTTCTCAAATTTACAGAGGATCCATGATAAAAAAAATGTGGAGTGTGGTCATTGGCTGCACACGCGCTATAGGAGAAATATTGATAAAAGTTGAAAGTAATAACTTAAGCCTAAGGATAAATTCAAAAATATACTTTCTCCATAGAATGATACAAGTTCTTCAAAATAACCTAAATTTCATAGCTATGGATTGAAATACTTCCAACTTATGGCCTAACAAGGATCTACATGTAAAGGTTATTATTTCTAGCAACAACTTTTACAAAGGAAAAAATTTGTTTAAACTATTGGGTTTATGTCAAATTCATTGTGAACCTAAGCAAACTAGTTTACACTCACTGGATATTTCTAGTAAGCGAGAACACGTATCCCCATTATGCATTCCTCATCTATATTCATTCAACATCATACAGAATCACTAAATAACAAGGATAAACAAGAAAAAAAAATGAAGAAATAGGAAACAACAAACCATATTCATGGAGATGATACCTCCATAGCATAGGCTTTCTTCAACTTTCACAAGTTGCAAAGTCATCCGTAATCCAATTTCATGAAGCTTCATAGAACTTGGAGTAGATGCTCAATTTACTCGATCAAAATCATTCACAAGTTTCGTTGCTGCTCCTTCATCCTCCATCTTATGATTTTGCAAACGCAAGCACTACCCATACACAAAATTGTAACTCTTTTTACTTTTCCATATCTTATTGATTTTCCTTATAAAAGACTTCAAAAAAATGTATACATGAAGTTTTTAGCTATAAATTAACAAGAATTAACAAGAGTAAAAATGAGCAACTTTTTCATTTAAGATTGAAATAACTGGAAAACTCTACGTAGGGGCAAAGTTTTTTCTTTAAACCCTAAAAAAAATTCATTTTGATTTATAAAATAAAAAATTAAAACCAAATAAAAAATAATTAAAAAAAGTTTATGTTTGCTCATAAAATAATAAAGTTAAAAGCAGTATAGATATCCATCTATAAGTAGGATCCAGTTTATTGAGGTGTGAATTTCTTTGTATATATAAAAAAATTAAGATAAAAAAAATTACACATCAAGAAATTGAATCCTAAATATTTGAGAGATCCATCTAAAAATCTATATTAGAATACAAAAAGTAAACATTCATGTAATAAATAAACTGTGTTACTTCTTGACTGTGTTAGTTCTACAGTGCCATAAACATTTGGAAGCAATTGTGAAAACAAAGATATAAAAAAACATGTTTTTGAACAAAGCATTCAACCCTGAACAAAGCCATAAACATTTCAAAACAATTGTGAAAACAAAGACATAAAAAAAACATCTTTTTGAACAAAGCATTCAATCTTGAACAAAGCAATCAACCTTGATAAATGTTTCATAGATAAAAAATTAAGATAAAAAAATTACAATCAAGAAATTAGATCACTCTCCTTATTTAATAGATCCCTCTAAAAATCTATACTGATGTATATACGATCAACCAAAAAAAACTTTCATACAACATTATTTCTAGCTTACAGTGTCATAAACATTTAAAAGCACCTAAAACAAAGCAATCAACCCTGATAAATGCTTCATAGATAACAGGCTGAAATCTTTCAAACTGACCCACATCATTCCCAGATCATGGAAATGAGCGAATTTGAAACTCCAGCATCTCCAAAGCTTAATTTCCTATGATAATAATCTATTGTCTGTGATGAACGAGGAACTATATATGCCAATCTAAAAGGCCTGCCATTTGCAGCTTCTTGAACTTGAAAGCAACAGAAGGACCAAAGTAACCGTATTGGATCACTCTTCAGAAACCTCCTCTGAACCCTCTGCCCATTAGGGAAACGGACACATACCCTACAAATATTGAGTCCTTTATCATCTTGTGGCTCCTCTGGCAGATAAAACAGTGGTTGGCGTCTGACTTCTTGGGTGGATCCAGCACCTGGAACTTGATAGGTTTTCTTTTGCTGTTTATTGGGGCGATCAATGGAGCGGTTATCCATGTTTTTCCTCAAAGATCGATCAGCCATGTTTGACGTGTATAATGGATCTGAATCAGCCATGTTTTTCCTCTTGACAGATGATGGCTGCTGTACATAAGCACCTGCTGAATCCTTTTGCTTGTTCTGAGTTTCTGGTGGAGATGAGAGAGATCTTCTATCACTGAAAGAAGAAAACATGGCCCCATGAGCTCCACCTTGACCATGATTATGAGCATTGAATAACTGGATTGCTTCCTGTAGCTTCCAGTTGCTTGCCTGCAAATACTGCTGTGCCCTGTCTGTGGATTCTCCCACCATTTCTACGAAACAAGCAACCATATCCTGCTTATCTTCTAAGTTCTTCATTGGAAGGAAGAAATAAGCGAAGATAGAAACACAGGACTAGCCAAATACAGTCTTGGGATAACAGACCTGAAATCCGAAAATGGCCAGACACAGACACAGAGGGGCACTACAATTGGGAAAAACGGATGTGATTATGAATCAAAATATTGGGGAAAATGACAATATAAATAGTACACGAGCTTCCTTCAATGGACGCTAGAAACACAGGAATAGCCAAATACAGTCTTTGGAAAACAGACCTGAAATCCGAAAATGGCCAGACGCAGAGGGACAGTACAATTGGGAAAAACGGATGTGATTATGAATCAAAATATGGGGGAAAATGCCAATATAAATAGTACACGAGCTTCCTTCAATGGACGCTAGAAACACAGGAATAGCCAAATACAGTCCTGGGAAAACAGACCTGAAATCCGAAAATGGCCAGACGCAGAGGGACACTACAATTGGGAAAAACGGGTGTGATTACGAATCAAAATATGCGGGAAAATGCCAATATAAATAGTAAACGAGCTTCCTTCAATGGACGCTAGAAACACAGGAATAGCCAAATACAGTCTTTGGAAAACAGACCTGAAATCCGAAAATGACCTGACGCAGAGGTGCACTACAATTGCGAAAAACGGATGTGATTATGAATCAAAATAGTACACGAGCTTCGTCCAATGGCAACATGTTTGATTGATATATTTATAATAACTTATTTGTGGAGTATATATATATATTTCTACGTTTTCTACTTTATTGTGGGTTTTGGTTGCAATCCTGTAATTCATTTTTTGGTAAAATTCAAATTTCTACTTATTTAAATTGTATTTTTAAATCTATAAATAGATTCAACACCATCAAATACCCTAAAGGAACTCAAATTATAAAATTTCCGTAGCTAATATATGTGATTCTAATTTTTTTTCAGAATACAAACAAAACTAGACGAAAAGACTACACCTATATTGAATGGTATATGGTATGCAATGAGTTTTGTCTTTGACCCGATTGACCGGATTGAGTGGGAGTGATCTATCATATTGGTGGTGGTGGTGGTGTAATATGTTATATTGAGTGGGAGATCGGTGGTGGTGGTGGTGTAATATGTTATATTGAGTGGGAGTGATCTCTCATATTTATTTAAGTGGGGGAGGTGGTGTTGTAATATTTTATATGGAATGTATTTACATATTTTAAAATAAAAGTGTAAATATTTAAAATTAATTCAAAATTATGTATATTGATTTTGTAAATAAATGTGTTTAGGTTCATAAAATTGGGTGTTGTTGTTTTTATTAGGATTACAATTTTCATAGTGACAAGTGTTGTTGTTTCTTTTGGAATGGACAACTCACCTCCTTTCATAAGGATAAGTGCACCAGGGCCACATGATAGCATGGTAATGTTGACATACACATATGAATGGGTTCCATGTGGTATGTTGACATTATGGCATGTGGCATTTGCAAGGCAAGGGTGTGCTCGTGTGTACAATGAATGGGGTAGAGTAGAATTCACATGACTCTATGTGTAGTATGAACTACATTTATTCTTCTTGCACCACCTTGATAGGTGGCAAATGCTTAGTGTTTAAGTTGGGAGGAAACATCTTGTCAAAAATCACAACAATATGTATCAAGATTATTGATTGGGATTAGTAGTTGAAAGCAAGGAGTTTCAAATCCTTTTTAATGGTTTTAATCTTATCATGGGGTTCACCTAATACCTTAAGGTAATTTTTGGGGCACCTTGAGTCTTCCCTTGCCTCAAACACTAAAATGGTGTCAAAGAAGCACTTCCCAATGTCCATTGTTTCAAACTCAAAACCCCAAGTCCAATATGCCACTTTATGGGAATACTCCCCTCAAAGAAAACATTCATTGTATAAAAAGATCAAAACCATGAAGAAATTAAAACATGGATTGCTACAAATTGGGACATGAAATATGGTTATCACATATTTCCCCTGGGCAAGGGCTTCTTTGTGGGGTATTTTTTAATTCAAGTGGGGAATAAATCCATCATTGAAGGAGGTCCATGGTTTCTTAATTTAGAAATGTAATTTTTTTAGGGTGTTGTTTAGGATCCAATCCCTTATATGAATTCTAGGAGGAGAAACTCATCTCCCTTCCTAATCTTCTTATCAGGGTGCCTTATGAAGTTCCTCATAAAGAAGCACTTCAAATCCCATCATTGAAAGTGACATTAACATAATGATAGTGAATTTATTCAAGCTTAGAACATTGGGTTTCATTTATGGTTTTATAGAATTACAATGCTTACTAAAAAATATCATAGATTATATTACTAAACATTGGAAGTTGAAACAAGGTTATCTTATATCACTCTGTGGCAAAGCCTTCTTTGTGGAAATATTTTCATCCCAAGAGGAGAAGGAATCCATCTTTGAATGAGTTCCATGGTTTCTTACCGCGTGTCTAACATATAAAATTATAGAGTGGTTTTGATCCCTATGTTGAAATTCCCTCCAAATACATGGTTTGACTGCAAGTGCATTTCCTCTCTATGAAGTTTTGAAATGATTTTGGTATAAAGACCATTGGAAACAAGTTGGGATACTATGCAAGTATGAGAAAATTTAGAAGCGAAAGAAGGCTAGCTAACGATATTAGGATTTTCGTAATAAGTATAGGAGTAAACCCTTGCTTGATAAACTTACTCTAAAAATAATACTCAACATGTTGAAAAAAAAGTGTATTAAGAGAACATCCTCTCAGTATATTAATCTTCCCATGGATATTGTCACTTTAAGGTTTCATTTCCATCTGAATGGAAGACACATTCTAACATGGAAACATTATCCACCATGTATAACTCTGCATAGAACCCTTCATGGGAAAGTTGAAACCATAAAAAAATGGACCATGGAAAAATCCCAACCTACCCATTCATGGTGCTAGATAGCTTTGTAAGAGAGTTTGCATCATTGTTAATGTCTTCCTTCTTTTATTGGGAAGCAACATTAGAGTGAATGCCTAATCTTCCTCTTGAATAATGGGGTTAGAAGTCTCTTTTGGCCATCTTTTGGCCATTGGAAATAGCTTAGGTAAGTCTATTACCTTACCACTAGAGGTCGAGAAGTAGGTAATTCCCAATACCCTTCAAAGAAGAAAAGTAGCAAGCCTATTCACTGAAAATACCCAATGGAAAATAAACATTGGGTGGAACCAAATAAGGGTTTAGAGGAACTTGTGTGAGCATCTTATACAAATGATTCTGCCCTGCCCATTAAGGGTTGTGATATAGACATTGATCTTCTAGTGAATTATGAGTTAATTTTTTTTATCACTAGTATATTCTCCTAGTTGATCCTATGAGAAGGGGATTGCAATATGAATAAGACAATTTGGACTAGGAAAGGGAATCATCCCTTTTGACCTCATTATAGGATGCAAAGCAATTAACATTGTTAAAATCTCCAATAGTGTAAAATCAATTTGTTGGTTGGATGTAAATGAGGAAGGGGAATAAGGAAAATGAGGAAACTTACAAATTTGTATGATTCTCAACAATGGGATTTATAAGTGGGATACCCTTCTAAAAAATTGTAGAGAAACCAAGCTGGTATGTCACCTTTGGTGGGAAATTGTTTAGATAATTAATTATATATATGCCAAAGGTTAAAAATTGAATATCTAGATTAGAACTAAGATTTGAAAGTGGAATGGATGATAAATTTATCATGTAAATAACATAATTATTTATGTTATTAAAAACAAAAGGTAAAACTTATTGAACAAAACCATATGTGTATATTGTAACCCAATTTTGTAGTTTTTACAATTGATGGTTATGAAAAGAGTTTAATATAGAATTCCACTTAAAAAAATAATAATGTTGTGAAGCTAATCAAACTAAATGAATTTATACTTCAAGGTTCTACGTTTGCTAGGATTTGAACCTAAGGTTTTGTGAATTTTTATTGTATAATTTTTTTCTTTTTTCAAATATTTGAAGAGTTTTTTCATGAACTTGGACATAGAAGTTCTTCTTTATTCGAAATTGAGTGACTTTGGTCTCATTCCATACAAGACTATCAATTGTATGGATTTGTTATCATTCCATATGAGTTAAAGTGGGTATATATAATTCAATATATTTCATTTTTTCAAGTATGATAAGGAGAAAGGAGGTGAGCAAATACTATTTGTAAATTGTTGTGGATATTTTTCAATGCAACGTGTTACAACAAATTTTTAAATATTTATGCACAAATAGCAAAAATAATGAGGTTATATTTTAATGTTCAGTGCTTACTTTTGATTAAGTTTTATAATTAGAAACATACCACTTTATTTATAACATATAATCAGCATAATAAGAACAAAATAAATCTAGTAAATGTGTATAACAATAAAACTATGAACATAAGAAGTGCCTTATAGAAACCCATGAGGGTGAAAACATTGGTGAGAAGTAAAGATCGTACCTTGCTCTCTTATTCTAATATTTATAATGAAAAATAAAAAGAAACATAATCACTTATGGACACTATGGCCTAAATATGATACTACATTATCACCCCCTTCCTTTACTTCAACTTCTTATCATGCTCCTTTCATATGCTTGACTATGGAATAATAAATCAATACAATAGGAAAAAAGTCCCTTTCTTTCCTAGTGGAAATTTTTTTAACATATATTCATTGTCGTTAATGATAATTTTAGGTTTTTTTCGTGTCGTGATTCTTTATTAGGCTTAGAGGTTTACACCCTATAATACGTTCATACTAAAATAGTACACATGACTACATGTTGATGTATATGTAACTTCGGAATGTATTTCATATATGTATGTTGTATGTACTCCTATAGAGATGGTATTATTCCTCTATACGGAAGTGTCGTCATTTATATTGTAAATGTAGTAACTTATACTTGATGGGTTATTAGACCACCTTGTTGGGGTCGGCCCTGTATAAGTCATGTGGGTCGAAGGGTTATTAGACCACCCTATTGGGGGTCGGCCATGTGGGTCGAAGGGTTATTAGACCACCCTATTGGGGGTCGGCCATGTGGGTCGAAGGGTTATTAGACCACCCTATTGGGGGTCGGCCCAGTCAACATTATGTTATGTGGTTAAGTTCGAGCCTACATGATTTATGTAAAAGGCAAGTCAAGTCAAGTATAAATAGAGTGCATGAGTCACTCTATTTGATCACTCACTTCTCACTCATGCACTCAAGGAGGAGTGGCGCACTTATGGAGGAGGAGGATCTGCTGCTAGGATATGTCTATCTCTTGGGTTGTATCATTGCTCTATCTATCTCTGAGGAAGTTATTGGGGTTTTTCACCTTTATGGTTTTCCCCAAGTAAATCTTTGTGTCTCTTGTGTGCTTGCATTATTGTCTCCATGATTGATATGTTGTAGATATGTTGTACATGTTCTCTCAGTTAAGATCCTAGATCAGATTGAAGTAAATTCTGAAAATTTAACACTACATACACATGTGGGAGTAATAGGTGTTGACATGACACCCACTTGGTGTAACTGTGGTGGTTAGAACATCATGTTGTTCCTCAGGTTGTACCCCTCAATATATAAGGATTTCTCTTCTTCTCGAGATATGAATAAATCTCGAAAAATACACAAATGATGTTCTATGAGGGTTTGCAAGGCCAAGGAGGGATGTCTAGGATGCACCCTTCCTACGCCACTTTAGACAATTGAGCCAGTCCTCGGGTCAAGGGAGGGTACCCTAATTATGGAGGCAGTAATCCCTAGTTTGTCACCTTAAGGTGCCTATAAATTCACTTGAATTTTATTGAATGGATTTTCAACCAACATCTGTGGTGCATGAAATTGATCTCCGTTGCTGAAAGTAACTTTGAACGTTATTTTAAATGGGGAGGAGCAAAGATATCTTGGGAATTAAGAATTTAATGAAGAAACACATATGGGGTGCCTTAATCATAATTATCTTATCTCGAAGAAAGAGTAGTACCATAAACATATTCAATAGTAAAGCATTGATGAGATTTGCATTAAATGCATTTATGACACATACAAAAAATCATGTGGGCACGGTAATTGTAGATCCACATAATAAAGCAATGAAATAAAAACATTCATCCATAGATATAAAAGTCAAAAGCATGCATGATACATAATTTCCTCAAGCGCCAGTGGAAAATCGCATTGGTTTGGCCTCAAAATAATAGAAATTCCATTAGCAACAATAATTACAACAAGGGGGGGGCATTTATCTCAACCCTGAGACTATTGTCTTTCTCTATGAAAAGAATCCTTTTGATTTCATTATAATGAAGAAAGAGACGAAGGAGAAAAGGAGAACTAATGTTGCATATCCCTGTGCAATTATCTCAAAAATTTCGACAGCCTTTTGGATATACAATAATGAACCTCCTCTATCTTTGCTTTCATTATTCCTTTTATAGCCCTTTTACCCAAATGTTGATTTTACCTTTGTGAGGAATGTTTGGTGCAATGTCATGTAGAAACGATAATATACCATACATTGAGATAGCATTATTCAAATTAATCCCTTTGCTAGTCAAAATTTAACATATCCAAGTTTCACGGGCCCACATAATTTTATCTCCTATGATTCCTTGAGGAATCACTACGAGGAGCTTGGGAATATGTTCCTACTTTCTCTGTTATTTGTACATATTTCCTCTTCTCTATGAAGTTTCTTAATGTCTACATAGTATCCCATCCCTGCGGAGATAAACTTCTACCTTCTTTTAAAATTCTAACTGACTTGTCTAACTCTGATTGGGTGGTGTAATCAAATTCTCCCAAATTCTAGGTCAAATATCCCAACAATGTTGCATCTTCAAGAGATTAATTTAGTTGGTTCAAGATTTCACTAGTTGTTGGGATAGTTGATTTATCAGGCACCAAAATGAGTCTAGGCATGGAATTTTGTATTAGCTTGAGGTGTATTGTTGCATAATATAAACTGATATTTGTATCCCATGGGCATGGGAGACCAGTTTGAACCATACTATCAATTGTTCTGAAGAGGGGGAATAGCAATGCTTTGGACTCCTTCACTTTATTCTTAATCATCTCTATGCTAGTGAATTTCCTTATACAACTTTCTATATCCATGTGGGAATATGTTCTATCATGGATGCCCAATACTCTCAATTGGTCAGGATTTGGAGAATGCACCACAATTCTCACTATCTTGGCAGTTTTATATATTATTTTTATAACTTCTTGATTCTTTGTCAAGTATTTCTTGAATTCTTGATAAATGGCATTAAATTATAGAAAACATCGGAGGTGAGCTCTTATTGAAGGAAAACTACTAGATATGTATGTCCACATTATTTGTTTGGTTGTTGCCAAGGTTACCGTTTTGGGCTCTGTTAATGCCTCTCCATGCCTGGTGTTCCATTCATTGATCTCTCCTTCTAGCACAACAACATTTTTCCTCGGCTCATGTAATTTTTTCTTGGATTTGTCAAGTTTTTCTCTTTGGATCTTGAGGTCATGTTTCCTCATATCAACTAGTTCCTCCATTTCAATAGATTTCCTAAGATTATCAGTTTCCTTGGTCTTCCACTCCATACACTCTTTATCCAACTACAAAAACCTTTGTTCTATGATGGATATTGTCCCTGTAGATACCACTAGTTGGCTCCTTAAGGGGGATACCTTTATCTATTCCCTTTCTTCTACAAGTTTACACTTAAATAATTAATTTTCCTTGCCCAATTGGAAGTTTAAATCCCATAAAGAATTCTCCTTTTACTCAAGTTCCTTTATTCTCTCCTCATTGATGCTTTTTGGGCAAATAAGGAGGTTTTTTATTTCCGCAAAAAATTTAGCTCTACAGTAAGCTTTTGCTCCTCCTCTATCATCTGGTGAGTGACTAGGAGAGACTGGGTCATCTGGAATCTTTCCAAATATTTTATCCTTTTGTATTTTTCATCTAGCAAAGAAATAAATTCTACTCAATATTAGGACCCTTTACCCATAGGTAGCACCATGTTCTGTGTCTTGGTCTTTTTATTTTCTAGGCTCTTTACTCTAGCGTTCAAAAATTGATTTTTGACCTACATGGTTTACGCTTTATTATTATATTCAATCATGTAGGATGTAACCTGAAGATACTTAGTGTAAAAAATACTATTTTACCCCTAGGCCATTGACACAACATCTTTTGTTGGCATGTATGTGGTGTCCAGGGTAATCTGCTAAGTTCTCCATTCATGGGGTTGCATGTCCTTATAACTCTTATGGGAAAGGGGATAAGTGTAGTGATTATCAACTTTTTGGTAATTAGATCATACCTTGGAAGCATTCGAGGATGATCTTGGGAGTCTAATCTTTCTATATCTTGTGCCACTTCTTGAGCCTTTGATCTCCTTTATTCCTCTTCTTTCAAAATTTTCAAGGGATTTGTCATACCTACTAGGTATATAACTTTCTCCCATGGATTTTGTTGTGTCATCTTCGCGTTTGAGTTTGTTAAGTGCATGTTGGAATTTCCCTATGTCACCACAATATATAAAATGTCAGTACAATCAAAAGCAAAAGACAAAATACTAGAAGGTGCTTCACCCTCTTCTTGTTGATATTCTTCATTTTGCTCAAGTATTTGTTGGGAGGATTCTATTAGTGGCATGTCTCCCTAAACCTCCCATTCAACTTGTTCATGCTCTGGAGAATTTTTCTTGGCCCTTTTTCTTTCATTTTCATCCTAAATAGTTTTCACTTATTTCCTCTTACCCACCTCTGAAAAAGACTCGAAGAGTTTTAGTAGTTTCCGACTGAGTTTCTCACTTTTAGGTTGTAGCACTTTTTCTTCATAAGGGATGTTGGCATCCTCAAGATTTTATGATGCCAATTCTTCAATTTGACCTTATTTTGTTATTGGTGATTTAGTGGTAGTGATTAAAGGGGCTAGAGATAGTTGTCCCTACCCGTTTGTTTCAACAATCATGGGATCATTCACTACCCCTTTAGTCAATATGGAAGCCTATGATTCTACTTGCTCTACTATCCCACCCTCTTGTTTCTTAGTGTATTTTTCTTTCTAAAAACCAAGAGGGATTTTAAGTGTAGGAGAGTTTTTTGTGGCATATTTATCCTGGTGCATTTCTTATGGTACTTGTTGAAAAGTCTCTTGCAACTCCTTATCACTCCTTGGTGCATTGACATCAACCCCCGATACCAACCGATGTGGTATTTTCTCGAGATGAATGGGTTTTGTGCCTCCTTGGACATCTTTCCCTACACCTCGATCTAGTATAAAACCTATGGCATGCATTGTGGGGATTTCCTTTTGGTAAGTTTCCACCTCCTTAGGAGGGGGAGGGATATGTATTTCAAAAGGCATTTTCCCATTCCCTTCTCCACCATATTTGACTTCTGATACTAGCATTAATTCTCTAGTTTATTATGGAATTTGACCCATTATATCCATATCATCATCATCATCCTCATGGTATTCATCATATATCTCATTAAATTTTTCATCCTTAGGGATGTCAAGATAAGGCACAACTCTCTTTCCCAAGTACCTGCGCATATTCCACCATGATGCTGTTTTATGCTTGCTAAAGTTGTCTTGGACCAAATCCTTGTTCCTTTATTGTGGGGGTGCTTCAAAATCCATATCTTCATTTATTAACAACTCCCCATATACCTTGTAAAACATATAATAGAGGGTATCATATGATGGCTTAGGAGAAGGTGGAGGGAAAAATTGACCTGCTACTTTAGCTTGGTCTACTTGTTCTTTGACCATTCTTTGTATTTCTCCAAAACCATTGTTGTTAGCCAAACTCTCAATCTCTGGGCGAGGCTCACGATCTCAAGGATTTGGTATTTTTATCCCTTTTTCTTTCCTTATCATTAGATGGGGGTCATACCTCCAAGGATAGTCTAGAGGCATATCTAACAACTTCAAAATCTCTAGTACCTCCTTCAGGCCTCTTTTTTCATTTATATTATATCCTCCCATGGCTATGGGAAATGTTTTCCTCCCCCTTTTCTTGGATTTCACAAAATGTAGGTTATCAACCTCCATCATTTTCCTATTATATTGAAGTAAAAAATTTATGGGGGTGAGTAGTAAAGGAAACCTGTGGGGTGCTTGTTATGTCCCATACAACCTGATTATAGTATAATATGGTCCCAAGTACTAATTTCATATTTATACTATACATTTATACTTGTGTGCCATCTTATATGGTCGCTTCTTGACAGGTTTGGAATCTAGCTTTATATCAATTTTCATTTCACCCATTTCTTGAACTAACTCTTTTCAGTCTTTGTAGTCTCTTACAAAGACATCATGATATTCCTTTAACAAATTGGTTATTTCGGCTACTTGTTGGTTGGACCAATAATCTCCAATATTTTCCATATTTGTTTGATCATCATTTGAAATATCAACTTATTTCGTTTTTCAATTTGTGCATCCATCCATTCTGGTAACCTTTTTTTGTTGATTGTTCGGTCTCCCTCTTTAAATTCTGTGAATTCCATGGGAAGATATTTTTCGGTGAATTTTTCTTGTTCTATATTTGCTTATGTACTGACTTGCATCAATGCCTTGATAGGTTTTACAACACCGGGATGGTTTCTTTTCCATTTGAAATGTTTACCTAGAGTTTTGTCATTTTCCATCTCTACTCAATTCGATCGACATGTAGACTTAGTTGAAATATGATTACATGTCGGTAGCGACCATTCTGTCAATGTCGGTGAAATATTGCTTGTCAGTTGTATACAATTTTTTATTTCTTTGACTGCTTCTCTTATGTATTTTTTTCTAGAGTGAACGAGAAATATTTGATGAAGTATTATTTTAATTCTTGACAATTGAATGTTTCTCCTCTAGATTCATCCAACTTATACCATTTGCTTGGTAGATCTTCTAACGTATTTGGAAAAAGATGGGGATATAATATTTCATATTTGTATCCTATTAGTTTCCATTTGTTT
This sequence comes from Larix kaempferi, assembly GCA_027924585.1. Lineage (NCBI taxonomy): Eukaryota > Viridiplantae > Streptophyta > Pinopsida > Pinales > Pinaceae > Larix > Larix kaempferi. Next base: position 4,242,214 of record BSBM01000770.1, read on the forward strand.
TCACATATATTGACGTGCTTGACTGGATCTTGACCTTGTATGAATTTTGGTATCTCTACCTGTGCAGTGAGTTTCTTATCTCCAAAGCGTTCAATAAAATTTGTTGAAGCGGTAGTCCAAGTCTGGAGATGGGACTGATGTGTGTCCCACCATCTTGTTGCTTGTCTTGTAAATGTTTCGACAAGAGTTTGATGTTAGCCTTGGTCAGCAACATTTTTGGAAACTTCCTCGATATGTGCAATCGGTGAGTCTCATTCCTTGTATCAAAGGGGTGGAATGCTTATTGGCTCCTTTTTTGCTAGGATGATCGTCATATATTCTCTTACTTTCTTCTCAAATATTTTCGGGAGATGGATATGGTAAAATAGTGTTGCAATATTTTTCTAGGAATAATATCGACTGGCCAACATTCACTGGCTTGTGCTTCATAGTTTTCTATTTTCCAATCATATAGCTCCTAGTCAAAGTAATATCCAACCGATAGGGGATTTCCCAAGTGGAATTCGCCATGGTTATTTGGTTCGACAATATCTTCATTGTTTTGGGATATCTAATATAGTCATTGAACATCATCATAATTGTCATCTAGTTTAGCCCAGGGTTTCCCTTGAGATGGATTAATCAGCAAAATGAATTTTTTTCCATCTCCTTTTAATTTTACTCTTTCTTTTTCTAGTGAGATGAATGCTTTCATTTTCTGTCCCCATGGCCATCCGAATAGGGATGGAAAATACTTGGATTATGCTTGTGGGTCGATGATTTCAAATTCAATGTATGTGCTAATTCCCATAATGGAAGTTCTAACGTCTTTCCACACTCCAATAGGCTTAATTAATCCTTGGTCGGCTAACTTGAGATAGATACCAAACTCTTCTAGTCGAGGTCGACTGACACTTTCCCATGTTGATATTGTCATTATATTTTCTTGTGACCTGAAGTCAAGGATGACATGTGAGATGTGAAATCCTTCGACTTCAGGGTCGACAAGGGGGTCGATATCAGTTTTTTCTTTGTGATTCAGACTGCAAAGAGTTTTAGTAATCCTTTCATTTTCTGAACTCTTTCTGAGAAGATTCATTAGATCAATCAATCTTGCAATGGATTCCCCTGTTGTTACTAGTTGTAACAACTCATTAAGTGTTTTATTCTTATTTTCATTATTACTTTCTTCAACAACAATTTGTGCAAATATGTCTGATGCATTGTTGAATATTTCTTTTTACTTCAACAGGTTGGGGTGCTTCTCTTGCTTTCTTTGTATTCTTGTAACTTGGGATTTATCTCCACCAATTTTTGTACATTGTTTAGTGATGATTTGAAAATTTTTAGTATTACAGGATTCATGTTTAGAGACACAAGACAAGACATTAATAGTTTTTCTTTTAGTAAGTGCATCCAGCATTATGGGGCACTCTTCTAGATTGTGCTCCCCAACGCCACATTTAGTACAAAATTTTAAATATGTCTTGTCTTTCCAAGGACATTCAGGACTCAAATGATATTCACTATAGAATACACTGGGTGGTCGATATCCTCGATTATTTTTCGTCTGTGATCGTTGTATCCTCCTCAGCAATAGTTGTCGTTGTTGCGTTGGTTGTTGCTACGGCTCTCTCGACCTTTTTGATATGTTGTTTGAGTTTGATATACTATGTGGTAGTTTTATTTAGCCTTCAATTTCTTTATGCAGTCTACAGTTGAGTGCTATGTTCTTCTCCAAATTCCACACCATTTAGGATTTGCATTGTCGACATTGTATGGGAAATCCGAGGTCAAATGAGGCTCAAATATTTCGCAGATGTCAAAAAAGTACGTCTTCCGCATCAATTGCAAGTTTTCTTGCTTCCTTTCTTTTGGAAATACAAATGGGTTTTCTTCCAGTGGTATCACTTCTCATTGATACACATTATAATCATTGTGATACCTTTCTCTTTCATCATAGGAACATGCATCTTTAGTATGTACTTATTAGGATCATTTGGTACACCATACAATATTTTGACACAATGCCAAATGTTGCAGTGAATTTTTCTATCATGTCCAGTTGTTTGTCAACGGGTCCAGCATGAGGGCTTCACTAGAAGGAAATATAATACCACGTTCATTCATATTGCGGTATTAAATATTCATAAAAACCTAAAAATTATATTGCTTGTATATTAAGGGGCAAAGGTTTTTTTTTATTTAATGTAACAATAGAAAAATACTTTGGGGTCTTTTTTATATGGGCAGGCTAACAAATATCCAGCAAATGGAGATGGCGAGATCACGACCAGATGAGAAATTGGGTTGAGGCAAGGATCGAGATTACTAGTACAGAGGGAAATCGCGTCTTGAGGCATGCTTGAGGCCAGGGGGTTTCATGGTGAAGTGGGTTTCCAGTTGATCATAGTCGAGAGACAGCGGTCATTGATAGCCAATTGTTACCAATAGCACTCAGCCAGTTGTTACCAATATCCTTGGGAGGCTTTAAGCCTCCAGGGCCTGTTATAGGCCCTTAATAGGCCTTGGGGGATTGAATACCCAACCACTCATTCCTATTACAGGCCTTGGGAGTTTTAGTCAACCTCCTAGATCTTGTTATAGGCCTTGGGGGATTGGATACCTAGCCCACAACAGACTTAGTCAGCGATTGGAGAACTGTAACATGCAATCTAAATGTTGTACTATGTGCATTGGCTCCAGTGACATACAAGAAGTGATCTCCTGTCTCTTCATTAGGCCATTAGATGTTGCTAATCATAATGATATGTGGTTGAGTAATTGCATTGTGGGTGAAGTAATGTGCATCCACAATATACATCGAAAGAAGCAAGGTGCATTGTAGAATGTATGTGGGGTCATAAGAGGGGTATCATATCAATATACTAGGTAGAAATATAGAGGGGATAAAAAATGTTAAGGAAAAAATTGATACATACAATATCTAGTGAAAATAGGGGGATTTTTAAATTGGGAAGGCATATTGGGAGGGGGTAAAAAAAACCGATTTTGGAAGGTATTTTCCAATATTTAGTGAAATTAAGGGTATTGTTTCATATGCCACGAACGAACATGCTATGATAGCGGTTTATTGAGTGAATCCCCCATGGGGTCCAGATGAATAATTTGCATTTGATTCGACTTGCAAATATTTTTTCAAGACTTCGTCATAGGTTTTATATTCATTCATTAGTGTTGGAGTCTTGATTTTCTCCTGCAGACCTTCAACAAAGAATTGAATGACTAGCGCATGGTCTATCTTAGAGGGAATTTGGCTAAGGATATATTTGAATTTTCTATCATATTCTCGTACAAATTCTCCTAGTCTTTATGTAATTTGATTCAATTTATGTCCTACCAAATGCTTTATGTCATCATCTTTAAAAGAATCTAGGAAGCTATATTTTATTTGTTGTTTTGTTTTTGTACCTTCTTGAAGCAAGTTCATGTATCATATAAGAGATCTATTCCTAAGTCCTCTTGCAAACTGTGCAATTTTTTTATTCTCATCATCAATAAGGTTAGCTTTCCAAAGGGCTTCACATACAAACCAATGTTTTATAGGATCACCATGCCCTTAAAAAATAGGAGTGTCAACTAGAAGACGGTATGCCATGTTGCTAGATTTACAAGTTTTTGGACTTACCGAAGTAGACTGATTACTTGAAACACTTACAATATGATGATTACCACTGACTTCTTCTGATTGGGACTGATGCCATGAAAGACATACCTCTTCTACAGACTTTTCATTACTAGGTCAGTTCACCGACGGTTTGTTTGCTTCTATTAGTAATGTTGTTGGAAGGGGGGTACTTCCATGTGTTCTAAATAAAATAAATTAAACGAGTGTCTTTTGAATTCAGATGTGAAGGTAATCCAGCTTCCATGTTTTGGACGCTAAATCATCAACCTATCTACAATTCGTCCAGTTTGGTCTAGTCGATTCCATATACTAGTATCGCCTGGTAGTAGTCCCATGTCACGCTCGACTATTTGTTTAATAGTCAGCCCATACATCATTAACATAGGTACAGAACCAACGTGAGTTGAGCTATTTGGAATTTTAATGCACAGTGTTTGTGGGGTCAACACCATTGCGTGTGACCGAACTTCAGATGTCGACACCTCACCTTCTTTCTCAATTGGTTGACTTTCCTTCAACTTGGGTAGGCCTTTTGGTTGCTTGATTATCTTATCCATCTTCTTTACACTTATTTTGTCATGCAAAGGACTAGAAATATCTCTCAATTTCTCTCATTGTTTGTATCATTTATCTCTTTCTATTTGTTGTATGCATTAGGGGAGTTTTGAGGTAAAAAATGGGTCTCAAAATAAATAATGTACCATAAAAATTCACTTTCTAAGAACCAATAGGATTCAAGATGATGATGTCAACCATAAGGGTAAAATTTGTAAAACAAATTGGAGGGAAAAAGAAAAAACTACTTTTCTTATCGTATTTTTGACATATATCATTAACCCTTCACCCAAATTTCAAGTTATGTTACTTGTTGGATGTGGATTTGAATTCCGCATCCAACTCATACCCACACTGCATACTTCTGAGGCACCCACGACATGAAAAAATGAAAAATTCAATAAAAAAACGTATTTTAATATTAAAATACGTTTTTTATGGAAATTTTCATTTTTTCATGTTTTGGTTACCTCAGAAGTATGCAATGTGGGTATGGGTTGGATGCGGAATTCAAATCCGCATCCAACAATTGCCCAAACTTGAAATTTGGGTGAAGCGTTAATGATATATGTCAAAAATACGATAAGAAAAAGTATTTTTCCTTTTTCCTCTCTAAAATTTAGAACTCTTATTTTCTTATTTCCCTTAGGAGGCCCATTTTAGACCTCAAAAATCCCCTAATGTTTGTTGTTTTCTTGTGACCGAATGAACACTTATTTCAATGAAGTGGACTCGAATTTTTGCAGGCCTTCATGCTTGTTTGATATCAACAACTAGCCTCATTCCTTTATTCAAAACATATTTTCAGTGACCCCCCACATTTCCAACCCGACTCCTATTGATCGACGGAAGTGAATTCGACAATGGTAATCATTTGTTTAAGAAATATTCCCACTATCATTCATTGAAAAAATGCTCCCATTGTTTCTATTGATTCTTCCAATTCGATGTAGCAGGTTCATGTACCATAGAAGAGATCTATTCCTATGTCCTCTTGCAAATTGTGCAATTTTTTTATTCTCATCATCAATAATGTTAGCTTTCCAAAGGGCTTCACATACAAACCAATGTTTTATAGGATCACCATACCCTTACAAAATAGGAGTGTTAACTAGAAGACGATATGCCATGTTGCTAGATTTACAAGTTTTTGGACTTACTGAAGCAGATTGATTACTTGAAACACTTACTATATGATGATTACCACTGACTTCTTCTGATTGGGACTTACGCCATGACAAACATACCTCTTCTATAGACTCTTCGTTACTAGGTCAGTTCACCGATGGTTTGTTTGCTTCTATTAGTAGTGTTGTTGGAAGGGGGGTACTTCCATGTGTTCTAAATAAAATAAATTAAACGAGTGTCTTTCGAATTCAGGTGTGAAGGTAATCCAACTTCCATGTTTTGGATGCTAAATCATCAACCTATCTGCAATTCGTCTAGTTTGGTCTAGTCGATTTGATATACTAGTATCGCCTGGTATTAGTCCCATGTCGCACTTGACTATTTGTTTAATAGTCGGCCCATACATCATTAACATAGGTACAGAACCAATGGGAGTTGAGCTATCTAGAATTTTAATGCACAGTGTTTGTGGGGTCAACACCATTGCATGTGACCGAACTTCAGATGTCGGCACCTCACCTTCTTTCTCAACCGGTTGAATTTCCCTCAACTTGGGTAGGCCTTTTGGTTGCTTGATTATCATATCCATCTTCTTTACACTTATTTTGTCGTGCAAAGGACTAGAAATATCTCTCAATTTCTCTCATCGTTTGTATCCTTTATCTCTTTCTATTTGTTGTATGCATTAGGGGAGTTTTGAGGTAAAAAATGGGTCTCGAAACAAATAATGTACCATAAAAATTCACTTTCTAAGAACCAATAGGATTCAAGATGATGATGTCAACCATAAGGGTAAAATTTGTAAAACAAATTGGAGGGAAAAAGAAAAAACTACTTTTTTCTATCGTATTTTTGACATATCTCATTAACGCTTCACCCAAATTTCAAGTTCTGTTACTTGTTGGATGTGGATTTGAATTCCGCATCCAACCCATACCCACAATGCATACTTCTGAGGCAACCACGACATGAAAAAATGAAAATTTCCATAAAAAAATGTATTTTAATATTAAAATACGTTTTTTTTATGGAAATTTTCATTTTTTCATGTCGTGGTTGCCTCAGAAGTATGCAGTGTGGGTATGGGTTGGATGCGGAATTCAAATATGCATCCAACGAGTGCCCAAACTTGAAATTTGGGTGAAGCGTTAATGATATATGTCAAAAATACGATAAGAAAAAGTATTTTTCCTTTTTCCTCTCTAAAATTTAGAACTCTTATTTTATTATTTCCCTTAGGAGGCCCATTTTAGACCTCAAAAATCCCCTAATGTCTGTTGTTTTCTTATGAGCGTCTGGGCACTTATTTCAATGAAGTGGACTCAAATTTTTGCAGGCCTTCATTTTTGTTTGATATCAACAACTAGCCTCATTCCTTTATTCAAAACATATTTTCAGCGACCCCCCCATTTCCAACCCAACTCCTATTGATCGACGGAAGTGAATTCGACAATGGTCATCATTTGTTTAAGAAATATTCCCACTGTCGTTCATTGACGAAATGTTCCCATTGTTTATATTGATTCTTCCAATTCGATGTAGCAGGTTCTGCTATTGGTTGTCGTGGCTTAACTATGTGATCGGCTCTGTTTTCAATCAGAAATTTATATAGTAAACATGGTAAGGCACAGAAGATGTCACATCCCCATTTTGACCCCCTTCGCATTAAATCGTAAATGATGTAAATATTGATATTTAATCATGGTGAGGAGCTCAAGGCCAAGGCCCCACCATTGATTTAGTGTTTTATGTATTGCCAATTAAAGAAATAGATGCCTATGGTTCTTGTGCTAGATAGGCACAATGTAAATAAGACATCATGTAAATACGAATTTTAATGAAAATACCCACAACTAGCTATGCAATGCAACAAAGAGATGGGAGCATGATTCTGCAAGGAATAGGGAGGGAAATTATTCAAATCCTTGAGCCAATGGTGTTAATCCATGTGTTAATGAGAAAACCCATAAACCACCAACTACCCATTTTGGGTTATGCACCCAATCATTTAATTCTTCCAAGAGTTGGTTGAGGCAGTTAATGCCTTGGGAATGGAGAGGTATGGAAGCCAATTTCGTGCATGGGAAAGCCATCAACCTGGGAATTCGTATTTTTGCTTCTTGGGCAAGAAAACACCCACGAAATGGTGCCTAAAGCCATCTTTCACCCATGGCATTTTCCCTCTCACGCAGTCTGAGCTAGCTGGGATTTCCCCATCATATTTTTCACCATTTTCCCTGCATTTTCCCTTCCCGGGAGCTCGTTTTTGCATTGTACAACAGCTAGGAGAGGAGGGCCACGATTTGGGACTGTGAGGGAGGTCGTTTTTGCCCCAAAATACCCATGTGCGTTTTTCTGAAAATGATTTTTTCTCTCCAGGGTTGAATCCCCAATTGCCATTTCGTTTTTGGATCTTCCCACATTTTTCTGGGCTGGTAGAAACCCCATCTTTGGGCATCTCACTGTAAAAACGTTTCTTCATGCCAAGCACTTATACTTTTTCTATTATGTGCATCCTTGTTTTGGTTTGAATCTGTGAGCAAGAGATTTGGAGTGGTAGTGGACAGAATTGGCTTGATAAACCTAGTGGGGGGGGGGGGAAATAACCTCTCAAGAAGATCAAGAGGGCTTTGGCTACTCTTCTATGCACACCCTGAGAGCACTAGATGGGGAAGGTATGGCTTGAGGGACTGTACAGCAGTGAAAAGAATACTTCCTTGTGCTGGGTGTATAGGTATTGTGGGTGCCAAGCTAGATAGATCTTGTAAGGTTATCCCTGGCTCTGTGCTTGATCTCACTAGCTTAGCAACTCTTCCTTTCCATTTCCTAGCAGCCTGATAAACCCAATTGTATATTGGCTTGGCTCATCTTGGTGTATGCTTGGCTATGTGTGAGTCTGTTGTTCCCTGGTTCCTTGTAGAAATCATGCCCAGATCGGGGGGTGGCAGTTGTATCAAGAGGTTGATAAGCACAACTGGCCTATTGTTGGGTGGAACGTTGCAGATGCATAGTTGGTTGCTTGGGACTACTTTGTTAAGATAAGTATTCTCTTGTGTTAACTTGGCAATTATTTATTTGATGAATATCGTGAATGTATGATGGATGTGTTATTGATATTACTTTCGCTGTGTTTTCCTTATAATTATACATTTCCATGTGTTCTTTTATATTATGTGAATGCTTATTTAAAAGCTCATGGGGCTAGATGCCCGGTTTTAGCATCACGATCCTCTCCATCGCACTGGTATGATGGGAGGGGACGTGACAGAAGAAACCTTCATGGAGGTCAGTATCGAAGTTATGCTGGACTTCATCGATGGATGATATTTCTTCTATAGCTTCTTCCTCATAGAAATCGTCGCAAATTTTGTCAAGCCACTTGCACAAGTTTTTTCTTCCTCCGTTATATATCTTGTGCATCAACAATTTCTCATTCTAAACATCCAATTTGGTCATGAACGACATTTAAGAATTTCTTTATCTCGCGGGGAACAATCTATAGAAAATTTTCATGGGACTCTATGAAGAATTTCTACTTTTCCTATGCTACTCTTAGCTTTTTTCGCCTTGCATAATTTTGAATATAATTTTTCTATTTTCTTGTCCCACCACTATGGAATATATCTATCGGTTATCATTTGATCATTTTCTTCATTTCCTCATGATTGTGTATTACCGACAATGGAACCAATGTTGTAGTCTAGGGGATCGTACGGGTTACTAGTAGTACATCATATAATCATACATATAGATCACATGAACATAAATCATACACACATAAGCAAAGAGAGTAAGTGGGGGTAGCAACAACAAGCGTTTGTATTAACATATATATAATATTGTACAATGACCAATGCTAGATTCTCTATAGATCACGACTCAACAACCTATATATATTGATTACAGTTAGTTATTTGGTTACAAATTCTAGTTTCGGTCAGCTAACCAACTGACTGCATGGACTCGACCATAGTTGGGTGGAGGACCTAGTCGTCCAGTCGACTAGGCTCCTCCAATAGGATCAAACTGGTGTGAACGCAAGGGGAGCACTGTATTGTGTGAAAGCAAAATAAAGGAATTCATGATCATGGGGAACACAACTTCATAAAGTGTTGCATCAATTCCAAAGGGGGATATTGTTGAACTATGGTTTTCATTGATGTCAAAGTGGACTTAGTGTCTATGTGCCATTTTGAAGAAGTACATAAAACTAAGCACGCAAGACCTAAATCAGACTTAGTTGTGGTACTCCAAAGTTGATGTGTCTTTGTGCCAATTTGAATAAATATATCAAAAATATGTGTGCAAATCTCAAAAGTGCGCAAGACCCACCAACTAATGGTACTCCAACATGAAATACTCACCTAGTGATGGTACCCAAGTGCACAAGTCCCACCAAGCCAATGAACTAGTGTGCGTAGGACCCACAAAGTCATGATACATCATTTGTGTGGGTTAAGACAAGTGGCCAATAATTGGTGAGATTGTTCGAAAAGAAAGGAAGAAGGGATGTTACCATTTAGAGAATCCCCAACTCATGTATGCATTGTTCGAATAAGTGAAGTATAAATAAGAAGTGAAAGTTGAGAAGTGAAATGTAAGCTTGGAAGAACACATGGAGTAATATTCTGAATTGGAAAGATTTGGAAAGAAGAAATGCTTAGGGGAATCAAAAGAAAGATGACTTGATGAAGTGCAAAAGGCAACAAGAAATGCAGAAACACAAGGAGAAAACGTGCAGATTTGAGCATTTGTGAAATGATGCAAGATATATGTGCGTGTGTGTGTGTGGAACAAATGGATCAAATAAATGATGACCAAATAAATGCTCATTCACCTAAAAATATTCAATCACAAGATCTCAGACTTTCTCGCTTGTACAACAGTGACTTAGCACTTGGTTGGATACACTTGCTGTGTGTGTGTGTGTGTGTTTGCACAAAATCTATGTTGATGAGTGGATTAGTGGTTTAATACAGTGTCAGATAAACAACAATTCAAGTTGAACCAATGGAAGAGTGCACAGTCAGTAGAGAAGAGTGAAAATATTTTTGCACACAGACATGAAGTCAAAAATATGTACTATCTTCTTCTTAGGTTGATTGGACGGGGCAAGAAAAGGAGATCGGTGTCTCCACTCAGGTTGGTGCCTAAAAAATGCAAGTTGGTGCTTTCTAGTGGGATTGTTTGTCCCAACTATAGGAATGTCTGAGCGAGTCGTTGCATACACTAGTGGACATCAATGTCTCCTATCTTTCTTTGTAATATCAGTTTTACACATTTATCTCTCTCTCTCTCTCTCTCCATATATCTATATCTATATCTATATATATATATATAGTTGGTGTGCTTTATTCCAAGTATGTTGTGAAACATCTTCTCACTTATTTTACTCATGTGATTATGTAGTGGCAGTATGGAGTGCTACTTCAAAAGAACAGAGCAATTCAGATATCCCGTTGGAATCGTCTTTGGAGTTGTTTTGTCAGAAATGGTGGAAGAACCCTTTGGTATGCTATTATGACGCCTTTCCTTCCCTCTTCATTTATGGTCTCTGGTGGGAAAGGAACTCTTCAATTTTCCAAGATCGAAGAGTCCCTATAGAAGTCACCTCGGCCTTAACTGTGCAATGGTCAAAAGAACATAAACAAGAACTAAAGCAGAAAAATCCTCATATTATGATACATCCAATCTTTGACAAGAGAACTCCCTGGGCATATTTTGATGGAGCAAGCCAAGGAGATCTACCTCCAAGAGGTTCTGGAGGAATCATGTATCTCTTAGAGGAGGTAAAGATAAGCATTCAATATGGTCCAGGTCACTGCACTAATAGCAAGGCTGAGTTGGCAGCCCTCTGGTCAGTTCTTCACAAAAACATGGGTCATAATATTCATAATCTTCAGGTCTTTGGAGATTTGAAGATGGAAATTGAATGGGAAAATAATAGGATGCAAATCAAGGCCTCACAATTACAGCCACTGCTGAATCAAATTCAGAGACAGTTAGAGCAATTTTCCTATATTACTCTCAACGATGTATATCGTGAGATAATTAAGAGGCAGATGTGTCATTAAAAAATGCCTTACTTTTAGCTTCGGGCTCTCTAAGGGTGGAAGAACAGAGGATTCGACCCTCTCCCTAATCAAATTCATCGAAGCTACAATTCAAAGACAGCTTGCATATTTTGAAGCAACCTTTGCTAGTTATTTTGAAGCAGTCTGTGTCTGTTTTAGTGAATATGAAGCTATACAGTAAGCAACTAAAGGGAGATTTTTGAAGTAGAGTGCTTCCAAAATATGAGCGAATTTGTAAAGTTTTTTGTGAACAATCAAGATGGATATAATTGTGATAAGCAAAGGATGTAAGTCCCTTGAGGGCAGTTTATGATCATTCTTCTTGAATGATTGATACTTTTCAATAGGAAGATATATATATATATATGTGTGTGTGTGTGTGTGTGTGTGTTTCTCAAAATATTTGTGCATGGTGTGTTTTCATTGATATTGGTGCATGTTTTAAAAGTGAATAATTTGTAAATCTGCGCATGATACTGATTCACCCCCTCCCCTCTTAGTATCATTAATAATTCCAATAGTATCATACTCTTTGTAGGCTTTTAGATAAGGGGGGGTCCATGGGGGATAATTATTCCCTTTCCTATGGGGGTGAAAGGGGACAGTGAGCCCCCCCTTCCCTAGGGGTTCAGGGGAAACACCCGAAAAATAATATTTTTTGAGTCCATTTTGAGTTGTTTTCAACCCATGGTTTTGCTTCCCATTGTAAACTAATTTTGGTCAATGAATTGGGGTTGTAATCTAATACGATTAATGGATTAGGGTTTTCCATGCTATAATATTGTATTGTAAACATAAAAAATAATACAATGTTATAAAGAGTGGAGTTACTCCCAGGAATGTTGATTTTCCTAGATTTGGGTTTCAAGGGTAAATTTTTGTGTAATGCTTGCTTGAGTCATTGTTAATTCTTGTGTTTTAGATTCGGTTTTGGTATTGTTTTTTTACACAGGTTTATCAAAACTCTTCATTTGGTATCAAAGTGAATTTATCGGCTTTAGGGGGTTCCTTTTATTGCTAAGGTTTATCTCATCCTATGAAGAGTGAGGGTATATTGGGTCTATGATAAACTTGTATTGCAGTGGAAGATTTTCCCAATGAATATTGTTCAAGGAAAATGGTGAGGAGTTCAAGAATAGAAATCGAGAATTTCAGTGGCTAGAGATTCGAGTTATGGAAGCTAAAAATGGAATATATTATTGTAGACAAAGATCAATGGGTTGTTGTGGATCTAGGTACAAATCCCACTAGTATGTTGAAAGAAGTTTGGTAAAATATAGAGAAACAAGTGAGAAGCACAATTCGACTCTCCCTCTAAGATTCAATATCGTTAAACATATCTAGATAAGAAAATGCAAAGAATATGTGGGATAAGTTGGAGAATTTGTATCAATAAAATTCCTTGATAAACAATTTATTTCTTTGAAACAAGTTGTTTCATATTAGGATGGAGGATGGTGACACCATGAAATATCATCTAATTTCTTTTAATACTCTGATAAGTCAATTGGCCTCTATTAATATTAACATGGAGGAAGAATATAACTGTATTACCTTGCTAGACTCTTGATATAATCTAGTTGTAGAATATTAACAACCAAAATTTGCTCACGTACCTTGTCATCAGTTTCATCATCATCATCAGTTTGTCAATAGAAACATCATTTTCCCACGTGATTCCATCCATATGACCCGAGGAAATGATAAAATACCCACAAAGTTGAAATTCAAGCCATCAAAATGACCATATAATTAGGGTTGATGATTTTCCTTTGAAAAGCATGACCTTGATCACCACTATTTCCCCAAAAGGCATGACTTGGTCCCAAAAAGTGTTTTTTAAGTTAAAAATTTTCATTTCCCCCTTCCCTAATGAATTAGGCCAAACGTGGACACCGTTGTTGATGTGGTAGAAACCAATAATAGATCTAGATTCCAAAACCCCGATTTATCCACTAAGCAATAAAGGATATGGAGAGAATACGCATTGGATCTAGATATTTCTCTTGACTACCCTTGTGCCTATTAAAAATCAATCAGGGTGACCATTACACACACAATTCCAATTTCATTAAAACAGGTCGTCAATTTGTTTATTTTCCTGAAGAAATAGAATGATGCCATACTATGCTTTCTACGTTTGCCACAAAGGAGATCCATCTGTGGCATTTGGCTTTGGATGGGAGGTCATAAAGAAGATGCAGGAACCTCCCCTTTGATGAGTTGTGGAGGCCCCATATCCTATGCAATTGTACTAAGGTGTGACTCTATAAACATTATTTGTGATATTAATGAAAACACATGCTTTTACTTTATGCATTCTATCTTGCCGATCTTTTTTTGCTTCTAGGTTTGAGTGTGGATCTATAGCTAGTGTTATTTTTTGTTGTTTTTATTTTCCACTTCAAGTCTGCTACCGAGGATTGCACAACCCCTTGATGGGTTCTATTTTCCACATGTGTGTGAGAAATCACATACCACAAAAAAATAAGAAATTTGTAATGTTGATTGTAAGACTTAAGGAGGGTAATTTGCAGAGATAAAGAATGGGGGAGTTAATCAAAATATATCATAGGAAAGACTTGAACCTATTTCTGCGTGAGTATAAGGTTTTGTATGTCTAACCAAAGGAGTAGCCACTTACACAACTAGGTTAGTACCATACTTAATTGCTACTAAAGTTGCCTTTACCAAATATTGCTTTATATAAAAACTTTTCATATGGAGAGTGATGAGATAGAGAGGTAGATACATGAATGGTTAGATCAAGGAGTTGTCAAGCTTAGTGTGTCCATTTGATATCCAATTGTGTGAGTTCAAAATAAAGGAAAGAATTGGTGGATGTGCGTTGGTTTCATAACATTAAAAATGGTCACGATCAAGAATCCATGTCCACTGGTAAGCATTGATGAGTTTCAAGACTGATTGCAAGAACCAAAATATTTTTCCAAATTAGAAATTAAGTCAAGAAACCATAAGGGAAGGATTAAAAGAGGAATATAATTGTAAGAATGATTTTAAAATAATGCATGGATTATTTGAATTGTTGGTAATGCCATTTGGTATTACTAACACACCAAACACTTTTATGAGATTGACAAATGAAGTTCTTCAATCAATCATTGACTCTATTGTAGTTGTATTTGGATGAGATACTAGTCTACACAAGGACTTCAGAGGAGAATTTAAACCATTTGAAGCAAGTGTTGGAAAATCTAAAGAAGAATAAGTTGTAGTTGAATATAAAACTACTAGAGAAAAGTTGATGGATTTTGATTATAACCAAGGAAAATCCATTATGTTCCTCAAAAGAGTTCAATAGATACATAGGTAGGTAAAATAGCAATTGTAAGGAGTACGAAAAATATATAAAGGCACAATTGACAGAGGTTATCTCATTTATCTCTAGTGGGAAATATGATGTGGTTACATTTCATTTAGAAGAGGATACTATGTGTAAAAAATAAGGTAAACCCCACTAGGAATGGTTCCTTTGATATTGTGTAGCAGGTGGGGGAAATTATTTTCCATTATATTTTCCACCATAGATGTTCATATAGTATGTTAATAGTGCATATATTTTGAATCCCTTTGAATCTATGATGCTTGATGAAGCAGAGGAATATTTGTTGATGTTTCCAGAGGTTAAAGACTTAGTGCCAAGTGTGTATAATGAGATGAAGTAAGATCGCTATAGAAAAATTCCTATTAAGTGTGTTCCCAATGTAGATAATTTACCCAAAACATGTGCTCCTTAGCTTCATGAAACTTGTAGGGGTAGACAAGAGTTGTTTAGAAATGACCTAAAAGGCCATTTCAAGTCCCTTGCCCGAGCTTGCAATGGGAATCTCCACCCATTCGTTGAGACAATCATTGGTAGGCTTTGATTAGTTGTTATGATAGGTTGCAATGTTTGGTGAGCATGCCTTGTGTAGTCTTGGGCAATGGCAATGAATCCTAAGTGTCGAATGGATTGGAGAGAAATTTGGTTAAGTATGGAAGCAAGATGAGAGTTTCCATTTGGTGTTTCTTATAAAGGTTGCATAATGACTTGGATGGTGGACATTCCTTGGTTCATTGGCGCATGAGCATCAATTCCTTGACTTGGGGCCAACACCTTAGTATGTGGGTAGAGGTTCCTTGGAAATTATGCATGCCTAGAAAGTTGGATAGATATATTCCTACCGTGACGTGCAACGCAAGGCAAGGAATGTCTTAGATGTCCTTCATGAAATACATTTGGACCAATGAATGCACAAGAAAATCATGACACCTTGTGCAAGAGGGCACATGATTTGTTGTACATGTAGACCCAAGGAGATCAAATTCGTTGCAAACAAATTGGAATATTGCACACTGGTTCCACTTTGGACCTACAGTCGATTGCAAGCCAACTTAGAAGAAGACACGACAAGAAACCATCCACTATATAAATATGACACCTACACTGTGCATAGTCATTAAAATTTGGTATTTAATACAAGGGTGGACAAGGATATCTATGGTTGTGTTATGTCAATGATTGCACAGTTGACGACTTGGATGTTGGCCGAGTGAAATGTGGAATAGTCACATATGAAAGAGGCAGACTTGAGGATTCTTTAGGGTTTGGAGTTACAATTTTTTTGGGAAATATGCAATAGGAAGTATTTCCTTGGATTGGTTGTACATTTCTAATAGAGTTCCTTGTAAAAGGACACACTTCATTTTTGTATATTTGTAAAAAATTTCATACTAATAAAGTTAAGGCACCCGCCTTGGGTGCCACCCATACATATGTGTTGTGGACTCTTTATGTTTTTGGATGTTATTGTTCATTGTATTGTATGATAGCTAAGTGTTATTGAATATTGTCTACTTGTTAAGATAGGGTTGGGATATTTTAAGGCCGTAGTTGGACACGTTCCTAGTGTTAGAACAACTTTCTTATGTTGAATTTGGTTTCAATCTAAAAAAATGTAGCTTAAGGAAAAGCTATGGGTAAACCTTAAGTGATGATTCATTGTCTAGTTGTAGTAGGCGTAGGATGACAAAACCCCATTATTGAGGGAAAATATTAAGTGTGGATTCATAGTAGGAACAGGCTGACCAGGACCCTGCAACTGAGGTAAGGCAGTGTCACACAATCTCAAGTGTCAAAATGAAGTTGGGTAAGACCCAAGAAAGTGAAAATATTTAGGCATGACTATAGGCCTATGATAACCATGTTCTTGCAAAGGAAAAGTGGTGTCGATTATAGGATGTAAGAGATTCCTCATATTCTTTAGAAATGATAAGTTTATGAGGACAAAAATACTCCCAAAATGGGTTAACAACTTCTAGCCCATATGGGTTAAATTACCATGTGACCCTTAGTATTCATTTGTCTCTTTCGTCAAAGGTTTGTATTAAAACAAATTCTTAATAATAAGCATGTGCTCGATCATCCTTCCCTGCCCCTACAACTTCTAGTCCCTTAGCTTCGATTTCCTATCACCAAAAAAATCTCTCCCTGTGTCCATTGTCAAGACAACTAAAGCTTATGCAAATGGACTTGTCTCACCCTTGGAATCGACAAATGACTCTTGATAGTGTTCGTCTCAAAAGATATGCTATCTTGCACATTCTTGAAACCTCAAGGTTAATATTTTAACTAGATCAATGTACCCCACTTGGTGGCTCAAAAATGGAAGATCATGGTTCTTTAGGTGCAAATTAACTTCAACAAAGCAATATCCTCCACCTTCTTTTGCAAAAATCTTTCTTGGTTCCAGCGTGGACAATGTAAAAACAATATCATTTGCCAATAGCTTTAGCAACCAAAATCTTGTCCAAAAACATGTTTCTTTCACATCTTTGCTTTCACAATTGCTTTTAAATGTTCATGGCACTATAGAAGTAACAATGTCAAGAAATGGTCCAAGGGGGGTAGAGCAATTGTTAATGATTAATTGAGTTGAGAAGTTGTAAATGGAAGGTCACAAGTTCAAAACCCTGTGGGTACTTACCAAAATTAAAAAACAGTGTCAAGAAATGAATATCAAGTTCATCTATTACATGAAAGAATAATTCTAAATGCACCAATACCACCTACAATTTGTCAACCATATATCCTTTTTCTTTATAGTTAGCATGGGACAATACTATTTTCTCTATGAACTTGTTTTGTTCTTTCTATTGTTGTTTTGAATAATTTTCAAATAATCTCTTATATTGCTTGCATTTCTTATTAGTATCTTAGTATCCCTTTTTGCTTTCCATGATGTTAATTGTTGTAATTATTGTTTAGAATAAGTTTCAAATAATATCTTATATTGCTTGTATTTCTTATTTAATATCTTGATATCTCTTTTTGTTTTCCATGTTGTTCATTATTGTAATGTGGCTAAATTTACTCGGGACTTTAGGGTTTCTATAGATCCCAATCTTTGTTGTTTATTATGTTTTTATCCAAAGCATTTATCTACCAAATATATGATTTTTTATAATGTAACAACATACACATATAGGTATCAAGAGGAAGAGATATGTTATACAACAGATATATTACACCACATTTGCAAGTAACTTTGATAAACAATATAAAATAGTTAAAGCTATAGCATGGAATCATCTTAACCTGAGATTTTTAAAGTTACAAAAAAATTACCATGTTTCTTTTTTATCTTTCTAAATATTTAATAAATAAGAATAAAACTAAATCTATATTACAAAAATTCACAATTAAAAAAATTCAGGTAGGTTTATAAAATAAAAAATTAAAATCAAATTAAAAAAAAAATATTTGGTTCATAAAATAAAAAATTAAAAGCAAATAAAAAGTAACTAAAAAAATATGTTTACCCATAAAATAAAAAAATTAAAAGTAGTATAGATCCATCTTAAACTAGGATTTATAAGTG
The DNA here is from genome assembly GCA_027924585.1 of Larix kaempferi. Taxonomy (NCBI): domain Eukaryota; kingdom Viridiplantae; phylum Streptophyta; class Pinopsida; order Pinales; family Pinaceae; genus Larix; species Larix kaempferi. Next base: position 4,260,480 of record BSBM01000770.1, read on the forward strand.
GGATCCAATTTATTGAAGTGCGAATTTTTTTGTATGTGTAAAAAATTTAAGATAAAAAAATTACAGATCAAGAAATTGGATCCCTCTCATTTAGTAGACCTCTCTTGAAATCTATACTAGTGTATATACAATCAACAAAAAGAACTTTCAGGTAATAAAGGAACTTAACATTCCTTTCTTGGTTGTGTTACTTCTATAGTGCCATAAACATTTAAAAGCAATTGTGAAAACAAAAATGTAAAAGAAGCATGGTTTTGGACAAAGCATTCAACCCTGATAGATGCTTCATAGATCAAACTAACCCACAAATACATAACGAATATTTCAAACTGACGCACATATACATATCTAAAATCTCATTCCCAGATCATGGAAATGAGCGAATTTGAAACTCCAGCATCTCCAAAGCTTAATTTCCTATCATAATAATCTATTGTCTGTGATGAACCAGGAACCATATATGCCAATCTAAAAAGCCGACCATTTGTAGCTTCTTGAACTTGAAAGCAACAGAAGGACCAAAGTAATTGTACTGGGTCACTCTTCAGAAACCTCCTCTGAACCCTCTACCCATTAGGGAAACAGACACATACCCTACAAATATTGAGCCCTTTATCATCGTGTGGCTCCTCTGGAAGATGAAACAATGTCATGTCCCCTCCCATCATACCAGTGCGATGGAGAGGATCGTGATGTTAAAACTGAAATTCTATCCCCATGAACTTATTAAATAAGCATTCACATAATATAAAGAGACATATGGAAATGTATAATTATAAGAAAACACAGCGGAAGTAATTTAAATTATACATCCATCATACATTCAAGCTATTCATGATATTCATCAAATAAATAATTGCAAAGTTAACACAAGAGAGTACTTATCTTATAACAAGTAGTCCCAAGCAACTGGCTATGCAACTACAACATTCCACCCAACCATAGGCCAGTTGTGATCATCAATATCTCAACACACTACCACCCCCGAGCTGGGCATGATCTCTACAAGGAATCAGGGAACAACAAACTCACACATAGCCCAAAGACACACCAAATCAGCCAAGCCAATCTATAGTTGGGTTTATTAGGCTGTTAGGCAATGGAAGGAAAGAATTGCTAAGCTAGTGGGATCATCCATAGAGATATGGGTACCCTCTGCAAGATCTATCTAGCTTGGCTCCCACAATACCTACACACCTGGCACATGGAAGTACTCCCTTCACTACTACACAGTCCCTCAGGCCATACCTTCCAATCTAGTACTGTTTAAGGTGTGCATAAAAGAGTAGCCAGCCCTCTTGATATTCTTGAGAGGTTATCTCCCTCACTAGGTTTATCAAGCCAATTCAAGTCCACTTACACTCCTAATTTCTTGCTCACAGTTCAAACCAATACAGGGATGCACCCAACAACAAAAATACAAGTGCTGAAAAATGCGGGCAACCAAAACAAACTGGTAGATGGGAAATAAACCCTTGGAGAGCCATTCGTTTTCAGAAAACGTTTATATTCATTCCAGGGGATGAAACGACCTCTATAAACCCCCAAAACGTGACTCCCTTTCTCCAAGCCACTATGCAACACAAAAACGAGCTCCCGGCTATGGAAAAATGCAGGAAATTGGTAAAAAACGTGATGGGGAAAGCCCAGCCAGCTCAGACTGCATGAGAGAGGAAAGACTATGGGTTCATAATGGCTTTGGGCACCATTTCGTGGGTGTTTTCTTGCCCCAGAAGCAAAAGTACGTTTTCCTAGGTTGATGGCTTTCCCATGCATGAAATTGGATGCCATGCCTCTTCATTCCCAAGGCATTAACTGCCTCAACCAATTTCCGGAAGAATTAAATGATTGGGTGCAGAAGTCAGAATGGGTAGTTGAGGGTTTATTCATTGACATTTGGCTTATCACCATTGGCTCAAGGGTTTGAATCATTTCCCTCCCTATTCCTTGTAGAATCATGCCCTCATCTCTTTGTTGCATTGCATAGCGCGTTGTGGGTATTTCATTAAAATTCGTATTTACATGATGTCTTAATTTACATTGTGCATGTCCAGCACAAGAACCATAGGCATCTATTTTTAATTGCCGATACATGACATGCTAAATCATGGTGGGGCCTTGGCCTTGAGCTCCTCACCATGATTAAATAACAATATTACATCATTTACGATTTAATGTGAGGGGGTCAAAATGGGGACGTGACAAACAGTGGTTGGCGTCTGACTTCTTGGGTGGATTCAACACCTGGAACTTGATAGATTTGTTTTTGTTGTTTATTGGGGCGATCCATGGAGCGGTTATCCATATAAGGTATCATTGGATCCGGATAAGCCATATTTTTCCTCTTGATAGATTATGGCTGTTGTACATAAGCACCTGTTGAATCATTTTGCTTGTTCTGAGTTGCTGGTGGACATGGAAGAGATCTTTCAATGAAAGAAGAAACTATGGCCCCACCTTGACCATGATTATGAGCATTGAATAACTAGATTGCTTCTTGTACCTTCCAATTGCTTGCCCGTAAATACTGCTATGCCCTGTCTGTGGATTCTCCCACCATTTAAACAAAACAAGAAACCATATCCTGCTTATCTTCTATGTTCTTCATTGGTGTTGATGTATATGTAACTTCAAAATGTATTTCACATATATGTATATTGTATTCCTATAGAGATATTATTCCTCTATACGGAAGTGTTTGTATTCCTATAGAGATGTTATTATTCCTTTATACGGAAGTGTCGTAACTTATACTTGATGGGTTATTAGACCACCTTGTTGGGGTCGGCCCTGTATAAGTCATGTGGGTCAAAGGGTTATTAGACCATCCTATTGGGGGTTGGCCCAGTCAGCATTATGTTATGTGGTTAAGTTAAGGCTGACCTAGTAAAATTTATTAGGCAAGTCAAGTCAAGTATAAATAGAGTGTGGGAGGCACTCTATTTGATCATTCTATTCTCTCTCACACTCTTTGGAGAGTGGCGCACTTGTGGAGGAGGAGAAGCTGCTGCTAGGAGATGTCTATCTCTTATGTTTGGGTTGTGTCATTTCTCTATCTATCTCTAAGGAAGTTATTGGGGTTTTTCACCTTTATGGTTTTCCCTAAGTAAACTCTGTGTCTCTTGTGTGCTTGCATTATTGTGCCCATGATTGAAATGCTATAGATATGTTGTACATGTTATTCTCTCAGTTAAGATATTAGATCAGATTGAAAATTCTGAAAAACTAACATGGTATCAGAGCTAGCCTGAAAGAAGGCATGGTATGGCATGTATGACACTTGTTGCACTTGCGATGTTAGGGCTTGATATAGCAACAACCAGTCATCGTAGCACGTTTTCTATAAATCAATTTTGGAAAAGTTTTCAGATCTGAAACTTTTACAGGTCGAAGATCAGATCCCCATGTACCTTGTGTCCAAAGGACAACATCTAATTCGTTGTACTTTGTGTTTTATGATCTGTACAATCTAGGGTTTTTGCCTCTTCCGGATCTGAGTCATAATCAGGTGAGCTAGGAAAAAAGGTCATAATGTGGGCTAGGAAGCTCCAAATGAAATTTCGTCAAATGTGACAAGTAGATCACAGACTTTAATTTCACAAGACGAAGGTTTAGAGGCCGAAAGTGAACCAGTGACACGTGGCACTCCGTACAAGTTCGCTCTCTTGTTTTATCCCATAAACAGGTCATGTTGTGATACTTGTCATAACTCTCTCTCAGATAATCCAATTGAGGTCATACCTATGGGGTTGGAAATATGACAGGTCGATATACCACAGTTAGAAGTTTTAGACCCTGTGGATTTGTAATTTCAGAGTTACACCAGAAACAATCAGGTGCATATTTCTGTCAAAACAGAATTGGATTTTGAGCACCTTCATTCATGGCTCCGAGAATTAGGGTTTCAGAGAAAGTTGGTATTTTTGTTATCAGATACCATGGCTGAATTCTACTCATCAAAATCAAAATTTAGAGACCAAGATAAAAAAATTTGGTTGGGTAGAAGGTCGGGCTTGATCAAACCTTAGTTCGGGACTTTGATCGGAAAAGCGAAAAATTATGGCCTTTGCAAAAGTTGGAATTTTTTAAGTCTGTGACCATGGCTGGAAGCTCCTCAGAAAAATTGAAGTTTAGAGCTTTGGATCGAACCTTTTGGTTGGGCAGAAGGGTGGGATTTATCAAACCCTAGTTCGGGATCCTGTCCAGAAGATCCGGAAGTTTCAAAAGGAAATTTTGAGGGGTGAAACTTTGCAGTTTTCAAATTCTGAGTATACCGGCTTGATCAGCTCATCAAGGCACATCTTTCTATCCTATCATAAGTTTGAAATTCAAAGTTTGAATTTGTAGGGTTTCTCTGACAAACCCTAATCCAGCTCCAGATCCAGTTTATGCAAATCAAGTGGATTGGGTTAATCCTAGAAGAGAATGGTTTGGTCACCTGCATAAGTGAAGAAGTTCCTGTTTCAAAGGGAGATGAGGCTAAGACCTTACATAAGAAGATTACAAGCAATCTCGATAGGTATGACTTATCCAGGCATGTTTCGAGATCTGTTCATGATTAAGTTTACGGTATGTTTGTCTTCATTAAGGTTAGTACAATCTTAGACTTGTCGTATCACCTTAATAAAATTATGAATGCATGATAGAATATATTCATTGATTAGGGTTTTTGACACTTATGATTGTACTAATGCATTGTGATGTTGTATGAGGTTGATGTTGTTCGCTAACATGAAAGGTACACCAAGAAATACAAATCATGTTCTAGTTTAAGAACATATGACCATGGTGACATGAAGACAAAGATTCATCCATTTCCATGGATCACATAGAAGATCTACTTATGAGGTATGTATAACTTGGTTCTATAATGGTTAACCTATGAGATATGCAGGTAACTAGCATAAGTCATTGAAGAAAACAAGGAGACATTATGCAGGTATGTTAGACATAACTAGCTAGCATGCTAATCCAGGTATGTTTTTCCTATATCAAGTTAGAATCCTACCTTGTGTTAGAATCTCTTATATAAGTATACATGGCATGATTGATAATGATTATTTATGAAGTTAGAAATTTAAGTAATCCAGGGTTTATGCATATTATGTCTCTTACCTTGATTGATGATATGACTAACCAAAAAAGTCTTTTGGTCAAATATGAATATGCATGAGTAAGAGAAGTCTTCCTTAAAACATTGAATGCTAATGCTTATTATCTGTGTTTGAAATGATCATGACTATACATGTTTAAGATTATTTTAGTATTGAGAATGTATGATTATGTATGAGATCTCGAGGATATCACAATAATGATACTTGTAAGCATGCATAGTGATCGAGGATGGATATAAATAAGTTCAAGGACAGGTAATCCAGGAAGCAAAGATCAAGAGGGAGCACACTCCAGTAGTTTATGCAAGGATGCAGATATTCAGAGGGAGTCGACCACTTCTCACAATCCACATCAGAATGGAGTTGCAAAGATTCAGAGGGAGTCCACCCAACAACCAAACAAAGATAAGTATTTGAATTGTCATTTCTTACATATTTGTTTGTTTAAATAATGTTGTTCAATGATGTATATGCTTATGTTCCTAGACTTAGGTTGTGTATTATGCATATTAGAATAATTGCATTAATGAACAGTATACTACTAATATGCATGTGATGGGTAAGTGGCCTATGGCACTATACAACATTCCATTGCTACTTATCTAGAATGAAACCTCTTTGCTGACATGTTGGGAGTAGTGCAAACTCTTAACAATGTTTTGGTAGTGTTTGTGCCAGAAATTGTTTCTAAGGCTAAGGAAACAAGCTAACACAATCTCAAGAGTAAACTCAATAAATAAGACAAAGTTTTTAGGGTTTTTGAATATGATTTAAATGGTTGTAAGCTCTGGGCACAGTCAGGGAATACATCCAATAGAAAAGTAACAACTAAATCATAAGCATAGACTGATAAAGATGCATAACATATCGCAAAAGATCCCACAAAAAGAATGTGCTGAGGTTCATACATAAAAGATAAGCATCACCAGAAAATATACATCAACTAGCAATGAATTTACCATTTAAGAAGCTAAAAAAGCTTAACAACAAAGCCAATCACAAACAAAAATGAAGGAGAAAAAGTCATATGTTTCATTATTTCATCAGCTAATGCTCATAAGAGTCACAGTACTTATCTCTTGAACAAGTCTGAAGGTACAATACAATATGTAGACCTCCTGCTGCCCCCAAAAATCAGAACCCTCTCTATGACTTACATGTCTAAATACTATGCTTTTCAAAATCGATTAGGTCTCTAACCCTAACTGTTTTCCAGCTTTCGATGAGGTAAAGTAAAGACAGAATATTAACAAGTTACAAAATCATCTAAAAATAGCATTTCATTAATATATCAGTTTGCCATTTAATGACAACTAACTAAAGCATAGCTATTTTATAGGTCCTTTGCCACCTCAGCTAAGAGGGCGATACCATCTGGAGTTTGCTCTTTCTTCTTGGCCTTCTTTTGTTCCTTCTCCATGTCATTAATCCTTTTTGTGATTTCTTTGTTTTTCTGCTGCAAGTCCCGAACTGTCTTCTCCAGCTGAGTGCATTGACTGTCAGTAGCCCTTTTCCTTTTAAGTGCTTCTTTTGCATCAGCCACTAGTTCCTGAAAATTGTCATTAATATCCTGGAGATCTTCCCTTAATCTTCTATTGGTCATCATCAAACCATCGTTGACCTCCTGCATATAATTCATTTGGTGCTTATATTGCTTGACAGTCTTCTGTAAATTTTCCCTGTCAGAATGAGCTATTTTATCCATTGCAGAATCTTGATCTTCATTAGGTTTCCAAGGGATGTCAAACTTCTTGAAGATTTCTGTCTCTTCCATCAACAGCTTCTTAGAAGTGTCCTCAATGCTGGGCTTTGGATCTTCTTCACCTGCTGCTTCTACTCAATTGATCTCTTCTTTTAAACATGGCTGCAATTTATCTATTTCTGATTTGTCATCATCCATGGACCCTTCATCTAAAATAGTCACCTCATATGTTTTTAATTTAGGATTTAGCAACTTCTTCATGTTTAATCTCAATTTATTTTTCGACCTAGTTTTAGGTCTCCAAAATGTAGTTGCCTCTCCCATCATCTTCAGTTCTTTCCCTTGGTGATGAATAGCAGCTAATTCCACCACTTCCAGCTTGTTTCTTTTCCTGTTAGGCCTTGTGGTTTTGCCATCTGAAACTTGAATTTCTTCAATTTCAGTTTTGACCTTTATCTCAGAAATAGGCTGTTTTTCTTCTAACAGATATCCTTCATCATTTGAAAGAATTGTAATGGGACTTCTTGGCTGAATGTGGATCTCTTCTTTAGCTACAGGAATCATTTTAATGTCAACCTTTTTCTCCTCCTGAGGATCTGCTACAGGTGCTGGATTCTTTTTAGGAAGTTCCTTTTTGTCTTCAAACAGTGTGAACTTGCTTTTAGGGATGGCCAAAGGTGTCTTTTGTTCACTGTCTTCCTTTACAGGCTCTGCTGATTCTTCAATTTTGATCTTTCCTTTGTCTTCCAATTTGGGCTTATGACCTAATTTTCTGAGTAAGACTTTGCCTTTATCTGCTTGTATTTTGGATTTTTTATCTTCAAAACTAGACCAAAAAACAAAAAAGTCCCAGGTCTTTCCCTCCTGTTGCAAGGCAGTACTAACAATCAATTTGATTAATCCATGATGAAAAATGGACTGAGAGGAAGAATCTACTGGACCTTTCATCTTGTTTGCCATTTTCTACAAACTCTTCAGGAAGAAAAATGGTAAGTTCATTTTGGATATTCCAGCCATGTGTTGAAGAAATCTAAAATGATACTTGTATACGAAGGCATACCTGCCCTCACAGGTAACATAACTCTGTAAAATTCTAATTGGTTCCACCCATTCTTTCTTAACATTTTGGATTAGCACACCTTTGTTCCAATCAGGTATGATATTGGGTAAGAGGTATTTCTGCGGATCAAAATCAAAGGGCAACTTTTTAAACCAATGTTCACCTTCATCTTTAATTCCTGTGGCTTCTGCAATTAATTTGACTGTCAGCTTGAATTTTAGGGTGTCGAAAACTACCATATCATTCTTGAAACCTTGGGCAAACCTGCAGGATACCTATGCATTATATCCATCAATTTTTCTGAAGAAATCCATCCAGCCAGCTCGTTTGAATAACTCCACACACTCTGGTAGCTTTTCAACCCATTCTACCTCTGTTGGCTCAGCCCTATTTATTCTGCCACTCTTGCCCATTATGTTTCAATCACTTGTAAATTGGTTATATACTCTGGTATTTTTTTTTTGTGAACAGAAGCTAGATTCTGGGAGTTAACAGCACTATTGACTATACAGGTTTATTCGGAGCACTGACAAGGTTAAATATAAAAACGAGGTTATCATCTTCAACCCTCCTTCAAACTGATGACGCAGCTTACCAACAGATATCTATTTCTCTGGTTAAAATCGCGTTTAAGAACCCAATTTTACCTAACCTTTGATTAATTTGAATAGAGTGGGCTCAAGCGACAAAGCCCCAAATCTGCTGTCATATGGGTTTTTTAAGAATACCTGTAAATTGCTCCAAGGTGGTTGTTTGAAATCATGAACTCCACTGTCAGATGAGTCAGCTTTGTTATCCAGATGTCGTGCAATCTTCAATTTAGCAGTTCACCCCAGAATCACGAAGCCCTAATTTTCGTGATGCCCTCAACGCTTCTTACTTGTCCAATTGGCAACGGTGCTCGGCTTTTTCAAGTGGCTATGGTTATCTCATTAAATATTCTGTCTTTAAATGAGCTTGTAGATAACAACATCGTGCCACATTACCTGAAATCGTGTGGATAGATGTCAAACTGAACTCCACCTGTGTTGATGATGAACCCGACCTTCTCACGACGTGCAAGCATTTGAAATCATGATGCCAATTACATCAACACGTCATGAATCCTCTGAAATCCATAATTAATCCTTCACTAGCCCGTGCGTGCCAAAATTTTGCTGGAAAATAGGAAGAATCTGTGATCTCGATATTCTTGTAGCGCTTCCTTGTTGAATTTCGGCTCCAGCGCTACAAGAAAGACTTCAACCCTGATTTGTGGCTTTTAAACAACTTTATAGCATTTTGCATGGGATTTTGAGGTTATCAGGAATAGACTTGTACATGTCCTCACTTAGACTAAGATCTATGAGCTTCTTATTTGATATAATGAACTTTTAAAACCCCTCATCAAAAACCAAAATAAAGCTTTAAAATCTAAAAATTCAAAAGAAAGACCAAAATCTTATATAAACCCTAAGGAAAACCTACTAAGGAGGAAAAATCAAGTTTAAGAAAATGAATAACTTAAAATAAAGTGCAAATCAAACCAAAAATTGGAAAAACAAGGTACTGACTTAACAGGTAGAGATTGGAAGGCATCTAGAAAGTTACAGGATATGGATGAATGTTGTATTGAAACATTGGCTAAGATAATTGCATGACTATATGACATATTTATTTATGTGTAAGAATTTGTTTTGAAAACTATGAGATGTTTCTAATCATGCAATTGAACTTGTTTTGTAGGAAGATCGTATACCTTCACCTACAAAAGAAGGACTACAACATTTGTTCCAGCAACAAAGATATCTATTGAAGATATTGAAGATATTGAAGTTCCCAGGATCTGGCATGAAGTAATGGAAGAATGCCATGATCAGTCGATCATGAAGAATGATGTTTGGGATGCAGTCCCAAGACCTGAAGGGAAGTCTGTGTGATGCTTCATTTGATCCGGTTGATGTCACAGTGTTTCGTCAGATGATTGGGTCCTTGATGTACCTAACAAACACGAGACCAAATATTTTCTTTGCAGTAAACAAATTGAGCTAGTTCCTGACGGATCCCAGAGGTATTCACCTAGTTGCTGTAAAGCATATTCTGAGGTACCTGAAGGGTACAGTTGATTATGGGCTCAAGTATGATGTGAATCAAAAGTTTAACCTACAGGGTTATGTTGAGTCATATTGGGTAGTGTTGTAGATAGAGCACATATGGATGCTGCTTTAGTATGGGATCAAGTGTGATCTCTTGGTTTAGCAGGAAGCAGTCCTGCGTAGCACTGAGTACAGCCGAAGCAGAGTATGTTGCAGCTTGTTCGGCTAGTTGCGAGGCAGTATGGCTCTGGAAGCTACTGTCTGAATTATTTGATCTCCCACTGGAGGCTACTAGTATCTTTTGTGATAACCAAAGTTGTGTGAAGCTATCTGAGAACCCGGTGTTCCACTACAGGTTGAAGCACATTGAGATCAAATATCACTATATCAGGGATATGGTGCAGAGAAGAGTAGTGAAGCTCCTGTATGTTGTGATGGATGAGCAGATTGCAGATTTGCTGATGAAACCACTAGCCAGAGTGAATTTCGAATACTTCAGAGGGAGGCTTGGTGTTCTTCAGATTGACGACACTTCAAGGAAGAAGTGATGGAGACATTTGCTGAAGCCATTCCAAGCATGGTGGAAGGAGGATCCTTCACATGGATATGGATGTAAGCACTGGATGATGAGCATCAGGACGATGCTCCAGCTACTGCTCTGTATATGCATCATGTTGGATGCTAGATATGATCAGTTGGATCATTTATATGTATGTACGCATCATGTTGGATGCTGGATATGATCAATTGGATCATTTATATGTATGTATGCATCATGTTAGATGCTGGATATGATCAGTTGGATCATTTATATGTATGTACGCATCATGTTGGATGCTGGATATGATCAGTTGGATCATTTATATGTATGTATGCATCATGTTGGATGCTGGATATGATCAAATGGATCATGTGTATGTATCTGTAGATGTATTATGTGGATACATTGTATGATCGGATAGATCATGTATGATGATATGTATCAGGCAGATACTGTGTATGCATCAGGTGGATGCATTGTATGATCAGGATGATCATGGATGATGAGCTTCAAGATGTTGCTCCAGATGACATGCGTCAGGACGATGCAGTGATGATGATCAGGATGATCATGTGTACATCAGGATGATGTATGGTGAGTATCAGGTTGATACTCTGTGGCCATGGATAGGTTGTGCAGATAATCATATAATAGCGCCCTGGGAGCTTTGCAGATTCTCTTGCTAGGTTTTTTCGCTGGCATATAATAGCTCCCTGGGATATCTGGCAAATACTCTTTCGAGGTTTTTCTTTGGGAGGACATATAATAGCGCCCTGGGAAGTTTGCAGATTCTCTTGCTAGGTTTTTCCACTAGCATATAATATCTCCTTGGGAGATTTGGAAAACGCTCTTTCGAGGTTTTGTCCTATGGCATATAATAGCGCCCTGGCAGATCCAATAGGTTGGGATGTGTTCCTGTAATAAGTCCTAGGATGCTCTTTCGAGGTTTTTCCATGACCACATGTAATATCTCCCTGGGAGATCCGATAGGTTGGGATGTGTTCCTGTAATAAGTCCTGGGATGCTCTTGCGAGGTTTTATGGTGACCACATATAATAGCACCCTGGGAGATCCGATAGGTTGAGCTGTGTGCTCGTAATCAGTCCTAGGATTCTCTTTCAAAGTTTTGTGGTGGGGTCACATGTAATAACTCCCTGGGAGATCCGATAGGTTGGGCTGTGTGCCCGTAATAAGTCCTAGGATGCTCTTGCGAGGTTTTGTGATGCACGTAATAAGTCCTGAGGATTCCATAGTATGGCCAGTGATGATGAAGACCTGCAGGTGGTGGGCCTACATCTAGTATGAAAAAGGACTGGCTCTGTAGAACTTCCTATGAATAGTAGATTCATAGATTGATTGAGATAGAAGTAGCAGTGATGATGACGATGATTCGATGATGATGATCTAGAGAAGAATACTTGTGCTAGAAGACCTATGTCGAGAAATACCTTCCTAGTTAAGAGGGAGTGTTGATGTATATGTAACTTCGGAATGTATTTCACATATATGTATATTGTATTCCTATAGAGATGTTATTATTCCTCTATACAGAAGTGTTTGTATTCCTATAGAGATGTTATTATTCCTCTATACGGAAGTGTCATCATTTATATTGTAAGTGTCATAACTTATACTTGATGGGTTATTAGACCACCTTGTTGGGTCGGCCCTGTATAAGTCATGTGGGTCAAAGGGTTATTATACCACCCTATTGGGGGTCGGCCATGTGGGTCAAAGGGTTATTAGACCACCCTATTGGGGGTCGTCCCAGTTAGCATTATGTTATGTGGTTAAGTTAAGGCCGACCTAGTAAAGGTTATTGGGCAAGTCAAGTCAGGTATAAATAGAGTGCGGGAGGCACTCTATTTGATCATTCTATTCTCTCTCACACTCTTTGGAGAGTGGCGCACTTGTGGAGGAGGAGAAGTTGCTTCTAGGAGATGTCTATCTCTTATGCTCGGGTTGTATCATTGCTCTATCTATCTCTGAGGAAGTTATTGGGGTTTTTCACCTTTATGGTTTTCCCCAAGTAAACTCTATGTCTTTTGTGTGCTTGCATTATTGTGTCCATGATTGAAATCCTATAGATATGCTATAGATATGCTGTACATGTTATTCTCTCAGTTAAGATCTTAGATTAGATTGAAAATTCTGAAAAACTAACAATTGGAAGGAAGAAATAAGTGAAGATAGAAACACAGGAATAGGAAAATACAGTTGTGGGAAAACAGAAATAAGCGAAGATAGAAACAAAGGAATAAGCGAAGATAGAAACACAGGAATAGCCAAATACAGTCTTGGGAAAACATAAATAGCTCTTCATTGGAAGGAAGAAATAAGCGAAGATATAAACACAGAAACAAGCAATTATATCCTGCTTATCTTCTAAGTTCTTCATTGGAAGGAAGAAATAAGCGAAGATAGAAACATAGAAATAGCCAAATAAAGTCTTGGGAAAATAGACCTGAAATCCGAATATGGCCAGACGCAGAGGGACACTACAATTCGGAAAAACGGATGTGATTATGAATCAAAATATTAGGGAAAATGCTAATATAAATAGTACATGAGCTTCCTTGAATGGATGCTAGAAACACAATAATATCCAAATACAGTCTTTGGAAAACAGACCTGCAATCCGAAAATGACTAGACGCAGAGCGTCACTACAATTGCGAAAAATAGATGTGATTATGAATCAAAATATGCGGGAAAATGGCAATATAAATATAAATAGTGTATATTGTTATTGATTTTGTATATTGATATTGTAAATAAATGTGTTTTGGTCCATAAAATTGGGTGTTGTTGTTTCTATTATTAGGATTTAAATTTTCATAGTGACGGGTGTTGTTGTTTTTTCTAGTAGGAAAGGACAACTCACCTCTCTTGATCAGGATAAATATCATTTATGGTATTGGGGAGGTGCTTGAGATTTAAACAATAATGTCAACAACTTGATGTCAACATGTGCACAAAAGACACAAGACAACATAGTAACGTTGACATACACATATAAATGGGTTCCATGTGGCATGTTGACATTATGGCATGTGGCGTTTGCAAGGCAAGGGTGTGATCATGCGTACGATGAATGGGGTAGAGTATAATTCGCATGACTCTAGGTGTAGTATTAACTATATTTGAGACATGAAGAAATTAAAACATGGATTGCTAAAAATTGAGACATGAAACATGGTTATTGCACATTCCCTCTGGGCAAGGGCTTCTTTGTGCAGTATTTTTTAATTCACGTGGGGAATGAATCCATCGTTGAAGGAGGTCCATGGTTTCTTAATTTCAAACTGTAATTTTTGTAGGGTATTTCTTAGGAGCCAATCCCTTATATGAATTCTAGGAGGAGAAACTCATCTCCCTTCCTAATCTTCTTACAAGGATGCCTTATGAAGGTCCTCATAAAGAAGCACTTCAAATCCAATCATTGAGAATGAAATTAACATAATGATAGCTAATTTATTCAAGCTTAGAACATTGGGTTTCACTTATGGCTTTATAGAATTATATCCCTTACTAAAAAATATCATAGCTTATATTACTAAACATTGGAAGTGGAAACAATGTTATATTATGTCTCTTTGTGGCAAAGAATTCTTTGTGGAAATATTTTCATCTCAAAAGGAGAAGGAATCCATCTTTGAATGAGGTTCATGGTTTCTTACCGCATGTCTAACATATAAAATTACGGAGAGTGGTTTTGATACCTATGTTGAAATTCCCTCCAAATACATGGTTTGACTGCAGTTTCCTTTCCTCTCTATGAATTTTTGAAATGATTTTAGTATAAAGACCATTGGAAACACATTGGCCTACTATGCAAGTATGAGAAAATTTAGAAACGAAAGAAGGCTAGTGAACTATATTAGGATTTTCGTAATATGTATAGGAGTAAACCCTTGCTTGATAAACTTACTCTAAAAATAATACTCAACATGTTGAAAAAAAAGTGTATTAGGAGAACATCCTCTCAATATATCAATCTTGCCATGAATATTGTCACTTTAAGGCTTCATTTCCATATGAATGTAAGGCACATTCTAACATGGAAACATTATCCACCATGTATACCTCTGCATAGAACCCTTCATGGGCAAGTTGCAACCATAAAATAATGGACCATGGACAATCCCAACCTACCCACTCATCGTGCTAGATAGCTTTGTAAGAGAGTTTGCATCATTGTTAATGTCTTCCTTCTAACACTAAGCAAGAAAAAAAACCAAATTAATAACATATGTATAATACTTTTTTTATTAGGAAGCAACATTAGAGTGAATGCCTAATCTTACTCTTGAATAATGGAATTATAAGTCTCTTTTGGCCATCTTTTGGCCATTGGCAATAGCTTAGGTAAGTCTATTAGGATTACCTATACAGGTCGAGAAGCAGGTAATTTCCAATGCCCTTGCTCAAATATGTGTTTACATTAATTTGAACAAAGGTTTCCTTGATAAAATTGCGTTGGAGAGTTGGAGAGTAAGAGACAATGTTGGACACAAGTATTATTGGATTATGAACATGTCTTTCCAACAAAGGTTTCCTTGATAAAATTGTGTTGGAGAGTAAGAGCCAATGTTGGACACAAGTACTATTGGATTATGAACATGTCTTTCCATTATACATTTATTTTGATAATATGCAGGTGGAAGCTTCTTGCTCAAAAGTAAAGGTTTCCTAGGATTCAAAGAAGAAAAGTAGCAAGCCCATCTATTGAAAATACCTGATGGAAAATAACCATTGGGTTGAACCAAATAAGGGTTTAGAGGAACTTGTGTGAGCATCTTATACAAATGATTCCACCCCACCCATTAAGGGTTGTGATATAGACACTAATATGCTGGTGAATTAGGAGTTAATTTTTTTATCACTAGTATATTATCCTAGTTGATCTATGAGGAGGGGATTAAAATATGAATAAGATAATTTGGACTAGGAAAGGGAATCATCCCGTTTGACCTCATTATAAGATGAAAAGCAATTAACATTGTTAAAATCTCCAATAGTGTAAAATCAATTTCTTGGTTGGATTTAAATAAGGAAGGGGAATAAGGAAAAGGAAGAAACTTACAAATTTGTATGATTCTCAACAATGGGATTTATAAGTGGGACACCCTTTATTTGTAGTGAAACCAATTTGGTCTGTTACCTTTGGTGGGAATTGTTTAGATAATTAATTATATATATGTCAAAGGGTTAAAAATTGAATATCTAGATTAGAATTAAGATTTGAAAGTGGAATTGATGATAAATTTATCATGGAAATGACATAATTATTTATGTTTTTAAAAACAAAAGGTAAAAATTCTTGAACAAAACCATATGTGTATATTGTAACCCAATTTTGTAGTTTTTACAATTGATGGTTATGAAAAGAGTTTAATACATAATGCAACTTAAAAAAATAATAATGTTGCATATGAATCTAATCAAACTCAACCAATTTATAATTCAAGGTTCTATGTTTGCTATGATTTGAACCTAAGGTTTTGTGAATTTTTATTTTATATTTTTTTTCTTTTTTAAATATTTGAAGAGTTTTCTCATGAAATTGGACATAGAAGTTCTTCCTTATTCGAAATTGAGTGACTTTGGTCTGATTCCATACAAGACTAGTAATTGTATGGATTCGTTCTCATTCCATATAAGTTAAAGTGGGTATATATAATTCAACAAATTTCACATTTTCAATTATGATAAGGAGAGAGGAGGTGAGGAAATACTATTTGTAAATTGTTGTGGATATTTTACAATGCAACTTGTTACAACAAATTTTTAAATGTTAATGCAAAAATAGCAAAATTAATGAGGTTATATTCTAATGTTTAGTGATTACTTTTGATTAGGTTTTATAATTAGAAGCATACCACTTTCTTTATAATATATAATCAGCATATCAAGAAAAAAATAATACTAGTAAATGTGTATAAAAATAAAACTATGAACATAAGAAATAAAACTATGAACATAAGAAGTGTTTTAATGGCGCCAGTTGACAGGGGTCCCACTCACTGTCGACACATACCGCAGTCTTCCTGAGCACCGGCCTGGACAGGGTTTATCCCGCCCAGCAACACCTGCAGAGCAGATCAGGTCTCACCCGAGGCGTCTAGGAAGAGCAGATGGAACCATGTTTCCGCCGAATGAAGGAGGATGGTTGTGGCTATGATACTTAAACTTATTGTAACACATATACAGAGATCTTTAAGCATTAAACATAGTAGTAAAGCAACATTCAACCCAAACATTCTCATTGTAGCAACAGTAATTGTAAAGCAAGTATCACATCAAAGAAGCATTACATTATTCGTATAGTGCAATATCACATTATAATAACTGAACAAATTGAACACAAGGATTGCACCAAAATAGCTTCATCATATTATCATTGTCAACCCAGATACAATGCCTCTAGAAAAACTAGATCTCCGCAATGACTCTTGACATCAAAACATACCCGGAAATCATACAACCAACATCAGAGCTTCCCATTCTTCAGCTACCAATTCTCTCTCTCGAATTATATATTCAACACTTACAATTCTTATCTATATATAGGCTTCTGCCTTACAACTCTTGTCCACTTACTAACTGACTTCCTAACTGACACTATGGACAAATGACCCAATATCTAACTGACTTATCCAAAACGACCAAAAACCCGTATTCTGTGGTATAGCTGACTCAACATTACATAATATGTGGTCCAAATGACCCAAAACCTGCATTTCGCGATACAATTGACCCAAAATGCATAACTAATCTTCCGCTCATCGCCATTCACGTCATCTTCTCGCCATTCGCGCCATCTTCTACCTAGTTGCAACATTAGAGATGTTGCGATAGTACTCTACCAAACCGCCTGCCAACAGGCTCCCAACACAATCTTGTGGCTCGCCCTCAAGCCACATCAACAAGATACAGTGTACTCAGTGGTCTTTGCTCTACTAGGGCTGAAATTCTAGTTTGGCCACTGTTCTTGCTGTCTGGATCTCATGATGTTGTTCTGCTCCTTCTGGTGCACTGATCGTCGGCTCGCTGTCATGTACTTCTTACCCAAAAGTGGACTCTTCCCAGCTTATTGTTGCAAGTGTTGCAAACTCATCCTTCAGTCTCGAGAGACCAATTGGAGACAAAGAGGAATTGTGTAAGCAACACCAAGGTGTAAAACAGGACAGTGATTCTAGAACATCTGTTTCACACCAGTAAGCATACATTATAGGGACCCGGGGCCGACAACCCCTCCCTTTGGTGTGGTTGCAGGGACCACGAGACTTCAAACCATCACCAACTGCCTAGACATCCTGGATGAGACTTCGTGCTTGTGGCACCGGAGTGTCCGAAACGTCGCTTGCTATAACCACTCATGGACACTCATGGTTTGGGCCCTCAGCGCACCGGTAGTGCCACCCTACGAAATAAAATAGATCATTTCCACAACCTCCTTGGAATTCCTAACTTAAACAAAATGCCAGAGCCTTTCGTAGCATAACCCTTCTTAACTAAAACAACCTCTGTGTGCTTACTCCCCGTGGGTCCTTTATTTATACAGCGCACTCTGTCATCCATCTGCCTTAGCAAGCCATTGCACCGCCTACTCGTACCCCAGGGTAATCATAATTCATCATCGTTCTGTGTGACGATTATCCGGACGGCTGAGGAATCATACCTTCGCCTGGTTTCCTTCCTGCAAAAACATGCGAAGCATTTCTTTGGCCATGCTGGCATGATGGATGCTTCGTACCAACCATGTAGACCATCCTGGAAAGTCCCATCATCCATACTGCCTCAGTGTATCCCTAAGCCCAAAACATGCGTTCTTCTAACACGATCAAAATCGACTAACGATCATATCCGTCAAAAAGGGAAAAGTCCCATCTGTGTCATGATTTCGGATGTGAACCAAGTGCAACACTCTTAGGTGTCGCAAACCACTCTAACCTTGCGGTAGACGCCTCCCTGCTTCCACAGTTCATCCATGTTGATGTGCCATCCTGCCACCAATCAATCTACTTCGCTTCTTCTCTTCTTCTTCTTTTTCCCGATGCGACTTAGGCATCGCGGTATTCCAAGCCCAACTGATAGGGATTCAACCTATGACCATTCACCAGTTTTGGGAGCATTTCCCCATCCAGCTGCTGTAGCTGAACTGCATCCCCTGAAGTAATACTACTGATGCGATACGGACCAAGCCAATGCATCTGCAACTTTCCTGGATGTTTCATAAACTTGTTGTCGTACAACATCACCAAGTCGCCCTACTGAAACTATTTGTTTTTTATGTGTCGATCATGCCATGCTTTCTGGCAATCCTTCTCGACCCCCTAGTGGAACCCAGCGATGAAACGATCTTCCTCCAACTGCACCAACTTCTCTAGACGTTCACCTAGTGCCACTGCATCATCTTGGCCTGTTGCGGCCGCGATGCGCAGACTTGGGACAATATACTCCATGGGAATAATTGCTTCTTGTCCATACACCAGCTTAGATGGTGTCTGCCTTGTCATTCATTTACATGTGGTGCGATAAGCCCACAATACTGCTGGGATTTTGAGATCCCAGTCATCGCGGTTCACGTTACACACCTTTGTCAGCACATGATCCAATACCTTATTGAAATCCTCCACCATGCCATTTGCCTGCGGATGATAGGGTGTACTCTTCTTATGTTGTATCTACAACTCCTCCGTCAATGCGTTGATGGTGTGATTAAGAAAGTGGTTGCCTTGATTGCTCAATAATATCTTGGGGCACTAGCCGAAGCGAGTGACAATGTGGTCAAAGAGAAACTGTGTGGCTGTGGCTGTGGAGCAATCAATGACTAGTGCAGCTTCTGCCCATCGAGTCAAATACTCTATCGTGGTGATAATATAGCATGCACCCATGCACTTCTCTGGTGGATTGATCGGTCCTACAAAATCCATGACCCATTTGTCGAATGGCTGTAATGTCAACTGGGGCATCAACGACATCTCATCGCGTCGGGATGGTTTTCTAGTTCGCTGATAGACATCACAGGACCGCGCATAGTCTGTCGCATCATTATGTAGTGTGGGCCACCATAGCCCAGCACGCAGCACTTTCCTAGCAGTCACCCTACTGCCATAGTGTCCTCCGGCTACTCCTCCATGCACTTCTGCTAATATCTGCAATTGTTCATGCGGAAAGACACATTTGCACAATACCTCATCAGCACCCATTTTGTATAACTCTCCTGTAATTAGCTGGAAGTCTGCAGCTTTGACTACCAACTGCTTCTTCTGATTGGTGGTGAACTCGTCTAGTGCAGTACCCGTTGTCAGAAAATGGATGATTTCCACCAAGTAGCCATTTGCAACCTCAATCCAAAACAGTTGAGCATCTGGTAAACCATCTTCAATGTTGGTCGGCTCCTCTCTTGTATCAATCCGCGAGAGATGATCAGGATTGGCATTCAACCAGCTTGGATTCACAATGACTTCAAAATCGAACTCCTGAAAAAGAAGTAGCCAACGACATATATTCCTCCCCAACATAGGCTTATTAACTAGGTATTTCAATGTGGAATGGTCGGTGAACATTTTAAAGTGCCCACCCAACAAATAGTGCTTGAACTTCTGCAGCGCATAGACCATTGCCAAACCTTCCCGCTCAGTGGTAGTGTAATTTCTTTCTGCAGAGGACAACTTCCGAATTGCAAAAGCAATAGGATGATCAAGGTCACCTTCTCCTAGTTGAGCCAATACGACACCAAACGCAATCGATGAGGCATCAACATGGACATGGAATTCCTTATTCCAGTCCGGAAATACCAATATCGATGCCGATTCCATCTTTGCCTTCAGTGTTTCAAAGCTATCCTGACATTTTGGGCTCCACTAGAATGCCGCATCCTTCTTCAACAACTTCTCCATAGGGGAAGTAATCACAGCATAACCCCTGATGAACTTGCGATAATACCCCATGTGTCCCAGAGTCGCCTGCAACTGCTTAATAGTGGTCGGTGGTTGCAAACTCAAAATGAGCGCAATCTTAGCCGGATCGATCAACAACCCTTGTTTACACACAATATGGCCGAGCAATATCCCAAACGGTGCACAAAAGATGCATTTCTTTAGATTCAGCGATATCTAGTGCTATCTGCATCGCTCGAGCATCAACCATAGATTCACCAAAGGATCATGGACCAAACCATAGACCGTCCAATTGTCCATGTATACCTGTAAAAATTTTTGAATGAAGTCTTTAAATGCAGCAACGACAACCCAGGAAAATATCGTAGGTGTATTCTTCAAACCAATCGACATTACAGTGTATTGAAAATAGCCCCATTCAGTAACGAAAGTTGTCTTATGGTGATCTTCTTTGGCAATGCGGATCTGATGATAGCCAGAGAACCCATCTGTGAAGGAGTACAACTCCTGGCCACCCACACCTTCAAGCACTTCATCGGTAAATGGAGTGGGGAACGGATTGTGCAAACATGCATCATTTAGCTTCCTGAGGTCAACGCAAATGCGCACTTCACCAGTCTTCTTATCCTGCACCACCATAGGACTAATCCATTCCGACTCCTCAACTGCTTCAATAATACTAGCGTCCAACATGCAATCCAGCTCAGCCTTGACCCACTCCTTGTGTCGCGGATTCAATCGATAGGGTCGCTGTCGGATCGGCTTAGCATTTGGTTTTAATGGAATCTTCATTTCTCCTAAGTCACCCAGAATCCCCTTCATGTCGGAAAACTTAGTAGGAAATATGTCTTGAAACTCATGGAGAAAATCAGTGACCTTGCTTATCAACTCATCATCCTAGTAATCCCCGACATTTTTGAACTTCAGAGTGTCCTCTATCCCAATGTTAATCTTGCGGATCCTCAGCGGCTGACTAAGCGGGTTGCTTGGTGCATCAGGTGGTACCACAGCACGACTTCCTTCTGAATCTGGGATATTCACATTCCATGGATCATCACCATCTTCTGGCCCACCACTGATATTGAAACACTCTATGAGAGACTGCATCTGGTAGTGCGTGTGTGGATCTGCAGGATATGCTACCAGGACAACCTGCAGAATTACATCACGGATGAGCTGTAATGGATTATTAACCTCTGGATCGGCATCTACAAAACTGAATGTATGGTTAAAACACACTATGAGCTCCATCCAAGTATAAATTTCCCCTCGCAACTCAGCTGCAGTATACCATGAGTGTGGCATCTCATCCAAAGTATGGATAAAAGCATGGACCCACTCATCTTTTGGTCGCGATACCCATAGCTGTTGACATTCCATCAAGCGTCCACTAGGATCGGTCCGCCCATCATACTTCCCAATGTGGTAAACCTCAGTATCACCAAAATGTACCATCATCAATCTTCGGCATTTCAACCATCCATCAATCGGATCCTTGTGTGTCACCCAGCAGCGTGCTGGAGCAGCCTTCAATGCTTCATTCAATGACAACAAGCGTTGTGGTTCGGAAACTCTTTCTTCGAACTCCATCACAAAGTCGGATAAGCCAGTTAGTCCTTCATATATTGGTAGTGTAATTGTTTCAGTCGCGACACGGAATAATGACTGTGTGTCCAATGCGCACTTACGAAGCAACACTTCGTGCAAGCAATTATGCCAATATTCCAGCGTATCATCAGAGTCGGAAGACGCAGAGCTGTCACTGCGCCATCCCAGCTCACCGTGTTGATGTATATGTAACTTCGGAATGTATTTCATTTATATATTTATTGTACTCCTATAGAGATGTATTATTCCTCTATACGGAAGTGTCGTCATTTGTATTGACAAGTGTCACAAGTGTGTTAACTTGCTGATGGGTTATTAGACCACCTTGTAATGGGTTGGCTCGATATAATGTAATATGAAGTTATTGTACCTAGCTAGACAAGTCGGCCCCATAAGGTTATTGGGCAAACATGACAAGTATAAATAGAGATCGAGAGATCTCTATTTGGATCACTCAGAACTCATTCTTCCTCTACTCGGAAAGTGGCACACTTGTGAAGAGGAGGATTATCTGCTAGTAGAAGACTATCTCTGTGTATTTGGTTGTACTTTGGTTGAGCTATTGCTCTATCTATCTCTGAGGAAGTTGTGGGGTTTTTCACCTTAGGGTTCTCCCCATGGAAACTCTGTGTGTCTATTGTCTCTTATGCTTTTGCTTCTTGTGATCATTGACATGCTTGTTATGATTGATATGCATTGATATACTGTACATTTTATTCTCTCAGTAAAGATCCTAGAGTATTGTGAATTAATGCTCAAAATTTAACATGGCATCAGAGCTAACTTGAGAAGAAGACATTGTGCAGTGATGGAAACTAGGGTTTCTTGCTTCTTGGGTTTCTATCCACATATTTTGGAAAAAATTATAGTAGATTGACTCTACTCATAAAGGAGAATCTATCTGTCCAATCAGAATTCAATTCTCAGCATTTTCAAATTTGGCCCTAAAAAATTAGGGTTTCCACAAAAATAGTAATTTCTGAAATCTGAAGACATATCTGGAAGCTTCTTGGAAAAATCAAAGTTTAGAGCTTTGGATCGAGATTTTTAGCTGGGTAAATCTCTGGGAATCTCAAACCCTAATTTAGGGTCCTCCTCAGTGAACCCAGGAAGACTAAAAGGCATTTCTGAAGGGTGAAGCTTTGTAAATCTCAAATTCTGAATACACAAAGTTGATCAGATCATCAAGGCGCATCTTTCTATCCTTTTAGAAAGTTGAAATTCACTTTTTGAATTTTTAGGGTTTTTTCGACAAACCCTAATCCGGGACCAGATCCAGTTTTCAGCAAAACAAGTGGTAAGACCTAAATCTCTTCTATTTCCATTTGAAGTACTCTTTAATATGTCTCACCAAACCAAGCTTGAGGATAAGCTTGAAGGGGATGATAACTTCCGAGCCTGGAAGTATAGGATCGGGTTAATCCTAGAAGAAAATGAATTGGACTCCTACATCAGCTCTGAGGTCCCTATCCCAGAGGATGAAGAGGCTAAGGTATTGCATAAGAAGAACTTGGTCAAGGCAAAGAGAATCATTGTTGATTCTATCAAAGACCATCTCATACCACATGTGTCATCTCTAAAGACGCCCAAGGAGATGTTTGACTCCCTGACCAAGTTATTTGAAGGGAAAAACATAAATCAGAAGATGACTCTGCGGAATCAATTGAAAGGGGTCAAGATGTTGAATGGAGAGACCATTCAATCTTACTTCTCCAAGGTCTCTCAGATCAAGGAACAACTTGAAGCTATGGATGAAGTAGTGGACAATGGTGAAGTTCTTATGACCACACTAAATGGCCTACCCAGGTCATGGGATTCCTTTATCCAAGGAATCTGTGCAAGAAAGAAGTTGGTCTCCTTCAGTAGACTGTGGGAGGAATGCTCTCAAGAAGAAGCAAGGCTTGTGGCCCGAGAAGAAAAGATGGGAAATAAAGATCAAGCTCTCACAAGCTCACACCAAGGGAAGCAAGTTTAAGAGGGAGAGATCTCATAACAAGAAACATTCTCACCCTCATCACAAAAAGAAAGATATATCTCATGTTAGATGTTTTGAATGTAATGAGAAAGGACACTTTGCTTCAGACTATCCCAAGAATAAAAAAGACAACAACAACAACTTCAATAAGAAGAAGAAGAACAACAAAATAAGATATCATGCTCATGCTATTGAGGATGATGAACCTCCCAGGAAGAAAGCTAGAGCATAAAGTTATGATGATGACTCATCAAGTGAAGAAGAGTATGTTCTAATATCTGCTCTCACAAGTACTATCTCTCATGGTTGTAATGATTGGTTAATTGATAGTGGGGCTTCCAAACACATGACTAGGTTTAAAGAATCTTTTATAAATCTATCTGAACATGAATCACCCCATAAAGTGAAACTTGGGGATGACTATCAATACCCTATCAAAGGAAGTGGTGAAGCCTCCTACAATCTAGATTCTGGAAAATCTTTGAAGATGAAAGAAGTTCTCTATGTACTTGGGCTCAAGAAGAATCTACTCTCCATCTCGGCATTGGATGTAAAAGGCATGAGGGTTGCATTTGTAGATGGCCAAGTCTTAATGTGGCAAAAGGGTAAAACTATTGATGATGTAGTGGTGATTGGAGAACAAGAGGGACGATTGTATAAAATGAAAGGACAACCTGAACATGCCATGGTGCATGATTCCATAGAGCCAAGTGAACTTTGGCATAGAATGCGTGCACATATGCACTACAGAGCATTACCAATTGCAAGTAAAGCTGTAGAAGGTCTTCCTGAAATTAAGACCAAGCATGCAGGTGTTTGCAAAGGATGTGCAAAAGGAAAGAACATCAAGAAGGCATTTCCAAGCAGTGAAAGCAAGGCAAAAGATATATTGGAATTTATCAACTCCGATGTATGTGGTCTGATGTCATCCAGTTCTCTGAGTGGGTATGTTTACTATGTCTCTTTCATTGATGACTTCTCCAGGAAGACTTGGGTTTACTTCTTGAAGAACAAAGATGAAGTGTTGGATAAGTTCAAGGAATTCAAAACCTTGATGGAGAACCAAATGGATAAGAAGATCAAAATATTCAGATCCGACAATGGTGGAGAATTCACTTCAGGTGACTTCAAGAAGCTATGCAGTGATTTAGGGATTAAGAGGGAGTTGACTGCTCCTTACAATCCACAACAAAATGGAGTTGCAGAAAGAAAGAACAGAACAATCATGGAAGCAGCAAGGGCAATGCTACATGATCAGGATCTACCTATGCATCTATGGGCAGAAGCAGCTAGGACAACTGTATATGTGCAGAACAGAACACCCCACAAGATATTGGACAACAAGACACCAGAAGAAGTCTTCTCTGGTAAGAAACCTGAAGTTAGCCATCTCAGAACATTTGGTTTTCCAGTATACACTCATGTCCCAAAGGAAAAGAGGACCAAGCTAGATCCTTTAGGAAAGAAGGGTATCTTTGTGGGTTACAGTGAAAGCTCGAAGGCTTATAGAATATACTTTCCAGGGTTCAAGAAGATTGATGTCAGCAGGGATGTGACATTTGATGAAAATTCAGCATTCATCAAATCAAGGAAGACACCTGTTGAAGTTTATGAAGAACCTAAGGAAACTAGATTTCAAGACACTACCATGACTTAAGCAATTCCAGATACAGTTCGTGAAATTGAAAATCCGCAAGAACCTGTAGATCCACCCCGTGAGAATAACTTTCGCAAGAGGAAACCTGCATGGGCTAGAGAGCTCATTCAAGATGCAAAAAGATATGGCATTCCCGAAGAAGAACACAGAGCAAAGAAGAGAACTAGATCTCATACCAACTATGTTGCTTTACTCTGTGACATCATAAACAAATAACCTTCTAGTTATGAAGAAGTAGCAGAAAAGAAAGAATGGAAGGATGCCATGGTCGAAGAATATCAATCAATAATGAAGAATGATGGTTGGGATGTTGTCCCAAGACCTGAAGGGAAGTCTGTTGTGACTTCCAAGTGGATCTACAAGATCAAGCATGCTACAGATGGCAGCATAGAGAAATACAAGGCAATATTTGTAGCTCGTGGCTTCTCTTAGAAAGAGGGAATAGATTATGAAGAAACTTTTGCTCCTATAGCCAGGTACACTTCCATCAAATCAGTACTTGCTCTGGCTGCAGCGATGAAATGGAAGATACACCAGATGGATGTCAAGACTGCTTTCTTGAATGGTGTAGTTGAAGAGGAAGTATATCTGGTGTAGCCACTCGGTTTTGAAACACATGACATGAAGTGATATGTATGCAAATTAAAGAAAGCCTTGTATGGCTTAAAACAAGCTCTGAGGACTTGGTGTGGTAGGATGGATAGTTTCCTATCCAGTTTGGGCTTTACCAAGAGTAAAGCAGATTCCAACCTTTACTACAAGGTTGAGGAAGGGAATCCTGTGATTCTACTCCTGTATGTGGATGACCTGTTTGTAATAGGAGATGACAGATTGATTGCCAATACAAAGAGGAAGCTTGCTACCGAGTTCGATATGAAGGACTTGGAGATGATGCACTATTTTCTAGGTATGGAGGTGTGGTAGAGTGTAGATGGGATATTCCTTGGACAAGGGAAGTACATAGTAGATATCTTGAAGAGGTTCGGGATGATGGATTGCAAGGCCATGGCCACATCGATGGCATCGAATCTGAAGCTTCTGTGTGATGCTTCATTTGAGCCGTTTGATGTCTCTATGTATCATTAGATGATTAGGTCCTTGATGTACCTGACGAACACGAGACCAAATATTTGCTTTGTGGTGAACAAATTGAGCCAGTTCCTGACGGATCCGAGGAGTGTTCACCTGATTGTTGTAAAGCATATTCTAAGGTACCTGAAGGGTACAGTTGATTATGGTCTCAAGTATGAAGCAAATCAAAAATTTAACTTGCAGTGTTATGTTGATTCAGATTGGGCAGGCAGTGCTGCAAATAGGAAGAGCACATAGGGGTGCTGCTTCAGTATGGGATCAGGTGTGATATCTTGGTTTAGCAGGAAGTAGTCCTGCATAGCACTGAGTACAGCTAAGGCAGAGTATGTTGCAGCCTGTTGGCTAGTTGTGAGGCAGAATGGCTTCGAAAGCTATTGTCTTAGTTATGTGATCTCCCACTGGAGGCTACTGGTATCTTTTGTGATAGCCAGAGTTGTGTGAAGATGTCTCAGAACCCGGTGTTCCATGACAGGTCAAAACACATAGAGATCAAATATCACTATATCAGGGATATGGTGCAGAAAGGAGAAGTGAAGCTCCTGTATGTTGCGACGGATGAGCAGATTGCAGATGTACTGACGAAGCCACTAGCCAGAGTGAAGTTCGAGTAATTCAGAGAGAGGCTTGGTGTTCTTCAGATTGACGACACTTTGAGGAAGAAGTGATGGGGACATTTGCTGAAGCCATTCCAAGCATGTTGGAAGGAGGATCCTTCACATGGCTGTGGATGTAAGCACTGGATGATGAGCATCTGGATGATGCTCCAGTTACTGCTTTGTATGCATCATGTTGGATGCTAGATATGATCAGTTGGATCATTTATATGTATGTATGTACGCATCCTGTTGATGTTGGATATGATCAGGTAGATCATATATTTGTATATGTATCAAGTGGATACTTGTATGATTAGTGTGATCATGTACTTATGTATGTATCAGGTGGATGCTTGTATGATCAGTGTGATCATGTACTTATGTATATTAGATGGATGCATTGTATGATCAGGTGGATCATGTATGATATATATCAGGTAGATACTGTGTATGCATCAGATGGATATATTGTTTGATCAGGGTGATCATAGATGACGAGCTTCAGGATGTTGCTCTAGATGATATGCATCAGGTTGATGCTATGATGATCGGGATGATCACAGATGATGAGCTTCAGGATGTCACTCCAGATGATACGCATCAGGTTGATGCTATGATGATGATCAGGTTGATCATGTGATGATGTAGATCAGGATGATGTATGGTGAGTATTAGTTTGATAATCTGTGGCCGTGGATAGGTTGTGCAGGTAGCATAGAAAATATTCTGGGAGATCCTATAGTCTGTGCTAGGATGCTCTTTCGAGGTTTTGCTACAGGTAGCATAGAAAAGATCCTTTAAAAACTGGAGAGGTAGAGCAGTGTGCTCGTAACATCCTGGGTTGCTCTATCGAGATCCTATAGTCTGCTCTAGGATGCTCTGAGTAGGTTTTGCTATAGTTTCGCATAGAAAAGGTCCTTTAAAAACCAAACAGGTAGAGCAGTGTACTCGTAACATCCTGGGTTGCTCTATCGAGATCCTATAGTCTGCGCTAGGATGCTCTGAGTAGGTTTTGCAAAAGTTCACATAGAAAAGATCCTTTAAAATCCGTACAGGTAGAGCGGTGTGCTTGTAACATCCTGGGATGCTCTATCGAGATCCAGACAGGTAGAGCTATGTACTCGTAACATCCTAGGATGCTCTGAATAGGTTTTGTGAAGGTCAACATGTAAAAGAACCTATAGTCTGCGCTAGGTTTTGTTGACGCACGTAATCAGTCCTGGGATCCACAGTATGGCCATTGATGATGAAGACCTGCAGGTGGTGGGCCTACATCCAGTATGAAAAAGGACTGGCTCTGTAGAACTTCCTATGACGAGTAGATTTAGAGATTGGTTGAGATAGCAGCAGCAATGACGATGACGATGATTCATGCATCGATGACGATGATCCAGAGAAGAAGACTTGTGCTAGCAGATCTATGTCGAGAAATACCTTCCTAGTTAAGAGGGAGTGTTGATGTATATGTAACTTCAGAATGTATTTCATTTATATATTTATTGTACTCCTATAGAGATGTATTATTCCTCTATATGGAAGTGTCGTCATTTGTATTGACAAGTGTCGCAAGTGTGTTAACTTGTCGATGGGTTATTAGAACACCTTGTAATGGGTCGGCCCAATATAATGTAATATGAATTTATTGTACCTAGCTTGACAAGTCGGCCCCATAAGGTTATTGGGCAAACAGGACAAGTATAAATAGAGATCAGGAGATCTCTATTTGGATCACTCAAAACTCATTCTTCCTCTACTCGGAAAGTGGTGCACATGTGAGGAGGAGGATCATCTGCTAGTAGAAGACTATCTCTATGTATTTGGTTGTACTTTGGTTAAGCTATTGCTCTATCTATATCTAAGGAAGTTGTGGGGTTTTCCCCACGGAAACTCTGTGTGTCTATTGTCTCTCATGCTTTTGCTTCTTGTGATGATTGACATGCTTGTTAAGATTGATATGCATTGATATACTGTACATGTTATTCTCTCAGTAAAGATCCTAGAGTATTGTGAATTAATGCTCAAAATTTAACACACCATTGGCAATCGGATGTATATAATATTCAGAAATATTGAATGCATGGTACCATCCGCTGGGATCATTGTCCTTCATTGGCTCTATGTAGCGGCATCCTTCAGCCGGATCCAACGAGGCGATAAATCTGAGATCGCAATTTTCAAAAGTCATCATCCATCGCTCGAAGTTGATTACAGCTCCACTATCATTAGCCCATCCAATCCTCAACAACGCGGGATAAGAGCTGCCGCCTTCGACAACTTCTATGACATCAAAGTCAGCATAGGTTTTCATACCCTCGATATCTACCATTAGCCACAGAACTCACCCAATGGGTGTCACTTTCGCATGATTAGCCAATCGGAGCTGTACAGGAGACTAG
Organism: Larix kaempferi; assembly: GCA_027924585.1. Classification (NCBI taxonomy): domain Eukaryota; kingdom Viridiplantae; phylum Streptophyta; class Pinopsida; order Pinales; family Pinaceae; genus Larix; species Larix kaempferi. The sequence continues at coordinate 4,290,203 of BSBM01000770.1, forward strand.
CTCAATGGGGGGCTCCCCATCTTCTGCCAAACCTACTTGGTCAAGATGTTGAAATCCGAACCAAGATCCAGAATAAGTAAATCAACATCATAGTCACCAATTTGAATATTCATCCGCATCTCCTTACCCGTCTTCCGTTGTTGCAAGGAATTAACCGTGAGCTCTTGTCGATCCTGGGTCGGTCGTCGCAACAAGGCTTCAATTGCAGCAAGAGCGTTGGGATCCTTTTCCAGGGACAAACAATGTTCCAAAAATGCTCGAAGTATGCTGGACCACCACAACGGGCTAACCTCCGAAGTAGCATCAAAAGTAGAGGGCATGTCATACATGACGGCTTTACCTCGGTCGTTCCCTAAGGCCCGTCGTGTCTGAAGAAATGTCTCTCGTTCCGCATCAATATCAAATGATACCTTCTTTTTTCCAGCTAACTAGATCGTTGAGCTGTCTTCTCCATTTGTCTTTCCTCTTCGAGTGGCCACAGCAACGGAAGCATCTTGCGGTCTTGGTTCTGCAGAAATTGTCGTGATGTTTGCACCCTGCTGCTAATTCGGTGGTACGTTCCTCGGTTGATTTATATTTTGATTTATGTTCTGATTCGGCCATGGATTTTGGTTCTACACTGGTTGTTGTACTTGGTTCTGAGCGGGCTGCTGTGCTTGGGGTTGTGTCTACAATTGGGGAGTGTTCCCTGCCTGCCATCGTGCAATCAACTGTGGACAATTCTCAACTGTATGATCGTTAACAAAATAGAACGTACACTGGTTCTGTAGTAGTGGGCAGTCTCATTGATAGTGTCCCCATACCGCACAGTAATAACATTGAACAGGTCCGCGACCACCTCCTCCTCCTCCGTGATCAAATCCTCCACCACGTCCTCCCCGGTATCCTCCCTACTGCTGGTATTGTGGTTGGTTAAACTGTTGCTACATTGGTGCCAATTCCATCCCTTTCCCTTGTGGTGCATACTGCGGTTGCTGTACATATTGTGGCTATTGTGGAGCCATCTGCATCGGAGCATATTGCGGCATGAACTGCGGCGGTTGCTGTTGCTGCGGTACAAACTGCATCTGCGGTTGAGGTAGTGGTTGGGATACCTGCGGCTGCTGTTGCAATTGTTATAAGGCATGCTGATCATCCTTGATGTAGAATGCATCATACATTATTTCTTGTAGCAACCCATATGCACGGAAATCTTTGTCATTGTGACCCACCGACTTGCAAAATGTGCGATAAAGATTTCTCAGGGTTGTGACCATTTTTTGCATATAAGGTCAATTGTCGTGACTGTGCCCATACACCTAGAAAACACAACACCACGGCATGCTACCGCCATTCAATAGGTTTGGTGCACCTGACACCAAATAATTACGGAAATCTGGGCAATTGTCCTTCGTATGCCCTTCTCCTCAGCATCGTGTACACCATACTTCATCACGCTATTCCTTTCTTTTCTTCAAATCTTGCAGCTGTATAGTCAAGTTAGCGAGCTGTGTCTGTATCTGCGACATCCCGGCTGCATTATCTCCAATCGAAAACGCCTCCAATCGCATTGCAATCTCCAGAGCTTCACTGGGTGTCAAGATGTTTTGTTGCATCAATGGAAGCCGAATGTGTGGTAGCAGTGCCGCGATGAACCACTCTTTATGTTGGACGGTGCTCATATCGAAACTAACCTTTTCCATCAACGTCTTGAATCGCTAGTCGAAATCCCATACCATTTCATTGGGATATTGCTTAATTTCCTTCAATTCTGTAATATATTGAGCCTTAGACTTGGGCCTTCTAATTTCGGCAATCAGCCCATCCCGAATCTCATCTAGCGACTTCTCTGGGGCTCCTGTAGGGACTAGAACGAACTTCATAAACCAATCTAATGCACGACCTCACAGAGTCATCGCTAGCTGTCCTTTATTAGCAGCATCATCGATGATCTGTTTTATGGTCCAGACCGCTTCACAAAAAAACCAATACTGTTCTAGGTTGTCTGTCGCACTCCCATGGAACAACGGTAACTTAGCATCATCACCCACCATTCTAGGCTTCCTTCCTCCTTTCACTGTACTACTACCAATTAACTTCTGTGGAATTGGCAAACTTGGTGGTGTCAAAGTGGTATTTCTTACTATCTGAGAGATAGTGAGTGGAGGTGTGGGTACGTTGGTGTCGGGGTTTGGTCCTGCCTCTATCCTGGGCATAGCCTGGTTTTCCTTGTCAGTACTATGATGTCACTTAATCCCATGTGGCCTTCCTTCACGGTGTTGCGGTTCGACCGCAGCAGGACCTTCTCCCGTCCTCTGCCTCTTTTCCTATCGGAACCTCGCTCCTCCCCTCATAAGACCACTTTCTTCCTTGGCTTCACTCACAGTCTCATCATGACCTGCACCCATCTACCCCTTACCATTCCATGTACTGCCCCCCAACAGTCACGGTACCCACAGCCTCCTCCCACCAGGCTGTCTACTGATCAAGATGCATCTTCAATATACCCTTTTCGCAAATAAGCATCTTGATCAACAGTTGAAGCGACAGTAAAAACCTGCCCCGAGGTTCACGGAAAAAATATCTTTCGGCTTCACTATAGGAATTCTGAGTATCAACTGTGAACTCTTTGATATAGCCTTCTAGGATGCTATCGAACCACACTTTGATAGCCCGCGATGCTATAATATCACCTTCCTGCAGTTCCTAAATCAATTCGGGGGTCTAGGTCATCGGTTCACCACCTTGGAAGTTCCTCTTTTGGAAGGTCAACTTTTCCAACCATTCGAACAATAGGACCAAAAATTCACAGAAGAACCATTCGTGCAGACCATCGTGAATGTATCTACCCACCCACTGATCTACTATCAATCGAGTGTTCCTGCTTTCCTCTTCAAAGAATTCCTGCAACTTCTGATCAAACCATTCTTGGATCTACGGTTTCGTCGGGTGCCACAACATGTCCTCCTTTCACTCCGAACACGGTCCCGGCAACAGAACCATTTGTTAACGCGACGCCAGTCGACAGGGGTCCCACTCACTGTCGACACATACCGCAGTCTTCCTGAGCACCGGCCCGGACAAGGTTTATCCCGCCCAGCAACACCTGCAGAGCAGATGAGGTCTCACCCGAGGCATCCAGGACGAGCAGACGGAACCATGTTTCTGTCGAATGAAGGAGGATGGTTGCGACTATGATACTTAAACTTGTTGTAACACATCTACAGATATCTTTAAGCATTAAACATAGTAGTAAAGCAACATTCAACCCAAACATTCATCATTGTAACAACAGTAATTGTAAAGCAAGTATCACATTAAAGAAGCATGACATTATTCGTATAGTGCAATATCACATTATCATAACTGAACAAATTGAACACAGGGATTGCACCAAAATAGCTTCATCATATTATCATTGTCAACCTAGATACAATGCCTCTGCAAAAACTAGATCTCCGCAATGACTCTTAACATCAAAACATACCCGGAAATCATACAACCAACATCAGAGCTTCCCATTCTTCAGCTGCCAATTCTCTCTCGAATTATATATTCAACACTTACAATTCTCATCTATATATAGGCTTTCACCTTACAACTCTTGTCCACTTACTAACTGAATTCCTAGCTGACACTATGGACAAATGACCCAATATCTAACTGATTTATCCAAAAATGACCAAAAACCCGCATTATGCGGTATAGCTGACTCAACATTACATAATATGTGGTCCAAATGATCCAAAACCCACATTCCACGGTACAATTGACCCAAGATGCATAACTAATCTTCCGCTCATCTCCATTCACGACATCTTCTCGCCATTCACACCATCTTCTGCCTAGTCGTAGCATTGGAGATGCTGCGATAGTACTCTACCAAACCGCTTGCCAACAAAGTGCATTATAGAAACCCGTGAGGGTGAGAACATTCGAAAGAAGTAAAGATCGTTCCTTTCTCTTTTATTCTAATATTTATAATGAAAAATAAAAAGAACATAATCACTTATGGACACTATGGCCTAAATATGATACTACATGATCACCCCATTCCTTTACTTCAACTTGTTATCATGCTCCTTTCATATGCTTGACTATGGAACAATAAATCAATACAATAGGAAAAACTTCCCCTTCTTTCCTAGTGGAAAATATTTTAACATGTCTTCATTGTCATTAATGATAATTTTAGGTTTTTTTCATGGCAAAATTACTTATTAGGCTTAGGGCTTACACCCTATAATACGTTGATACAAAAATAGTATACATGAATAGAGCCACATGTGTGAGTAATAGGTGTTGGCATGACACCCACTTGGTGTAACTGTGGTGGTTAGAACATCATGTTGTTCCTCAAGTTGTACCCCTCAAGCTATAAGGATTTCTCTTCTTCTGAGGATTTGAATAAATCTCGAATATGACACAAATGATGCTCTATGAGGGTTTGCAAGGACAAGGAGGGATGTCGAGGATGCACCCTTCCTGCTCCACTTTAGACAATTGAGCCAGTCCTCGAGTCAAGGTAGGGTACCGTGATTATGGAGACAATAATCCCTAGTCTGTCACCCTGAGGTGCCTATAGATTCACTTGAACTTTATTGAATGGATTTTCAACCAACATCTGTGGTGCATGAAATTGATCTGAGCTGCTGAAATTAAATTTGAATGTTATTTTAAATGGGGAGGAGCAAAGATATCTTGGGAATTAATAATTTAATGAAAAAACACAGCTCAGGCGCCTTAATCATAATTCATTTCTTTGAAAGAAAGAGTAGTACCATGAACATATTCAATAGTAAACAATTGATGAGATTTGCATTAAATGCATTCATAACACATACAAAAAATCACGTGGGCACGGTAATTGTAGATACACAGAATAAAGCAATGAAATAAAAATATTCATCCATAGAGAGGAAATTCAACAACATGCATGATACAAAATTTCCTTAAGCGCCCGTGGAAAATTGCCTTTGGAACATCTAACGTATTTCAACACTTGCATAGGTTGTCAGACACATCAAAGGCCACAAAGGAAAGACAAGAAAAAATTGGTCAGCACAACCTTGGGCCTAGTGGTTATTTGAATTTGGCGATGCAAATTGTAAGTATCAAAAAACCAATAATGCATCCAAATAATAAATTGCAAATTAGTTTCGTTTTATTGCACCGCAAAATGTAAATTAATGGCGTTATGAAAAGATGTAGGCCGACCAATTTAAAGAAGTTCCCACTAAGGAATACTTGAAGCTTGGCTTCCAGCATGACTATGGAGCTGTTGTTGAACACCGAAAAAGCTTGTTTGGGAAAACACAGTCTTCTGGTGATCCATCTTGTGCACAGGTATATAAAATCTATATAGTTTAATGAATATTTATTACTTGTGCAATATATTCGTTATAAATAATTGCCATAAAATATTGATTCTGTTTTGAGCAGGAAAGTTTTGATGTATTTGTAACTTTGGAGGATGTTCACTTGTATATTGTATGTATTAAAATTGTACTTTATTGTATCCCCAACAGAGATGTCTTATTCCTCCGATCGAAAGTGTCATCATTTGTATTTGCAAGTGTCGCAAGTTTTATTGTAAGTGTCATAACTTATATTTGATGGGTTATTAGACCACCTTAGAGGGGTTGGCCCAGTATGAGTTAAGTGGAAGGTTTGTTATACTCCCCTAAGGAGTCGGCCCAGTTAGGGTAAAAGGAAGCTTAATTTAAAGTATAAATAGATTTGTTGCACCACTATATTTCCTCATTCACTCACACATCCAACTCACATAGTTGAGAGAGAAGAGTGTGCACAAGTGGAGGAGGAGTAGATGTTGGAGACATCTATATTTTTTGGTTTCATCTTTGTCATCTTTGTATTGGTGCTTATTCTATCTCTGAGGAAGTTTCGGGTTTTTCATCTTTATGGTTTTCCCCAGTGAAATGCTTTGTGTTTCTTGTCTCTTGTGTTTGAAATGTTGTACATGTTGTTCTCCCAGTTAATGTCGTAGATCATATTGAATTAAATGATGAAAATATAACATGGTATCATGTCTAGCCTAATGGAAGGCATTGTATGGCATTTACGACACTTGTTGCACTTGCGACAGATTGGAAGCTAGGGCTTGGTTTAGTAAAAACTAGTCATCGTAGAAATTTCTCTATAAATCTGTTTTGGAAAAGGTTAGGGATCTGAAATTGTTACAGGATGAATATCAAACATGGATGTAGCCCGTGTAAAAATTTCAGCCTCAGATCCATTGTACTTTGTGAGATATGATCCGTACAAGTTAGGGTTTCTACCTCTTCCAGAATGCATCCCTAAACAGGTGACCTAGGCACAAAGGTCATATCTCGGGCTAGGAAGCTCCAAATGAAATTCCGTAAAAAGTGAAAGTTAGGGAACAGACTATAGTTTCATAGTTCTGAGTTTCAGAGGTCGAAGTTGAAACAATGACATGTGGCACTCCGTACAAGTTCACTATGTTGTTTCACACCATAAACAGGTCATGCTGTGACACTTAGCATATCTCTCTCATGGAGAATCCATTGAAGCTCAGATATGTGGTGTTGGAAAGATGACAAGTCATTCTACCATAGGCCGAAGTTTCAGACCCTGAGGATCCGAAATTTCAAACATGCACTAGAAACAATATGGCATATCTTTCTGTTAAAGCATAATTGGATTCTGAGCATTTTCATTTTTGGCTTGTCACTACTACGGGAAATTAGGGCTCTGGAAAGTGTTGATGTATATGTAACTTTGGAATGTATTTCATCTGTGTATTTTATATATATTTATTGTACCCTTATAAGAGATGTGTCATTCCTCTATAAGGAAGTGTCGTCATGTGGATTGACAAGTGTCGCAAGTGTGTGTACTTGTCGATGGGTTATTAGACCACCATGTGGGGTCGGCCCTGAATTATATATATTATAATGTGGATGTACCTAGCTAGACAAGTCGGCCCCATAAGGTCACTAGGAAAAAAGGTTAGTATAAATAGAGATCGGAGATCTCTATTTTATTCATTCGGAAAAGTGTATCTCTCTCACTCAGAAAGTGGCGCACTAGTGAGGAGGATGATCATCTGCTACTAGGAGACTATCTCAGTGTATTTTGGTTGTACTTTGGTTGAGCCATTGCTCTCTCTATCTCTGAGGAAGTTGTGGGGTTTTTCACCTTAGGGTTTTCCCCACGGAAACTCTGTGTCTCTTGTCTCTCATGCTTTTGATTCTTGTGATGCTTGTCATGCTTATTGTGATTGTCATGCATTGATATACTGTATATGTTATTCTCTCAGTAAAGATCTTAGAGTATTGTGAATTAATGCTCAAAATTTAACAAAAAGAAGTGGAATTTTGGACTTGTCTCAGCAAAGGATTTCTCTCCTCAACAAAATCGAAATTTAGAGACCAAGATCGAACTTTTTGGTTGGCTGAATCTCTGGGAAAGTCAAACCCTAATTTGATTTTTGGACCAGAAAAACCAGAAAACTAGGTTTTGACAAAAGTTGCAGAGCCGAAATTGGTAAGTCATTTTTGGAGGGTCAATTTTTGGAGTTTTCAAAATATGACCACACTAGATTGCTCGCCTCAGTCAATTGCATCTCCCTGTCCAAATAGAAGTTTGAAATTCCAAGTTTTGATTTTTAGGGTTTCTCTGCAAGACCCTAGCCAGCTCTAGATCCAGTTTTAGCAAATCAAAGTTGTAAGACCTAAAACTTTTCTATTTCCATTTGAAGTACTCTTTAAAAGATGTCTCACCGCACCAAGCTTGAGGTTAAGCTTGAAGGGGCTGATAACTTATGAGCATGGAAGTATAGGATTGGGTTAATCCTAGAAGAGAATGAATTAGACAACTACATAAGTAAAGAGTTTCCAGTTCCAGAGGGAGATGAGGCTAAGGCCTTACATAAGAAGAACTTGGTCAAGGACAAGAGAATCATTGCAGATTCTATCAAAGACCATATCATACCACATTTGTCTTCTCTAAAGACACCCAAGGGGATGTTTGATTCCTTGACCAAGTTGTTTGAAGGAAAGAACATAAATCGGAAGATGACTTTGAGGAATCAATTGAAGAATTTCAAGATACAAAATGCAGAGACCATGCAATCCTACTTTACAAGGGTCTCTCAGTTAAAAGAACAACTTGAGGCTGTGGGAGAAATGCTCATAGGAAGAAGCTCGAATTATAGCTCAAGAAGAAAACATGGATAATGAATTCCAGGCTCTCGCAGCACACACTAGGAAGAATAACCACAAGAGGGAGCATCCTCATCACAAGAAGGGTAAACACCACCACCAGAATCAGAAGGAGAACTTTGGAGAATACATGAGAGATATTTCTCACATTCGATGTTATACTTGTGATGAGAAGGGACATTATTCCATAGATTGTTCCCGGAACAAAATCAGCTAGCACAAGAAGAAGAACAACAAGAGAAGACATCATGCTCACACTGCAAAGGATGATGAACCTCCAAGGAAGAGAACCAGGGAAGATAGTGAAGATTCTTTAAGTTATGAAGAATATTTGTTGTAATGAATTTTTACATCCAAGGAGTAGAAGAAGCTACTATAGAGTTGGACTCCGAAAAACAAATAATCTATGGAAGAACCTCTCATCCATTTTCAGCATTGGTTAAGTTGCACACTATTAGAGACTCCAGTAGCTCCTGCAAGGAAGCAAAGACTGAGAGGGAGTTCACCCAACAACCAAACAAAGATAAGTATTTGAATTGTCATTTCTTGTATATATGATTACTTAAATGATGTTGTTCAGTCATGTACATACTTGTGTTCCTAGATTTAGGATGTATATTATGCATTTTAGAAAAGTTGCATTAATGAACAAGATACTACTAATATAGTAATGGGTAAGTGGCCTATGGTATTGTACAACACTCCATTGCTACTTATCTAAATTGAAACCTCTCTGCTGACATGTTGGGAGTAGTGCACACTCTTAACCATGTTCTGGTAGAGATGGAAGGATCTAGAAAGTTACAGGATATGGATAAATGTTGTATTGAAGCATTGGCTAAGATAATTGCATGACTGTATGACATGTGTCCTTATGTGTAAGATTTTGTTTTGAAAACTATTAGAAATTTGTAATCATGCAATTGAATTTGACTTGTAGGAAAGATCATGTACAATCACCTACAAAAGAAGGACAAAGACATTTGTTCCAGTGACGAAGTTCAAGAAAAATACCTATTGAAGATATTGAAGAATCTGAAGTTCCCAGGATCAAAGATGCAGTAATGGAAGGATTCCATGATTGAAAAATACCAGTCGATCATGAAGAATGATGTATGGAATGTGGTCCTGAGACCAGATGGGAAGTTTGTTGTGAATTCCAAGTGGATCTACAAGATCAAGCATGCTACAGATGGTAGCATAGAGAAATACAAGGCAAGGTTTGTGGCTCATGGCTTCTCCCAGAAAGAAGGGATAGATTATGAAGAAAATTTTGCACCTGTATCCAGATACACTTTCATTAGAACAATACTTGCTCTGGCTGTAATGATCAAGTGGAAGATACACTAGATGGATGTCAAGACGGATTTCTTGAATGCTATAGTCGAAGAGGAAGTGTATGTGGATCAGCCACTCAGTTTTGAGACACATAACAGGGAGTCACATGTTTGCAAATTAAAGAAATCCTTGTACGGTCTGAAACAACCACCCAGGACATGGTACGCCAAGATTGACAGCTTCCTGACTAGTTTAGGCTTTACCAAGAGTAAAGCGGATTCCAAACTTTACTACAAGGTTGAGGAAGGAAATACAGTGATACTCCTACTGTATGTAGATGACCTATTTGTGACAGGTGAGAATGGGTTGATTGTTGATACAAAGAGGAAGCTTGCTGCCGAGTTCAAGATGAAGGACTTGGGTATGATGCATTACTTTCTAGGCATGGAGGTGTGGCAGAGTGCAGATGGAATCTTCCTTGGACAAGGGAAGTATGTAGTAGAGATCTTGAAGCATGTCGGGATGATGGAATGCAAGGCCATGGCCACACCTATGGCATCAAAACTGAATTTATTGAGTGATTCTTCATCAGAGTCGATTGATGCCACAATGTATCGTCAGATGATTGGGTCCTTGATGTACCTGACGAACACGAGACCAAATATTTGCTTTGCTGTGAACACATTGAGCCAGTTCCTGACGGATCCTATACATGTTCACTTGATTGCTGCAAAGCATATTCTGAGGTACCTGAAGGGTACAATTGACTATGGGCTCAAGTATGATGCGAATCAAAAGGTTAACCTGGAGGGTTATGTTGATTCAGAATTGGCAGGCAGTGCTGTAAATAGGAAGAGAACTTCGAGGTGCTGCTTCATTATGGGATCAGGGGTGATCTCTTGGTTTAGCAGGAAGTAGTCATGCATAGCACTGAGTATAGACGAAGCAGAGTATGTTGGAGCTTGTTCGAACAGTTGTGGGGAATTATGGCTAAGGAAGCTATTTTCATATTTATTTGATCCCCAGCTAGATGCTACTTGTATCTTCTGTGACAACCAGAGTTGTGTGAAGTTATACAAGAACCCGATGTTCCATGAGAAGTCGAAGCATATTGAGATCAAGTATCACTATATCATGGATATGGTGTAGAGACGAGCAATGAAGCTCCTGTATGTTGCGACAGACAAACATATAGCAGATGTGTTGACCAATCCACTAGCCAGGGTGAAGTTCGAGTACTTCAGAGAGAGGCTTGGTGTTCTTCATATCGAAGATACTTCCAAGAGGAAGTGACGAGACATAGATGCAGGAGCCCTTCCTAGCATGGTGACATGAGGGTCCTCCTCATGGTTGTGGATGTAAGTGTTGTGTGATGAGCATCTTTATGATGCTCCGTATGATGATGATCCATATGATGCTCCATGGCTGTGGATATCTTGCAGGTTGTGTGGTAGCACGTAATCAGTCGTGGGATGCTCTTTCGAGGTTTTGCTTGTTCGCATGTAATAGGTCCCTGGAAGATATTGCAGGTTGTGCTTGGCATGTAATCAGTCCTAGGATGCTCTTTCAAGGTTTTGCTTGTTCGTATGTAATAGGTCCCTAGGAGATCTTGCAGGTTGTGCTTGGCACGTAATCTGTCCTAGGATGCTCTTTCAAGGTTTTGCTTGTTTGCATGTAATAGGTCCCTGGGAGATCTTGCGAGTTGTACTTGGCACGTAATCAGTCCTGGGATGCTATTTCCATGTTTTTCTTGTTCGCATGTAATCAGTCATGGGATATATTGCAGGTTGAGTAGTAGCTCGTAATTAGTCCTGGGATGCTCTTTTCAGGTTTTGCATATGCACATAATCAGTCCTGGGATGCTCTTTTCAGGTTTTGCAGATGCACATAATCAGTCCTGAGATTCCACCGGATGGGCCGCTCACAAAGATGATGAATACTTACATGGAGGCTAGGCCTACATCCAACATGAAAAAGGGTTGGCTTTGTAGAACTTCCTATGACGAGAAGAATTGAGAAATAGCACCACTGATCGAGATGACGAGTACAGTAGCAGTGACAATGATGCTCCAGTATTGAAGACTTGTGCCTATATGTATTGATGACCTGTGTCAAGAGAATACCTTCCCAGTTAAGAGGGAGTGTTGATGTATTTGTAACTTTAGAAGATATTCACTTGTATATATTATGTATTACATTTGTACTTTATTGTATCCCCGACGGAGATGTCTTATTCCTCCGATCGGAAGTGTCGTCATTTGTATTTGCAAGTGTCACAATTTTTATTGTAAGTTTCGTAACTTATATTTGATGGATTATTAGACCACCTTAGAGGTATCAGCCCAATATGAGTTAAGTGGAAGGGTTATTAGACTCCCCTAAGGGGTCGGCCCAGTTAGGGTAAAAGGCAGGTCAAGTTAAAGTATAAATATAGTGGTTGCACCACTCTATTTCCTCATTCACTCACACATCCAACTCGCATAGTTGAGAGAGAGGAGTGCGCACAAGTGGGAGGGGAGTAGCTGCAGGAGACATCTATCTTTTGGGGTTTCATCTTTGTGATGTTTGTATTGGTGCTTATTCTATCTCTGAGGAAGTTGCGGGGTTTTTCACCTTTATGGTTTTCCCCAGTGAAATGCTTTATGTCTCTTGTCTCTTGTGTTTGATATGCTGTAGATGTTGTTCTCTCAATTAAGATCCTAGATAATATTTGAATGAAATTATCAAAATTATAACAGAAAGCAATAATCCAGTTAATGTTGAGGATGGACAACAACCAATCGAAGATCATGCTTTGAATCTTCGTAATGAATTTATTCATATGCTACAATTTTATATATATCATTGCATATTGTGAACATTAATTGTACTTCTCCATGTTTCAACTGTAGATCATGTAGAGGGTCACACTGTACAGGTTAAGCCTAGACAGGAATATGAAGAACATGATGTGGCCACAACAGGTAAAAAACAGCTTTGTAATGTTTTTTTTAAATGTACTACTTGTCATTATAATAACATAATATATCAATGTAACATTTTCACATTATTGCAGCAAATATGGACCCCTTGCCACAAAATCCACGTCGCAAGTACTCTACTAGGAAAACATCATGGCAAGTTGATGAAGCACCAAGAACTAAACAACAAGTTCCAGAAGATGAGCTTCTTGTTGATTTTGCAAAGAGAAAAAAAAATAGAAAGAAGTGAATGAAGAAATATTATGTAATTATTTTTTATAATATAATGTCATGCATGATTTTTTTCATACTAAATGAATGAATGGTTTAATGAATGTTAGCTTTTATTGAATGAAAGGTAAATGTTTGTTTATGATGAAATCTTCATGTTTTCACGTAATTTTGTTTTTCAAGTACATGCATTGGGTATGGGGAATTGAGAGTGATCTGAGTGGGGGACGGGCCATAAGAGCTTCCACCTTCACGTGGTTGGCCCTGTTCAATAGAGAATATTAAATTATTCTTGAAACAAATAGGAGCTCAATGAATGGATACGGTAGTGCCTTTCTAAAACCCACTCGCGTGTCATCTAAATTTTGACTATTTCTTGGGGATTGTTATGAAACTAAAGCATCTTATCCTACTTTCCAATCCTTTGACAAGGTAAAGAATTATTCATTTCTCACTTACTTATAACATTTTGAGAAAAAGTAAAATCAAATGAAAGTAAGCACCAACTATATAAACATAAGCAAGCAATTCTTACATAGTGATATTGTCACATATAAGTCGTTGAAATCAAGTTCCACAAACCTATTTATGTTCAAGATCCATTTTCATTTGCAAGACATAGTGGATCCTACATATCTCTGCACATCTTATCTCTTGCCCCACAATTGTCATAATTTCCTTGTATATTCATGACAGTGCTAGAGCTCCTATCAACCTACAACCTTCCTTGGTGGTCTGCATCTCTGACTACCCACCATGATCTCTAGCCACACCAAAGGCTCTACAACAAGATAGCACCAACACCATCAAGTCCAATTTTTTTATTTCACTAAGCATGCCTCATACAATTTCTATAAGAAAAGAGCTCCAAGTATCCTCTAGGGTTTATTTGTCACGTGCCCTAGGATCTACACCCATCTCACAAAAGGACTCAAACATTAACACTTCAAGTATCCTCTAATTTTTTTCCCCAAAAATCTAGTTCCTTCCTTGCTTGCATAAATACAAGTACAAATTCTCAAGACAAATGCATCTTCGAGATACAAATGATGTAATGAACTCACAAATGGCATAAGGAAATATGAGGTTCAAAATCAAATAGGTAAGGAAATCAAGATATGGAATACTTATGATAGTTTGAGCAAGGGTAAAATCAAATGAAATTAAGCATCAGCAACAAACAAATAAGCAATCAATTCTTACATAGCGATATTGTAAGATAAAATTCATTGAAATCAAGTTCCACAATCCTATTTATAGGCATACTTGAACAAGAATATCACTAATCAATTCAATGTTTAACAATAAACCATGGGTCGGTAGCTATGTATGACAAAAGATAAGATTGATAAGATAATTTTATCAATGTCCATTGAATCAACACAATAGTAGGTCAATAAACTCTAGGGTTGCAGCTAGGACATAAACCCTAGTTGTGGGTGGAAGGGTACCTGAAGAAACCTGGACCTGTGTTGATGGGAGTTTGAGGTCCATGAGAGAAACCTGGTGTTCCAAAAAGAAACGTACCCTCGATAGAGTTGCCGAGAGGTAAGGGTAAGCTTTTGGATTCCTGTCTTACTTAGCAATTTGCTAATGTATTGTAACTGTGTTTGTGCAGGTGCCTTTATGGAGAGGTTCTCCCTTATGTAACTTATCACCAAGTCCTAACAAGGCATGCTACTTAAGGTTTAATTAAGGCTAAGATTTAAATTCATGGGATAATACCTTGATACCACCATCGTTGATACCCTTATGTCTTGCCACTATAGCGCTTGGATGAAATTTTAAACTAAATAAATGGAGTTTGGTGGAGTATTAACTACCCCATGTGATGTCAATGTGTTTTGGTGACCAGCTGGCAGAGAGGGTTTTGATTTGGGGTTTTTACACTTGCATTCGTTGCTCTGCGTGTTATTTTGGCTTGAAACAGTCCACTGGGTCTTCACTAGAAGGAAATATAATATCACGTTCATTGATATTGTGGTATTAAATATTCATGAAAACCTAAAAATTATATTGCTTATATATTAAGGGGAAAAGGGTTTTTTTTATTTAATGTAACAATACAAAAATACTTTGGGATCTTTTTTATATGGGTAGGCTAACAAATATCTGCCAAATGGAGATGGTGGTATCACGACCAGATGAGAAATTGGGTTGAGGCAAGGCTCGGGCTTACCAATACGCAGGGAAATCTCATCTTGAGGCATGCTTGAGGCCAGGGGTTTCGTGGTGAAGTGGGTTTCCAGTTGATCATAGTCGAGAGACAGTGGTCAGTGACATCCAATTGTTACCAATAGCCTTGGGAGGCTCTAAGCCTCCAGGGCGTGTTATAGGCCCTCAATAGGCCTTGGGGGCTTGAATACCCAACCACTCGTGCCTATTACAGGCCTTGGGAAGTTTTTTCAGCCTCCTAGAGCTTGTTACAGGCCCTGGGGGATTGGATACCTAGCCCACAACAGGCTTAGTCAGCAATTGGGGAGCTGCAACATGAAATCTAAATGTTGTACTATGTGCATTGGCTCTAGTGACATACAAGAAGTGATCTCCTATCTCTTCATTAGACCATTAGATGTTGCAAATCATAATGATATGTGGTTGAGTAATTGCATTGTGGGTCAAGTAATGTGAATCCACAATACACATCGAAAGAAGTAAGGTGCATTGTAGAATGCATGTGGGGTCATAAGAGGGGTATCATATCAATATACTAGGTAGAAATATAAAGGGGTATAAAAAATGTAAATGAAAAAATTGATACATACAATATCTAGTGAAAATAGGGGTTTTTTTAAATTGGGAAGGCATATTGGGAGGGGGTTAAAAAAAATGATTTTGGAAGCTATTTTCCAATATTTAGTGAAATTAGGGGTATTGTTTCATATGTCACTAACGAATAAGCTATGATACGGTTTATTGAGTGAAGCCCCTGTGAGACAGTCCCTTATTGCGTTTTGGAGGGGGTTTGTGCCCTAACCTGAGCTACACTCATGGTCAGTGCACCTGGTGGTTACCTAGATGAAAAGATGAACGATGAGGCGACCATGTTCAGGTAATCTTACTCATTCCCCTGCTATTTCTTTTATTTTCCTTCTACGTTTATCCAGTATTTTCATTTCAGTAGTTAACTTCATGTAACTTGTTTTATTGGCAAGTGAATGGTTGCGATATTCTTCTGCGTGGATTGCTAAATAGATGTCCAACATCCCTGGAGACGTTAGTTGTAGATTGGTAAGTTCAGGTGTTACCAACCCTTGCCATTCCTTTCGCATCTATGGAGGGTGTGTTGTTTGTCATTTCTATGAGGAACTTCGTGAAGCCCTTTTGGGTTCACTGTAACTTGTTTGGAGTTCCTGAGAGGTCGCCGTTGGCTGGACCGTTTATTAAATGTATTATTTTGTAAATTTTGGGGATAACCCTGGAGGGTTTTGGTTTTGATGTTGGCTCTATGGGGGTTCTATGCTATGTAA
This sequence comes from Larix kaempferi, assembly GCA_027924585.1. Classification (NCBI taxonomy): domain Eukaryota; kingdom Viridiplantae; phylum Streptophyta; class Pinopsida; order Pinales; family Pinaceae; genus Larix; species Larix kaempferi. Next base: position 4,306,325 of record BSBM01000770.1, read on the forward strand.
ATGGGAATACATACCCACATGTATAATATTCGGGTTTTGGAAAAGAAATACAATGGTCTGCGTTTTCTATTGAACATATAAGAATGATAACTAAATTGTTTTGGCCTCTGCGTTTTCTTTCTATTGAATGTGTATGGTTTGTGCTTATCTGAACTCTGCATTGGCTATTGTTGCTCTAACCTGAAGGAAATCGATTTGGTATTTTAAATAAGAATATTGAGAGCGTGGATCTGCTATATCTTGTGTTTGTTTATGCTGATTATGTCTCTGTCGAATGTTTAGTTACTTTATAAGCCTGGGCAATTTAGGTTTCTCCTGAGTTTTGAGAACTCGACCTGCGTTTATCAATGTGTTTTGTTTGGGAATGTCATTCTTTTTCTTGGGTGATAGTTGAAACTTTGGCTTTATAAAGGCTTCTGCATTTTACTTAAGAAGATGTTAATCGTAACCCTAGATGTTGTGTACTCGTTTGTTTGAGAAATAATTTTGTGTCTTAAAACTATGCTTCGGGTGATTTCAACGATAGCAAGGGTTTCTAAAATCTGTAGTGGGTATTGATCCCTTGACTTGAGTCTAAAAAGAATGTGTTTTAAAAATGATAATGTATCGACTTCGTTTGATGTGGATTCGATCCTTGTATTGGAAAGATGCCCGTCAGGGTTTTGAATGAAATGTGTGAACGTTTGGTGAGTTGTATAAACTTCTGGGATCTAATGGAATTGTGTTGTATGCATACTCCTTGTGTTTTCGTTTTGGTAGGCAGATTTTAATTTAAAGGCAATGTACAGCTAACATCGTAGATAATAGTTGATATAAATCGTTGGTGATGAAAGGCTTGATTACTGTGTAATAACGTTTTCGCAACTGTGGGTTGGAATCGATAAGACCTAGGAATTTACAGTAATGTGATTACTTTAAAAAGAAAAGTCTCCAATCATGTCTGTGATTTTCTTTCTAAGTTTAAAAGAATGGTAGAAAATGAAACAAAGGAATTGACCCTACTTATATATAAGTCTGGAAAATATAGTATAACCTTGCAGAATTAAAAATGCAATCTAAACATAGATCTTGCAAGAGTTCAGTCCTCAGTTTACATATTGATTTGACATTCTAGGGTTTACTGCTAACCTTGGTGTCTAGCACAGGCTAGCTAGGCTATCCCTACTAGACCTCTAGTGGGTTTTGGTTCAAACTCAGTCATAATGAAGATAAAAGTTTTGCTTAAGCGACCCAAAATAATCCTACCATGTAACCCTGTGAGCCCATGCCCTAAGGCCCTTGCTCTATGGAAGAGATAACATCATAAATATTTTGGGGAAATTAGAGTGCTGTAAAATAAATCCTAATGTATTATTCCTAGCTTCTATTGTAAAATAAAATGGAGAATTGTAGTTCATACCTGGTTGTATTGGAGCTTAATCCTCCTCTGCAAGACCTGCACACTCAAACAATAATTAATGCAAAAAGATTATGGACTTGGCTGAGCTGCAGAGTGATCTTTTAACTTGATAACTTTGGGACTACCATGTTCCTCCCAACCATGACCCTTAGACCGTTCCTGGTCTTAACTGGATCCCCCCGAGCTGGTTCCAACATGCAATGAGAGAAATAGAGGCCCTAGGTTCAACTGCTGGATTAGATATGGATATTAATGTGGAACTGCTTCAGTTCTTGCAGCAAAATTCTCCTCTATTCTCATAAGAGAATGATAATGGAAAATATGATTCCCTTTCTTGGGATCTACCCTCTTTTATATAGGGGAGTCTTGGAATATAAGTTGTTTGAATAATTATTTAGTTTCTTTAATTAAATTAATATTTTTAAAAGATATTTTTACTAAATATCTAGTCCTTGTTAAACTAGGACTTTTATTTGTTTTAACCAGAAGTGGCTTTAAATTACTTCTTACATAATTGGTAATAATAATAGTTATATATTTTATTACTTAGATTTAACAATAAATAATAATAATACTATTAATAATTTTAATAGTATATTTATGTGAGAGTCTTTTCATGCATAACCCTATGCAATAATTAAATACATATATAAGAAATGTTTTTCTTTAGGAGAATAATAATATCCACTTTGGAGAATTATTTAATGCATGGCACTTAGGCATGTTTTTCACATAAGAATAATTAAGTTTAATTATTCAATAGTTTAGTCATGGTAAGCTTGGATAGTTGGCTTGGTTAGGTGCCTCTAGATCTCTCTCTTGCATGTTGGATTCCCTCGTTTAACATGGTAGTTCTCGCAATACTTGATGATAGATAGAAAATGATTCATTTAACCAAATTAAATAAATGTGGTCAAATAGAAGTGTTATTCAGAGTCTTCCCGACTCAACACTTTTTAAGATCAAGTAACCCCGAGTGCTCTTCAAAGCTTTAACTCAACACTCTTCACATGGGCGTTACGCTAGTGCAATTCCAAATCATCCTACTCAACACTAGCACTAGAATGTGGTTGTGAAGCACATCTAGAATGTATAATGGCCTCAGATCCGGTATTCATTTATCAATCTTGGATTGCTCCAAGGCTCCTACCCAACACTCAATGTACATCGGGGCTTACGCCCAGTACATAATAAACTCCTCTAGGTACATCGGGGCTTATGCCCAATAAGTAGGTCATCTGTGTGTTCCTGAGTCCACGCTCAACACACCATATAAGTCAATCATGTAATTCATAACTCTGCACAGTATGTAACAAAAATTCATCTCAGTATATTAGGGTTTTGTACCCGATTCTCATAACAAAACATAATCAATCCATTAGGGCTTTCTTGCCCAACATATAACAATAATGAAGTCAATCAGGGTCCATGCCCAATATGTCAGTCTATAAAATAATAAATCTTGTGCACTAGGGCTTATGCCCAATAATCAAAACAAATCATATGTGTTGGGGCTTTAAGCCCAATATATAACATCAGAAATAGTTAGTCAAAATTCAGGATATTACATGATGAAGGAATTGCTGGAAGCAAGGAAGAGAATAGAGATGATAGATCATCAAGTGAAATACTACCAAAATTAGATATCCATCTTGATAGAATTTAAATCTCATGTCATGGAAGTGAAAAATGAATTAAGTGCAACAGAAATGATCTTATGTGAGAAATTGTTAGACTTACAAGTACAAGGATTTCAACTCCACTAGTTTTTTGAGAAGGTGAAGGTGAAGAAAGATCAACAAGAAGGCACTAAGATTTGTTTTGACAAGCCAAGAAAATGGAAATATGAAGAGAAGTATGTTCATAATACTTTCCACAAATGAGTAAAACGAAAATTGAATACAAAATAATAGCACTAGTGAATTGGAACCTTGAACAAACATATGCAACTATGTCAAGTAGTTGAAAGAGTGATCCATACACTAGTACAAAATGAGAGATAAGTGACTAGGTGACTAAAAAATTTAGTCACCAGTATTTTTCCAAGGGATAAATGACTAAAATTGAGCAATTTTAAGTAATCCAACTAAAAATGACTAAGATAAATGACTAATTTAGTCATGGGATAAAATATATGACTAAATAACAAGTGACTAAAGTAAAAATGACTAACATAAATGACTAATTTAGTCACGAGAATATAAATATGACTAGCTAACAACGATTAATGTGAATTAGTCGTTTATGTTAGTCATTTTTAGTTGTATCACACTAACAATGGAAAATTACAATTTTGATAATGAATTTGTACAATATTTTACTAAATTTTAACAATGTAGATGGATTTAGAGATCTTACTATGGGGGTCATGGTCCATGTGTGTGGTCTCAAACCACCATATTAGCCCTCCATAGGGGATATTTGGGCTGGAAGTGGGATGTGGTGCTCATTTTGTAGTTTAAAACACTAGATATGGTTTCTAACACCACATGAAAATGATCTAAAATTCCAGTATGCTCAACCCAATTCGTGTAATTGACATTGTCCAAGAATTTTAGAAATTGACTTGGCACTTTCATATTTATGAGGGGGATTTACCCAAACCGGTGTGGCCTTAATTAATTCACTATGAGCGTGGCCTTGAAGAATTTACAATAAGCACCTTCTGAATAAACTATGTTAGCCACATGAAGAATATGAATGCAACCAACCATCTTTTAAGTACATAAGTTTGTAGTGCAGAACATGGATGCAAGCCAACAAAATACCTTCTTAGCCTATTTTTTTTATTCATTGCTGATAAAAAAATATACAGTCCTTAGTGCTAAAAAGCAGAGTGAAAAGCATATAGCTCCTTCTTAGCCTATTTATCAACACAAAAAATCAATAATTAGGATAAATAAGAAAAAATGGTTAATAATCAACTGCTCATCTATATATGCTTCAATGTACCTTACAAAATTTCCTTTTATTGAGCACTGATAATTATACACAATTTTGAAATTTCCATTTGATGGGTGGATGGGATGTGAATTCCTAGGCTTGCTCATGGAATTTCATAATTCCTCATACGTCGAATCCAACACCCATAGTTAATAATGTTTCGAAGTACTTTTAGACTTAGGTTTCCAGGTGTGGTGGCTTTCTTGCCAAGTTGGATGTCACAGTGCTTCTCTGGTTTAGAAACCTGAGAGGCACCACGGGAGGGAGCGTTGTGATGAATAGGGGATGGAGATGGAGGGGGAGGGGAATTGTTCCACTGCTCAAGTTTCTGAGAAAACATGAGAATCTGGGCGAATGAATTCTTGAGCATCCAGTAGTGCTTGCGTTGTGTCCTTTCCCTACTGAACCACAAGTTCCTCCTCCCAGTCATCAAGAATCGTGCGTAGTTGCATTGGGATGGAACTATCATAGCCAAAGTCGATGGACCTCCCACGTCTCCTGATATCAGTGTTTCTCCCCCGACGAGAGTGACCTCTTCCCCAACCACGTGGGTTAGCTCTTGGCCGCCGAGACATGGTTAATGCGGTAGGACCAGTTCAAGGGGCAAGCTAAATCTGATGAGAAACGAAGGTGGTTCCCAAGACACTAGGGTCATGGAGGAGCCAAGCGCCTGCTACAGGAAAACTTAGGTATTGCAATGCACAACCAACCATCCCTACACCAAGGATAAATACTCGTTGTGTTTCCCTTGATCTGCCTCCAAAAATGACGGTAGATCCTGTAATTAAACCCGAAAACGACCTTTCTTCCTGCCATAACTTCACACCAGAGTGGAATGATTTCCATCCTACCCCGATCTGCTTTGCATCTCATGTGGGATGTCAACATTTTTATGGATGGGATCATCGAAGAGCACCTGACTTGATTTGCATGGTGCATCGACCGAGAAGGATCCACATGGTGAGAGGTGGTAGCTTCTCGGTCGGCCTTAATTTTTCCACTCCTACACTATTCCATTCCCAAACAACAATACATCATCTAAAAATAACAAATGAGTGATATAAAGAGATGTGGAAAACCTTACCCCTTTAAGACATCCATCTCTCATAGTCTTTCCCATAATTCTTCTTAACCCCTCAATCACAAGCATAAAGAGGAGAGGGGATAAATGAAATCCTTGTCTAATCCTGCTTCCAACTTTGACAAAATTAGTTGGAGAACCATTGAGAAAAAATTGTGTTTTCATCACCCTATGAAATCCAAATAGATTTGTTCTTTAAACACCATGTTTCTTCCTCAACACTTAGTATATCTACTTTCCTAGCTTCCAATTCTATAATTTGTTCCTTGTCCATTGTATTATAGAAATCAAACAGGATATTCTTATAAAGAGGCTCCAATTTCTCTTCCACTTCCAGCAATTCATGTTTGAGATGTTCCTTCTTAACCTCTTCTTCGTCCTTTTTCTCTGAATTCCTACGAGTATTACAATCACTGGTTCGATAACCACTTCGATTGTCTACGTGAAAGTCTTCTGATATTATAATAAATGTTGTGCTCCTCGTGTTTCAATTTCATGATGTCTTTGGCTGCCATGGCTAGTTTTTCTATTGCTTTCACTGATATTTATTTCTAGAGCATCCATCTCCTGACTATGGACAAGATTCAAAGGAAACCTGGATTCAAAAAGTCATAGAAATTAAGGATTTGCAGAAGAGGAGAATGAATGAAATTGACAAGAAATTAAACCCCTTTCATTCGCCATATTAATATTCCCCTCTCATCATCAAGGAATTATGAGTAGTCATTATTAATGAGATGATTAGATGGAAGGGTTTTATCTTTGATCCCATTTTGTCCCTTTTCCCAAACAAAGTTTGCATCTATTCCTAGGTAACTTCAATTGAAAATGAAATGCTCGAGTTAGAAGGGTTCATCTTCTGTCACATTTGAATCTTTTCCCAACAAAGCTTGGAGTTATTCATGGGAATTCCTTGTGCACCTTGGGGAATTAGTGACAAACACAAAGAGGGAATTGACGGCCTAAGAGGAAAATAGGTGCCCAAGGTTAGTGATTTTTCCATAAAGCCTTTTGAAGTCACAATTTTAATATGATTTGAAAATCACTCACCTCACAGAAATTGTTGCACTCGGCAGAGGTTTGGGAGCCACTAGGAGCTTCTTACATTTCAGGCCTCAATCACCCACATTTGGTGTCACGGGGCATAGAACTCTTAATCCCCCAGCATTTTCAAAACAAAGACAACAGATCATGGGAATCCACGTGAAAGTGCGGAATAGGGACCTTGAACAGGCGTTGCAGATAATGCAGAGGAAGATGATTAGCAGCAGGATGGAGAGACTGATAAGAAACGTTCCTCGTTACCACATCAAGGACTTTGAGAAGCGTACTATGGACAAAAAGAGGCGCGAGAGGAAAGAACGCTCAGAAGAGCTTGCGAGGAAACTTAAATCCATTCTCATTAGAAAATCCAGGTTAGTATTTATTCCCAAATCCTCTTTCTTCTCAATACTAAGCAATTTATGAGATTTGCTTTTCCTTGCCTTGTAAATATATTTTGTTTTTCTACGAAAAAACATACTCTTCATTCCAGAGAGAATTCAAAATACAATCCTCATTACGCTAGAAAGCACATTTCCCAAAGCTGGGTCTACAAAGCGGTCTGCCTGAAATCTATACACAAACCATAGTTTAAGAGCCTCAAATAGAGAACCTTTTAGTCCAAAAATACCACATAGCAATTAACTGTGAGCAAAAATTGACTCACTTGAAACAGAAGAGACTGTCTAAAAAAGATAGTAGAATTAGTTCATCGTACTGACATAGGTACAAAAATAGCCCACCCACAGACACTTAAAAGTTAAAAATCATAAATACTGTTAATTTTAGATAAAACTAAGGACCCTCCCAGAAATTCATCTTCAGTGATATGATTTGCAAGCATATGATGCCCCTCTCTGGAAACATAATCAACTTCCATATTAAGTTCCCTATAAACATGAGAAAATATTATTTGTTGAAATTGTCTAGATAGTTCTTTCATATGCAGAGCCAAGGAGTGAGGAAGACCTGTGCTATGAATTTGGAGTTGTTCCTTCATCCATCTGATAGCTAGAGCTGAATGTCCCAAAACTTGAAGTCTTTGATACCGTTATTCAATACAGTTTCCATGAGATAAACAAGTGCCTTTAACTCACCAACATTATTTGTCCCAATTCCCAGATTTTCCTTGGCTATAAAGTAGCAAGACTCTAAAAGATAAAGCACATATCCCAAAGCACATACCAAACCAGGGCCTTGACAGACCCTATAAAAAATGACTTATCAATAAGATCACCCATAATCCTTTGACTTTTGCACTGGCAAAGGTATGAAAAGTAGAGAGCAAATCTATTACCTAAGCTGTAACCTGAAATATGGGAATCTGTTTTACTTTTTCTTCAAAAATACAAGCATTCCTGGAAAGCCAAATTCCCCAAATAACTAAGTATGGGAGAGCCCTGAAGTTTTTGAGATCCCTTTGAGTGAACCATTCCTTAAACTTCTCATTCACAGACCCCTTCAACCACAGATTCGGGAGACCCAGTTGTCCTGCCACCTCTTTCCATACCTGCAATGAAAAAGAATAGCCTATGAAAAGGTGAGAAGTAGTCTCTTCAAGGGATTTGCACAATGAACACCAACCACGACCAACTTTATTTCTTTTTTGTAGTAATTCTCAGGTCAACACTTTGTTCATCAAAACCAACCACATGAACAATGTACATTTGGAGGGCACTCTCACCTTCCACAGCTTTGACCACCACCAAGTAGCTTCATCAACAGCAGGAGCTTGTAAGGATATATAACCTACTTTTACTGTGTAAGCCCCCCCTACTTTGTTCAAATCCCAACAGAGTTCACCTGGAGCATCTTTCAATCTAATATGAGCTTTTCTTAGCTTATATAGAAAAACCTCCCAAAACTGCCCCATATGGGTGTTCATCCCTAAATATTGAGAAGAAAGCCACCCTTGAGACCAGACGGTAGTATCTCGAGGCTGATCAATCTTGTTGAGTGTGCATTTTCCCATCTCTTGGAGATAATTAACAAGTGCTTATGGGAGGATAATATCCTTCCCATATCCCAAAATGGCATTAGTACCAATCCTAACCTGGGTCCCATTTCCTACCTTCCAGGCCAAGTATTGACCAATCACAGGAAAATCTAAGGACATAGCATTCCAATGATTGGAAATATTGTGCACACTCTTCCTTTCCATCATAATCCAATCAAGTAAGGTATTTGGAGAAATGTACTTATGGATAATTATTCTTCTCCACCAATGTACATGTGTATATCAATTCAGTTCAAGAGTTGGGTTTCCCTTGTTGTTTCCCTAGTTCTTTTTAAAGTCTATTTTTATGTCTTGCTTTCACTCAATGCAATTCCGAGACAGGACTAGTGAACATGAGAGTGAATATGAATATCATAGTTGAGGAGTGTGTGGGGTTAGATGGGGAGGCTTGGGCTACATGAGGTTGACTGCTGCATTGAGCAAGGTTCGATGAGTTCGAAGAAGAATTCCATTTTTGAAGTGCAAAACCAAGAATGGTTGAATGTTTGAAGTTGGAGAAAGCAAATCAAAGGGAAAGAATAAGATAAGGATCCATGACACTCCTAATGCCAAGAATGGAACCTGGAACATGTACATAGATATTTAACGTACTTTCTGTATAACCCATGAGAAAAGTAATTCTAGCAGTTGCAAGTTTTTTTTTCTTTTAGGCCCCGGGCAAGGAGGAGCATGCATTTTTGTGTTGTACATGCTTTTTTCTATCCCTCCAAAATAATGCAAATTAACAAATCTAAAGCTACAAAACCTTCTTTGATGGTTATGATGCCAAAACTATCGAGGACCTTGCAAGCCATGGTGAGAACATGGGTCCTTGTTAAGCACATAATTACAAATTTTCCACCTCAAATAGAAATGCAAGCATTTATGGATTTTATGTTTTGCATGTTTTCCGTCCTCCCTTGCATGGACAAAGCTTTTGATTTTATTTGACAACTAAAAGCAATCAATCAATCTTGAGCAAATTAAAGCTTAAATGATCCTTCAATACATGGAAAATTTATGTTATTGTCTATATCTTTCAGCTGTCATTGCTCACTTATTGGGCATGGGAGCTACTTTGAATAGAATATGGAATACCTCAAACTTCTCCATGGAAATGGATGTTGACCTGACCATAGTATGACTGATGCCAGTGTTAGACCATGAATACTGGATTTAACTAAAATAGTTAGTAAAATCACTTGCATCAAAAGGGGCTTCCAATTAGAACATATGGCATATGCTTAAGTTTTTGTGGTTGTTATCTGCATGTTGGTGCTAAACAATCCAACTACAACTCCTAAGGCTTTAGATTTCATGTCTGGTGATGGTCAACATCAAAGCTACTAGGCTATTTTTATTTACAACAATTTTTATGTTTCTCATCAAGCATTGCCTTGAATAATTTGATATTTTGTACTCTTTGATACAAAACAAAAGAACTTCGTAAAAAAAAAAAAACTTGACATTGATTGGCATGTAAGTGCAACTCTGTTCTATACCTCTCTAGCATAACTCAAAAGTTACTCTCCTCTTAGCTGAAAAATGATGAAGCTCAAGGATGGATATATTTTGCTTGATAAGAATAGAAACATCTTATTTCTAGAGCATGCCAAGTTATGAATTAGTTGCAAGTTGCAGTTCAGAACCTTAAGAAAACTAAATATACAGTGAATTGACTTTGAGGTTCCCATTACTAGAATTAGTTATTGCACTAGGCTTTGTCAACAACTAGACCATGTTGACTGTTGACTAAAATAAACCAAGATTTTGGACGTGCACCATGGTTAGTTGAGTATTTTAGTTTTCAACTGCCAAGTAGAGGAAAATGATGTACAAAGTTAGAACCTTGAGAAGTTGACATACAAGATTAACAGAGATTGGGTACCAAATTTAATTGTACAGAGTCACAGACCACTGAAGAAGTTTCCCTTAATACCAAAGTTGGGCATCCACTTGCCATTTGTGCATCCCAAATTGCATTCGTTGAGATTTCCAACACAATATTGCTAGAAATGCATGCGAAAATCCTGGCCAAAGATGGAGAGATTGCCAATCTCAAAGAACATATTGGAGTTCATACGACAATGTCTAGTAGTAAAGCAATGTTCATTTAGGTGGTTACTCTCCTATCCTTGTAGAGATGCATGATTTTCTGGAGTTGGTGAAAGCATACAGTATAAAAATTTGAGTTAATGCAATGTACCATGTGACAGGAACAGTATTCACAGATTCCAAGTGGAGCGCCAACTTGGGGCAAGTTTGAAATTGTGGAATTGTAGGCTCAATTTGCTTTTGATGATTCAAGTGTGCAAATCACAAAGGCAGCACAAAGTACAGATCTTGCTGAAGGTAATTTACTCACATTTAACTCAATTATTAAGCTTTAAAATCATATATCTAAGACATCATTTTCTCAGAAGCAGTGGTCTTCAGTTTACCACAACTGTCTTTATTTGCATTTTTTTTAAATGGGGATATCTTGTCATTGTTTATTTGCTTGGCTGCAGTTGTTTCCCTTAAACGAATTAAGGTGAGTCTCGGAGACCCATATGGAAATCTGAAGAACTGGGGGACAGGTGATCCATGTAAATTACCTTGGACAAGAGTGATCTACTACAATGCAACTTCTCTAGATGGCTATTTTCATGTTGAGCAACTGTATGTTCACTACATGCTTCCTCACATCTGATGCATTTATATGTTTTAGATTTCTGGAATTTTCGAATTTGAATGTTTGTATATGCAATTATTTAACTCTAAATATGCTAAGGATTTGAATATAGGTGTATGAAATAAGTGTGCATAAGTTCCCAAATCTTCTTAAGCTAACTTTCTAGAAACCCAAATCCATGCCATTGACCTGGTTTTTAATATCGGCAAGAGAGTCAGAAATTTAGGAGAAATGTACATAAATCTAGAAATGATGTATAATTCAATAAGAAGTTGTAGGATTTAATGCTAAAGATGGTTAAAATCTAAGTTTTAAGGTTATCATGGGTCCAGAAATGGGAGAAATTCAAATGACTTGAGCTAAGTTTTCAGGCTTTTATGGGTGCAGAAATGAGAAATTCAAATTACTCCAAGGCCCTTATCCTAACCAGTGCAAACCTCCCAAGTCTTGTGCTCCTAGCAGAACATATTACATGATGATCCTATGACATATGAGATGACACTCATTTGGGTTGTAAGGGTCCACATAGACTAGTTGAGCCACACAAGTCAATGTAATGAGTTATTAAGATCATTTTATGTGGCTGGTCCTGTTGTCAGATGTCCCTAATCCTATTTTATCGTGTTTGGGTGCATTGGTCAGGATGTCTAGGGTTAGGGCTCATGTCTATATGAGTAAATGATATTCGGCTCAATGTAAGGCATCAATCATTATCATAAAACAATATACTTGGTTTAGTTGATATTGCCATAGAGTATAGGGCAACCAATGATCTTCATACCATAGTCATGCTTGCTCATTTGTTGGATGTTAATATGATCAAACCAAGAATAAGAGAGCAAAATGATTTAGGGTGCCCTTGGGCTAAATCACTTGTAAAAGAATGAATGGATGGTCACAATGTGTGAAAATACAAATCATACTTTTGTATTTATGCACAACCCAATAGGTAGCCCCAAAGGTGGGTTATGGGCCTACATTGAGTTGACTAGATCGACCTTAACCAAAGCTAGAAATATAATATAAAAGTAGAAAAATGTTGGTCATGGCCAAATGCTAAGATTACAACCTTAATTTGAACAATACAAGCAAGCTTGGAATAGATGAAGACTTGAGGAACAAACATCCTTGAAAAAAGATGAAAATAGTGTGAATGTCACCTACGCTAGAAATAGGTGCATGGAAATTCCTCAAGCGGTGTTAGCCTCCAAGTGTAGATGCACCTTGGTTGTGAAACAAGCAACCAAACTTGCAAATTAGCAACATAACTGAAGTCAAGATGAATTGGAGTGGATGTAAACTCCATTGAACTGTAGTGAGTTGAAAATAGAAGTCAAAGTGTACCTATGTAGGGTGAATTCTTCCCAAGGTCGATTTTTTTTAATTCCATGTTATTATTGAGATTTAGTTTGCAACATCCATTCCTTTGCCAAATTGTTTCTACAGGTGTTTGCTTGAGTGGAGTTTCCTCCAATCTGTCCTCAGGGAGGTTCTTTTGGGATGACTCCACTTTGTCCTCCCAATTGTTTTGAATATAAGGGAACTCTAGATGTCTTTTACTCGATTATTCGACAGGTATGCTTTAGTTCATCACCGATTTCAAATGTTTCGTTTGTTGTTGCAGACTGATATTGCATCTGCTGTGTGACTTCAGAATGTATGCGCTTCTACATAGAATTCTAATTGTGTTCCATTGACATTTATAGGAAGGCTTCTCTCGCCTATGGAGAGGTACCAATGTTTAACATTGGTTGTGCCTACTGTAAGTATTCTTCTGGAAAACATACTTTAGTAGTCTCACTTTTGAACAACCTCCACTATATTACCTGAGCCTCTTCCTTATACATATCCTTGAAACTGAGCAATATCTTTGAAGGATGTGGCCATCGAACGATTCTCCTTTGGTATCTTCCAAATGGTATTAACATTCTTCCCATGGTTCCTCAGTGTGTAGAATTAATAATATTTGTTTAGTTACATTCCCCGGAATTATTACATTCATAGTATTTTTCTATACACCACATCCTTCTTTTTATGCCGATATGATTGTTGACAACTGTGATTTATTAATTGTGATTCCTTTGTCTTACAGGATGTGATAGCTTGTGATGTTATCAATCCAAATGATATTGATGTAACCTTTGACTCAATCGGGGGGTTGGAAAAGGTTAAACAACAAATTTACGAGCTGGTTATCCTTCAATTACAGAGGCCTAATTTGTTTGGACATTGCAATCTCCTCAATCCTTTGAAAGGTGTTTTACTGTATGGCCCACCTGGAACTAGGAAAACCTTACTTGCAAAGGCAATAGCAAGAGAATCGGGGGTTGTTTTTATAAATGTAAGGGTAGCTAATCCAACGAGCAAATGGTTTGGGGATTCTCAGAAACTTGGTATGTGAACATCTCTGCCTCGGTTTTGTTTGACGTCTTACAAACACTTTGTTGTATTGGCAATATATTCTTCTGCTAATTTTCTTTTTCATTATGATAATTTTGATACCTGTTGGAGGTGTCTTTTGCTTGTTCTGATAATATTTATTTTAGTAGAGATTGTTAGGATAGTATACTATTTACTATATATGTCCTGATTTCTGATATATAGTGTCTTTACTTGAATTCTCGTACATGAAAAATAGATGTTTTGGGGTGCTACATCTCAAGGATGGGAAATAAGATGGGTATAGTTTTATTAGAATATTCCAGAGAATTACAATGATAGTTTACATGGAATTGCAACTTTTGAATTCTCCAATATTATTCAAAATGCAAATAAAATTATCTCTACTTTATAATGGAAAAAATCAAAGAATAATCCCTTCTTTCAATAGTTACCATTTCTGTAGTTCATAGTCCAATGTGTTCCAATACTTATAGTGAACCTTAATATTTTTCTTGAGATCGGATCTTATTGTTTAAAGGATTTCTATTGTAAGAACTTTAGAAGCCTCCCAAACAAACAACACCTTGGGATGATATAGTTAAGAATAAAAACAACCATACACATAAAATCTATAGTTATTATATATTGTAGAAATCCCTCCATAGTTAATATTAGAAATGAAGAAGAAAATATATTTTTGGGTAATAACTACATTAGAGTAATTTGATCCTCATGACCAAAGAATGAGCAATTCAAGTTTGTGTAGCTTTTATAAGGAAGAGGAAAAGCGTAAATGGTGACATGGGTCTTTGATTTACTTGTCCTTTGTTTCTTAAAGTTAAAAGGTTATTTTCATACAATTTGGCAGTGCGTGTGTCAAATTGCTCTATCTGCATTTTTCTAGCTTTGAAATTTGCAAGTTCTTAGCAAAATTTTGTCAAAATGTTAAAAAATTTAAGTTGTCTGAAGCAGATTTCTTCCAATTATTAGGAAGAATTGAACTAAGAATTGAGAAGTTGTCCTTTGATCTCAATGAACAATTCAAGTTTTCATAGATTCTACAAGGAAAAGCTCAAATGTTGTCAGGGGTTGCCCCAAGACAATGCAATGGACTTCTATGAGAAACATAAGTGCTATATTTGTTTTTTTCTTTATTGGTGCATGCTTTAGGATTCGCTGTGTTGAAATTTTGAGAGTCATCACTTTAGACCTGTGATATATGATCCATCTACAGGACAAAAGAGAGAATTAGATGTGGAAATCTAAATGAAAGCTAACTTGGCTGTGACGAGTTATAAATACAAATGTCAATGGTATACAAAGAAGAGTGAAAGGTGTTGATCTCTAATCCTAAACACAAAATAAAAAATATTAAAAAAGAGAAATAAAGAAAACAATAGCAAAAGGAGAGAAAAGGCATCATATAAAATGAAGTGGAAAAGTAGAAATCAAATAATAAAATCAACTAAGATAAGGATTATAAACGGACATAAGAAGAAAAGAAAAATAGAAAAAAGCAAAACAATAAATTAACTACAAAATGAAGAATAAACAAGACAAAATTAAAGAGACCATGAAGAAAACTTAAAAGAAAATGGCTACTTGCTAAAACTACGTAAGCTACAAAACAATCAATACCACAAGATATTAAAATATTGGAGAAAGAATCCAAAACAAGACACGAAATAGGGGTTTGGGATAAAGTTAAACCTAGGAAACCAACTGGAAGATCGAGCACTTACCTGCCAATGTCAACCTACCTATGGGGATTGTGACCTTGATTTTGTAAATTGGAGAGCCAAGTTTGACTAATCATCACAAGTCTATATTCCATGTTTGGATAGCTCACAGCCTTTTCAATATCTGATTGTTTCCCTTATGTATTTTTGAAAAATGATCAATGTTGACCAAGGACCTTGGTGTCCTGAATGCAGATATGATGCATTTTTTCTTGTTATGAACTTTGTAAATTTTTTGAAAACAAACAATAAGCCGAGAAATTTAAGTTGTCTGAAGAAAATTTCTCCAAATATTTGGAAGTATTGAATAGTGGGTTGCTTCTATATTTTGGACGATGGCTATTGGTTGTGCTAGCAGTTGTTGATCGACAAAAAAAAATCAGTTTTGAGATTTGGGAGACTATGAAATGAAGAAGTAGATTTATTTGAAAGAAGTTTTACACATGGGCCGACCTACATATGGATTCCATATTTCTGGTTATACGTAATTCTATTTTACAGTACATAGAGATGTCTGGCTATTCTTTTTTATTAGTGTTACACTGCATTTTCTTATTTATGGCCATTTCTTATTTGATAGTTTTGAAAGAGTTGCTTGAACAAATTTTGATTTGACACTCCATATCTAGATATATTTCTTTAGGAATATTATTGGTATTTTTTGAAATGATTATACATTTATTTTTGTATTTCTAGATACATTATTTAGAAATGTTATTGGTCTTTTTTAAAAATGATTATACAGTTTTTTGTCAATCAGGCAAGAATATATTTACCTTGCTATGACATTTTTTGAGATTGGCTTGAGAGCTTTTCAAGTAATAATGCACCCCAATTTACTCCATATGCTCCATTAGTAGCAGGATCAATTGCACGGTCATTGGCATGTATTACTTGTTCTCCTATTGAATTAGCAAGAACACAGATGCAGGTTAGTTTTGACACCCTTCCTTTCAATTAGTTGTGAGCATATTTTATTAGGGAATAGATTAGAAGTGGCCATGAGAGACACAACTGTTTTTAAACTTTTCAAACATAATGAATTATTTTAGTTTGCTTTTAGACAACATGATTGGGTTGTATATGTGTATCCAAAAATTAACAAAAAATGACAATTTACACATGATACAATTGAGTTAATTACAATGTTGTCTTTAGATCAATTGTAGTCTAGCTATATTTGTACTTTTGGCTGCTATTTGGTTTGTGTTATTCCTATTAGAGAATGATCTCTTGGTATCCAAATTAGACCGCAAATTTTTCATGCTTTTTCTTTTTACACATGATACAATTGAGTTGATTACAATGTTGTCTTTAGATCAATTGTAGTCTAGCTATATTTGTACTTTTGGTTTCTATTTGGTTGGTGTTATGCCTATTAGAGAATGATCTCTTGGTATCCAAATTAGACTGCAACGTTTTCATGCTTTTTCTTTATATTTTGACAATAGTTTTGTGATGCTATTTGTCTTTTGAAGTAGTATGGGCCTATTGTTGGCATTGATCTGAAAGGACCTCTTTGACCCCCTGGTTACCGTTTCATTGAGCTATATTATTTCAATATTCTGACAGAAGTATTTATAACTTGTTTGTAGATCTTTAAAAGATCATGTTGTTCATTATAATTCATTTTGATATTGTCTTGTGATGTGTCTTCTCTATAATATCTTCTTTTTTTGTAGTTTGAGGATGCCTAAAATGCAGAAGATGCAATTCATGGTTGTGATGGATATAATTCTAATGGGCATCATCTAAGGGTGAGAATAAAAAAGAGCAACATTGATTAAGAAACCACCATTTGTTTGTAAGTTTTCTTGAGAGTTAAGAAACTAACACTTGTTTTTCGTTATTATTATGTATATTTTTATATGCAGGGGATGAGCTAGCCATTTTTATTGTGTATGTATGGGGGTGAGGGTTCAATTGTGACAACAACCACATTATCTCATGTTATTTATGGTTGTAAGCTAGTCATGTATTGCCTTCATATAACACCATTAGTTTTGTTGATTTTTTAGTTTTTACTTGGTTGTGATTCTTCCATTACTTATTAAAGTACGATGTTATAAATGTCTAAACTCATTCACAAAAGGTGTAACAACAATCAATTGATAAACATTATATTCGATATTATGATTTTCAAGAGCTTAACAATGCCAACATTGACTATGGATCTATAGTAACTTGGTAATCATTATTTTGTATGCTTGAATGATGCAAAATTTGTTTGAATATCATCATTGTCAAGCAATAACAACTTCTTAAAGGGTGCTAGCTCAATGGTAGAGCACCTGCGTAATTAAAGGCAGGAGATTGGTGGTTCGATTCCTCTGTACCCTATCATAAATTAGTGACTAAGAAAATGACTAAATTCACATATATACGACTATTAGTCACCGACTCAAAAATAGTCGTTTATAGTTGAATTTTAGTCATTTTTTTAGTCATTAATTTCTCATTTTGTACTAGTGATAGGACACCTGAACAGTTTCCTGTGTAGAAAAATATGCATAGAACTAGCAACCATTTCAACGAAACAAGCAAGGATATCTTGCTTATATTCTATGTTCTTCATTGGAAGGAAGAAATAAGCGAAGATAGAAACACAGGAATAGCCAAATACAGTCGTGGGAAAACATAAATAAGCAAAGATAGAAACACGGGAATAACCAAATACAGTCTTGGGAAAACAGAAATAGTTCTTCATTGGAAGGAAGAAATAAGGGAAGATATAAACACAGAAACAAGCAACCATATCTTGCTTATCTTCTAAGTTCTTCATTAGAAGGAAGAAATAAGCGAAGTTAGAAACACAGAAATAGCCAGACGCAGAGGGACACTACAATTAGGAAAATAGATGTGATTATGAATCAAAATGTTGGGGAAAATGCCAATATGAATAGTACACGAGCTTCCTTCAATGGACACTAGAAACACACAAATAGCCAAATACAGTCTTTCGAAAATAGACCTGAAATCTAAAAATGACTAGACGTAGAGCGGCACTACAATTGCGAAAAACGGATGTGATTATGAATCAAAATATGCGGGAAAATGGCAATATAAATATAAATAGTGTATATTGTCATTGATTTTGTATATTGATATTGTAAATAAATGTGTTTTGGTTCATACAATTGGGTGTCGTTGTTTCTAGTAGGAAAGGACAACCCACCTCCCGTGATCAGGATAAATATCATTTATGGTATTGGGGAGGTGCTTGAGATTTAAACAATAATGCCAACAACTTGATGTCAACAGGTGCACAAGGGCCACAATACAACATAGTAACGTTGATATACACATATAAATGGGTTCCATGTGGCATGTCGACATTATGGCATGTGGTGTTTGCAAGGCAAGGGTGTGCTCATGCGTACAATGAATGGGGTAGAGTAGAATTCACATGACTCAAGGTGTAGTATGAAATATATTTATTCTTGTTGCACCACCTTGATAGGTGGAAAATGCTTAAACATGTCTTCTTGCACCACCTTGATAGGTGGAAAATGCTTAAACACTTCTTCTTGCACCACCTATATAGGTGGAAAATGCTTAGTGTTTAAGTTGGGAGGAAACATCTTGTTGAAAATCAAAACAATATGTATCTTATTTATCATTGATTGGGATTAGTAGTTGAAAGCAAGGAGTTTCAAATATTTTTAAAGGTTTTAATCTTATCATGGGATTCACCTAATACCTTAAGGTAATTTTGGGGGCACCTTGAGTCTTCCCTTGCCTCAAACACTAAAATGATGTCAAGAAGCACTTCCCAATGTCCATTGTTTCAAACTCAAAATCCCAAGTCCAATATGTCACTTTATGGGAATAATCCCCTCAAACAAAACATTCATTGTATAAAAAGATAAAAACCATGAAGAAATTAAAACATGGATAGCTAAAAATTGAGACATGAAACATGGTTATCGCAAATTCCCTCTGGGCAAGGGATTCTTTGTGGGGTCTTTTTTAATTCACGTGGGGAATGAATCAATCGTTGAAGGAGGTCCATGGTTTCTTAATTTAGAAATGTAGTTTTTGTAGGGTATTTCTTAGGAGCCAATCCCTTATATAAATTCTAGGAGGATAAAATCACCCCCCTTCCTAATATTCTTATAAGGATTCCTTATGAAGGTCCTCATAAAGAAGCACTTCAAATCGCATCATTGAGAATGACATTAACATAATCATAGATAATTTATTCAAGCTTAGAACATTGGGTTTCATTTATGGTTTTGTAGAATTATAGCCTTACTAAAAAATATCATAGCTTATATTACTAAACATTGGAAGTTGAAACAAGGTTATATTATGTCTCTCTGTGGCAAAGGATTCTTTGTGGAAATATTTTCATCCCAAAAGGAGAAGGAATCCATATTTGAATGAGGTCCATGGTTTCTTTCCACATGTCTAACATATAAAATTATGGAGAGTGGTTTTGATCCCTATGTTGAAATTCCCTCCAAATGCATGGTTTGAATGCAGTTTCCTTTCCTCTCTATGAATTTTTGAAATGATTTTAGTATAAAGACCATTGGAAACAAATTGGATAACTATACAAGTATGAGAAAATTTAGAAGCGAAAGAAGGCTAGTGAACTATATTAGGATTTTCGTAATATGTATAGGAGTAAACCCTTGCTTGATAAACTTACTCTAAAAATAATACTCAACATGTTGAAAAAAAAGTGTATTAGGAGAACATCCTCTCAAGATATCAATCTTGCCATGAATATTGTCACTTTAAGGCTTCATTTCCATATGAATGTAAAACACATTCTAACATGGAAACATTATCCACCATGTATACCTCTGCATAGAACCCTTCATGGGCAAGTTGAAACCATAAAATAATGGACCATGGACAATCCCAACCTGCCCACTCATCGTGCTAGATAGCTTTGTAAGAGAGTTTGCATCATTGTTAATGTCTTCCTTCTAACACTAAGCAAGAAAAAAAACTAAATTAGTAACATATGTATAATACTTTTTTTATTGGGAAGCAACATTATAGTGAATGCCTAATCTTCCTCTTGAATAATGGGTTTATAAGTCTCTTTTGGCCATCTTTTGGCCATTGGCAATAGCTTAGGTAAGCCTATTAGGATTACCTATACAGGTCGAGAAGTAGTTAATTTCCAATACCCTTGCTCAAATATGTGTTTACATTAATTTGAACAAAGGTTTCCTTGATAAAATTGCGTTGGAGAGTAAGAGCCAATGTTGGACACAAGTAGTATTAGATTATGAACGTGTCTTTCCATTATACATTTATTTTGGTAATGTGCACGTGGAAGATTCTTAATCAAAGTAAAGGTTTCCTAGGATTCAAAGAAGAAAGGTAGCAAGCCCATCTATTGAAAATACCAGATGGAAAATAACCATTGGGTTGAACCAAATAAGGGTTTAGAGGAACTTGTGTGAGCATCTTATACAAATTATTCCACCCCACCCATTAAGGGTTGTGATATAGACACTGATATCATGTTGAATTAGGAGTTAATTTTTTTATCACTAGGATATTATCCTAGTTTATCTATGAGGAGGGGATTAAAATATGAATAAGATAAATTGGACTAGGAAAGGGAATCATCCCCTTTGACCTCATTATAGGATAAAAAGCAATTAACGTTGTTAAATTCTCCAATAGTGTAAAATCAATTTGTTGGTTGGATTTAAATAAGGAAGGGGAATAAGGAAAAGGAAGAAACTTACAAATTTGTATGATTCTCAACAATGGGATTTATAAGTGGGACACCCTTTATTTGTAGAGAAACCAAATTGGTATGTCACCTTTGGTGGGGAATTGTTTAGATAATTAATTATATATATGTCAAAGGGTTAAAAATTGAATATCTAGATTAGAATTAAGATTTGAAAGTGGAATTGATGATAAATTTATCATGGAAATGAAATAATTATTTATGTTTTTAAAAACAAAAGGTAAAACTTCTTGAACAAAACCATATGTGTATATTGTAACCCAATTTTGTAGTTTTTACAATTGATGGTTATGAAAATAGTTTAATATATAATGCAACTTAAAAAAATAATAATGTTGCATATGAAGCTAATCAAACTCAACCCATTTATACTTCAAGGTTTTATGTTTGCTAGGATTTGAACCTAAGGTTTTGTGAATTTTTATTTTATATTTTTATTCTTTTTTAAATATTTGAAGATTTTTCTCATGAAATTGGACATAGAAGTTCTTCCTTATTCGAAATTGAGTGACTTTGGTATGATTCCATAGAAGTCTATCAATTGTATGGATTTGTTCTCATTCCATATGAGTTAAAGTGTGTATATATAATTCAACACATTTCACATTTTCAACTATGATAAGGAGAGAGGAGGTGAGGAAATACTATTTGTAAATTGTTGTGGATATTTTACAATGCAACTTGTTAAAACAAATTTTTAATTTTTTATGCAAAAATAGCAAAATTAATGAGGTTATATTCTAATGTTCAGTGATTACTTTTGATTAAGTTTTATAATTAGAAGCATACCACTTTCTTTATAATATATAATCAGCATAATAAGAACAAAATAATACTAGTAAATGTATATAACAATAAAACTATGAACATAAGAAGTGCATTATGGAAACACATGAGGGTGAGAACATTCACAAGAAGTAAAGATCGTGCCTTGCTCTTTTATTCTAATATTTATAATGAAAAATAAAAAGAGCATAATCACTTATGGACACTATGGCCTAAATATGATACTACATGATCACCCCCTTCCTTTACTTCAACTTGTTATCATGCTCCTTTCATATGCTTGAGTATGGAACAATAAATCAATACAATAACAAAAAATTCCCCTTCTTTTCTAGTGGAAAATATTTTATGTTGATGTAATTGTAACTTCGGAATGTATTTCACCTATGTATATTGTACTCCTATAGAGATGTTGTTATTCCTCTATAAGGAAGTGTCATCATTTGTATTGACAAGTGTCGCAAGTGTCGTAACTTGCAAGTAATGGGTTATTAGACCACCAAGTGTGGGATTGGCCCTGATTAGTATTACCATGGGTTATTAGACTGAGTTAGACAAGTCAGCCCTGCCAGTTTATTAGGCAGGTCAGGTCATGTGTAAATAGAGTATGGGAGGCACTCTATTTGATCATCTCATTATTCACTTCTACACTACTCAGAAAGTGGCGCACTAGTGGAGGAGGAGGTTCAGCTGCTAGGAGGACTATCCCTGTGTACTTGGGTTGTATCATTGCTCTTTCTATCTCTAAGGAAGTTGTGGGGTTTTTCACTTTTATGGTTTTCCCCAGTGAAACTTTGTGTGTCTATTGTCTCATGTGATTGCTTGGTGTGATTGATATGCATTGTTATACTTGATATGTTGTACATGTTATTCTCTTAGTAAATATCCTAGAGTATGTTGAATTAATGCTAAAAAATCAACATGGTATCAGAGCTAACCTGAGAAGAAGACACTGTGCAGTTGCGGAAACTAGGGTTTCTTGTTTATTGGGTTTCTCTCCACAGATCTTGAAAGGAAGTAGGGTATTTTGACTCTCCTCAACAAGGCACATCTTTCTGTCCAATCAGAATTCAATTCTGGGCACTTTCATTTTTGGCCCTAAAAATTAGGGTTTCCACAACAATAGGAATTTCTGAAATCAGAGGACATAGCTGGAAGCTCCTTGGAAAAATCGAATTTTAGAGCTTTGGATCGAACTTTTTGGTTGGGTGAATCTCTCGGAAACTCAAACCCTAATTCAGGGTCCTCCCTAGTGAATCTGGGAGATTGAAAAGCATTTCTGAAGGGTGAAACTTTGCAGTTTTCAAATTCTGAATATACCAGGTTGATCAGCTCATCAAGGCGCATCTTTCTATCCTTTCAGAAAGTTGAAATTCACATTTTGAATTTTTAGGGTTTCTCTAACAAACCCTAATCCAGCTCCAGATCCAAATTTCTGCAAATCAAGTGGTAAGACCTAAATCTTTTATTTCCATTTGAGTTTCTCATTAAAATGTCTCACCACACCAAGCTTGAGGATAAGCTTGAAGGGGATGATAACTTCCGAGCATGGAAGTATAGGATTGGGTTAATCCTGGAAGAAAATGAGTTGGACATTTACATAAGTGAAGAGGTCCCTATCCTAGAGGGAGAAGAGGCTAAGGCCTTACATAAGAAGAATTTGGTCAAGGCAAGGAGGATCATTGCTGATTTTATCAAAGACCATCTCATACCACATGTGTCATCTCTGAAGACACCCAAGGAGATGTTTGATTCCCTAACCAAGCTCTTTGAAGGAAAGAACATAAATCGGAAGATGACCCTGTAGAATCAATTGAAAGGGGTAAAGCTTCATAATGGAGAGACCATTCAATCCTATTTCTCTAAGGTCTCTCAGATCAAGGAACAACTTGAAGCTGTGGATGAAGTAGTGGATAATGGTGAAGTTTTTATGACCACTTTGAATGGCCTACCTAGGTCATGGGACTCCTTCATCCAAGGAATCTGTGTAAGAAGGAAGTTGATCTCATTCAGTAGACTATGGGAGGAATGCTCACAAGAAGAAGCAAGGCTTGTGGCTCGAGAAGAAAAGATGGGGAATGAAGATCAATCTCTCACAGCACACACCAAGAAAGGAAATCCCAAGAGAGAGCCATCTCATAACAAGAGATCTTCACACCACCATTACCATAAAGATAAGAAAGATCTCAGGTGCTTCACATGTAATGAGAACGGACACTTTGCTTCAGATTGTCCCAAGAAGAAGAAAGACAACAACTACAAATTCAACAAGAAGAACAACAACAACAAAAGGAGATATCATGCTCATGCTGACGAGGATGATGAACCTCCCAAGAAGAAGGATAGAGCAGAAAGTGATGACTCATCTAGTGAAGATGAATATGTTCTAATCTCTGCTCTCACAGGTACTATCTCTCATGGATGCAATGATTGTCTTATTGATAGTGGGGCTTCCAAACACATGACTGGGTTTAAAGAATCTTTTGAAAATCTATCTGAACATTAGTCACCCCATAAAGTGAAACTTGGGGTTGACTATCAATATCCTATCAAAGGAAGTGGTGAAGCCTCCTACAACCTAGACTGTGGGAAGTCTTTAAAGATGAAATATGTTCTATATGTACCTAGGCTCAAAAAGAACCTACTCTCCATATATGCATTGGATGCAAAAGGTATGAGGGTTTCATTTGTAGATGGTCAATTCCTAATGTGGCCAAAGGGTAAAACTATAGATGATGCCGTAGTGATTGGAGAGCAAGAGGGAGGATTATACAAACTAAAGGGACAACCTGAACATGCCATGGTACATGAATCCATGGAGCCAAGTGAACTTTGGCATAGAAGGCTTGCTCATGCACACTATAGGGCACTACCAATTGCAAGTAAAGTTGTAGAGGGTCTTCCTAAAATCAAGACAAAGCATGAAGGTGTTTGCAAAGGATGTGCAAAAGGAAAGAACATTAAGAAGGCATTTCCAAGCAGTGAAAGCAAAGCAAAAGGGATCTTGGAAATTATCCACTCCGATGTATGCGGTCCGATGTCATCCAGTTCTCTAAGTGGGTATGTATACTATGTCTCTTTCATTGATGATTTCTCTAGGAAGACTTGGGTTTACTTCTTGAAGAACAAAGATGAAGTGTTTGATAAGTTCAAGGAATTCAAATCCTTGATGGAAAATGAAACTGATAAGAAGATCAAGACCTTCAGATCCGAAAATGGCGGAGAATTCACTTTCAACAAATTATGCAGTGATTTAGGGATTAAGAGGGAGATGATTTCTCCCTACAATCCACAACAGAATGGGGTTGCAGAAAGAAAGAATAGAAAAATCATGGAAGCAACACGAGGAATGCTGCATGAACAGGATCTGCCTATGCATCTTTGGGCAGAAGCAGCTAGGACAACTGTATATGTGTAGAACAGAACACCTCACAAGATATTGGAAAACAAGACACCAGAAGAGGTCTTCTCTAGTAAGAAACCTGAAGTCAGCCATCTCAGAATATTTGGTTGTCCAGTATATACACATGTTCCAAAGGAAAAGAGGACAAAGCTAGATCCTTTAGGAAATAAGGGAATCTTTGTGGGGTACAGTGAAAGCTCGAAGGCTTATAGAATATACTTTCTAGGGTTCAAGAAGATTGATGTTAGCAGGGATGTAACATTCGATGAAGACTCAGCTTTCATTAAGTCAAGGAAGGAACCTGTTGAAGATCATGAAGAACCAAAGGAAACCAGATTTCAAGACATCACCATGAATGAAGCAATTCCAGAAGCAGATCGTGAAGTTGAAGATCCGCAAGAACCTGTAGATCCATCCCATGAGAAGAACTCTCACAAGAGGAAACCTACATGGGTTAGAGAGCTCATTCAAGATGCAGAAAGGTATGGCATTCTAGAAGAAGAACACAGAGAAAGGAAGAGGACTAGATCTCATACCAGCTATGTTGCCTTACTCTGTGACATTATGAACAAAGAACCCTCCAGTTATTAAGAAGCAGCGGAAAAGAAAGAATGGAAGGATGCCATGTTCGAGGAATACCAGTCGATCATGAAGAATGATGTTTGGGATGTAGTCCCAAGACATGAAGGGAAGTCTGTTGTAACTTCTAAGTGGATCTACAATATCAAGCATGTTGCAGATGGCAGCATAGAAAAGTACAAAGAGAGATTTGTAAATTGTGGCTTCTCCTAGAAAGAAGGGATAGACTCTAAAGAGACTTTTGCCCCTGTAGCCAGGTACACTTCCATTAGATCAGTACTTTCCCTAGCTGTAGTGATGAAATGGAAGATACACTAGATGGATGTCAAGATAGCTTTCTTGAATGGTGTAGTCGAGGAGGAAGTACTGTATGTCGAGAAGCCACTTGGTTTTGAGACACATGACAGGGAGTCATATGTGTGCAGGTTGAAGAAAGCCCTAAATGGCTTGAAGCAAGCTCCTAGGACTTGGTATGGTAGGATAGACAACTTTCTATCCAGTTTGGGCTTTACTAAGAGTAAAGCAGATTCCAACCTTTACTACAAGGTTGAGGAAGGCAATCCTATGATACTACTTCTGTATGTGGATGACCTATTTGTTACAGATGAGGATGGATTGATTGTCGATACCAAGAGGAAGCTTGATGCTGAGTTCAAGATGAAGGACTTGGGGATGATGCACTATTTTCTAGGCATGGAGGTGTGGCAGAGTGCAGATGAGATCTTCCTTGGACAAGGGAAGTATGCAATAGAGATCCTGAAGAGGTTCGGGATGATGGATTGCAAGGCCATGGCCACACCTATGGCATCGAACCTGAAGCTTCTGTGTGATGCTTCATCTGATCCGGTTGATGTCACGATGTATCGTCATATGATTGGGTCCTTGATGTAGCTGACGAATACAAGACCAAATATTTTCTTTGTGGTGAACACATTGGGCCAGTTCCTGATGGATCCGAGAGGTGTTCACCTGGTTGCTGTAAAGCATATTCTGAGGTACCTGAAGGGTACAGTTGACTATGGGCTCAAGCACGGGGGCTTCACTAGAAGAAAATATAATACCACGTTCATTCATATTGCGGTATTAAATATTCATGAAAACCTAAAAATTATATTGCTTATATATTAAGGGGCGAAGGGTTTTTTTATTTAATGTAACAATACAAAAATACTTTGGGGTCTTTTTTATATGGGTGGGATGACAAATATCCACCAAATGGAGATGGCGGGATCACAACCAGATGAGAAATCAGGTTGAGGCAATGCTCATGCTTACCAATACACAGGGAAATCGTGTCTTGAGGCATGCTTGAGGCCAAGGGGTTTCGTGGTGAAGTGGGTTTCCAGTCGATCATAGTTGAGAGACAATGGTCAATGACAGCCAATTGTTACTAATAGCACTCAGCTAGTTGTTACCAATAGCCTTGGGAGGCTCTAAGCCTCTAGGGCCTATTATAGGCCCTCGATAGGCCTTGGGGGATTGAATACCCAACCACTCGTGCCTATTACAGGCCTTAGGAGGTTTAGTCAGCCTCCTAGAGCTCGTTATAGGCCCTGGGGGCTTGGATACCTAGCCCACAATAGGCTTAGTTAGAGATTAAGGAACTACAACATGCAATCTAAATGTTGTACTATGTGCATTGGCTCTAGTGACATACAAGAAGTGATCTCCTATCTCTTCATTAGACCATTAGATGCTTCAAATCACAATGATATGTGGTTGAGTAATTGCATTGTGGGTGAAATAATGTGCATCCACAATATACATCGAAAGAAGCAAGGTGCATTGTAGAGTGCATGTGGGGCCATAAGAGGGGTATCATATCAATATACTAGGTAGAAATATAAAGGGGTATAAAAAATGTTAATGAAAAAATTGATACATACAATATCTAGTGAAAATAGGGGTTTTTAAAAATTGTGAAGGCATATTGGGAGGGGGTTTAAAAAAACGATTTTGGAAGGTATTTTCAAATATTTAGTGAAATTAGGGGTATTGTTTCATATGCCATGAACGAACGTGCTATGGTAGCGATTTATTGAGTGAAGCCCTCGTGGGCTCAAGTATGATGCGAATCAAAATTTTAACCTGCAGGGTTATGTTGACTTGGACTAGACAGGCAGTGCTGCAGATAGGAAGAGCACTTCAGGGTGCTGCTTCAGTATGGGATCAGGTGTGATATCCTTGTTTAGAAGGAAGCAATCCTATATATCACTGAGTATAGCCGAAGCAGAATATGTCGCAGCTTGTTCGGCTATTTGTGAGGCAATATGGCTTCGGAAGCTACTGTCTAATTTATTTGATCTCCCGTTGGAGGCTACTGGTATCTTTTGTGACAACCAGAGTTGTGTGAAGCTGTCTGAGAACCGGGTGTTCCATGATAGGTCAAAGCACATTGAGATCAAATATCACTATATCAGGGATATGGTGCAGAGAGGAGCAATGAAGCTCCTGTATGTTGCGACGGATGAGCAGGTTGCAGATGTGTTGACGAAACCACTAGCCAGAGTGAAGTTTGAATACTTCAGAGACAAGCTTGGTGTTCTTCATATTGATGACACTTCGAGGAAGAAGTGATGGACACATTTGTTGGAGCCATTCCAAGCATGGTGAGAGGAGGATCCTTCCCATGGCTGTGGATGTAAGTGCTGGATGATGAGCATCAGGACAATGCTCCAGTTACTGCTCTATATATGCATCATGTTGGATGCTTGTTATGATCAGTTGGATCATGTATATGTATATGCATCATGTTGGATGCTTGTTATGATCAGTTGGATCATGTATATGTATATGCATCATGTTGGATGCTTGTTATGATCAGTTGGATCATGTATTTGTATATGTATCAGGTGGATACATTATATGATCAGGTGGATCATGTATGATGATATGTATCAGGTAGATACTTGGTATGCATCAGGTGGATGCATTGTATGATCAGGATGATCATGGATGACGAGCTTCAAGATGTTGCTCCAGATGACATGCATCAAGACGATGTAGTGACAATGATTAGCATGATCATATGTGATGAGTATCAGGATGATGCTCTGGATGACATGCATCAGGATGATGCAGTGACGATGATCAACATGATCATATGTGATGAGTATCAGGACAATGCTCTAGATGACATGCATCAGGACGATGCAGTGATGATGATCAGCATGATCATATGTGATGAGTATCAAGACGATGCTATGGATGACATGCATAAGGATGATGCAGTGACGATGATCAGGATGATCATGTACATCAGGACGATGTATGGTGAGTATCAGGTTGATACTCTGTGGCAGTGGACAGGTTGTGCAGATAAGCATATAATAGCGCCCTTGGATATTTGCAGATACTCTTTCTAGGTTTTTCCTATGGCATATAATAGCGCCCTAGGATATCTGGAAAATGCTCTTTCGAGGTTTTGCTTGGGAGGACATATAATAGCACCTTGGGATATTTGTAGATACTCTTTTGAGGTTTTTCCTATGGCATATAATAGCGCCCTGGGATATTGGCAGATGCTCTTTCGATGTTTTGTCCTATGGCATATAATAGCGCCCTGGGAGATCCGATAGGTTGAGCAGTATGCTCGTAATCAGTCCTGGGATGCTCTTTCGAGGTTTTTCCATGACCACATGTAATAGCACCCTGGGAGATCCAATAGGTTGAGCAGTATGCTCGTAATCAGTCCTAGGATGGTATTTCAAGGTTTTGTGGTGGGGTCACATGTAATAGCGCCCTGGGAGATCTTATAGTTCGTGCTTAGGCACATAAAGGATCCTGGGATACTCTTTCGAGGTTTTGTGACGCACGTAATAAGTCCTGAGGATTCCATAGTATGGCCAGTGATGATGAAGACCTGCAGGTGGTGGGCCTACATCCAGTATGAAAAAGGACTGGCTCTATATAACTTCCTATGACGAGTAGATCGGAGATTGATTGAGATAGCAGCAGCAGTGACGATGACGATGATCCAGAGAAGAAGACTTGTGCTAGCAGATCTGTGTTGAGAAATACTTTCCTAGTTAAGAGGGAGTGTTGATGTAATTGTAACTTCATAATGTATTTCACCTATGCATATTGTACTCCTATAGAGATGTTGTTATTCCTCTATAAGGAAGTGTCGTCATTTGTATTGACAAGTGTCGTAACTTGCAAGTGATGGGTTATTAGACCACCAAGTGTGGGGTCGGCCCTGATTAGTATTACCATGGGTTATTAGACTGAGTTAGACAAGTCAACCTTGCTAGTTTATTAGGCAGGTCAGGTCATGTATAAATAGAGTGCGGGAGGCACTCTATTTGATCATCTCATTATTCACTTCTACACTACTCGAAAAGTGGCGCACTAGTGGAGGAGGAGGTTCAGCTGCTAGGAGGACTATCTCTGTGTACTTGGGTTGTATCATTGCTCTTTCTATATCTTAGGAAGTTGTGGGGTTTTTCACCTTTATGGTTTTCCCCAGTGAAACTCTGTGTGTCTATTGTCTCATGTGATTGCTTGGTGTGATTGATATGCATTGTTATACTTGATATGTTGTACATGTTATTCTCTCAGTAAAGATCCTAGAGTATGTTGAATGAATGCTCAAAAATTAACATTTTAACATATCTTCATTGTCATTAATGATAATTTTAGGTTTTTTTCATGCCAAAATTACTTATTAGGCTTAGGGATTACACCCTATAATACGTTGATACTAAGATAATACACATGAATAGAACCACATGTGTGAGTAATAGGTTTTGACATGATACCCACTTGGTGTAACTATGGTGGTTAGAACATCATGTGTTGTTCCTCAAGTTGTACCCCTCAAGCTATAAGGATTTCTCTTCTTCTCGGGATTTGAATAAATCTCAAATACGACACAAATGATGCTCTATGAGGGTTTGCAAGGACAAGGAGGGATGTCGAGGATGCACCCTTTCTACGCCACTTTAGACAATCGAGCCAATCCTCGAGTCAAGGGAGGGTACCATAATTACAGAGGCAATAATCCCTAGTCTGTCACCCTAAGGTGCCTATATATTCACTTGAATTTTATTGAATGGATTTTCAACCAACATCTGTGGTGCATGAAATTGATCTCAGCTGCTGAAATTAAATTTGAATGTTATTTTAAATGGGGAGGAGCAAAGATATCTTGGGAATTAATAATTTAATGAAAAAACACAGCTCAGGCGCCTTAATCATAATTCATTTCTTTGAACGAAAGTGTAGTACCATGAACATATTCAATAGTAAAGCATTGATGAGTTTTGCATTAAATGCATTCATAACAGGTACAAAAAATCATGTGGTCAGGGTAATTGTAGATACATAGAATAAAGCATCGAAATAAATATATTCATCCATAGAGAGAAAATTCAACTACATGCATGATACATAATTTCCTTAAGCGCCATTGGAAAATAGCCTTTGGAACATCTAACGTATTTCAACACTTGCATAGGTTGTTAGACACATCAAAGGCCAGAAAGGAAAGACAAGAAAAAATTGGTCAGCACAAGCTTGGGCCTGGTGGTTATTCGAATTTGGCGGCACAAATTGTAAGTATCAAAAAACCAATAATGCATCCAAATAATAAATTGCAAATTATTTTCGTTTTATTGCAGTGCAAAAGGTAAATTAATGACGTTAGGCAAATATGGAGGCTGACCAATTCAAAGAAGTGCTCACTGAGGAATACTTGAAGCTTGGCTTCCAGCATGAGTTTGGAGCTATTGTTGAACGCCGAAAAAGCTTGTTTGGGAAAACACAGTCTTCTGGTGATCCATCTTGTGCACGGGTATATAAAATCCATATAGTTTAATGAATATTTATTACTTGTGCAATATATTCGTTATAAATAATTGCCATAAAATATTGACTCTGTTTTGAGCAGGAAAGTGTTGATGTATTTCTAACTTCGAAATATATTCACTTGTATATTGTATGTATTACATTTGTACTTTATTGTATCCTCGATGGAGATGTCTTATTCCTCCAATCGGAAGTGTCATCATTTGTATTTGCAAGTGTCACAAGTTTTATTGTAAGTGTCGTAACTTATATTTGATGGGTTATTAGACCAACTTAGAGGGGTCAGCCCAGTATGATTTAAGTGTAAGGGTTATTAGACTCCCCTAGGGGGTCGGCCTAGTTAGGGTAAAAGGAAGGTCAATTTAAAGTATAAATAGAGTGGTTGCACAACTCTATTTGATCATTCACACACACATCCAACTCGCATAGTTGAGAGAGAGGAGTGTGCACAAGTGGAGGAGGAGCAGCTGCTGGAGACATATACATTTTCAGGTTTCAGCTTTGTGATCTTTGAATTGGTGCTTATTCTATCTCTGAGGAAGTTTCGGGGTTTTTCACCTTTATGGTTTTCCACGGTGAAATGCTTTGTGTCTCTTGTCTGTTGTGTTTGATATGATGTACATGTTGTTCTCTCAGTTAAGATATTAGATCATATTGAATTAAATGATGAAAATATGACATGGTATCAAAGCTAACCTGATGGAAGGCATTGTATGGCATTTACGACACTTGTTGCACTTGCAACAAATTGGAAGCTAGGGCTTGGTTTAGTAAAAACTAGTCACCGTGGAACTTTCGCTATAAATCCGTTTTGGTGAAGTCTCGGGATTTGTAATTTTTACATGCCGAATATCAAACATGGATGTACCCTGTGTAAAAATTTCAGCCTTAGATTCATTGTACTTTGTGATATATGATCCGTACAAGTTAGGGTTTCTACCTTTCCAGAATGCAGCCCTAAACAGGTGACCTAGGCACAAAGGTCATATCTTGGGCTAGGAAGATACAAATGAAATTTCATAAAAAGTGACAGTTAGGGAACAGACTTTAGTTTCACAGGTCCAAGTTTCAGAGGCCGAAGTTGAAACAATGACACATGGCACTCCGTACAAGTTCGTTATGCTGTTTCATCCCATAAACAGATCATGTTGCGACACTTAGCATATCTCTCTCATGGAAAATATATTGAAGCTAAGATCTGTCGGGTTGGAAATATGACAGGTCAGTCTACCACAGGCCGAAGTTTCAAACCCTGCGGATCCAAAATTTCAGAGATGCACCAGAAACAATATGGCATATCTTTCTGTTAAAACAGAATTGGATTCTAAGCATTTCCATTTTTGGCTTGTCACTGCTGCGGGAAATTAGGGATTTTGACAGAAGTGGAATTTTGGAGTGCTCTCAGCATAGGATTGCTCTCCTTGGAAAAATCAAAATTTAGAGACCAAGATCGAACTTTTTGGTTGGTTCAATCTTCGGGAAATTCAAACCCTAATTTGATTTTGGGACCAAAAAAACCAGAAAACCAAAAAACCAGATTTTGACAGAAGTTGCAGATCCGAAATTCGTAGGTCATTTTTGGAGGGTCAATTTTTGGAGTTTTCAAAATCTGAGCACACCAGCTTTCTCGCCTCAGTCAATTGCATCTCCCTGTCGAGACATAAGTTTGAAATTCCAAGTTTGGATTTTTAGGGTTTCTCTGACAGACCCTAGCCAGCTCTAGATCCAGTTTCAGCAAATAAAAGTGGTAAGACCCAAAAAATTTCTATTTCCATTTCAAGTACTCTTTAAAAGATGTCTCACCACACCAAGCTTGAGTATAATCTTGAAGGGGCTGATAACTTCCGAGCATGGAAGTATAGGATTGGGTTAATCCTAGAAGAGAATGAATTAGACAACTACATAAGTAAAGAGGTTCCAGTTCCAGAGGGAGATTAGGCTAAGGCCTTACATAAGAAGAACTTGGTCAAGGCCAAGAGAATCATTGCAGATTCTATCAAAGACCATTTCATACCACATGTGTCTTCTCTAAAGACACCCAAGGAGATGTTTGATTCCTTGACCAAGCTATTTGAAGGAAAGAACATAAATCGGAAGATGACTTTGAGGAATCAATTGAAGAATGTCAAGATACAAAATGCAGATACCATGCAGTCCTACTTTACAAGGGTCTCTCAGATAAAAGAACAACTTGAGTTTGTGGGAGGAATGCTCACAGGAATAAGCTCGAATTATAGCTCGAGAAGAAAAGATGGATAATGAAGACCAGGCTCTCACAGCACACACCGGGAAGAATAACCACAAGAGGGAGCATCCTCATCATAAGAAGGCTAAACACCACCACCAAAATCAGAAGTAGAACATTGGGGAAACCGTGAGAGATATTTCTCCATTCGATGTTATTCTTGTGATGAGAAGGGACACTATTCTAGAGATTGTCCTGGGAACAAAAGCAGCTCCCACAAGAAGAAGAACAACAAGAGAAGACATCATGCTCACACTGCAGAGGATGATGAACCTCCAAGCAAGAGAACCAGGGAAGATAGTGAAGATTCTTCAAGTGATGAAGAATATGTGTTGTAATGAAGTTTTACATCAAAGGAGTAGAAGAAGCTACTGCAAAGTTGGACTCCAGAAAACAAAAAATCTATGGAAGAACCTCTCATCCATTTTCAGCATTGTTTAAGGTGCACACTATTAGAGACTCCAGTAGCTCCTGCAAGGAAGCAAAGATTGAGAGGGAGTCCACCCAACAACCAAACAAAGATAAGTATTTGAATTGTCATTTCTTGTATATATGATTACTTAAATGATGTTGTTCAGTCATGCACATACTTATGTTCCTAGATTTAGGATGTATATTATGCATTTTATAAAAGTTGCATTAATGAACAAGATACTACTAATATAGTAATGGGTAAGTGGCCTATGGTACTGTACAACAGTCCATTTCTACTTATCTAGATTGAAACCTCTTTGCTTACATGTTGGGAGTAGTGCGCACTCTTAACCATGTTCTGTTAGAGATGGAAGGAATCTAGAAAGTTACAGGATATGGATAAATGTTGTATTGAAGCATTGGCTAAGATAATTGCATCACGGTATGACATGTGTCCTTATGTGTAAGATTTTTTTCTGAAAACTATGAGAAAGTTCTAATCATGGATTTGAATTTGAATTGTAGGAAAGATCATGTACAATCACCTACAAAAGAAGGACAATGACATTTGTTCCAGCGACGAAGTTCAAGAAAACTACCTATTGAA
This sequence comes from Larix kaempferi, assembly GCA_027924585.1. Classification (NCBI taxonomy): domain Eukaryota; kingdom Viridiplantae; phylum Streptophyta; class Pinopsida; order Pinales; family Pinaceae; genus Larix; species Larix kaempferi. The sequence continues at coordinate 4,341,144 of BSBM01000770.1, forward strand.
GATATTGAAGAATATGAAGTTACCAAGATCAGAGATGCAGTAATGGAAGGATGCCATGATCAAAGAATACCTGTTGATAATGAAGAATGATATATGGGATGTGGTCCCAAGAGCAGATGGGAAGTCTGTTGTGACTTCCAAGTGGATCTACAAGATCAAGCATGCTACAAATGGTAGCATAGATAAATACAAGGCAAGGTTTGTGGCTCGTGGATTCTCCCAGAAAGAAGGGATAGATTATGAAGAAACTTTTTCACCTGTAGCCATATACACTTCCATCAGAACAGTACTTGCTCTGGCTGCAGTGATGAAGTGGAAGATACACCAGATGGATGTCAAGACGGCTTTCTTGAATGGTGTAGTCGAAGAGGAAGTGTATGTGGATCAGCCACTCGATTTTGAGACACATGATAGGGAGTCACATGTGTGCAAATTAAAGAAAGCCATGTACAATTTGAAACAAGCACCCAGGACGTGGTATGGCAGGACTGACAGCTTCCTCACTAGTTTGGGCTTTACCAAGAGTAAAGCAGATTCCAACTTTTACTACAAGGTTGAGGAAGGAAATCCAATGATACTCTTATTGTATGTAGATGACCCGTTTGTGATAGGTGAGAATGGTTTGATTGTTGATACGAAGAGGAAGCTTGCTGCCAAGTTCGAGATGAAGGACTTGGGTATGATGCATTACTTTCTAGGCATGGAGGTGTGGTAGAGTGCAGATGGAATCTTCCTTGGACAAGGGAAGTATGTAGTAGAGATCCCGAAGCGTTTCAAGATCATGGACTACAAGGCCATGGCCACACCTATGGCATCGAACCTGAAGCTATTGAGTGATGCTTCATCAGAGTCGATTGATGCCACAATGTATCATCAGATGATTGGGTCCTTGATGTACCTAATGAACGCAAGACTAGATATTTCCTTTGCTGTGAACACATTGAGCCAGTTCCTGACGGATCCTAGACATGTTCACTTGATTTCTGCAAAGCATATTCTGAGGTACCTGAAGGGTACGAGTGATTATGGGCTCAAGTATGATGTGAATCAAAAGGTTAACTTGGAGGGTTATGTTGATTCAAATTGGGTAGGCAGTGCTGCAGATAGGAAGAGCACTTCGGGGTGCTGCTTTAGTATGGGATCAGGGGTGATCTCTTGGTTTAGCAGGAAGCAGTCCTGTGTAGCACTGAGTACAGCCGAAGCAGAGTATGTCGTAGCTTGGTCAGTGATTTGTGAGGAAGTATGGCTAAGGAAGCTACTATCATATTTATTTGATCTCCAGCTGGATGCTACTTGTATCTTCTATGATAACAGAAGTTGTGTGAAGTTGTCCGAGAACCTAGTGTTCCATGACAATTCGAAGCATATCGAGATGAAGTATTACTATATCAGGGATATGGTGCAGAGAGGAGCAGTGAAGCTCCTGTATGTTGCGACGGACAAGCAAATAGCAGATGTGTTGACCAAGCCACTAGCCAGGGTGAAGTTCAAGTACTTCAAAGAGAGGCTTGGTGTTCTTCAGATCAAAGATACTTCCAAGAGGAAGTGACGAGACATAGATGCAAGAGCCCTTCCCAGCATGGTGACAGGTGGGTCCTCCCCATGGCTATGGATGTAAGTGTTGTGAGATGAGCATCTGTATGATGCTCTGTATGATCATGAGCATCCATATGATGCTCCGTGGCCGTGGATATCTTGTAGGTTGTGTAGTGGCACCTAATCAGTCCTGGGATGCTATTTCGAGGTTTTGCTTGTTCGCATGTAATAGATCCCTTGGAGATCTTGCAGGTTGTTCTTGGCACGTAATCAGTCCTGGGATGCTCTTTCAAGGTTTTGCTTGTTCATCTGTAATAGGTCCCTGGGAGATCTTGCAGGTTTTTTTTGGCACGTAATCAGTCCTAGGATGCTCTTTTTAGGTTTTGCTTGTTCGCATGTAATAGGTCCCTAGGAGATCTTGCAGGTTTTGCTTGGCACGTAATCAGAACTGGGATGCTCTTTCAAGGTTTTGCTTGTTTGCATGTAATTAGTCCTGGGAGATCTTGCATGTTGAGTAGTAGCTTGTAATCAGTCCTGGGATGCTCTTTTTAGGTTTTGCAGATGCACATAATCAATCCTGATATTCCACCGGATGGGCCTCTCACAGAGATGATGAAGACCTACATGGAGGCTAGGCCTACATCCAACATGAAAAAGGGTTGGCTCTGTAGAACTTCCTATGATGAAAAGAATTGAGATATAGCACCGGTGATCGAGATGATGAGTACATCAGTAGTGACGATGGTGCTCCAAGATTGAAGACTTGTGCCTATATGTATTGATGACCTATGTCAAGAGAATACCTTCCTAGTTAAGAGGGCGTGTTGATGTAATTGTAACTTCGGAAGATATTCACTTGTATATTGTGAGTATTACATTTGTACTTTATTGTATCCTCGACGGAGATGTCTTATTCCTCCAATCGGAAGTGTCGTCATTTGTATTTGCAAGTGTCGCAAGTTTTATTGTAAGTGTCGTAACTTATATTTGATGGGTTATTAGACCACTTTAGAGGGGTCGGCCTATTATGAGTTAAGTGGAAGGGTTATTAGACTCCCCTAAGCGATCATCCCAGTTAGGGTAAAAGGAAGGTCAAGTTAAAGTATAAATAGAGTGGTTGCACCACTCTATTTGCTCATTCACTCACACATCCAACTCGCATAGTTGAGAGAGAGGAGTGTGAACAAGTGGAGGAGTAGCTGCTGGAGACATCTATCTTTCGGGTTTTCATCTGTGTGATCTTTGTATTGGTGCTTATTCTATCTCTGAGGAAGTTGCGGGGTTTTTCACCTTTATGGTTTTCCCCTGTGAAATGCTTTGTGTCTCTTGTCTCTTGTGTTTGATATGTTGTACATGTTGTTCTCTCAGTTAAGATCCTAGATAATATTTGAATGAAATTATCAAAATTCTAACAGAAACCAATAATCCACGTAATGTCGAATATGGACAACAACCAATCGAATATCATGCTTCGAATCCTGGTAATGAATTTATTCATATGCTACAATTTTATATATAGCATTGCAGATGGTCACTGAACATTAATTGTACTTCTCCATGTTTCAACTGCATAGCATGTAGAAGGTCACACTGTACAGGTTGAGCCTAGACAGGAATATGAAGAACATGATGTGGCCACAATAGGTAAAAAAACACCTTTTTAAATTTTTTTTTAAATGAAATACTTGTCATTATAATAATATATCAATGTAACATTTTCACATTATTGCAGCAAATCCATACCCCTTGCTGCAAAATCCACATCGTAAGTAATCTACTAGGAAGACATCACAGCAAGTTGATGAAGCAACAAGAACTAAACAACAAGTTCTAGAAGATGAGTTTCTTGTTGATTTTGTAAAGAGAAAAAAAATTAGAAAGAAGTGAATGAAGAAATATTGTGTAATTATTTTTTATAATATAGTCATGCATGATTTTTTTCCTACTGAATGAATGAATTGTTTAATGAATGTTAGCTTTTATTGAATGAATGGTAAATGTTTGTTTATGATGAAATCTTCATGTTTGCACGTAATTTTTTTTTTCAAGTACATGCATTGGGTATGGGGAATTGAGAGTGATGTGAGGGGGGGGGAGGGGCCATAAGAGCTTCCACCTTCATGTGGTTGGCCCTGTTCAATAGAGAATATTAAATTATTCTCGAAACAAAGAGGATCTCAATGAATGGATACGGTAGTGTCTTTCTACAACCCACTCGCGTGTCATCTAAATTTTGACAATTTCTTGGGGCTTGTTATCAAACTAAAGCATCTTATCCTACTTTCCAATCCTCTGACAAGGTAAGGAATTATTCATTTCTCACTTACTTATAACAGTTCAAGAAAAATTAAAATCAAATGAACGTACGCACCAACTATATAAACCTAAGCAAGCAATTCTTACATAGTGATATTGTCACATAGAATTCATTGAAATCAAGTTCCACAAACCTATTTATGTTCAAGATCCATTTTCATTTGCAAGACATAGTGGATCCTACATATCTCTGCACATCTTATCTCTTGCCACACAATTGTTAGAATGTCCTTGTATATTCATGACAGTGCTAGAGCTCATGTCAACCTGCAACCTTCCTTGGTGGTCTGCATCTCTGACTACCCACCATGCTCTCTGGCCACACCAAAGGATCTATAGCAATATAGAGCCAACACCATCAAGTCCAATTTTGTTATTTCACTAAGCATGCCTCACACAAGCTCTATAAGCAAATAGCTCCAAGTATCCTCTAGGGTTTCTTTGTCACATGCCCTAGGATCTATGCCCATCTCACAAAAGGACTCAAACATTAACACTTCAAGTATCCTCTAATATTTTCCCCCAAAACCCTGGTTCCTTCCTTGCTTGCATAAAATACAAGTACAAAGTCTCAAAAAAAATGAATCTTCGAGATACAAATGATGTAATGAACTCACAGATGGCATAAGGAAAGATGAGGTTCAAAATCAAATAGGTAAGGAAATCAAGATATGGAATACTTATGATAGTTTGAGCAAGGGTAAAATCAAATGAAATTAAGCATCAACAACAAACAAATAAGCAATCAATTCTTACATAGCGATATTGTAAGATAAAATTCATTGAAATCAAGTTCCACAATCCTATTTATAGGCATACTTGAACAAGAATATCACTAATCAATTCAATGTTTAAAAATAAACCATGGGCATGTAGCTATGGATGACAAAAGATAAGATTGATAAGATAATTTTATCAATGTCCATTGAATCAACACAATAGTAGGTCAATAAACTCTAGGGTTGCAGCTAGGACATAAACCCGAGTTGTGGGCATAAACCAATAGAGAAATGAGTAAGTAATTCCCACACTCTCGTGTATACCATGTTGAGGTTCGTAAGAGACCGCAAGGATGAAATTGAACCAACCAACAAACCCTAATTCCTATAATAAACAAGGAGAAAAACAATGTTAGGGTAGCACAACATTACAACCTAAGAAGTTTATTAGAGATGATGTATGGGTGCACTAGAGGGAGAATCCATAAGTGTGCTAGAGAGAATATGCAAACCAATAACAAGAGAGTTTAGGGTGCTCATAGTCTAAATCACTTGTATTCAAGAGATTAGGAAGTTCACATGGGCACGTGTCCTTGCCCAATTTATGCAGTAAAATTGTGTCATTCTAGGATTTGGGAGGGTTTTAGTTCTAGTTATGGTACATTTCTGGGTTTTAGTTCTAGTTATGGTACATTTCTGGGTTTTAGTTCTAGTTCTGGTACATTTCTGGATAATTCATTGAGTGAACACCTTACTATACTTGTTGTATTACAATGCTAGAATGTAATATTTGCATTTCTTATTTATAATGGAACTAGGATGAACAAAATTTATTACATATGTTAGATTTCATCTAATTTTTTCTACAAGCTAAGGCAATAAATGAATTGGTGATGTTTTTTAATTCACAAGTTTGTTAGCAAAATAATGTAGTCTTTATAGTTTTGGAATATTTGTTCTATCTCTTATCTTCATTTTGCATGGTACTAATAATATTTGTAATATGATTCAGCTGTGAGGGACCCTGCATGAGGTCTTTCCATCCAAATAGAGAATCTGGAGAGGATTCCAACTATAAATCTCTAGGTTTAACAAAAGCGCAAGGGTAAGTTCAAGATGCCACCACTTCTTGTAAACGAGATGCTAGTTTTTGAGCTTTACCAATTCATGTTATTATCTTGATTTACCATGATTACTCATATTTGGTGCAGGATATACAAAACTTTTATTGCCTAAGTTGTAATCATAAGAAGCATCATTACAACTTGATAAAATGGTATGCTATTTAAAGTAACACGTTGTCTTATGGACATGAGTATATTCATGTGAACATATATAATATATATTGACATGGTGTATGGAAGGTCCCATATATAGCTTCATCCTTGGGGGGTGTCAAGATTGGCGCAAATGGTCATATTACCTGTTTGATTGGGTCACTATACAACTTACAAAACTTAATGATCAACGTGATGTTGTACAACTTTTGAAACGGACATCCCTTACTCTACGGGTATGACATATTGTAGCTGTCCATATTTTTCAGTAATCATTGTCTTTGGAATATTTCATTGAAAATGACATGGATATTAGGACAATTCATACTAGTGATGGTATTATCTATAATTGTTAAATTAGAACACATACTATTTTTCTTTTTTCAAACTAGTTTCCTAGCTATTATAGTTTTTATCACTTGATTCTTATATATTAGATCTTTCATTTTTGACAATATCTTAGATATGAGATCGCATTTGCACTCACACTTTGTACTATAAAATTGTACGTTATTTTTGTCCCGTGGAATTAATTCTATGGTCATTTATTGGGAGAGTAAAAGAGTTCAAAAGCACATAGCTCATGATCCATAGAACAACATAAACATATGCTCCTAATGATAATAATTGTCTTTTTTTATTGTCTTGATTTCCAAACTGATGACCACATCTCCGTTTTCACTAGTATTCCTATTATTTCATAATATTCCCTTCTTATGTGATTATATTTTGACTAATAATGTCTTCGACTAGGTGACAAGGATTATTCCTCTAGATGCAAGTAATCCATATGATCTGTTGGGATTGAATAGAGGTGCATCAACTGAGAGCGTGAAGGAAAGGTAATTATTTTAACTTATCTTAAAGTATTTGGATATTAATTAACATAGTATCTATGTATATTTGAATGAATCAGTATTCTAAACAATAATGCATTATATTTGTTTAGACTGTGAATTGTATAAATAAGGAAAGCAACATTAAATTTGGAAACAAGCAATGTTTCCTATAATGCAAGGAGTTCCTACAAAGAGGACCAAGTTTTCATGAAGTTTATTTTTTTAAGATTTATAGATCACTAAATTACTTCCCTTTCCAATTGGTGTATTGGTCAAAATGCAATGGATCCTTTTTATTTCGCATTCATCATTGGTTCTAAGCTTGGATAATCACACACTAGCTCAATTCTTATGACATCTTATGTAGTAGAATGCAGTTTCAAAACAATAATTTACCCAAGAATGGACCAAGTAACACATCATAAATTGAACAATCTCCTAGCATAGAAAGAAGCTTGATCCGTAGAATTCTACCTTGCAAGGGACATCTGTATTGGAAAAGTCCTATTTCCTAGTAAGAAGCATCTTGGCTTTCAAAATTTATTTCAAATGTATTTAGTAACAGAATTTATTGCTTGGTCCAAGGATTAGGCATTGCTTAATTGGGTTTTTCATGTAATTAACCAACTTGTTGCTTTGATAGTTGGACACTAACCCCATAGGGATGGGGTTTATACCATAGGACCTCTTTACGAGAATTTTTTTTTTATCACAACTATAAGTAGGATTATCAAAGGATGATTTATGTGCTTGTGAAGAGTTTGCGTTTTGTTGTGCTTGTTTATATTTTAGTTTAAAGATCTAACTTAATTGAATTAAAGTGAAAACACTAACAATAATCCACTTCACGTGCCCATGATTGCGCTTTGTTTGCAACTCTTGAATAAATAGCCTTGAAACAGTGACTCGTGAACAACCAATCATCCATAATATCATCAAAATTCCCTTCAAGCAAATTTTCCAAGCACTCTAAATTATCAGGAAATCATTTCCCTAGTTACCCCTACAATATTTGGGGTAACACACCTCGTTGTTCATAGTATTACTAAGCCTCCAATTATATTCCAAGTCTTTCCTTCCTTCAATGTCATGGATTCCACCCCTTTCTCCCTCCACCCCACACTTGCTTACCCTATAAGTAATTTATTAATAAAATGATTGAAATGAAATTAGCATGTAGAACCTACTTCCCCTACAAGTAATTTTTTAATAAAATGATTGAAAGTAAATTAGCACCTAGAACCTTATTTCAATTTGTTGCATCAAATAATATCTAGCAAAAATTCGATGACAATAATCACATGCAAGGGTTTACATTCAATGGTTTGTATGTACTATCAAATGACATCTAGATTGGATAGGTAAGAATGGGTAACTAGGTTCATCGCTAATATAGACTATCTTTAAATTATGAAAAGCTAGTGGACTAAGGACAAATAATTTAGGGCAAGGCATAGAGGTGTTTATCCCATCTCACATCTCATATTTTCTTATATCTATGCAGTGGCACTAGTTAGCAGGTCATATGGTGAAAATATGTTGTATAGTTCAAGAAGCATGGATCCCATTCATATATTAGGTAGCTAAAGTGGGCCAACTTTTTAAATTGGTTAAATATTTTATCTACCACCTTAAATGATGCTATCTCTATGGACAATAGATTCTACTCCAGCTAGTCCCCTGGTTTTTTATATGCTATATTTCATAGTGTATATTGTTTGTGTAGCTAATCACTTCCAAGGTATGGGTCGGAAATGACAACCATAAGGAAAACCCATTCATGTTTATTTCCAAGTCCCATGGGAACACGAGTATATGAGTGAGCTTATAGGGATATGTGCTAATTTTATCACTCCCCTATACACTTTGGTGTTCTATAAGCAAATTACCTATGTGATATAGAAGGAAGTGCAAGTAATCAGTACAATGGATGATATGATGGAGTCATACACTTATATTAAAATATATGGAGCATTAAAGACTCCACATTTTCTACCAAATTCCATCCCTAATAATCTTGTTATTATTAAGTTTTCCTATTAGAATTTTGTGCATGGACTTGCAACATTAATGATAAGAGATAAGAAAGCACCATGTCCTTCATTACATTGTCCATAGGATCCTACAATATTTGTACCACCAAATAAATAGTAGCAAAAGAAAAGACATTAACGACATATCATTTGAATGAAGAAAGATTAGGAGGCACGATCCCTTAGGCATGACTATGCATCACTATTGGTTTTTCAGGTACAATTGGCCCTGTCAAAAAGAAACTTGGATAGATGGAAATTTTTTTAAAAGAGGGAGGTATTATGAAGATGGTATGATGATAATGAGCCAGGTGTAGAAGGACAAACAAAGAAGAAAAAAGACTAACCAAGAGGCCAAAGACAAAGAAATTGAATAGGAATGAAATTGTAAAGAAGAATAAGATGTAGTGGCGGTAGCTAAGGTTGAGCATGACAAATAACAAGAAAATAAAAGAGAAGAAGAACAAGAAAACAAAAGGAAACAATCAAATATCATAGAGTTAGAGCTGCATGGGCCAAGTGTCCCAATTTGAATTAGTATGATAAAATTACAATCAATGACGGGGTTCCATCTCACAATAAAGCTAAAGATCTCATAAGATCAATAATTTGTTGTAAGCATTGAGGTCCGAGTTATTAAAGACACAGATGATAATCCCTTAGCTGCAATGTTAGTATGAGTATCCCTTTTCCAAGCTACATAAACCAAAGTGACTAGAGTGATGAAGGAATTGCGGGAAGCAAGGAAGAGAATAGAGATGATGGAGCATCAAGTGAAATACTACCAAAATGAGATATCCATCTTGATAGAGTTTAAATCTCATTTCATGGAAGTGAAAAATGAATTAAGTGCAACACAAATGATCTTATATGAGAAATTGTTCGACTTACAAGAACAAGGATTTCAACTCCACTAGTTTTTTGAGAAGGTGAAGGTGAAGAAAGATCAACAAGAAGGCACTAAGATTGGTTTTGAGAAGCTAAGAAAATGGAAATATGATGAGAAGGATGCTCATGATACTTTCCACAAATGAGTAAAACGGAAATTGAATACACAATAATAGCACTAGTGAATTGGAACCTTGAACAAACATATGCAACTATGTAGGGTAGTTGAAAGTGTGATCCATAGGACACCTGGACAGTTTCCTGTGTAGCAAATTATACATAGAACTAGTATTTTTTTTTTAAATTCCCCATAGTTGTTAGATATCCGACGACCCTTCCAACGATTCCGACGACCATGCCACACCACCGACGACAAAGGTTGTCAGACTTTTTTTTTTTTGTGGGTATATGCGTTGGATATTCTGACGACCATGCCATACCACCGACGACAAATGTTGTCGGTTTTTTTTTTTGTGGGTATATGCATCGGATATTCCGACGACCATGCCATACCACCGATGGCGAATGTCGTCGGACTGTTTCATTTTTTTGTGGGTATATGCGTTGGATATCCAATGGTCACGTGGTCGGATATCCAACCTGCTGTAGTATAATTGGGGTCGGATATCCGACGTCCTTGTGGTCGGATATTAGACGTTCAAGAAAGAAACAGTGGTCAGATATCCGATGTGTATATTAATATATTTGTGTTCGAATATTCAACAATGAATTGTCGGATATCCGATGAGACCGTATTGCTATTGGATATCTGTCGAAGTTCAACCGACATTTAAAAAATGAGAGGCTTGTCGAATCGTGGACAGCTTCATGTCGAAAATTGGACTTATATGCCATTGGATTTTGGGTTCATATTTTCATGTGTGATATATAGAAAATACTGTCTTTTCCAAAACATCAGATTGCTTTCGGCACCCCAAGTGTTAGATAAGAGAGAATACTGAGCAATAGAGAATTATATAGATCAACTGCATCAACTTGCCATGTTCCCAACACATTAATTATAATCAAGAATAATATCCTGCATAAAGAGATTCAAGCGTGTTTCCTTCAAGGGAGAAGAGGATTCACTTCACATTGCATTCATCAATCCCTTATAACATATTTATATATTCTTCTCATGCATTGGCTTCTATTTTTATCTTCTAACTTCATGATGAACTCACCCTCAAACTGGATGTATAAATATTGCATGAAGAAGTGCACCCCGCTTCTCATGTAGTGCTTTATCTCACTAAACTGTCTCTTAGGATGAAATCGTCTCTTAACTGAAAGCTTGCCCACTTAGTTAGGTGACTGACTTTAGAGTTGTCATGCAAGTGTCTCAACTCAAGTGTCGTCTTTTATTTTAACATAAGTTTCATCATGCAATAACACTTAATTAACTAGATCTTCTTTGTTATCACTTAGTTAACTCTCTTTAACTAATTAATTATGATAACATCACTGTAGTGATCAATTCGAGATCTCCCTTTATTTACCGAAGTGTCGTCTTTTAGTTTAACTAAAGTGAAAACACTTTAGTTAACTAGTCCTTACTTAACATTTGGTTAACTATTTAAACTTAACTTATGGCGATTGATTTACTTGTAGTGACCACTATGAATTCTTTAGTTAGCTGAGGCATACAATGTGGCTTTAACTGAATCTTGACATCTCGAGTTCACTTAGTCATCTCATTAGGAATTCATATTCTCTTTTTCTCTATGCATTTATATTTATCTCTTATCTTTATTGCATGGTCAATATGTGTTAACTTTAATTATCTATCATATCATATTATACTCAGACGATTTGTCAGATGTTGTGATCATATTATATTACTCTCAGACCAAATGACCATATGCTAAAGTAATTCACTCTAGAGGTGGCCGGTCTCTAAAGGAGACTTAATAGAAACCGGTGACCATGGTTAGTAATATATCACACACCATTAATGCTTCAACATGCAAAGCATCTATCTCTATAACTGGAGGTCCATAGTAGAATCATCTACCTTTATAACTGGAGGTCCATCCCTTGGATATCTTTATACGGAAGGTTCACATGAGAATCATGACTTGACACACAAGTCCGGAGCCATGTCCAACAAGACTTTACAACATCATTACTTTGATCAATTACGTCTATACGAGAGGAATAACCTTTACATGGAAGGCAATCAAAGTGCTCACCTCTATACAGGACGATCAATCTTGGCTGCAAAAGATTGGTTTGGATAATGTCTCCTAATGTTGTACATTTAACAGCTTCTGCCTCATATGGATTAAACCAACATAGATCCATCTTAAACCCATATCTATCAAGCATCGAGAGGGATCCAATTTCTTGAGGTGTATTTCTTTTTTTAAATTTAAACTCAATAAATTTGATCTCTCTTGATTGATAGATCCTGCTTTAAGTTTTAAGTTTTTATTTTATAAACGAACATCTATTTTTTAATTACTTTTCATAATATTTTATTTTATGAACCAACATGGATTTTTTTTAAATAATTTCCATAATTTTTTATTTTATGAGCCGACATGAATTTTTTAAATACTTTCCATAATTTTTTATTTTATGAGCCAACATGAATTTTTTTAATTATTTTGTTACATCACAAACGTTACAACATCTCCCCCATATTGGGCTGTAGAGCACCTCGTTTCACTCGGTGCAATTACCATGTGACTCTTAGTATTCATTTGTCTCTTTCTTCGAAGGTTTGTATTAATTTTTTTTCTTAAAAATAAGCATGTGCTTGATCATCCTTCCCTGGCCCTACAACTTCTAGTCCCTTAGCTTTGATTTCCTATCATAAAAAAAATCCCTCCCTATGTCCATTGTCAAGACAACTAAAGCTTATGGAAATGGACTTGTCTCACCCTTGGAATCGACAAATGACTCTTGATAGTGTTAGTCTCAAAATATATGCTATCTTGCACATTCTTGAAACCTCAAGGTTACTAGTTTAACTAGATCAACGTACCCCACTTGGTGGCTCAAAAATGGAAGATCATGGTTCTTTGGGTGCACATTAACTTCAACAAAGCAATATCCTCCACCTTCTTTTGCAAAAAACTTTCTTGGTTTCAGTGTGGACAATGTAAAAAGAATAGCATATGCCAATAGCTTTAGCAACCAAAATCTTGTCCAAAACCATGCTTCTTTCACATCATTGCTTTCACAATAGCTTTTAAATGTTCATGGCATTGTAGAAGTAACAATGTCAAGAAATGGCCCACGAGGGGTAGAGCAATTGGCAACGATTAATTGAGTTGAGAAGTTGTAAATGGAAGGTCACAAGTTCAAAACCTTGTGGGTACTTACCAAAATAAAATAAAAACAGTGTCAAGAAATGAATATCAAGTTCATCTATTACATACATTTGCAAGTAACTTTGATAAACAATATAAAATAGTTAAAGCTATAGCATGGAATTATCGGGAAGTTTTTAAAGTTACAAAAAATTTACCATGTTTCTTTTTTATCTTTGTAAATATTTAATAATGAGATTAAAACTAAATCTGTATTACAAAAATTTATAATTAAGAAAATTCAGGTAGGTTTATTAAAAAAAATTAAAATCAAATTAAAAAAAAAAAAAAATTTGGTTCATAAAATAAAAAATTAAAACCATATAAAAAATAACTAAAAAAATGTGTTCTCTCATAAAATAAAAAAATTAAAAGTAGCATAGATCCATCTTAAACCAGGATCTATAAGTGGGATCCAATGTATTGAAGAAATTGGATCCCTCTCCATATTTAGTAGACCCCTCTAGAAATCTATACTGATATATATACAAGCAACAAAAAAAACTTTCACCTAATACAAGAACTCAACATTTTTTTCTTTGACTCTGTTACAATTCTACAGTGCCATAAATATTTAAAAGCAATTGTGAAAACAAAGTGTAAAAAAAGCATGGTTTTGGACAAAGCATTCAACCCTGATAAATGCTTCATAGATAACAGGCTAAAATCTTTCAAACTAACCCACAAATACATAACGAATCTTTCAATCTGACGCACATATACATAACTAAAATCTCATTCCCAGATCATGGAAATGAGCGAATTTGAAACTCCAGCATCTCCAAAGCTTAATTTCCTATCATAATAATCTATTGTCTGTGATGAACCAGGAACTATATATTCCAATCTAAAAAGCCGGCCATTTGCAGCTTCTTGAACTTGAAAGCAACAGAAGGACCAAAGTAACCGTATTGGATCACTCTTCAGAAACCTCCTCTGAACCCTCTGCCCATTAGGGAAACGGACACATACCCTACAGATATTGAGCCCTTTATCATCTTGTGGCTCCTCTGGCAGATGAAACAGTGGTTGGCGTCTGACTTCTTGGGTGGATCCAGCACCTGGAACTTGATAGATTTTTTTTTGCTGTTTATTGGGGCGATCCATGGAGCGGTTATCCATATAAGGTATCATTGGATCCGGATCAGCCATGTTTTTACTCTTGACAGATGATGGCTGCTGTACATAAGCAACTGCTGAATCATTTTGCTTGTTCTGAGTTGCTGGTGGAGATGGAAGAGATATTTCAATGAAAGAAGAAATTATGGCCCCACCTTGACCATGATTATGAACACTGAATAACTGGATTGCTTCCTGTAGCTTCCAGTTGCTTGCCTGCAAATACTGCTGTGCCCTGTCTGTGGATTCTCCCACCATTTCGACGAAACAAGCAACGACCATATCCTGCTTATCTTCTATGTTCTTCATTGGAAGGAAGAAATAAGCGAAGATAGAAACACAGGAATAAGCGAAGATTGAAACACAGGAATAGCCAAATAGAGTCGTGGGAAAACAGAAATAAGCGAAGATAGAAACACAGGAATAAGCGAATATAGAAACACAGGAATAGCCAAATACAGTCTTGGGAAAACATAAATAGTTCTTCATTGGAAGGAAGAAATAAGCGAAGATATAAACACAGAAACAAGCAACCATATCATGCTTATCTTCTAAGTTCTTCATTGGAAGGAGAAATAAGCGAAGATAGAAACACAGAAATAGCCAAATACAGTCTTGGGAAAACAGACCCGAAATCCGAAAATGGCCAGATGCAGAGGGACACTACAATTGGGAAAAACGGATGTGATTATGAATCAAGATATGCGGGAGAATGGCAATATAAATATAAATAGTGTATATTGTCATTGATTTTGTATATTGATATTGTAAATAAATGTGTTTTGGTTCATAAAATTGGGTGTTGTTGTTTCTAATAGGATTTAAATTTTTATTGTGATGGGTGTTGTTGTTTCTAGTAGGAAAGGACAACCCACCTTTAGTGATCAGGATAAATATCATTTATGGTATTGGGGAGGTGCTTGAGATTTAAACAATAATGCCAACAACTTGATGTCAACAAGTGCACAAGGGCCACAAGACAACATAGTAACGTTGATATACACATATAAATGGGTTCCATGTGGCATGTCGACATTATGGCATGTGGCGTTTGCAAGGCAAGGGTCTGCTCATGCGTACAATGAATGGGGTAGAGTAGAATTCACATGACCCTAGGTGTAGTATTAACTATATTTATTCTTGTTGCACCACCTTGATAGGTGGCAAATGCTTAAACACTTATTCTTGCACCACCTTGATAGGTGGAAAATGCTTAGTGTTTAAGTTGGGAGGAAACATCTTGTTAAAAATCACAACAATATGTATCTTATTTATCATTGATTGGGATTAGTAGTTGAAAGCAAGGAGTTTCAAATATTTTTAAAGGTTTTAATCTTATCACGGGATTCACCTAATACCTTAAGGTAATTTTAGGGGCACCTTGAGTCTTCCCTTGCCTCAAGCACTAAAATGATGTCAAGAAGCACTTCCTAGTGTCCATTGTTTCAAACTCAAAATCCCAAGTCCAATATGTCACTTTATGGGAATACTCCCCTCAACCAAAACATTCATTGTATAAAAATATCAAAACCATGAAGAAATTAAAACATGGGTTGCTAAAAATTGAGACATGAAACATGGTTATTGCACATTCCCTCTGGGCAAGGGCTTCTTTGAGGGGTATTTTTTAATTCACGTGGGTAATGAATCCATCGTTGAAGGGGGTCCATGGTTTCTTAATTTAGAAATGTAATTTTTGTAGGGTATTGCTTAGGAGCCAATCCCTTATATGAATTCTAGGAGGAGAAACTCATCTCCCTTCCTAATCTTCTTATAAGGATGCCTTATGAAGGTCTTCATAAAGAAGCACTTCAAATCCCATCATTGAGAGTAACATTAACATAATGGTAGCTAATTTATTCAAGCTTAGAACATTGGGTTTAATTTATGGTTTTAGAGAATTATAGCCCTTACTAAAAAATATCATAGCTTATATTACTAAACATTGGAAGTTGAAACACGGTTATATTATGTGTCTCTGTGGTAAAGGTTTCTTTGTGGAAATATTTTCATCCCAAGAGGAGGTGGAATCCATCTTTGAATGAGGTCCATGGTTTCTTACCCCATGTCTAACATATAATTTTATGGAGAGTGGTTTTGATCCCTATGTTGAAATTCTCTCCAAATACATGGTTTGACTGCAGTTGCCTTTCCTCTCTATGAAGTTTTGAAATGATTTTAGTATAAAGACCATTGGAAACAAATTGGCATACTATGCAAGTATGAGAAAATTTAGAAGCGAAACAAGGCTAGTCAACTATATTAGGATTTTCATAATATGTATAGGAGTAAACCCTTGCTTGATAAACTTACCCTAAAAATAATACTCAACATGTTGAAAAAAACGTGTATTAGGAGAACATCCTCTCAAGATATCAATCTTGCCATGAATATTGTCACTTTAAGGCTTAATTTCCATATGAATGGAAGGCACATTCTAACATGGAAACATCATCCACCATGTATACCTCTGCATAGAACCCTTCATGGGAAAGTTGAAACCATAAAATAATGGACCATGGACAATCCCAACCTACCCATTCCTGGTGCCAGATAGCTTTGTAAGAGAGTTTGCATCATTGTTAATGTCTTCCTTCTAACACTAAGCAAGAAAACAACCCAAATTAATAACATATGTATAATATTTTTTTTATTGGGAAGCAACATTATAGTGAATGCCTAATCTTCCTCTTGAATAATGGGGTTATAAGTCTCTTTTAGCCATCTTTTGGCCATTGGCAATAGCTTAGGTAAGTCTATTACCTTACCTTTAGAGGTCGATAAGTAGGTAATTTCCAATACCCTTGCTCAAATATGTGTTTACATTAATTTGAATAGAGGTTTCCTTGATAAAATTGCAGCGGAGAGTAAGAGCCAATGTTGGACACAAGTAGGATTATGAACGCGTCTTTCCATTATACATTTATTTTGATAATGTTTGCTCAAAAGTAAAGGTTTCCTAGGCTTCGAAGAAGAAAAGTAGCAATCCCATCTACTGAAAATACCCCACGGAAAATAACCATTGGGTGGAACCAAAAAAGGTTTTAGAGGAACTTGTGTGAGCATCTTGTACAAATGATTCCACCCCACCCATTAAGGGTTGTGATATAGAAACTGATATGTTGGTGAATTAGGAGTTAATTTTTTTATCACTAGTATTCTCCTAGTTTATCTATGAGAAGGGGATTAAAATATGAATAAGATAACTTGGACTAGGAAAGGGAATCATCCCCTTTGACCCCATTATAGGATGCAAAGCAATTAACATTGTTAAAATATCCAATAGTGTAAAATCAATTTGTTGGTTGGATTTAAATAAGGAAGGGGAATAAGGAAAAGGAAGAAACTTACAAATTTGTATGATTCTCAACAATGGGATTTATAAGTGGGGGATTTATAAGTGGGATACCCTTTATTTGTAGAGAAATCAAACTGGTATGTCATCTTTGGTGGGGAATTGTTTAGAAAATTAATTATATATATGTCAAATGGTTAAAAATTGAATATCTAGATTAGAACTAAGATTTGAAAGTGGAATGGATGATAAATTTATAATGGAAATGACATAATTATTTATGTTTAAAAAAACAAAAGGTAAAACTTCTTGAACAAAACCATATGTGTATATTGTAACCCAATTTTGTAGTTTTTACAGTTGATGGTTATGAAAAGAGTTTAATATATAATGCAAATTAAAAAAATAATAATGTTGCATATGAAACTAATCAAACTCAACCAATTTATACTTCAAGGTTCCATGTTTGCTAGGATTTGAACGTAAGGTTTTGTGAATTTTTATTTTATATTTTTTTTCTTTTTTAAATATTTGAAGAGTTTTCTCATGAACTTGGACATAGAAGTTCTTCCTTATTCAAAATTGAGTGACTTTGGTATAATTCCATACCAGACTATCAATTGCATGGATTTGTTCTCATTCCATATGAGTTAAAGTGGGTATATATAATTCAACACATTTCACATTTTTCAATTATGATAAGGAGAGAGGAGGTGAGGAAATACTATTTGTAAATTGTTGTGGATATTTTACAATGCAACTTGTTACAACAAATTTTTAAATGTTTATGTAAAAATAGAAAAATTAATGAGGTTATATTCTAATGTTCGGTGATTACATTTGATTAAGTTTTATAATTAGAAGCATACCACTTTCTTTATAACATATAATCAACACAATAAGAACAAAATAATACTCGTAAATGTGTATAACAATAAAAATATGAACATAAGAAGTGCCTTATAGAAACCCATGAGGGTGAGAACATTCCCAAGAAGTAAAGATCATTCCTTCCTCTTTTATTCTAATATTTAAATGAAAAATAAAAAGAAACATAATCACTTACGGACACTATGTCCTAAATATGATACTACATGATCACCCCCTTCCTTTACTTCAACTTGTTATCATGCTCCTTTCATATGCTTCACTATGGAACAATAAATCAATACAATAGGAAAAAAGTCCCCTTCTTTCCTAGTGGAAAATATTTCAACATATCTTCATTGTCGTTAATGATAATTTTAGGTTATTTT
Source organism: Larix kaempferi (assembly GCA_027924585.1). Taxonomy (NCBI): domain Eukaryota; kingdom Viridiplantae; phylum Streptophyta; class Pinopsida; order Pinales; family Pinaceae; genus Larix; species Larix kaempferi. The sequence continues at coordinate 4,359,739 of BSBM01000770.1, forward strand.
CATGCCAAAATTATTTATTAGGATTAGGGCTTACACCCTATAATACGTTGATACTAAAATAGTACACATAACTAGATCAACCTGTGTGAGTAATAGATGTTGACATGACACCCACTTGGTGTAACTGTGGTGGTTAGAACATAATGTTGTTCCTCAAGTTGTACCCCTCAAGCTCTAAGGCTTTCTCTTCTTCTCGGGATTTGAATAAATCTTGAATAAGACACAAATGATGCTCTATGAGGGTGTGCAAGGACAAGGAGGGATGTCGAGGATGCACCCTTCTTGCGCCACTTTAGACAATCGATCCAGTCCTTGGGTCAAGGGAGGGTACTGTAATTATGGAGGCAATAATCCCTAGTCTGTCACCCTAAGGTGCCTATAGATTCACTTGAATTTTATTGAATGGATTTTCAACCAACATCTGTGGTGCATGAAATTGATCTCAGTTGTTGAAAGTAACTTTGAATGTTATTTTAAATAGGGAGGAGCAAAGCGATATTGGAAATTAATAATTTAATGAAAAAACACAGCTCGTGCGCCTTAATCATAATTCATTTCTCTGAAAGAAAGAGCTAGTACCATAAACATATTCAATAGTAAAGCATTGATGAGATTTGCATTAAATGCATTCATAACACGTACAAAAAATCACGTGGGAACGGTAATTGTAGATACACAAAATAAAGCAATGAAATAAAAGCATTCATCCATAGAGAGAAAAGTCAACAACATGCATGATACCGAATTTCCTTAAGTACCAGTGGAAAATCGCCCTGGTCCTAGCCTCAAAATAAGAGCAATATCATTAGCAACAATAATTACAATAAGGGGGACCCATTGATCTCATGCCTAAGACTATTGTCTTTCTCTATGAAAAGAATTATTTTGATTTCATTATGATGAAGAAAGAGATGAAGGAGAAAAGGAGAACTAATATTACATATCCCTGTGCAATTATCTCAAAAATTTCGATATCCTTTTGGATATACAATAATGAGCATCCTCTGTCTTTGCTTTCATTATTCCTTTTATATCGCTTTTACCTGAATGTTGACTTTTACCTTTGTGAGTAATGTTTGGTGCAATGTCATGTTGAAATGATAATATACCAATTATTGAGCTAGCATTATTCAAATTAACACCTTTGCTGGTCAAAATTTAACATATCTTGGTTTCGCGGGCCCACTTCATTTTATCTCTTATGCTTCCTTGAGGTATCACCATGAGGATCTTGAGAAGATGTTACTACTTTCTATGTCATCTATACACGTTTCCTCTTCCCTATGAAGTTTCTTAAGGTCTACATAGTATCCATCCTTGGGGAGATAAACTTTCCCTCCTTTTAAAATTCTAACTGACTTGTCTAACTCTGATTGGGGGGTGTAATCAAATTCTCCCAAATTTTAGGTCAAATCTCCCAACAATGCTGCAACTTTAATAGATGGATTTAGTTGGTTCAACATTTCACTAAGTGTTGGGATAGTTGATTTATCAGGCACCAAAAGGAGTCCAGGCATGGAGTTTTGTATTAGCTTGAGGTGTACTGTTGCATAATATAATTTGAGATTTGTATCCCATGGGAATGGGAGACCATTTTGAACCATGACGTCAATTGTTTTGAAGAAGTAGAATAGCAATGCTTTGTACTCCTTCACTTTAATCTTAATAATTTCTATGCTAGTGAATTTTCTTATACAACTTTATATATCCATATGGGAAGATGTTCTTGTTGGTTGTGGAGCATGATCTTCCCGATTCAAAGATGTTGCTATTTTCAACCATGTTTGTACCATAGTTTTATATGATGTGTAGGTGGACTATACAGTCACCCCAACAAGGGGTGTGGGGGGGCATTGGACCCCCATGGGGGTCCGGGGTCCAGTGGGCCCCCAAAATAATTTTTTGGGGTTGTTTTGTTGGCCAACAATTTACAGGCCCATGGTATTAGGTAGCCCGTGGTATTTTCCCATGGTAATTCCCCTTTAAAAGGAAGACATTGTAATACAACTATGTAATGTATTGTAGTATTGTAAATATATTTGTGATTGTGTAAGAGAGACCATGAGAGAGTGAAGAGGAAGTTGTAGTGGATGTGCTACAGGTTGTATCCTTCAGTTGTTGGATTGTATAATAATAAAAAGGGCTGAAAATTTCTTCGTGGGCGTAGCCCAGATTGGGTGAACCACGTATATTGGTGTCTCTCTTGTATTATGTTTATGTGATTTATATTTGCATCGTGTTTAAGTTATTGCTCTGCAATCCTATTTTTGTAACAATTGGTATCAGAGCCAAATGTATATTTGTCAGATAAACTCGTAGGAAAGAAGGGTTCCTAGTTTGAGTGGGAGAAATGGTGGAAGAAGGAAAGTTTAAGGTCGAGAAATTTAACGGTCAAAACTACAAGTTGTGGAAGATGCAAATGGAGGACTATCTGTATACAAATGATCTATTCTTACCGTTGGGTGTAGAAGAAAAACAACCGACGACTATGAAGTATGAAGAATGGGAGGTTCTTGATAGAAAGGCACGGGGAACAATACAGTTGTTCCTGGATTTTTTGGTGGCTTTCAATATCTCAAAAGAAAATACAACAGAGGGTCTGATGAGCACATTAAGTAAACTGTATGAAAAACCCTCGGCCTCCAACAAGGTATTTCTAATGAAGAATTTATTTAATATGAAGATGTCATAAAGTGGATCTGTTGCTGATCATTTAAATGAATTTAATATGATTACAAACCAACTAAGTTTTGTAAAAGTGAACTTTGATGATGAGGTTAGGGCTCTTCTAATCTTGTGTTCATTTCCAGAAAGATGGAACGGCTCGGTCGTTGTTGTAAGTAACTCTATCTCTAGTTCAAACACTTTGAAATTTGATGATGTTGTTGGTGTTATTCTTAACGAGGAAATGCGAAGGAAAAGCAAAGGTGAGACATCAGGTAATGCATTGACCATGGAGAGCAGGGGAAGAAAAAGGGAGAGAGGAAAGAGCCCAGGTAATTGTAACAAGTCTAGGAAGGGAAGATCTAATTCCATACTGTGAAAAATAAAGTGTTGGAACTATGGAAAGTAAAGACATATGAAGAAAGACTACAGATCTCTAAAGAAGAAAGTAGATGGAAAGCAGGAGACTACTCAGGAAGCAAATGTAGCAGGTGATGTGTTACAAGATGCTTTGATTCTTGAATTAGATAATACTAGTGATTACTGGGTAGTATATTCAGGGGCTTCATTTCATGCTACAACCCATAGGAAATTCTTTCATGATTATGTTCCGGGTGATTTTGGACATGTTTTATTGGGTGATGATGAACCATGTAAAATTGTTGGAATGGGTAAGGTACGAATAACGTTAAAAAATGGAGGTGAATGGCTGCTGAAAGATGTAAGGCATATTCCTACTATGAAAATAAAATTTATCTCAATAGGGAAGTTGGGAGATGGTGGTTGTTTATTTGTGTTTGGAGAAACGTGGTGGAATATCACTAAAGGATCGATGGTGATAGCAAAAAGTGACAAGATAGGTACGTTGTATTTATGTCATCATAATACTGATTGTTCTATCTCTTTAGATTCCACAGGAACATATACAACATTGTGGCATCATAGGCTTTGCCACATGAGTGAGAAGGGGATGCAGATTCTCCACTCAAGGAAGTTGCTACCAGATCTAAAGCAGGTAAGTTTGGAATTTTGTGACAACTATGTTTATGGAAAAAAAAGAGAGTCATATTTATCTGGGTTGGGAAACAGAAGAAGAGTGAAAAGTTAGAGCTTGTGCATACATATCTATGGGGACCATATCAGGTACAATATCTAGGTGGATCTCATTATTATGTCACTTTTATTGATGATGCAACTAGAAAAACTTGGGTTTATTGCATTAGACAGAAATATGATGTGTTTTCTACTTTTAAGAAGTTGAAAGCTTTGGTTGAGAATGAGACAGGAAAGAGTTTGAAGTGTCTCAAATATATAATGGAGGTGAATAGCGTGGCAAGGATTTTTATAGTTATTATTCATACCAAGGAATTTGTAGAGAGAAGACATTCCTAGGAACACCACAAGAAAATGGTGCGTCAGAAAGGATGAATAGAACAATCATGGAGCGTGCAAGGTGTATGAGATTGCTTGCAGGGTTTCCCCTATAGTTTTGGAAGATGTTGTAGATATTATTGTTTGCTTAATAAACATAGGGCCTTCAAGTGATTTGGATGGTGGGATTCCAGAGGAGGCATGGATAGGTAAAAAAGTAAACTACTCATTTCTGAGAACTTTTGGTTGTGAGGAATTTGTCCATATTGATAAAGAACATAGAACAAATCTTGAGGTTAAATCCAATAAGTGTACCTTTATTGGATATGGGGTTGATGATTTTGGTTATTGCTTATGGGATTATGAAAATAAAAAAATCATTAGGAGTAGAGATGTGGTATTCAATGAAAAGGTCATGTATAAATATCGGTTGTAGGGAAAGAAACATGAAAGGAAAACACATAGTACACTGTACTTGATGAAATCAAAGAAAATGAAGTTCCAAAGGTGCCAGAAAATCAAGAACAACAATAGGTACCTCAAACTCCTACAAGTGTTAGAATATCTACCAAGTTAACTAGACCCCCTGAACGATACTCTCCCTTAATGTATTACTTATTGTTGACTGAATCTGGTGAACCAGAATGTTATGAAGAAGCAATGCAGGTGGAAACTAGAAAGAAGTGGTAGAAATGCATGAATGAGGATATGTAATCATTGGTAAGAAACTGGACTTGGGATTTGGTTCAATTTACAGGTTGAAGCAAGAAGACGGAGGAAATAAGTGGTACTAGGCCATACTTTTTGTAAAGGGGTTTGCACAAAATAAATGTATAGATTTTGATGAAATATTTTCTCCTGTCATTAAAATGACTTCAATTAGAACTATTTTAAGTCTAGTGGTGGTATAAGATTTGCATCTTGAATAGTTAGATGTAAAAAACAACCTTTCAACATGGGGATTTGGAGGAAGATATTTATATGCAATAGCCACAGGGGTATGAGGTAAAAGGGAAGCATAATTTGGTATGCAGGTTGAAGAAGAGATTGTATGGCCTAAAGTAAGCTCCAAGGCAGTGGTATTTGAAATTTGAGAGGCTTATGACATAAAAAGGTTATAGTAGATTCCATTCTGACCACTGTGTTTATTTCAAGAGGCTAGATAATGGAAGATATATTATCTTGTTATTGTATGTGGATGTCATGCTGGTTGCAGGGTCTAACATGCAGGATATAAATGCACTCAAAAGCAAGTTATCTAATTCATTTGTGATGAAGGATTTGGGTGCTGCAAATAAAATCCTTGGTATAAGAATAACAAGAGACAGGAAAAATCGCAAATTGACATTGTCTTAGGGTGAGTACATAGAAAAGGTGTTGGAGATGTTTAGAATGCAAAATGAAAAACCAATTAGTACACCTTTGTCCAACCATTTCGAACTAAGTAAGGAGATGTGTCCCAAGACAGAGGAAGATATAGACTACATGTCCAAGGTTCCCTATTCATCAGCAATTGGAAGCTTGATGTATGCCATGGTGTGCACAACACCATATATTGCACATGCAGTGGGAGTTGTGAGTAGGTATATGAAAAATCTAGGTAAAGAACATTGGAAGGAAGTACAATGGATTCTCAGGTATTTGAGAGGTACTACTACTTGTGCATTATGTTTTGGAGGTTCGAACACTGTTCTACAGGGATATGATGATGCAGATATGGTAGGTGATAAAGATAGCAGGAGGAGCACCATAAGGTATGTCTTTACTGTAGGTGGAACAACGATAAGTTATATTTCAAAATTGCAAAAGGTTTTTGCACTTTCAACAATGGAAGCAAAGTATGTTGCTGCTACAGAGGCTAGTAAAGATATGATTTGGTTACAGAGGTTCATGCAGGAATTGGGTAAGAAGCAGGATAATAGAATGGCGTTGATTACAACTCTCTTGGTTTGATGTTGATGCTTCAGGAGCCTTATGATTCACTTTGGGTCACTTATTCTCAAGCATATCAAGTCTCTTTTGGACCTGGCACCCTAGTTGGTTCGAAGATCAAGTCTGAAGAGCAGCCTTCGCTCTACTATCAGTGTTACTTAGTTGTTCTACATGTGTTATACCTCTATATTCCACAGTGTCGCATCTCCACCACAAACAGAGTTGACGACACTTCCCCTGCTGTTTGAACCACCCAGAAGATGAATGAATCTTGAAGGTAAATCTACCCTGACCCAGCTGAGACTTTATTTGACTTTATTTACTTACACTACTGCGCCTTGCTAATTTATCAGAGCGCGGTACTCCACACTACAGCGCTATGATGTTTCCACAGAACGCGGTAGTACCGCGTTGTGCTAAGACTACAGAGCGCGGTACTCTTTTATTAGCCTTTTTTCCATGGCTTGTGGGATTTTGGATTTTCAAAGATAATGGAAGATTGGGGTCCCTGATTCGATCCCAACTCACTTTCTATGTTTAGAAACCCTGATCCACTTATCTCTCCCTAGATCCACCTATCTCTCTTGTTGGTTAACCTACCATACACTATAAAAGAGAGGCATTCCATGGGGAAGGGGGAGGACTCTTGAAGTACCAAACTTATGATCTTGCAGCATTGTGGAGATAGCTAGAGGAGAAGACACTTGGAGCTGAAGGATTGGCTTGGACATCAAGCAACCTATGTAAGCATTCTTCAAGTTGTAATAAGATAACTTGTCTTGTCTTTTCCATTTCATGTGTTTTAGTATAAGTTCTTAGCATGAAATGTATCTAATCTGGATTTGAATCTGACATTTACATTCAAGGTATTTGGAAGTTTGCATGTTTGTTCTTTGAGTGATCTTAACAGGTTCTACATCAGAGCTTTGGATCAAGAGTTGGAAGTGGGACAAACGTTAGTTGAAAGGTGTGTCTCATCTCTCATCGTATCTAAATACATTTAATCTTGCTGTAAAAGTTAATTCAGGAATTTCAAGGTAGCATTTGTTTCGACTTGTTTCTTGCTTTAGAGTTAGTTTAAAGTCTGCTTTAAAGTTAAGAGAGTTTTGACTTATCCGTAGGACAAAATTCTACATAACAAGAATGGCGACTCCACTGGTTTTGATTATTGCTTGATTGATTCAGTTCACTATCACTCATCTGCTGATTGTGATTTGTTTTATTACACTTCAAACCAGTTTGAATCTTGGTCCTTTTTTACCTTTATTCACCCCTCCTCGCTATATTTTTCTCCCTGTTTGATCACTGAGTCCCCTGGGTTAGCAACAACCCTGAAAACTTCATCTTCTTTTCTCAAGTTGCGCTTTTTCCTTACCTTGCCACAGTACCGCGCCCTCTGAACTGCCTCCAGCGCGGTAGTACCGCGTTCTCTGCCTTAGAACCAGAGCGGTACTGTCACAGTGCCGCGCTCTAGTCAGACCTTGACCCGCGGTAGTGTCTGCAAAATTTTAAATTTGTTATACTTGCTTGGTTTCCTGAGTCTCTCTCTGCCTTAGGTAGTCTTTGTTGTTGCCTGTCAACATCCTGATTATTTTACAGTCTGTGTGATCTGATTATTTCCTAGTTTATGAGATTGATTGTTGATTGAATTAGTGGCATTTTTGACATATTGGTCATTTTCCCAGTTTAATTACATTGGCTTGATTTTTTCACCCCAACCAACTCAACACTACTGTTCTCTGTTACTGAATCCTGTAGCTTTTACAGTCACATTATTTTTATCATTCTCAGTAATTAAAAAGATCATTATTTGAGAACAATTTTGTTGTTTATATTGAAAAAGTCTACCAGCATTATCTTGCATTAGGAAATGAATCATTGATTTTGCCACAAAAAATTCTCATAGTTGAAGCATTGTAGATTGTAGGATCAGTGCATTAAAAGGAGTGTTTATTTCAATTTGGCTTGTTTACAAAAAGAAAAGAAAAATCTTTTACTTTGATTGCTTGTGAAAAATTTCATGCATATTTGATCGAAGAAACTCTATCTTTCCCTTAGCTAGATTTCATTGAAGACAAAGGCTCATTTTTTATTCATTCTCATTTGCATGGTTTGAGTCGTCATAACACCATCAAGTTTCACGTCCACTACCTGATTGAGTAAGACAGCCACTAAAATTAATCACCCTAATTAAACCAACTTTAACCTCACTTGAGGAAATCAAAAGAATTTGGTAGTTAGGTAGGACACCGGGGATAGGCATCAAAATTATTCCCCCTTGTCATTTTCATCTGAGACATAGTCGTTGTCTTTAGGGAACTAAAATCCTCTAGTACTTATTGACACGTTCACAGCTAGTTTGTGGAGGGGCCTCCTGACTGTTTTTAACTTTCAGGGGTTAAACGGCCGCGAGATTGAGAACCGGACGGACTCTGTGGAATACCGCACTCCACTTAGCCCTAAGGCAACATCAATCGTTGTCTTCTTCGGAAGGCTGAAGTGCCTAAAACCTTTTCCGACGTGTCATGAACGAGTTAGCTTAGTATCTATTCTACTAGGGCTCTTTTACCCAGGATCCCTTTCGGTAGAGGGATATCCTTCTTATAGTGGTCTCTCATGTTGTATTGTTCGACTTGGATTTCATCACCTTGCGAAGGATACAGCTTGTTGAGGTCTCCAGCTCTTAGTTAGGAGTTTATTTGGTATCTCATCTTAATAGAGGGTCATTTTTCTTTGTAGGGACTGCTTGTTGGCATTCTGGCCATTTTTTGCATCAGCTCGCTTATTGAGACAGTGGTCTCAGTATAGATTTTAGAGCTTACTTTTTTTGGCCTGTGAGCCTTGCTTTTTCTAGCTCCTCTTCTGCACACTCAGCTACATTAGAGTTTTTGAGTTCTTTGTTTACGACACTGCCCCCGATTTTCATTTTCTTGTCATCATGTCAGAACAACCACGAAGATCACGAAGAACACAGGGCCTAAGCCCTCCACCACCACCACCGCCACGGACTTCTGGTCCGCCTACATCACGCATTCCTGCTCCTCCTGGCCGCGGTGCTGGTTGAGGCAACATTCCACCGCCGATACGTACAACATCTTCAGTTACGCCCGTAACTGCCACACACAGCACAGTCTCAGAATCTATTGCAGCTTCTGCAACCACTAGCATGTCTGAGACTTCCACTGTCACCTCACCCACTGTCATTCCAGATTTATCTGTTACAGTGGACACAGTTACAGCAACTGAACCTAGTACAACCCAAAGTACTAGACCAGAGGTCATCCTTCTACCGGATGTCAACACTTCCCATCCATCAGACACTTTTCACGATGATACAGACGGATCTGTTGGTACCATAGAAGGGTCCGACCAGGACATACCTGGCTTGATTTCAGTCCCAGGCGGATACGTTGAAATCGTTGAAGATACACGACTCCCTGACACACCTTTTGAACCTGATTATGGCTTCATCACTTCCCAAGCGGAACTTCCGCCTGTTATTACTACGTCACCCAGTGTTCATCCTCAGGAGACAAGTTCTTCTAGCAACGTACCTCGTACTTTAGATCTACCCAACCTCCCATCGGGACATGAAATCATGGCTTCCATCCAGTCTAGTATGGTTAGCCTAGCGAACTCTCCATTAGCATCGGCACAATTTAGACGCAGCACAGAGCAAATGCTTTCAACAGCGTCTAGATACCCCCCCGTTTCTCGTCCTTCTGACTATAGGGTTCCTAATATCCCGTCTAGCACAGAGTTTCATCACTCCTTTGCAGACGGCTCAGGACCTTCGGACTTTACTATACCTAGGTTCCCGCCGGACCCCCAAAATCTTTTTCAGGATATGAACTCGGATCCAGTTCTCGACGGTCCTCCTATCATTGAACACGTTATGGACGACGCCAATACCCCTGGGCTAAATTCCCCACATTTGCTGTCATCACCTATGTTGGTGCTCATTCTATGAGGGATAACCCAGTTTTTTCTCCGTCCTCACCTGTCAGATACGGACGACCCCCTCCACAAATCGGTACTTTTGGCGCCGTTGGCCAATCCACGCTATCATATTTGGCTAGCGACGGAAGAACACCTAATCATACTGTTGGATCTTCCGTTTCGACCGGAGGATCACCTTCAGCCACCATTTACACCATTTCAGGAGGTGGACAACCGACTGCAATGGCCCCTAATTCCAACATACAAACCCTCCCTGGTGGGCCATCAACCCAACCAGCTGGGGGGCAACTTTTTGTCGGGAACCCCATTGTTGGTCAACAACCTCCTCCCATAGGGTCATCAACCCAACCAGTTGGAGGACAACCTTTTGTTGGGAACCCCGTTCCTACTCAACAGCCTCCTCTCATAGGGCCATCCAACCCATCCGCTGGCAGACAACCTATTGGTTCTATCCAACAACTATCCCAACCAGCAGCATCTGCTCAGTACGGTATGTACGGCATACCTGGCAGCGGGCAACCTTATTCTAGCATTCCAACCAGACCTCATTCTCAACGTTAGGCATGCTTCCTTCTTGGGATCCTCAAATCCCACAGAGTGGGGGGCACTCACTTTTTGGAAACTGGAACCAAGCTGGGGGGTAATCTCAGACTTCCCCCAACTTGAATTCTGGCTTCCCTTACCCTTCAGCTGCTACAACTCCGTGGAACCCATGACTTCAATTCCCACTCGCTCCTCAAGCAGGAACGAGCCTTCCATGGACACCACCGTCGCAGCCACCCCCCAACCCTGCTATGGGAAACCCTCCACTTACACAGTATAGTGGTAACATCCCCGAAACACAACAATTCCAAAGAACTTTTTCCCAACAAGGAACAGCAACCATTCCTGGGTATCAACAACCTCAGGGTACCATACCCACTCAGCAGAACGCTTACCAACCGGTTGCCTATAATCAACCGGTTAACCAGATGGCTTACTATCCGCAAAACTTCCAGCAGTATCCCGCGGGAAACACATATGGGTATAACACACAGCAGTATGCTATGCAGGGCCCTCCAGGGTTCTCTGCACCACATGGTTATTACTCATACCCGCAGACCAACCGTCAACTTCCCTTTTTGGCCACACTTGACTTAGCTGATTTGTCGAGGCTTATCAACGATCCTATATGGCATGAACCTCATTGGCCACCTATTCCAGCCAAACTACCATCGGACATTCCCAAGTTCAATGCTAAGCCCGGGGAAGACCCCAAGAACCACGTGATGACCTTCCATCTTTGGTGTTCATCCAACTCCTTGATGGATGATTCCATCCGACTTCGGCTCTTCCAATGTACGCTCACCGGAACGGTAGAAAAATGGTACATCGAGCTGCCACAACACTCTTTTCGTGATTTCAACACTTTTGGCTATGCAGTTTCTGACTCATTTCCAGCTCCCCATCCAGTATGAGACTGGAACAAAACTGTTAACTTCACTGCGTCAAACCACTTCTACACATATTTCGGATCACATCCATGAGTGGCGACGACGCCGTAGGCTAATAAAGGCACCTATTCCAGATCAGCTACTTGCTGATTGGTTTACAAAATCCTTTTTGCCTCCCATAGCTAGAGATATCACTATGCGCGGACCGGTTACAAAAGAACAAGCCATCTCGGTAGCCCAGTACATGGATTTGGTATACACTCAATCCGGTACTTTACATGAACTTCTTCAACATGCCTCCCGCGTTCACACTGATCCAACGAAGCCTACCACTGAACCCCCCATTGATGGTATTGTCGATTCAGTCAAGACTCAGCTTGTTACCAACTCGACGGGACAACAAGCTTCTGCTTCCCCCACTTTTACCCAGGCTGTTTCAAAAACAACTACTTCTCCTGCTGTTTCCTCCAAAGTGAACGCAGTCCAATCTACGTCACAACCATCTGGAGGAAAGAAGAAAAACAATCGTGGTAAACCCAAGAAAAACCAGCAGGAGAACCCCAAGCCACAACCCACCCAGAATGACCAGAAACCACGTCGGAAAGCTAAGTTTCCCTGCTTGATTTGTCAAGATGATCATTATACGCGTGACTGTCCCTACAAGGACGAGGTCAACAAATTCGTTAAAGGATCCTCTTGCCCGGCAATGTTAACTGACCCTTTCCCCCAACAACAACAGCAAATGGTTTCCCAAGAATCCCCACAAGGGGGCAACCCGACCAATCCCACCCGCGGAGAGACGTCCACAAACCACGAAATCCTGATGACTAGTAACGAAGAGGTTCATATCACCACTCGTTCAAAGACATATGACAACCCTCCAAGTTCAAACAAACAATCGGAGATAGCCAAAGGCAAATCTCCCGTTGAAGATCCGATTCCTATTCCCCCCCTAACGGTCATCTCCATATCGAGAGACCGCTGATGGACACAGTTCTACGCCCACCCAAGGGCACCATACGAAAGGCGACATTTAATTCGAATGCGCGAGCTGCCCAAAACTACAACATTGTTGAGGATTTGGCTCAAGCACCTTGCGCCATGTCAACTCTCGAGGTTCTCCAACACTGCCCCATGCAGCGTAGAACCCTACTTTCAGCACTGGGGGAAATGGATCCAGATACTTCAAACTCCATCATGTTTAACTTGGAGCACACCAAACCTAGGCTTTCTCATCAGTTAGCCTTCCAGGTACATACAAAAATCCGTGGAAATACCATCCATCGCACTGTATTAGACGAAGGTGCTTCCACGTCGATCATGTCTTTGAACTATTGGAGAGCCTTAGGCTCACCCGAGGTCACCACTTCTCCTACTACTCTCAGGGCGTTTGATGGACACGGTTTTCAACCTTATGGACTCATTCCCTCAATTGGTGTTGAACTGGGAGGCAAAACAGTATCCGTACACGTTGAAGTCGTAGATGCACCATTGGACTACAATCTCCTCCTTGGACGGAACTGGTTTTATGCCATGACCGCCATAGCATCTATAGTCTTCCGGATTGTGCAATTTCCTCATGAAGGGAAAATTGTCACTATTGATCAATTGGATTACTGTATCCCAGACTCCCATCCAAACTCCGCCAACACCGTCCCGTTATTGGATCAACCACGGTATCGGTTCCAAGACGTTGGTGTTGGTCTCATGAAGGATTCATCCCTCATTGGAGTTTTTCCAGAGCTGGGAACCCATGTTCAACCAATTAGCATGATTTCATCGAGTATCACCCCGTCCAATGATTCATGGGTGATTCTGAGTCCCTCTCATATTGAAGACTACGACAACTCAATGCCTTTGAACAGAAACCTCGCAGCATACAGCGCGATCCAATCAGCCACCGATTGGGTCGACTGTTCTACTGATCACACCGTGGCACAGCTCTCGACTGAAACTCATCCATACCCACCACTTTTCGATCCTCTCAATTTGATTTTTCCCACCGACGAATCAATTATGGAGGTTATGTGCGGTGATGAGCCACCGTGGGGAGATTTTCACCATCGATCTTCATTCCGCACTATTCATCCACTTGAGCCTGATACAAAACCCAGCACTTCACTTGGGATGGTTCAAACCAAGTTCCCCACTTCCCTCGACGAGGTATTTTCAGAAGGCAACTTAGCCAATCTTATGGCAACCACTCCCATCGATATTTCAGTGAAGCCTGGTATCGTGGAAAACGTACACATCGGCAAAACATGTACTCCCCTCGAAACGGAGTTCTATAGTGCCTACTTCAAAACTTTTCGCGATGTTTTCGCTTGGAGTTATGAAGAAATGCTAGGGATAGACCCCTCGATCGTGGTCCACGAAATCCCAACTTTCCCTGGTGCCCGACCTGTTCGGCAAAAGCTTCGACCCGTCCATCCTCGTAAGGCAGCCACCATCAAAGCAGAAGTTGAAAAACTTTTGCATGCTGGTTTTATCTATCCTGTCCCATTGACAGAATGGGTATCCAACATCGTTCCCGTAGCCAAGAAACATGGAACGATTAGAGCATGATTTGAACAAGGCTTGTCCAAAGGACAACTACCCAACTTCGTTTATTGACCAGATCATCGATAACTGTGCCGGGAGTGTCATCTTTTCATTTATGGATGGCTTCTCTGGCTACAATCAGATCGATATCCTCCCAGCCGACCAGCACAAAACGGTCTTTATCTGCCCTTGGGGGATCTTTGCATATCGAAAGTTACCTTTTGGCCTGAAAAATGTTGGGGAAACTTTCCAATGGGCGATGTCCTACGCATTTCATGACATCAAACATATTGTAGAACCATATCTTGATGACCTTCCCGCTCACTCTCGAACTCGGGAATACCATCCAAACCACTTAAGCGCCATTTTCGAAAGGTGTCGTCGCTACAATATACGTTTGAACCTGCATAAGTGCGTCTTCTGTGTAGAAGCCGAAAAACTGTTGGGCTTCATAGTCTCCAAAGACAGGATACGTCTAGATCCCGCAAAGGTAGCAGCTATCGTAGCCCTGCCTTCACCCACCAATATCCCAGAACTTCAATGTTTGCAAGGGCATGCAAACTTTCTACGTCGTTTTATCTGCAATCTGTCCGAGATAACAAAAGGCTACATGCAGCTTCTCAAGAAGAATGTTCCCTTCATCTGGGATGACAAAGCCCAATGCTCCTTTGACAATCTAAAGGCAGCCTTAACCAGAGATCCTGTGATTCAGCCCCCCGATTACACACGGGACTACATTCTTTATCTCGCAGCCTCGATTTCCACCATTGGTATGGTGCTGGTCCAGGAAGACCAAAACGGCATAGAACATGTGGTATACTATCTCAGTAAGAGTCTTCTTGACTCCGAAACCCGCTATTCACATGTTGAAAAACTGGCTCTAGCAACAGTATCTGCTGTCCAGAGATTCCGCCATTACATCTTACTCCGCCGGACCACTGTTATAGCCGACTTCAACCCAATGTATTACATCCTCACACGTCAGGTGCTTGGGGGCAAATACTCTCGTTGGATTGTCATCCTTCAAGAGTTTGACTTGGAGTTTGTCAAGGCTAAGTCCAAGAAGTCTTTAGTCTTCGCGGAATTAATTTGTAACTTGCCCCGTGCTACTGAGCAACCTGAGCCCATTGATTCTCTTCCTAACGAATCATTGTTCCTCATTAGCATGTCTGATCCATGGTACGGATATATTCTTTTATATCTCCAAACCCAACGCTTCCATCCCGACCTCACTCGCAACGAACGGCGACGCATCCGACATCACGCAAAATACTACCTCATAGTTAACGATACTCTTTATCGGCGTGGTGTCGACACCATCCTTCGACGTTGTTTGACCTTAAATAAAGCGGAACGCGTTCTCAATGACTGCCACGCTGGAGCATGTGATGGTCATCTCTCTGGGATGGCTACGGCCCAGAAAATACTGCGAGCAGGATACTTCTGGCCCTCAATTTTCAAAGACTGCATTGAAACAGTCAAGAAGTGTCCGCCATAGCAATTCTTTCATAGCAAAACACGCTCGCATACTGCTCCACTCCATCCTGTCATTGTCGTCGGCCCCTTTTCCAAATGGGGCATCGATTTCATGCACTGTAAGCCCACTTTAGCCGGGGGGCATAGCTATGTCATAGTAGCTGTCGACTATTTTACAAAATGGGCTGAAGCAATGCCTACGTATGCTGAAGACGGCAAAATAGCAGCGCAGTTCATATTCAATCATATTATAGCTAGATTCGGTGTCCCACAGTCTATTGTGACCGATCACGGTTTTCATTTCAGGAACCATATGATCGAAGAACTAAGTGCCAAGCTGGGTTTTCGCCATGAAAACTCAACCCCGTATTACCCACAAGTTAATGGCCAAGTTGAAGCCATTAACAAAGTCCTGAAACGAATGATTCAACGCATTGTGGGTACCCAGAAATCTAACTGGCACTCAGCTCTATTCTCGGCACTGTGGGCATACCGAACCTCAGTGAAAAGTGCTACTGGGTTTACACCATTCCAACTAGTGTATGGCCTAGAAGCCATTCTCCCGATTGAATGTGAAATTCCATCACTCAAGATAGCCATAGAGCTACTTCCACACACTAATTCCGAAGAGGAACGGTTTCTATACCTAGCTAAGCTAGATGAAACCCACCGCGACGTCACTTTGGCTAATGAAGCTCACAAAAAACGTGTCAAAGCTCAATATGACAAATCCGTTCAACCTCGGATCTTCAATGAGGGTGACCTCGTACTTACATATGATCAGATGCATGATAAGCTTGGAAAAGGTAAACTCGAATCTATGTGGTACGGCCCCTTCATTGTAAAATGTGTCTTAGAAAAAGGAGCCTATGAACTAATCGATTGTGATGGTACGCCATTGGCATGGCCCCGCAATGGGCTATACCTCAAACGTTTTTACGCATGAGGTTACCCTACGCGGGTTACTTGTTGTACATAATGTACGTAGTTTGCTTTTGCTTTTCTTTTTGGTGTGTGCATGGACCTCATGTATCCACTCTTACTTTGACTCGTGACTTTATGCGCAGATGTCTGCCTACTTTGGATTCGCCGACGGTGCAAGCCGACATACCCGGAATCTCGCTTCCGTAGCATGGGTAATCTATTCCCCTACTGGCGAGTTGATTTATTCAGGAGCCAATTGTTTAGGTCCTGCAACCAACAATATCGCGGAGTACCATGCAATCATTGGTCTCTTGACAGAGGTTGCTTCACTCGGGATTGACTCCTTATCAGTCTTTTTAGACTCCCAACTCGTGGTTTCTCATCTAAACCGTGTTTACACAGTTCGCGATCCTACGCTACTTCGTTTATTTCAGAGAGTACGCCTCTTGGAACGATCATTTAATTTTATTACATATCATCACATACCGAGAGAATTCAATTATATAGCTGATTCATTGGCCAATTATATTTTGGATTGGCATCTTGCCCATACATAAACACATCATAAAAAATAAAATGCACAAGTCATTGTGAATATTTAGATCATAAATAGGTCCATATCACTGTATATATAAGTGTTTTTTCCAAAATACATAAAGTTTGTGTCAAAGACAAAATTTGGGACCAAATCCCATATATACAAAATTTGGCTCTCAAAGCCTACATATCGTATACATGCCGCAAAAATATCAAAAGACCATCTATGGAGATCTAGGAGACCTATCATGTCCCTCATCGGACTCCTCCCGCTGCTGGTGGTAACATACTACAGCTCGAACCACCTTGCGAAGAAGTCGACTGATACGACCAGGCACACCTATAGTATGCCGCTGGAGGTGGTAAGGGACGTCATCCATCCTCATAGCAGGGATACCATGAGTCAATCCCTGCAAGTTCCTCTCAATGTCCTGAACACCTCCTGCCTCGTCTTCATCCTCCTCCTCGTCAGGAATGACTTGACGGTCAACACCACCACGACGTAGTGGCGAGTACCCAGCTGGTCTCTGTGGACCACGGTCTGCAACATGCATACGAACATACATTAGACATCTTTTACACATTCTGAAAAATTAATAAAAAATAAATATTCAAAAAGGAAAAAATACATATCCATGAAGGTCATACCAGAGTTGTCCCAATCATCGTCCTCTGGCAGTGCCAAGTCGATGTCCTCATGAAAATCTACCCCGGAGTAGGGATAGTCATCACTCATAACTATCTGCTCCTCGAGCCAGGAAAAGAAGTCCTCACCGAAGGCTAAGCGCTGAGGTCGCCCAAGACGTCCAGCATAATCGCTTCATCGAGCCATCCATGGCTCAGTAGGTGGACGGGGGGGCCTAGATATCTGCGGGCGCAACAGTGGCACCCTCGCCAGGAAAAAGGTGACCAGGATGCTCCCATAGCCGAATTGGGAGTTCTTTCCAACCCTACACTTGTGCACTTGTTCTTTCAGATTGGACAACACTGCCTCACACCAGTTGAATACTGTCCCTCCCATACACTCTGCTGCAAGGTTCACTTGTGTGCGAGATGCCTGATGCGGACTTACACTTCCTACTGCATGCGTGATAGTGAATAGTATGGTTTTTATAGGAAGTTCTATGACCTCCTTTATGGCCACCTTCCCACTTTTCTTACTTGAACCCTGATGGCAATACCGAGCAATCAAGTCATCTGTACTTGATTCTGAAGCTGAGTATCTGGTAAAGTTCACCTGGGCCCCTCTTTTCGAGAGACTCGTGAGGAAATAAATATCCTCAACTTGAATTTCAAGGACATGCTCTCCCACTCGGAAAGCTCGAATATCAGGATCCCACAATTGGATGAGATGAGTGAGAAGCTTGGGCTGCTGACGAATCCCTTTGGTTTTAAAGAACTTTAACAAACCACATTCTCGCAATGCGGTCACGGTTGGTAAGTCATTTTCAGCTGCAAAATCATCCACTTCGTGCTCTCTTTCTTTCCAGCTTACCATTTTGCTTCAAATAAGTTGAAAATCCCTGCAAAAGGTCAAACAAAGCAGTTAGTAACTATTTAGCAACTTAATTCCAGCAGAAAATTGGAGAAAATTTGATTTCTTAAACTAAAAATTTGCCTCTACCGTGCCTGAGGGACATTCTACCACGCGGCAGTCTACACTACCGCGCCTCTGTTTGGAGCTCCAGCGCGGTACTATTAGACAGTACTGCGTTTTTCGATAGAGCCCCCATGCGGTAGTGTGAAGGGCGATTTTTGCCCAAAAATAAAATTGTTCCTGGTAAAAGCAAAAAATTCCTACATAAAATGAAAGAGGGGCTCAAGAACTCTTACCTGGCACAGACGGCTGTCGAAATGGTGTCCTAGAACTCCCGATACGGATCCTTGAAATCTTGCTCCTAAATAGGTGAAAATCTCTACTTTGGGTAAAAAACACAAATGAATAGTAATTTCTATTTTTAACTATTCCTTATATAGCATTTTCAAATCTTTTTTTTTTAATAGTTAAAATAAAACCTTGTTCACATTTCTAATGTCCAGTTTTTGAGCATTTATTGACAGGATCCTCGGTAAAAACGCGATATATTCACACTGGTGTTTATTCATAATCTGACCTTCATTTTTTAGCCCACTTTATCTTTTTCGTGCTCTGGATTTAAAACTTGAAAAAGATTCCAAGCGCTTTTACACCCGTGTCGTGCTTGTCAAACTCAAGTAAATGGTGTCGAGTACGGTCAGCTTTACTCATGCTCGTTAAACGATGAGGAAAGTATTATCCTGGTTGTATTTTATTCTTTTTTCGGACCAGAATAATCAAAAATTACGAAAAAGACCATAAGAGTCCATAGTTAAGCTCTTTTCAAACTCCTTAAAATTGAAAAGATTGCCAAGTGATCTTGACTCTTTCACACTTGTAAAAGTATTTGAAAGGTCGTCTATTCGGTGATAGGTTACCCCTTTTTCGGCCCATCTAGACTATTTACGAGAAAGGCATACCTCGGTCAATCTCGGCTGGGAGAGTTCTCTCGGGAATTGTTTTACACTTTTTCGGGATCGAGGGACTAAATTTTACGAAAAAGTACATTATGGAGCTTCCTTTAAGTTTTTCAGGCTCTCTAAATATGAAAAACTATCGATTTTTCCTTCCTTGGACTCGTTAAAATGTTAACATCGAAGGACCCACTATGGGATGAACCCCTCCTTTCTCAGGTTCGTAAAACATGTGAGATTGGACTCATCCATGAGATGAGCTACACCGAGCATTTGTTATCCTCTTCAAGCTCGTAAAACAAGAAAGAGGTACTCGTCTATCATGTCGGGGAAATATGGGGGGATGAGTCAAGTTTATTTATGGCAGCTTGTCAGTCGTTACCTTTGAACATGGCATGTGTCTGTCTCTTGTCTATATTGGGTATCCATTTTTCACTGAGTTATGGTCATCATCATGAGTCGTCTCCCTGGCCACGAGCCTACTCATCCGGTGTCTATCCTCTATTTTTCACTAATCCCTGCTGACAAGTCATGTTATATGCCGTTATATGTTCAAAGGGTTGCATTGTTTTGAGTCGTTCATTGTGTCAGGCCTCCGCTGTGTCAGTACATACTCCATTGTTTCATCATCTTTATCGTTCGTGCCGATTTCGTGTCGATGATGTGGGAAACATCATGGCCCACCTTCGACGAGTCTATTCCTGTCGACACCAAATCACTATCCGGGAATTAGACTTAGGAATCAACCATTAGTACCTTGGTACCTGCATGCCTCAATGGCAGGTTTCCTCGTGTTTGACAGTAGGTTCACATCATTAACCTCTGATCAAGCAATCTCTCGGATGCTCGACATCAACTCATTCATTCGCATTTCGTTGAGATGTACTAGTGATACCTTGGGAATCATCGTCATCATTGGTGATCTCCCTCGCATTTGTTAACGGTCCACATCATTGACCGGTAATCAAATGGTTTCTACCATGTTCGACTTCAACATCTTGTAATCACATGGTTAGATCCGTATCTTTTGCGACTGGGTAGAAGACCCTGGGCGCATCGCTGTATCTCGATTGTGTCCAGGTTGCGATGGAGATGTCCTTTGTATTGTCACACAGATCCACTTATTGTATTGGTCGTGGCTGTGTCATTATTGTCTCATGGATCTATGCTTGTTCATAGTAGCCATGGTTTGTCCACAGTCTATGTCATCTCAGTACTCATGGATCTGCAATGTATTGGTCGGCAACCATGCTTTGAGTCATTTGTTTCCGAGCATGGGGATGCCCGCCTCGATGGTATATCTAACACTTTGTTTCTGTTTCAGCTCCTTGTCGCTCTCCTCGATGCTATCTCTGCACATTATATTCGTAAAGTCTTTCAGCCATCAGTCCCTTCTGACCTCACACTTTAGGGGGCATCTGTTATACCTCTATATTCCACAGTGTCACATCTCCACCACAAACAGAGTTGACGACACTTCCCCTGCTGTTTGAACCACCTAGAAGATGAATGAATCTTGAAGGTAAATCTACCCTGACCCAGCTGAGACTTTATTTGACTTTATTTACTTACACTACTGCGCCTTGCTAATTTATCATAGCGCGGTACTCCACACTACCGCGCTATGATGTTTCCATAGAACGCGGTAGTACCGCGTTGTGCTAAGACTACAGAGCGCGGTACTCTTTTATTAGCCTTTTTTCCATGGCTTGTGGGATTTTGGATTTTCGAAGATAATGGAAGATTGGGGTCCTTGATTCGATCCCAACTCACTTTTTGTGTTTAGAAACCCTGATCCACTTATCTCTCCCTAGATCCACCTATCTCTTTTGTTGGTTAACCCTACCATACACTATAAAAGAGAGGCATTCCATGGGGAAGGGGGAGGACTCTTGAAGTACCAAACTTATGATCTTGCAGCATTGTGGAGATAGCTAGAGGAGAAGACACTTGGAGCTGAAGGATTGGCTTGGACATCAAGCAACCTATGTAAGCATTCTTCAAGTTGTAATAAGATAACTTGTCTTGTCTTTCCCATTTCATGTGTTTTAGTATAAGTTCTTAGCATGAAATGTATCTAATCTGGATTTGAATCTGACATTTACATTCAAGGTATTTGGAAGTTTGCATGTTTGTTCTTTGAGTGATCTTAACAGGTTCTACATCAGAGCTTTTGATCAAGAGTTAGAAGCGAGACAAACGTCAGTTGAAAGGTGTGTCTCATCTCTCATCGTATCTAAATACATTTAATCTTGCTGTAAAAGTTAATTCAGGAATTTCAAGGTAGCATTTGTTTCGACTTGTTTCTTGCTTTAGAGTTAGTTTAAAGTCTACTTTAAAGTTAAGAGAGTTTTGACTTATCCGTAGGACAAAATTCTACATAACAACATGGATCTAGTTTCCATCATGCAGATGTACATGTACATGATCTAGTTGAGAAACATCCACTTCTTCCCAAGAAGAAGGTTCCTCCAAACATATGATCAAGTTCACACCTACTTTAGTTTTGGAGTAGTTCAATTTATTTTATGTGTATTTCATGTCCATTTTAGAGGGAGGATTTTCCCCATGTGGTTTTTCCTCTTTCCTCACTTATATGGATTAATAAATTGTAAAGGGTGACCATAAGCCTTTGTTGCTCGGGCCTTATTTTGCTGCTCATAACCATTTTTTCTTAAGGCGGTGTGTTAGAACAATATTCCCATCATAGACATGCCACGAACCCTTATGTTGTTCTACCTAGTGTTGTTTGGTTCATTAGTGCCTACTCTAGATTCTTGGATAACATGCTTGTCCACATTTGACTACTTAGACTAGTGATATTCCTTATCCACCTTGTATGTCCACAAGAGTGCCATCATTCCTTGGTTTTGGGAGTCAATGCATGCATTTATGAGTAAGTTATGCCATTTCCCTGTTTTAAGGAGTTTAAGGGCGCTTCATCATTAATTTGGTCAAATTGGTGTATTAATGGCCACTAGTGCTCATAAAACCACTACTCCACTACTTTGTTCCACACACAAGTTCATAATTATCCACTCATGGCTCTCATAGGTGTTATTGACCAATTCGTGAGGTCCAAGTATGAGTTGGATGGCATTAATGTCAGTTAGTGGGGAATTAGTTTAAGTAAGCCCTCATTATTGTGAGCTACTCAACTTGCCACTAAGTCTCTCGATTTTTCCTCCTGAGAGCATCTATATATTGTACACATTCTATTGAATAATAATGTAATGGAAGATCAATTCACATGAGTGTTTTTCTCTTGTGTTCTACTTCATTTTTCTTCATATTTATTCTATTTTCCTATCAATGTTTGGTAAATTCTAAGTGAAGCTTGCTCTAGTAATCTAGATCCACCTGTGACACATATAGAATTTGACAAAGATCATAAGATGATTTCTTTTAAGTACTTAGTTTATAGCAAGTACTTAGTTTATAGCAATTTTGTATTTATCTTTCAAGTACTTGGAAATTTTTCTACTTCTAATGTCTTAAGAAACATATTAGGTGCAAAGTTGGTGGCTGTTTTTTCACTTTTTATGAACAGGTAGGAGGAATTGCTGCCGAAAAATTGAAGATCTGGGACATCCAATATCCCAGGAGCACTTTCCATGCCTTGAAGTTAATTTTTTATGAAAACTTGTAACCTTTTGGATCCAGATATATAAGGACCAAAGGAATCCACCTTAAAATTTAAAAATAAGTAATAAAGTCAAGTGGGCTAATTCAGTTCCCACACCTAATCCCCCCCAGGGGGATCTCGCAGGCTCAATTTTGTGGTTTACAATTTTTGTTCTAATTTTTCTTTATTTTATTTTATTTTCACATGCACAAATCTAACCCAATCAGGTTGTATAGTTATTTTTATTGTTTACTGCTACAATCTTGATTTTACAATCTTGTACTTTACAATTAATGAACATCAAAAATTAAATCCGGTTGTGCATTCCCGAAGTACCGAAAGTGAAAAGAGATTCTCAGTAGTCAATAATTTTGTTGTTACAATTTTTGTGCATTATTAACAATAAAATCTAAGGCTGTATATTCCTGAAGTAAACTGAAAGGGTTTATCCTCGGTAGGTGAAAAGAGATTCTTGGCCACAAAATTTATTTTATTTTTGTTTTAATAAAATTGACCAAGGATTAAAGTTACAAGTATGATCTTGGCCTCTGCAACTTAGTCTGATCAGTTGGTCAATCAGAAAGGAACTTGAGTGGCTAGTTTAATAGGGCAATCCAACGAAAACGTGAGCTCTATAACTCGGGAGGTCTTGTGAAACTAACTATAGAGTTAGTGGGATAATGTAAGCAGGTTATGCCTCGCCCAGTTGGACCCTTGGTTTAGTTGTCACTACGCTCAGTTCAAAGGCCTAAGTTGGAATTGGGCCAAAGCACGAACTAACCCATTCCTTAATTCACTCATCTAATAAAATCAATTAAAACTAACCAAGAAGACTTGCAACACTTTTCACGAAATAACAACACTCCAACAATCTCAAGTGACTCCATTTGGCATTGTTCTAGTCTACAACAATCAATTCAATTAAGTAAATCAATGTATCAGATGGATGAATCCTTTTTCATGATGTTGTTTTAAATCACAAATTCCAATCTTTGGTTCAGTATTAATTCACCTTCAAACTCCTAGATTAATTTCATTCTCTAACTTATCTTAAAGGCCATAGTTTATTTTCATAGGGACCACCCCCCTTGCCTTCTCTAGGAGTTGGCCTAGACAGGGGAGTTGAGTGTTAAGTGAAAGTATCTCGGCACCCAGTGGCTTGAATATTTCTGCCACGCTAATCCCCTTTTCCGCCAAGGTGCGTATCCAGCGGAAACATCTTTGGCGTCGTTGTTGGGGATAAATCTTTTTATTTCTGGGTTACGAATTTTGTTTTCTCCTTTTTGTTTTTGCTTTGTTTGATGAATGTTTAGAGTATATATTTTTTATTTTCATCTAGCGATTCCACTAACCTTTTTTCAGTTTGTAATTTTGTTTTCAAAGAAAAGCAAAAAAGTTGAATTTTTGTGAGTATTTAAATGCATATTCTCACATGGCGACTCCATTGAAGGGATAAAACCATTGTATCTCATATTTTGTTGAGAATTGTGTGTGTAGATGATCCCATACAAATATATAAAATTTTAAAGCTCATTATTGGACAGGTTTGTTCTTTCAGTACTTGATACTCTCCTTGATCAGTTCAAACCGAGGTCTGATTTATTGTGATATGGATATTAAGAGAAGAGAAACTGCTGCTTGGATCTCCCTTTCATATCCTCCCATTTATTACTTTAGAATTCCAGGAATTTCTAATCAATTTGAGGGTGAAAATATATCTTATACCCTTCCTATGATTTATGGTCATGATGGGGATTATTCATCTAGATTCCATGTTATGACATTCCTTTCACGAATGAGCGAATATAACATATGCCATGAATATCATATGATGCAGATGTTTTCTTATTCTTTGCAAGGGGATGCTTCATGTTGGTTTTATGAGGGCCTTCCTGATAAAACTATTACTTCCCTCATTAACTTCTTTGAGACATTTTTGAGGTAGTGGCATATTTATGATCATATTGGGTTATTTGATATTGAATTATACATTAGAAACACTCTTTCTTACTTCTTTCCTTCAAAATAATTTCATAAGGAAGATCCTGAGTTATCCAATGTCAACATGATGTATGACGTGCCATTTTCGGAGATTCATGTTGATCCCATTGAAGAACAACATGAGGAACCATTCATTGAAGATATTATTGAAGACTCTCCTCGTGTTACCTCAACAGAAAATGTTGAAGAGTGGGAATTTTTTCAATACTATTTCAGTGATGATGAGCACATTTGTACTCCTGGTCCACCTCCAGAAGAAACCATTGCAGAAGCCCATATTTAAATTCATGAAGAAGTTTGCAATATATATAACAATGATGGTTTGGAAGGTTTCCTTCCTTATGACCTTTTTTCTGAAGAGGAGGATTATGAGCATGAAGAAGACAAATATATCCTGGATCATGATATGAATGATGAAGAGTCCCTCATTACTGATATAGATGTTGTTGATGATAACTGGACATTTATAGAGAACCCCATCTATGCCATGTCTAAAGAAGAGAATGATGAGCTTGAATATTTTGAGATCATAATTGAAAATACCATATATGACATATATGAGGAAAGGAAGCTTGAGCTCGAATCTCTTGATGATTTTATTGAAAATCACATTTATAAGGTGTTCAGAGAAGGAAGCATGGACCGTAATATATTGGGATATCTTTACATGGAAAAGAAGAATGGAATATTTTTATATGATCAGTATGAACCATGCATGAGCATTAGGAAGGAAGACCTAAAGAAGCAGTACTATGAAGATTCAGATCAGATACAACTTATTGAAGAGTAGTCTCATCCATAATATCTACATAAAGAGGCTCCATATGATTTAGAGCATCTTGGGGCTTATACTTTCACAGAAATTTATTATCGAAAGAGCCCTTCAGATCAATATGATGACGTAGTTGGTCTTCCTTATCATTCATAGGTTTTTCTCATCCCTATCCAGTCATGGATAGAAGAAGCTTGCAGGAGGGATTACCATTTCAGGAAGCACTTCAAAGATCTATCACATACCTACGATTTCCCATCCATCCTTCCCATCTAGAATATCCATGCAGATTTGCACTTTCTGATAAGCATGTCCTTACTTTGGCTAGTAACCAAAGACTAGTTAAAAAATTGTTATATTGATGAAATGCTTAGATTGTTACATTGGATTTCTGATTACACTTAGCATTTTTCCTTTGTACCATGCTTAGAATAGGAAAATAAGATCCTCAAAGTGAGCATTTACTTTACGCATTTATTTCTAGTACTTAGGAATGATAACTTTTTTCCTTGGTTAGTTTTAGTTTTTATGAATAAATGCAATTTGTGATTCATTGGTTTCTTCATAAAACTTGTGCTACTGAAGATTTTTCTTGTCAAGTTGAGATTTTTTTACAAGTTGTATAAACCAGAGATTCTGGTGTTCTCGTATCTTCTCCTTGCCTGAAGGCCTAATCAAGCACATGTCCCGCAGTTGGAGCCAAATGTTATCCACTAAATTGCACTTAGTGGATTCCGAGTGAACCGTCAAAGACTTGAACATTCAAATTGTTCATCATCAATGTTTTGAGATCCATCAGGCCAAAATTGGCCCTTTTTTCAAAAAAAATAGATGTCCATACCCCCATGGGGAATTGTAATAAGTTGGTCTAAGCATGATTTTTTTGTAACAGGATTGGGTTACCTTAGGTTTATTTTTCAAGGGGATACTCTAGAGTGTTTTTTCCTTGGAATTATGCTTTTCTCTTCAATGACATATAATTCCTGATTTTTTCACTCACACCTCCAAAGCTGGAGTATTTTCCTTAACAGTCAAGCCTTGGGAGGTTATTAAATCCCAAGTGTCTATGAATTTTTTCATTCTAGCCATAAATAATAATTCGTATGGACATGCACTAGGTCCCCTAGGAGTTTGAGTTGATTCCGACAAAAATAATTTTTTCTGTAAACTTAGGCCATTTTTTAATGGTTTAATTGGAAATTTTAAAATTGTAATAAAAGTGTGGTCCAGAGGCGAATTTTGGAGTGGGTATGCTTGTTTTCACACTCAGAGCATCCTCTTTACCCTAGGACCTACTTTCCCCATCTTCTGGGTGACTACGTCGTCTCTGGGAGCATTACTCCTTAAATATGCAACAAATTGGAAAATAAATGCTAAAAAGGTACAAAATGACCCAAAACAAAATTAAAAAATATAATAAAAAATCATTTGGAATGTGCCAAATGAGTTGGCATGCCATCACACATGGAAGGAGACCCCATGAGAGAATTAGATCACATGTGATAAAGGTCAAATCGAGAGGATTTCATGTGATTGAGTTTTGGGATGCGCCATCCCTATCATGGCTTCACGTGAACATCAGTTGGGTGATTCCCATTGGAAGGGAGGAGTATCCAAGGTAGAGGGTCGCACCTCTTGTGAGGTGGAACCTCCCTCATTAACTCCAACTCCCTCTCTTCCCTCAATCAAAGGGATCTATCCCTCTTTCTTCTCCCATAGTGTGCCCTCTCTCCTTTTGGATCTAATGCACCCCTCCCTCTCTCTTTGGTTATAAAAAGCAGGGTCCATTCCTCTCTTGACGATGGAAAATGGTGGAACCTATGCTCTCATGTACAATTTCAGTGTTGAATCTTTTGATGAATAAAAGGATTTGTAGGTCTATTACGGTGTCTTTGGCTCAAGTTTGATGATCATTGTCTTATGTGTTTTTTGAGATAACTGTAGAATTTCTTTTGCATTTGCTTTACTTGTCAGTTATTAGCCTTGGAAGGATTAGTATTAATCGATTGGGGTGACTAAGGAAGTTTAATTTCTCATTTAAAATACGTATGTTTAAGATAGGGAATTTGCATGCTTAAAATTTGCTTCATTCCACAAATTCTTTGTGAATAGGACATAGTCTCTCTCAACGCCACCAGAACAACTCCATTTCCCAAGTTCAAAAGGGCTTTGGATTTCTACTTTCTCTCCCTTCTTTAAATTAAATTTCTTTTATGGTTATTGTCATTTACATGCTTAATATTAATTAGTTTCTTTCAAGAATATTGTTAGAACATTATTCCCATCTAGACCTTGGTTAATAATCCTTGCATAAGGTTCCAAGTGTTTAATGTAATTTGTTCCATGGTTTGGCTTCAATAGTGCCTAGTCTAGTGGGTTTGTCCACATATTAGACTAGTGGTTTGTCATTATAGCCAAGTTTGTCCATAAGTGTGGCCATTTCCTTATTTTGGGAAGTCAAAGGCGTTCTAATTAATGCATTTAATGAGGCAGGCGCACCACCTCCCTGTTTTATGGGATAAGGTTGGACCAAGGGCGCTTATGCACTGGAAATGGTCAATGGCCACTAGTGATCATAAAACCACTACTCCACTACTTTGGTCCACACATAGGTTCATAATATCCACTCATGGCTCTCATAGGTGTTATTGACCAATTCGTGAGGTCCAAGTATGAGTTGGATGGAATTAATGTCAATTAGTGGGGAATTAGTTTAGGTAATCCCTCAATATTGTGAGCTACTCAACTTGCCACTAAGTCTCTCGGTTTTGCCTCCTGAGAGCATCTATATATTGTACACATGCTATTGAATAATAATTTAATGGAAGATCCACCTGTGACACATATAGAATTTGACATGGTATCAGAGTGCCATAGGGTATCCTAGTCTTACTTCCAAAATAGATTTCGAAGTGTGTGTTTTGCAGGTGCCAACAACAACTTCAATTTGGATTCGAAATTTGTTCCTCTCCTCTCTCTATCCAACTATTCTGAGTTGAAAGAAAATATGTGTGCATATCTCAAGAGAAAATGTCTCTTTGATGTGTCCATTGGTGTTGTGAGCGAGCTAGAATCTTATGAAGATAAGTGTGATTGGCTCAATGATTGTGATAGAGCGTATGGGACTATGTGTTTGGATATACCTCCTAGAATGCATTATCTCATTGATTCTGCTGAGTATCCATTTGATCTTTGGAGAAATCTAGAAAAATATATTGGCTTGCAGAAACAAGATATTATCTATATGGAGAGAAAGAAAATTGAAACCTCCTCATGTGTTCTCCCTCCAAATGTCTCAGCCTCATGCATTTCGCAAGAAGTTATTAAATTGAAGAAGAAGAAGAAGATACAGATTCAGCAAATGATACAACTCAACTTTCTTCCTATGTGGCTTCCCTTGTTTTCCATGAAGTTGTTTTTCATGAAGATAAAATACGAGCTACTGCCGTCAATACCGTTGAACTAGAGATGTCTCTTCATGCCACTTCTTTCTCTTCTATGTCTTCTATTACGAATGTTGAAGATGGGTTTTTGATTGGTGATCATAGTGAGCCTGCTCTAGAAGAGGTTATTTCTTCATATGAGAGTATTGGTTCGAAAGATGGTAAACTAGGAGAAGTATGGAATTCAAGTGAATATCTCTCATTACTTCACACTATTTTGCTTCCTATGTATTCCTACACCATGACTAGTATAATTTCTTCAAGTTCATTTGAAGATGGAGAAGCCTTAGCCATCACATTGGCAAACTTGGGACTCTTGTTCCTCTTTCTTGGAGCTGATTACAACTCTCTTGGTTTGATGTTGATGCCTTAGGAGCCTTATGATTCGCTTGGGGCCACTTATTCTCAAGCATCTCAAGTCTCTTTTGGACCTGGCACCCTGGTTAGTTCAAAGATAAAGTATGAAGAGCATCCTTCGCTCTACTATCAGTGTTACTTAGTTGTTCTACATGGCTTCAGTTTCCATCATGCAGTTGTACATGTACATGATCTAGTTGAGAAAACATCCACTTCTTCCCAAGAACAAGGTTCCTCCAGACATATGATCAAGTTCACACCTACTTGATTTTTGGAGTGGTTCAGTTTATTTTTGGTGTATTTCATGTCCATTTTAGAGGGAGGATTTTCCCCAAATGGTTTTACCTCTTTCCTCACTTATATGGATTAATAAATTGTAAAGGGTGACCATAAGCCTTTGTTTATTGGGCCCTATTTTTCTACTCACAACCATTTTGGATTAAGGGGGGGTGTTAGAACAATATTCCTATCATAGACATGCCATGGACCCTTATGTTTTTCTACCTAGTGTTGTTTGGTTCATTAGTGCCTAGTATAGAGTCTTGTACCACATGTTTGTCCACATTTGACTACTTAGACTACTGATATGCCTTATCCACCTTGCATGTCCAGAAGAGCGCCATTTTTCCATGGTTTTGGGATTCAATGTATGCATTTATGAGTAAGTTATGTCATTTCCCTGTTTTAAGGAGCCTAAGGGCACTACATCATTAATTTGGCTAAATTAGTGTATTAATGGCCACTAGTGCTCATAAAACCACTACTCCACTACTTTGGTCCACACATAGGTTCATAATTATCCACTCATGGCTCTCATAGGTGTTATTGACCAAATCGTGAGGTCCAAGTATGAGTTGGATGGCATTAATGTCGGCATTCTGTCCTGATGATGGATCCTGTTTTGGATTCGAAACGTCGATTTTTAAATATGGATACTGTGGGTTCTCCGATTCCTCCCGCATAGTGGGGAATTAGTTTAGGTAAGCCCTCATTATTGTGAGCTACTCAACTTGCCACTAAGTCTCTCAATTTTTCCTCCAGAGAGCATCTATATATTGTACACATGCTACTGAATAATAATGTAATGGAAGATAAATCCACATGTGTGTTTTTCTCTTGTGTTTTCCTTCATATTTTCTTCACATTTCTTCTATTTTCATATCAATGTTTGGTAAATTCTAAGTGAAGCTTGCTCTAGTAATCTAGATCCACCTATGACACATATAGAATTTGAAAAAGATCATAAGATGATTTCTTTTAAGTATGTTTTCATAAGCTAGATCTGGTTATTCAAGCCGTAATTTTGTAGATCTAGTCCCTTTCAAGTACTTAGTTTATAGCAATTTTTTTATCTTTCAAGTACTTGAAAATTATTCTGCTTCTAATGTCTTAAGCGGCATATTAGGTGCAAAGTTGGTGGCTGTTTTTTCACTTTTAATGTCGAATTTTGCATAGAGAAAAAATCCAGTTTGAAAAAAATGCTGTACAATTTGATGCTAATGACATGTTTTGTTGTAGTGGAAGGTCTTACCTTCCATACAAGACTTAGGTGGAATTTATCATATGATATGATTTTGTAGAAGAAGAACAAAATAAATAGAAGGGTTCAAATTGAATTTTGGCATGTTGGGATGAAAAGGAAACATTTAGGTAAGGCCATGTGTTAAGCTCCATGGAGAAAATTGAGGAAATTTTTACGCATCTCTTTTACAAGTGAACATTTTTCAAACCAAATCTTATATATATATGGTCACTTGGCCTAGGGTCTAATGGAAAATTAGAACCATTATTGTGATAATGACCTAGGTTCATAAACCTTGTGGGCATGCTCCTCACTTGTGTGGGATTTTCTAGATGTATTGATATATGTTTTTTTTTTTTTGTAATGTTGCAAAATTCTATTAAACTAGGAGAAATAGAGATACAGTAATAGTTACAGTCTGAGGTGGTCTTATCATAAGTAGCCAACCTTGAAGATCAAGTGAGTCATGGAGGTTTAGATCAAAAATATATAAAAAGACCCTTCCCAGTATAGGGAGACCAGGGTAAACAGGTAGTGGAGTCATAGCCATGAAGGCTTAAAAAAACTAGCAATCTAGTGCATAGTAAAACATATTAAAAGACAGAAAAAAAAAGATGTTGAAAAACCTCCTTAACAGGGTGTTGTAGGTGCCTCTGCATCTGAAGGAGTTTCCTCCAAGATGGGGCAGCTGTATCATGCATCATCCTCCATGTCTTTCGCAGGTGGTAGAGTGTCTTTCACAGGTGGAAGAATGTCCTTCGCTGGAGGTCGAATGTCTTTCGCAGGGAGCTTTACAGGCAGGGGCACAGTCTTCCTGATGACGGGAGTACTTCCATCTGGTTCGTTGCGAGTACATTTGGAGAGAATTGGGACCAATGTGGAGGGGATGGGGAAGGAGGAATGAACCTACTCCTTTCCTTTTTGAGAGTCCATCCCCCTGCCACTTGGAGGGACCAAATCTTTTCCTGTCGTGGTGTTCCAATCCTTGTCATGTGGGGTGGCCAAGTTGCCGAGTGTTACACTGTTTCTGACAACTGAGGGTGTGGTGCCATGAGCATTGCTTCCAGGATGAAATTCACGATTGAGGTGACAGATGGGGGTATAGGAGTCCCAGCTAAGGGTATTCTCCAAACTACTGAGTGTGGTTGGCATGTTTGGCTGGGTAGCTCTCAGGGTATGACTAGCATGTTGAGCAATGGCCCAATTGGACAACATATCATCCATGAGCTCACCCAGTATGTTTTTCACCAGCCAGTAAGGATCCCAGGGTTGTTCTTGATTCCCTTTGGAGATATTGTCAGCGATTATCCTTTCCTCTCAATTGTCGACGAGAAGATGAAACGGAATTGATACCTCTGCACCATAAACTTTCTTGGTTTTCCTTGTTTTCTTGGCTTCAGTATTCTTTCTTCCACTGGTTCATTTCGGCTAACCCATGAAGTCAATCGTGAGGGTAGCGCATATGCTAGAAAATGGGAGCTTGAGGAGTGAAAGGGCAGGGAGATCTCGATACAGAATGACAAGAATGCGAATGAGCATGGTCAGGGGCCAAGACAAGACGTTGTTGGAGAGACGAAAAATGCCAGTTAGTTGGCGAACTGAACCTCACATGCCTAAGATCCATGGAGATAGTGCATGACAGACCAGTCCAGACTGGTTGAGGAGACGTCGCTGGCAGGAAGATTAATGATCCCAATGAATTGACGTCGCTTCTATAGTAATCTTGACCTCAACACTACCACTTGGCAGATGCTCGTGTCCAGGTGTCCTATTTGGCCGAGTCCTCGTGGCATAACCCCTATTGTCACCCGCATCTGGGGGATATATTGAATATTGTTGATGTAACCTTAAATCAAATTATTGTAATTGTGCTTGTAAAATATGGACAAATTTTATTTTTCATTTAAGAGTGTGAGGGTAGCTTGATATTTTTTTCCAGTCTTACCATATATAGTAAATCATAGGTTCACAATAAAAAGAATAATTACCTTGATAGGAGCTCCAAGAGATAGTTTAGTTAGTTTTACCCTATCCACAAAAGGAATAATGCTCACAAGGTTGTAGATTCCACTCTCTTTGAGCCTTATGGGAATACCAATAGGTATTTTGATTGGCGATTAATACCTGTTAATATCCTAGTGGGAGGCCTTCACTAACACCTAGGGGTTTTGGTGTAACAGTTCGTATCATTTGGTATCAGATCCTCCACCCAGGTTCGAGTCGCAAAGCGGGTGGAAACGTCAACATTGCAGTGTTCATCCGGGGCTCGTATAGCTCAAAGGGGACACCACCGCACGGGCACACATCCAGCCCAGAGTCTGGACTGCGGAGCATGGTGGGATGTTAAGATCCTAGTGGGCGGCCTTCACTAACACCTCGGGGTTTTTGTGTAACGGTTCGTATCAATACCATCCTACATTTGGAAAACCAGGGAGATGGAAAAATTCATAAGGTGTTGGCAAGGGACCAACTTCCTCAATTGGAATGCTTAATGCACAGAGGAGTGAAGAGAACTTATTTCATTGAAATTTTTTGTCCTTGATAATTACATTATACAACCTACATGAGGTAGAAGTGTTAAATATGTAACATGCATCATAGGTGTCACACCCATATGTATCGAGACCGATATAGAACTAATTCGAAGCCACATTAGCTCCCATTATTCACACTTGTTGACTTATCCATGTAAGATTATCCCAAAATATTCTAGTGAGTTAAAATCCATCTCTCTAACCGGAAGATCATGTATGTAAACTCAACTTGACCCTAGTGACTATTATGTCTGTTAAATTGTGAGTTGAGAGAGAAAGGGATTTTGTTACTATTGTATTGATTTATTGTTACATAGTTGAGTAGTGTATTGTTCAAGAGTCTGTATACCCATGAAAATTCACTTCACCGTCTCCAATATATCTTAATCCATACTCCATTATGCCTCTTAAGTATCGAAGCACATGTTTTTATACTACCCAATGCTCATGCCTCGACTCCACCATGAACTGGCTCAAGGTGTTCACTGCAAAACATATATCTGGCCTAGTGTTGACTAGATACATCAATGAATCTATCAGATTTTTGTATAGCGTGGGATCCACCATGTCTAAATTTGAAGTAGTGACCTTCTTCATATTAGTGATCATGGGAGTGGCCATGGGACTACATTCCTCCATCTGATATCTCTTCGGGATCTCAACTACATACTTGACCTTCCCAAGGAAAATCTCCCCTGGTCTCTTCCAAACCTACAACCATAAGAAGTAATGCATTAATCCAATGTCCTTCATATCAAACTCAAATTCCATATCTACCTTTCACCTTGCATTGACATTCTATGAACCTCTAAGAAATAGGTCATCTATAGATAGTACCAAAATGAGCATATCATCCTCAATAAATATGAAATATAATTTTTGTCATCTGCTTCACTTTTGGTGAATCCCATGCTTTGTAGGTATCCATTGATCATAGAATACCATGCTCTTAATGCCTTCTTGAGCCCATATAGGGATTTTTTCATCCTTCCCATGGACCTCAAATCCCTGAGGCCGCTCGATGTACACTTCTTCACCATAACCCCATTGATGAAAGTTGTCTTCACATCCATTTGGTGTATCCTCCATCCCATAATGAATACTAAAGGAATCACTAATATAATCGAAGTGTACCTATCATTTGGAGCAAATGTGTCAATCCACTCCCTCTTTCTGGGAGAATCCTCTCTCGACGAACCTTACTTTGTACTTCTCTATGTTGCCATTAGCCTCATGCTTGATCTTGAAGATCCATTTGGAAGTCACCATTGAATTCCCCTCTGGTCTAGGAACAATGTCCCAAACATCACTCTTCATGATGGAGGTGTCACGGTGTACTCCTCCATAATGACATCCCTCCAAACTTGTTGGTAGGATTCTCTTGAAAACTATAGGTCCTAGAATCTATTATGCATCTCGTCAATGCCATATAGTTCATAAAATTCTTCGAAGATATGCTCTCACTGAATGTGCTCCTAGGAGTCTAAACTTTCTCCTAAGCATCCCTCAATGTCTGAGTGAACCATCAAGGTCTCCTGACAAAACTAGTAGTTGTTGGTGGCTCTTCCTATGCATTTGAAGGTTGCTTCCTTAAACTAGAAGTCGCTTGTGACCCTGGCTCAACCTTTGGAGCTTCTTGCTCCTCATTCACTCTCACTAGTAATGGCTCATGAGACTTCCTAGATGCAAAGTATTCCTCAAAATTTACATTCATGCTTACAATTGTCTTCCTCTCTCCTAGATGATATATCTTTAAAGCCTTTGAATTCTCACTATAGACAACAAATAAAACCTTCATGTTGGAGGGATCCAATTTAGTCCTCTTCTCCATTGGTATATGGATGTAAAATGGAAAACCAGATATGCAAAAAGGACTCACCTCTAGCTTCACACCAGTGAACACCTCCTTTGGTGTCTCTTCCACCAAAATCTTGCAATGACACCTATTTTGGATGTATTTTTTTGCATTGCATGCTAATTCCCATAAAAACATTGGAAAATCCTGGTCATGTATCATGGTCGTAGCATCCCCCGTGATGGATCGGTTCTTCCGCTTTGCAACCCTATTCTGTGGTGGGTTGTTAGGCATAATGTAATCCCTCTTGATGTCTACATCCTTGCATAAATTCTCAAAATCATTGGAGGTATACTTACCCCCATTGTCTGATCTCAAAACCTTGATATTCTTCCCTGTTTGGTTTTCCATAAGAGACTTGAACTCCTAAAACTTGTTGAAGAATTCATCCTTTGTCTTGAAGAAGTACTAGATCCATGTTTTGAAAGAGAATTCATCAATGAAGGAAACATAGTACATGCTTCTTGTGATTGATGTTGCTAACATCGGTCCACATACATCTGAATGCACTAGATCTAGGATCCCCTTGGATTTGTGCTCACTTCTTGGGAAAGCATCCTTAGCATGCTTGACAAGTGCACACCCCTCCACACACCCTGTTGCTTAATGTTGAACTCTAGAAGAACCGTGACAATATCCCACAAAAAAGGAAACACTATGTGATGTAGGTGACCCATCCTCTTGTTCCATAACTTGCTCAAGTTCTTTGTGTTATGAACTAGGGCTCAAACAAGTTCACCCTACAACCTTTACAAATTTCCTTCTCTAACCCCAATCACTTGAGTTGATACAGGGCTAGACTCCTTCAATCTAATAAGGACTTTCTTGTTCTTGAACTCCATTGCAAAGACCTTATCCTCCATGAACAAAAAAACAAAAAAACAAAAAAAAAACAAAACAAAAAAAAAATTCTTTATGAGACTTGGAACAAATAACACATCATTAATGTCTAAGGAGATACCTAACTGGAGTTGGAAAGGAATGGTACCAACTCCTGATACTAGAAAAACTTGGCATTATCACCAAGCTCAACCTGAACTGCAAATTTGTGCTCCTCTAGATTCGAAATTACTCCCGAGATGATGTGATATGCCTCGATGATCCACTGTCCACATAGAATGCATTCTGGGGAACCACATTGGAAGAAAGGAAAGATACCATTGAGAAATCCTTCTCAAACTTGGAAGCAAACTCATTCATTTTAGTTTCAACTAAGGTTTCTACTTGGTGTTTCTTCTTCCCTTTACCTTCTTCTTCTTTGGACACTGTGATGCATAAGTCATTCTTATGACATATGAAACACTTGATTTTACTCAAGTCCTTCTTCCTTTCTTTGAGGTTGATTCCTCACTCTTTTCCTTACCCTTGCTGGGTCCTTTACCTTTTCCCTTATTTGCCTGACCAATGAAGGCATGGTCATTGTCGCATCCCTGCCTATTGACCTTTTGAATCCATCTGAGTCTCCTCTTGAATACAATCATCCTACAGTCTTTCCCAGTTGGGAATATTCTCCTTAGCACAATACCCTAAAAAAATATTTCTCATTGCAGTGGGAACCCATTTAGTGCCCTGTATACTAAATCCTTGTTCTTGATCTTCTTCCCAACAGCCGCAAGATGATCACAAATATGTGTGACCTTCATCAAGTAACTAGTGATGGTGTATGATCTAGTCATCTCAATAGATCTGAGCTTGTTGTGCAAAGTCATCTGTCAATTAATCTTCTCACTCTGGTAAAGGATAACAAGTGCATCAAACATATATTTTGTCATCTTCTTCTTGGATCCATGAGGGATTAGATGATACTTTATTGCATCTATGATCATCTGCTTGGCTCCCACTTCTTTTTTCTTGTGAGCTTCCAAAAGTTATAGATATGTCGAGAGAGATACCACATCCTTGATGATACCCCATATATCATTCTCTTCTAATAGAAAAGTTACCTTGAATTTCCATGGTAGGAAATCCAAGGCACCATCCAATCCATCCAATCTGTCCTTGAATCCAAGGTTGGTTGATGCCATCTTTGAGTTCTAAAGCAAAATCTCCAAATCTAAAAATCAAAATAATGAAACCCTTGTTGTTGTTTCTTTTCTTGCTGCCACTAATCTACCCACTATAAACCCCTGAGATTCTCAACCATAGAGATGCTCTAATACCATGTTGATTTTCCTTACCCTAGGTGAATTCCAACCTTATGTTCTCAAATCAATAACTGATATTTAATTTGTAGAAATGAACTTTCTCGCATAGTAGCATTCATACACATAATATGAAAATGAATAGTTGAAACTTTGAACAATTTAACACATGCATGTACTCCTTCAAATCGACCTTTTAATTAATATTCCCAAGCTTACAATGAAACCTCCACTACTACCATAAATCACAGCAGTATGGTACACTCAACAAAACAAAAAATCTGTAGACTTACAAGATAAATCTTCCCACCAAAATTAAGGAAAACTGCCTTCAAACAATTGAGAAATCCACCCAACAGTTGTTGGTAACTGTATGGGGATGTTGCAGGCCTATATGGAACTGTCCATACAAACATGTACAATGGTACATACATGTTGTATTGATCTATACAACTATATTGATCTATTGTACAAATCTATATGAGTATATGAATTAGTCCCTGCTTGCTGAAATTTGCTCGGTATCACGATCGAGCCTCTCTTCGGTGCTCTAGCTTTGCTTCTTTGTTGAGTTTCTTCACCTTCTGACCAAATTGTCTTCATGAATAATGAATGTGTCTTGACCTACCTTTATACTTTAGTAGAAACCCCACTCTACCAGTAACCTAATCTCACAGTGAGATCAATCGTTGAGATTAGTCTAAATCACTAATGCATTAAAATGCACTTTTATGACTCAACGACAAATTAAAATACTATCACTTTATTAATAAAATGAACTACAAAATAGATTAACTTGGATGAATTCACACATTTTTTACACCTAACCTATGCAGAAGTTCTTGTTCGAGCTACAAAACATCAACAATTTTATCTAAATTTAAATTATGGTTGCAATAATACTATTGACTCATCAAATCCATGATCAATGCAATGGTGAGAGTATTAAGGCCTTTGAGGCTACACAACCCGAAATTGATTGGTCTCTCAAAGGATCATATACCTCTTAACAATGTTACCATATTTGATTACATAATAATGATGTAATGACTTTTGAAATATGACAAAAGCAATAGTCTTACCCCATTTTTTTGTCGAGTTCTCCATTTGCTTATAAGGAAGAATTATGTAATACTAGATCAACACAAATTGCCAATAAAAGAAAAGATCTCATAAAGCTGAAAATAGGAAAAACGAATTAGTTGATGGGAAAAATCCCACATGCAAAAAACATATTTGTATATGTATATATATAAAATATGATGGAAGAGTTTAACCACATAGTTAATTGGTAGGTATTCGTAGCTTCGTAATTCATGCAAAAAGAGTTAATCTTGTAGAAATCAAACCCTATTTTTGGACAGAAATCTCATAAAGATCCAACATAAATTTTAGGCATGAGAAGAGTTATATCGTAATCCAAGATTAGTGCATGATGAAGAATACCTTTAGGTTTTTTTCTCAATTAATTTTAAATTAAAAGATTTGCAAAGGACAAAAATCTTAGTCTAGATGGATGGACGGTTCAGATATTTTTGAACTTGTTCGATATAATGGGACAAGACTTACTCTCCATGATTGAGTTTTCTAAAATTGAAAGATTTATGTATAATGGGTTGAACTCTACTTTCCTAACCTTAATTCCGAAATGCAATAAACCTTTTAATTTCAATGACTTCAGGCCCATTGCGTTGTGTAACATGGCATTTGGCTGAAGCCAAAACTAGCTGAAGTCATATCAAAAGAGAAATTCAGTTTCTTGGTTAATTATCAGATCTTGGATGCAACTAGGCTATTTCAAGAGGTTCTTCATACTATTAAATCAAAAAATTTGAAGCACTTATTTTTAAAATGGACCTGGTCAAATCTTATGACAAGGTCAATTGGGTATTTTTAAGACCTCTTATTATAGATTGGTATTTTCTTATTGATAACAAATTGGATTATAGCGTGTATTTCTTTTACCTTTTTTGTTTTGTTTTGATCAATGTTTCCCCCACACATTTTTTACCGTTGCTCGATAAGATTATGACAAGGTTGTCCCCTTTCTGCAACCTATTTCTACTCATTATTGAAGGATTGATTCGTTTGATTGCCAAAGCAAGAAGGAAAGGACTTCTCCGAGGCATTAAGATCTCAAATTCTGTTTTAATTACTCATCTATTGTTCGTAGATGATGTGGTTCTCTTTGGTACCGACACGGTGGATGAGTGGTTTCAGCTCTCTGGAATAATTAAGCTTTAACATTCAACATCAGTTATGGAAATTAGCATTAATAAATCCACTTTTCATCATCACAATGTGGATGAGATTATATTGCAACATATATCTGGTTATCTGCTTTATCAAATGTTTTCGATTGAGAATGGTTTTAAGTATCTAAGCTACTATATAAAACCAAATTGCTACATGATTTGTGATCGGTACTGGCTGGTAAAAAGATATGAGAAAAGAATAGGGCATTGGAGCTATAAGTACCTTTCCCTGGGTGGTAGGCTCACCTTATTGAAGACAGTTCTCATAGGGATGTCGGTTTACTGGTTTTCGCTGATTATGGTTCGAAAAACTATACTTCACATGATCAAAAAAATTATGTTTAATTTTCTTTGATCCGAGAATTCAAAAGGGGAAAGATACGTCTTACCAAATGGGAAAAATTATTTGTTCAGCACATGATCTTGGCCTCTACGCACATGATCTTGGCCTCTACAGTAATCTAATTGAAGAACAGAACCATTATATTAAGCTGCTCAACAGGGCGGGCATTGGACTTAACTCCATGGAGGACAAGCTTGTGTGGTCTTTCAATATCGAATCTGACACAATTACTGCTAAAGCGGCTTAAAACGCAACTATGCAGGATCAGGTGCATACTGTTCAGTGTTCGGAATTGGTCTGTGAGTTTGTGGAAATGGCATATTCCACAGAGGGTCAAATGTTTTTTGTGGCTTGCTTTGGAGAACTGCAGAACTGCATACTTACATGGAGTAACTTATCTCGCAAAGGTTGGAACAGACCAAGTATTTTCCCGTTGTGTAGGAACAATGAGGAGATAGTTACTCATCTATTTATCGACTGTGAGTTTTCCAAAACAGTGTAGTCTTTGATCTGATCTACACTCTAAATTGTCAATGGGGATCGACATCTTTGGAATCTGCATTGTTTTTGTGGTGCAAAACTCAAAGATCCCACAAGAATTTGCCAGCTTTTGTTATTTGGATGCTTTGGAAAACAAGAAACATTATTGAATTTGCCAGCTTTTGTTATTTGGATGCTTTGGAAAACAAGAAACATTATTATCTTTGAGGAAAGGAGGATTCCTCATATGCAGACAATTTATAAATGCATTGGTATGTAGTATGTACAATTCTTACAAAAGTTTTTTAAGTTCCAAAGTAAAAGGTCGAAAGCTAATTGGTATTGATGAATCCTGCAATTCTTACAAAGTTTGTTAACTTCCACAGTAAAAGGTCGAAAGCTAATTGGTATTGATGAATCCTGCAACACTACTGGATATTTTGATGGAACGGTTATGGAGGAAAAATGTGCAGCTGGGGTCTTTCTGCTCATCAATACTAAGCATTTTTCAAATTTAAATTTAACTATGGCTACAACATTTGGTACAAACTCCTAAAGCAGAAATCCTTGCTTTGTGGTGTCTATTGAAAATTGCTACAACATTTGGTGTGGACAAACTGAGAATGTTTGGTGACTTCATGATGGTTGTTAACTGGGCCAGAAATTATATATAATTAAAATTCTCTCCCTCCAGCACTGGTGTAGAAGAATTGAATTCCTCATGAGCACCTTTTTTATTAGACAATTAATCATATTTATCGTGAGCTAAATGATGTGGAGGATGGTTTGTCCAAAGAAGCTCTCAATACAGAGGAAGGCATACTATTTTCGGAAGAATGGATCGATGAAGTCCTGGAGTATCATGGTTCTATCTTTTTTTGATGATTAGTATGTCTTTTGTTTTATGGGTAGAGACAGCTAGTTTCAGGCATCTTGGGGCTTTTTGATGTCCTCTGATTCAGTTGGTTTTTGTTCTTTGATATAGACATTTTCGATTATATTGTAATGTTGGTAACTTTTGATAATCCAAACTTATCTGGAAAGGCCTTTTTGTCATATTGTTATGTCCTCTGATTCAGTTGGTTTTTGTTCTTTGATATAGACATTTTCGATTATATTGTAATGTTGGTAACTTTTGATAATCCAAACTTATCTGGAAACAAGTTCATATATGGAGAAGTACTGTATTTTTTATGTCAATAATAACAAAAGCACAGTTTTTCTTCTTCAAAAGAATGCACATCTCAACGCAATCATGTAACTGTTTTTACATGTAAAATTAGAAGCAAGGCAAAATGGCCCAGTATCCCTGATCACAAATTTCATTCCCAAATCATTGAAATGAGAGAATTGGGGACTTCAGAATCTCCAAAGCTTGAGTCGGTATCATAATCTAAGATTTCTGATGCACCAGGGACTAAATATGCCAATTTAAACTGCCGGCCATCTGCAGCTTCTTTGACCTGAGAGCGGCAAAAGGGCCAAAGAAACTGTATTGGATCACTACGCAAAAACATCCTCTGTACTCTCGTTCCATCCGGGAGACGGACACCTACCCTACAAAACGCTCCTTTATCTCCTTCTGTATCCTCTGGAAAATGTGGGAATAATTGGCTTTTGACTTCTCGTAGGGTTGCTGCTGGTACTTCATGATTTTGTGGAATTTTGAATTCTTTCGATTGCTCATCTAAGGCCTGAGAATTTGCTCTAACTGCAGGCTGATCAATGTCTTCCAGAGAGAAGGCCATTAAAGCTCGCCGGAGTTCCTCGACCTGTCTCTGTCTTTTATAAGGGCGTTCCACGGTGCCCTCATCCATATCAGGGGGCTCTGGACCAACCATGCTTTTCCTCTTAACAGTACGAGCTCTAACTTTGATATCAGAATGGGATTCGAATGGCTGTACTGCTTCTTCTGGCTGAGAGTTGCTTGCCTGCAAAACCTGTGGCGCTTTTTCTGTGGATTTCCGAACAATT
The DNA here is from genome assembly GCA_027924585.1 of Larix kaempferi. Taxonomy (NCBI): domain Eukaryota; kingdom Viridiplantae; phylum Streptophyta; class Pinopsida; order Pinales; family Pinaceae; genus Larix; species Larix kaempferi. The sequence goes on from BSBM01000770.1 coordinate 4,402,369, forward strand.
TCAAAAAACCCAGCAGTCTTTCCCTGCTTTTCTGCTGAGTTTTCCATCAAATATCTGAGAAATCTCAAAATTGGCAAACCAGATTGGCTATTGGGCGAAATTCCAAACGGCAGAAGAGCTTGTATCCAGTGCAGATTAGCAGGCCACAATCATCGCTGAGTCTATCACACAGTTAAGTTTCTGAATAAAATATAAATACTTTCTTTTTATAAATATAATTAAGTTAATTAGTGGAGTACCCAAGTAAAACTGTTTTTGGTCGGCTTAGGGCTCATGGTTAATGGTCCAGGTATAATAGTGATTTAGGCATAGTAATAGCGATGACTGTTATCATTGATAATTTGACAATTGAATTATGATAGATTTTTCTTACAGATTCTTTTATGCATAGTAAAAGATAAATTCATCTAAATTGTAAAAAAATTAATGTAAGTTTTGGATCAACAAAAACTCTAACTTTTTTTAATCAGTATATTAGATCATCAAAATAAAATTTGTTACAAAATTACAAAATTAAAGAGTTCTAATGTTAAAATTTTTACCAATCCTTCTTTGAATTTTATAGGTTATAAAATTACATACCTATCATTGAAAATAAGGAAAATATTAAAACCTTAAAATAAGGAGAGATTTCATTTTCAAATAAAGAAAGAAAAAAAGAAGTTAAAACCTAAGTGTAAAATGTTATATTGAAGAGATTTTACATTGCAAAGTTTAAATAGAAAAAATGCTTTATGGATAAATTTTATATGAATTTCATTTTAATAAATCACTTGATTAACTATATTGAAAAAATTGTAAAGTCACAACATTCAAATTGAAAGAAATTAAATAAATTAGGTTTAATTTTTGGATCAAATGTGGAATATAATATATTAATCAAGATTTGTAATTGTTACAGTACAATCTAACTATTTATGAGTTTAAAGATTGTTGATTGAGATTAGGTTGAGCATTAAAATATCAAGAAGCTTTTATGAGATAGGTTAATGTATCAATAATTTTATTTCAATTCATGCAATTTTATTTAATTCTATTTCTATAGATTTTATATTGAAATTTTAATAGTTTTTTATATTTACTTTTATTTATATTTATATTAAAAATGTATTTATTTATTTATTTATATTTTTATTTTGTACTATCACAAACAATCGTCCATCAATCTATTATTGGAAAAAGTCATAAAGTAAAATTTTAGCCCTATTAATTTATGTGAATGTTTTGTTTTACACTAAAGGTGAATGTAAAATTTCAACCTTGAAGGGTTCCATATTTTCTATTAAATAAAAATTTAATTTTTTTAGTTGAGTAAAATGTTTATAAAATGAAGTATATAATTAAGAAGTTGGATTCAAAGAGTTAGTTTAATTTCATGAAGCACAACCACACTGGCAAAGTTCAGGGGTACATCAGGGCCTACACAAGCTTCATGTTGGAAGTCAAAGATATGAGCGAAGAGGATCGTTTGTATCACTTCATGAAAGGGTTGCAGCCTTGGGCGTAAATGGACTTGCGATGCCAAGGAGTGCAAACTCTTTCCGCAGTGATCTTTGCAGCGAAAAAACTCATGGAATATTGAGCAAAAGTCAAGGATGGGTCTAAGGAAGGTGAGGAAGCACATGGAAGATCTCTCAACATGAACAAGAAGAAGATGAAGGGAAAGCCAAAGTCAGGTGAGAGGCATGACGAAGACAAGGTCAAACATGCGGAAGCACCCAAGGAGAAGAATGAACTCGTTTCATGTTGGATATGCACAAAGGATCATTATGTGAAGAACTGTCCATGTACTGGAACAAGCAGAGAAGCATTCGGTTGGAGTCACTCCAAGTGTTGGGCGTAGTCCTAGAGGAACCTACGGTTACCCGGGAGCAAGACTACACCAACTTGTGCTATATTCTGATAGAGTTGAATGGACATCATGTCATCACCTTGGTGGACAGTGGTGCGGTGCACAAATTCATGAAGGAAGAGGTGGATAGGAGGCTCAAGCCACACTTGGAGCCAGGGTAGACTTATTTCAAAGAAGTAAATTAAAAAGTGGAGAAGGTGGTTGGGGTTTCCAACTAGGTTCCTTTGAAGCTTGGTGAGTGGAGCAACAAAGTGAGCTTCATGGTTGTGTCCATGGGCGAATTTAAGGTTGTCTTGGGGAAAGAGTTTTTAAGGAGAGAAAAGGTTTTTCCAATGCCTCACTTAGATTGATTGGAAATCCTTTTGTGAGGTGAGTTGATTAACATACATATTTTGAGGAGACCAAAAAGAGTCGAGGAGGTGATTTCTTTGAGTGTAGTACCCTGAAGAGACTGAGATGCAACGCAACCTCACCATGTAGAAGATAAAGGAAAAGTCAAAGGCAGGTGGTCACTCAAATAAAAGTTGCAAGTAACAAGTTGTGACTCAATATAGAACTTGGAAACACAGGTGATCATACTTGAAAGAATTGTGGATTCGGTAGTGTTGATAGTGGAAAAACTTATCGACGCTTGCATTGCATTGCGAGAAGGTAGTGATGCAGATGAATAGGTTGTTGGTAGAGCAACCCGTGACTCCTCTAACCGAAGAAGAGAGATTGCAACAGTGACTTAAGATCAATAAGGGGCTCCACATGAAGGTGCAACTGCTTCTGATGCATTCGGGAGGGATTGGAAAAATGATCCTAAAGCGAAATGGTTGTTGGAGGAAGGTGAGGGAAGGATTAGTTCAAACTTTCCTATCTTATTATACTTGAGAAAGAATATGAAAATGAAACAGTGGAGGGTAGGATCAGAATTAGGTGATGGTCATGGGCACCATTCAACCATTTTTTTACCACATGGAGACTCATTACCTTTGGCGCGGGTAGTAGGGGCCTTGGGTGCCTTAGGTAGGAGGCACTTTGAAAACAACAGTCAAGTGAGCATTTGTCAGATGGTATAATAATAAGGACTGGAAATTTCTATGTGGACATATCCCATCTTGGGTGAACCACGTTATATTGGTGTCTCTCTTGTAATGTGTTTTATGTGATTTATATTTGCATCTTGTTTATTGTTATTGCTCTGCGATCTTGTTTTTCTAACACAAGGGTTGTGTTCAAGTAGTGCCGCATGCCAAAGGAAGGGATTGCGACCTCGGTCCCAAGTCGGATCCTTGGTGTCGTGACAAAAGGGCTCCAGATTTTCTATAAAAAATTAAATACTTTTTTAGTTGAATAAAAAGTTTATAAAATTAAGTATGTAATTAAGAAGCTCAAGTTCAAAGAGTTAGTTTAATTTCTTGTCATTAATGTTGTTGTTGTTGGTATATGACTAGTTTCATTTTAAATTAGGTATACATATCCCAAACATCCTCTAATTTTTTTAACTAATTTTTTGAAAAAATATAATTAAATTGAATAAATTATTATAATATTTTTACATCATTATTCTTTACATTAATCTATTATTAAAAAATACACCATTTAGAAATTTGTATAGATGAATATTGTTCAACAATATGTTCATTTATGTTTGTAAAACATAACAAAGATAACATAAAATCAAAACAATTATATCACTTGAGAATATAGGTTGAGCATTTAGGATTTTTGTTGGATAATGATGGAGTGTACACATAGAAGAGGCACTACTAATGGAAAATATGGATTGATGTAAGGTGGTATTGGACCATACAGAAGATAGTTTGGGTGAAAATGAATTTTTTAACTCGCAAAGTGTTCATGGTTTCTATTTAGATAGGGTTGATAGGGATGGGTTCAAGTCTCATACCTTATGTAGTGAAAGGTTTTCTCCATCGAGGTATAAGGAAACCCATAGAGAAACATTGAATTTTAGTGTAATGTGGGTCATCTAGCTGAAGGGAACTCTCGATCTGTCTTTGTAATTCACATTTCTCAGGGTTGTTAGATTTCTTCTGATGTGGAGGGATTCAAAGTGGCTAAAGTGTAAAAGGTGGTTTCATATAGTCTATAGGATTTCGTACATGATGATTCACCACATGGAGCTTTAACCACTTCTCAAGACAACATTGAGATAGATGTTTCAATATCTTGAGAACAATGTCAAGAGAATTTCTATGGATTTTTTCAGTTTATACACCGACTGGGAAATGAGGAGGTCATGGAAGGTGGGTGTTGACGGGTTATAATCTTGTACTACCAGATATATCTCATAAATATATTGTTCTTCAAGGGGAATTAACCTTTTTGGAAATCTTTCCCCTAGGGAATCTGGTTTTTGATAAGGTCACAACCAATTTTGTTTTGGTCTTTGAATTTTGGTTTTCTTTCAAGGGTCCCTGTAGATGGTAATTATTGTAAATAAGAAAATTCTAAAATCTGGGAGAAGAATGTAGGGACGACTATTATCCATCCTCCATAAATTGTTGGGCCATTAGTGAATTGGGGATGGATTTAGAGAAGGTTAGTTTGGGGATTAGTGTTGAACACGGGGGGTTCACTCAGTAAACTTGTTACCTAGCACGATCGTTCGCAAGATATTAAATAATATCCCTAATTTCACTAAATATTGAAAAATGCCTCCTAAAATTGTATTGTTGAAGCCCCCTCCCAATATACCTTTCTAATTAAGAAAACCCCTAGTTTCACCAGATATTGTAGGTATCCATTTTTATCAACCCATTTTTAATACCCCCTTTATATAATATTATCAAGTTTTAGCAAACAAAATCCCTAACGCATCTTAGCATAAGCAAACATGATGCTAAATAACATAATAGTATAATGCTCATAATGATCCCACTAAGATTGCAGGGGCGACATTGGATATGGAAAACCCAATGAAATAGTAATGGGGAAGCAAGGAAAATTTTAAGGACCCCTTCTAAATTTATGTATATAATAAATGGGCAAATCGCCATGATACATGGGAAAGTGTGAAGGCTATTTTATCAATAATATAATATGTATATATAATCTTAGCAAAACATTCACGAAATTATAGAATTTTGTAAAATATGGGCGAATATTTCATGGAATTATAAAATCTTGTAAAATCATGGCGAATATTTTATATAATTATAAAACCTTGTAAATTCCTTGGCGAATAATTCACAAAATTATAAAATCTTCTAAAGTATTGGTGAATCTTTCACTAAATTATAAAATCTTGTAAATTATTAGCAAATTGGTTGAAATTTGACAGAATAAAATTTCCTAGATGATTTTTTATTCACTTTGGATTTTCCATGTACTCTTACAATCGAACACCTTCTAAACAAAATCCAAACTAATTTGTTGACTTTACTCATCACAACTACTTATGCTAGTAAGTTCATACCTCCTTAAAGATATAATGTAGAGATAATTTCATAAATATTTGCAATATAAAATTGAGCACTTGGTCAAAATGTGCAATTAATTTATCCCACGACATTTGGTGTACAATCAATTTTCACAAAATGTGTGGGACCTAATCATCCCCTTCAATTGAAATTACTACGAGAAAGAAACTAGTTTCTTGAAGCACTACTTGAAATAACAAGCTTCAATAAATGGAAATTTTGAAACACATTCTTGATGGACATATTGGCTAAATAAATGGAAATTTTGAAACTCATTCTCATTGGAATTGTCTCCCTTGTCTCATTGTCCTTTTTTCCTTTCTTGTGATTGTGAATGGTTTGTGTTTCTTTCTAGGGAAAAGCCTTCAACATTAGTATTATCAATTTCTAGTGAAATTGCATTTATCTCACTTTGATCAATAGGGGAACCTATCTTATCATCCATTATATGGATATTCGATCAATATTTCTTAGAATAGTTGACGGCTCTCTCATTGATAGATTACTCGAAAGAGCTTCGATCATGAAGAGAATGTAGATTCTTTGATTGAGGCTTTTTAAAGTATGATAATTCCTTTGTTTTGATGCTTTCTTTCTATGATTGTTGTTTGACATCTCACTTATAATTTTTTTAATAAATTTAAACTTTAAGAGTAAAATAGTCGGCTAGGAGGGTGCTAAGATGAAATATGAAACCATAGGAAACCCTAATGGCTAGGGTAAGGAAGGCGCTCGATGTGAGTAAGGATGACTAAATAGGCCAACCTTGGTATTAAGACTAAGTGTTTGGAGCACTTAAAAGTCATATAACAAGGAAGCCTAACTATCACTCAATCATAGGGGTCATTTCCTTAATTCTTCAACTCAATCGTCATGGAAGTTGTGAATTTTATTATGGGATATGATTGGCTTATGCTCCTTCACATGAAAACCATGTTTAACCTCCATATAAGTCTTTGTGCAATTCAATCATTCTTTGGCATCCTTGGCATTATGAATATATAGGTGAATCGACGTGATAGTATGTGTGGGATTAACCAAGCCATTCCATACAACCTAGGCCTTCACTCATTGCATCTTATTTCAATTTTAAATTAGCTCTTCTTTGGTGAAGAAGTAGAGGGGTATGTCGATGAGCTTTGCTTATCTCAAAACTTTCTAACCCTTTGGTCCTCACTTATTCATATGATCTTAGGGTGATTTAAATACCCATCCCTAGCTTCTTCTTTGGAACATTAGCTCGATGAGATAGGCACTCACAAAAATAAAATGAACATGGTGAAGATGTGTGCTTCTTGTAGCCATCACAATATGTGTTTCTACTGCTACCAGGAGATGTGAAGCTCATCGTGATTACCGTGAAGACAATATAGCTTCAGCATTAAGATAATGGGAGAGTTGGAATAGAGATTGGGATGCGAATAATGACAAAATTTTAAGGTGATCAAAAGAGAGCTAATTTAAATGCAAGGATAGCTAGTAGAGTATAAAAGTAAATTGGTTCTTTCAAAAATTGATATAGAATTTCAAAAAGAAATAATAGAGGAAGAAATGAAAAAGTGAAGGAATTGCATTGTATAATCCATTACTAAGCTCCCCTTAATAATCTACTATTAAGGAATAATCATACTATGGACTCCATACAACAAAGGAAAACAAGATTCATCCCTCATGGTTTCATTAGCATGTCAAAAGACAAGTAGAGATCATGGACTATAGTAATTTCATCAATTATGCCATGTTATAGTTTTGGTTTTGTGATAGCTTGAATTCCACTTTCATATTAGGAGAAGCCAAATATTCTTGGAAGGATTCATGAAACATTTATGAGCAATAAGTGAATCACTATTAAAACCTATATATGTGTGCATTGCAAATAAACTATGCTAAAATTGAGTAATTAACAATGAAGAAATGGATTTGATTGACAATATTGCTTTTACTATTTTATAAAAAAACACAACCAAAATTCATGTTTTTACCAAACTTCTGTATTTACATATTGTAAATAAGATTGTAACTATTTTATTTTTTACTAATATATCAAGTATCAATTACTCTTTAAAAAAAACTAAATTATATAATTTATTAACCATATCAAGTATCAATTACACTTTAAAAAAACTAAATTATATAATTTATTAATCAATAAAAATAGAAATAAAAATATTTTAAATTTGAAAATATAAAAAAAATAATAAAAAAAATCAAAATTAATCATATCAAACATGACAACCATTTGACAACCATTTAAGAAATAATGTTGTGAGAGCAATTTAAGAAATAATGACCTTTTAGATTGAACAAAAATATGTATATCTTTTCTATAATTTAATTAATATATAAGTATCAATTATGTTTTTAAATTAAATTATATAATTTATTAATGAATAAAAAGAAAAAAATCATATTTTAAATTTAAAAATTTTAAAAATCATATAAAAAAAAAATCAAATATAATCATAATAAACTTGTAAATTATTGAAAAAATAACTATTTTTAGGTTTGGAAAAATTATGTAGTATTTTCTTACCATTAATTCAACAATCCAATAAAATCTGGATTTAAACTTTATGCTTATTAACTATGAACTTTTGATATCTCTAAGCCAAATAATGTGTCAACCTGTGAATGATACAATATATATATATATATATATATATATATATATATATATATATATATATATATATATATATTCCTCTTTTCTTTACAATTAACAAACTTAACATCAGTTTCCTTCACCATTAAAAGTTTTGAAAATGGAGAGACGACGATATATTGAGAGCAATATGAATAGTGATATAATTAAGGCTCAGGAGAGAAAATATTTGACAAGGCAGCGATGCATTTAAACGGTAACAGAGAAGGCAAGGTGCTATGGAAACCAAGTCAAAATCATGACCATTTTGCACAAGTGGACAGTGATGTCGAGTGTTATCTTTTGACTTATTACATTATAAGATCAAAGATGACCGTGAACTTGAGACTACCTTGGATACTGTAGATATAAGCTAGTTATACAACAAGTCGAATAGAGGATAGTCAGACTGCAATGGTGGACACTACTACATATAGGGGGGTTTTGAGACAATACTTGAGACAATATTTACAAAAAATGTCTCAACTTAAGACAAATTAAGAAAAAAAAAAGGTTGTGTATTGTCTTAAATATTGTCTTTAAGTGAGTGTCTTAAATTATTGTCTTAAACTAACGTCTCTATAGAGACAATATAGAATACATCAATTATTATCCATATTGTCTCTATAAATGACCATAATGTCTCAAGTTAAGAGACAAATAAAGTTGTGTATTGTCTTAAATATTGTCTCTTCAAAGACTATAGAATGCAAATATTTCATCTCTGTAAAGACAATATCACTTTTGTCTCTAGAAAGAAAATATATAAATAATGTATATAAAACATTTAATCATTTCAGAAAAATCAACTAAAGCTTATTTTATTAAAAATAAACTATAATATCCTATATTCTATTTTTTATGATGGGGCATGGTGGAGTTGAACCACCAACCTTCTGCAATGTAGATGCTCTACCATTAAGCTAACACCCTTTAAAGAATTGGGGGAGAGAGGTAAGTTGTTTTGCAACACGCAATAGTTTTTACTGTTATCAAATATACATACAGATAAATCTATGCAAGGTAAGTAGATACATACATAGAAGTAACTACATAGAAACAACACATCACATGCAGAAATGAGATTACAATTGACCCATCACCTTAAAGATAGAAAACTTCCAGGAATAAAAATCAGTTTGGAGACTATAAAAATAACACAGGATGCTCACCTGATGTAATACCTCCACATAAATTTTCTGGCACAAAGAGAAATGCCTAGAAACACAAAGTTACTTTTAGATAAATCATTGCAATTTTTCAGATCAAACAAGTCCTTTAGGGAACATCTTGTTCAAATAAGTATGCCCATAAAAAATACATGGCAGCAAAAAAAATAACGTGAGATATAACTGATTCAAGAAAAATAAGGGAACAAAAATTAGAATTTGCTCCCAATTTTTGTAGCACCAGCATCCATAAACAAAAAACGTGTGAATGAAAGCTCCCCAAACTTGAATTTAATATGTTGTAGGACAAGAAAGTGCAAATTGCAGGCCACACACCTTGTCATATTTACATATAAGGGACAGAACATGAAAAATTGTAGTCAAATTGAAAGCTTGGAATCCAGTGCAGAACTTAACCACAATAATTTTTCTAAGAAGTGAACAATTAAAAAGGATATACTCTTGGACCATATTTTTCTTTTTGTACAAGGAATTATCAATCTTTCCTTTCTAAACAGGGGCAATAATATTTTTAACATGTGAACATTAAAAGATTTGAATTTTTTATTAATTACAAATTACTAAGTTAAAACAAAGTATTTAATCCATGTTACCCTCATTTTGTTTGGGTGTGTCATGTGCATAGCTGGGCATAAGAAAAGGAAATCTTGGGCACATAGTAGTAGTCTTGGGAACTAAAAATTCACCTCTAGTCATGGTAAAGAAATTATGAGCATAATGAAGTTAGTCTTTTTATTAAATAAGCATCAACCTTTGAAGCTCAAAAAAGAGGAGATCTGATAGAAAAATAAAGTAGCCTGAACCTCGTTGAGAAATCCCACATTTGGGAAGTCAAGAGAATTGTAAAGACACTGAACTCAAACCTGATGCAAATCCTGATCATGTTTAGAGCTTGTACCCATAAAACGACAATTCTGGTCCTAGGAACAATAGTAGAGGGTTTCATTTCCAGGTCTAGGCATGGGCATCATAAATAAACAAGAAAATAACCCTTCTTTTTCAAAATCTGGGTGGATCTGTATGAGGAAGAGTCATGTCAATGTCTCCCTTGGCATGCTGTAATAGTAAATACCCATTTCTTGGTGTAAAGACCCGACTTGTGAGCAAAGAAGAGTTAAAGGCTAACTGATATTTACATACACTTTGGGAGGCGATTTTGTGGTAGAGATAAAGAACAGGCCGTAGCCTCAGAAATCCTTCCTTGTCCCTGTATTTCTTATATGTATGTTTGAGGTCACTTGGGATGGAACACTACACCAAGTGGAAGCTTATTGGCACCACTTTGGAGGGTTTTTTCCATCATTTCTAGACAATATTGTTTGATGATAATGTGCATCCAATTGAAGACTTGACCTCCAAAGGCATGTCAGATTTGGAGTAGTTCTGTGACAACCTTGTTCAAGTTGTATCCCTAGTTTCCATGAAACCTATAGCAGCAATACAACCACAGATATGAGGAAAGGATTACAAGTTTGATTGGTAGATATACTGCCATCATGGAGGTACCAAAATCTCAGACCGTAGAGGAACTAGTAATAGTAAACAAGAAGACCTGGGCTAGTTCTTGATGTTTATGGGCATCCTATGCATGGTTTGGCATATTCTTAACCTTGGAACATAAACTAAATATTGTTGTTATCCAGATGTAGAATATCAAACCATGACTAAGTAGCATGAAAATGGATGAAAATTTTCAATGAAAGTGCAACTTGAGGTAGCATTACGAACTCTTTCTGGAAGGACATCCAACCTGTGGAGGGTGTGTTCCGTTGTTCCAACCTTGCATGCCTTAATTTGAAGTGCTTTGTTCCAGAGCTAAGGTACATCTAGTTGTTAATTGTAATGTAGCTATTAAAAAGATGAATCATATCAGCCCTGGAAGACAACTCTTGTCTCTGCACACCTTTCAGTCAGAAGTTAGGGAATTATTTCAGATCTCAAATGAGCAACACTCAGTGACGTTATCCATGTAGGAATACTATGTGCAAGAAGAGCCCTACCTTCAGACCTCAATGCACACATTCAACCTTAGGTCTAAGCCTCAACATGCTCTGTCTCATCAAGGTTTGAGAGGCCATTTACTATGGTACAGGGGTTATACCCCTGTAGGGTTGCAAAAACAGTCATTGGTAGAAAAAGAAGGATCTGTAAGCCTCAAATTGCATCTTAGTCTATCAACAAGGTTTCTTTATCTCAGGCTCCAGTTCATTTCTATCTTGAATCCCTAGTAGACCATTGTAATTCTATCTCAAACTCTCGGCATTGGTTGTATCCAAACTCATGGAAATAGTGCAACAAGGGAGGAGGTTTAAAGGTGTCCATTGAGGAATCTTCCTTACCACAACCTCAGCGCACCTATTTTTCTCTATTCTAGTGTCAGAATCTTCCCTTATGTCTCAGCTCAGTATCAATAATACAACAATGTTACAAGGTTGATTTATAGTGCATTCCAGGAAGGGCTATCTCATTGAGTATCCTTTGGAGGACATCAACAAGTGAAGCTACTCATTTCCATGGTTTATGTGGACATTCATTATGTGTAGAGGTGACGAGATCAAGTTGGCTTACCTTGTTGGCATTGGGAATAGTTTCCTTGTGGGAAAATCATGCTAAGAAACCCTTTGGATTGGTTGCTTCCAACTCATCTGTAGAGGTTTATTAAGAAACCATTTACGCCATGGAAAATGATTTTTGTTAATATATGGGAAGAAAGTGGTTGGAAGGTTATTGGAGATACTATTGACATGCACACATGGACTTTGCTAAGGGTGCCAAACTCCTTGATGACATTGCTTGATGGACAAATAACCTTGAGAAAGCCCTCAATGGTTTTTCATCCCCTTCTTGGATGTTGCTTGATGAGCAAGTCATCTTTAAAGATGCCTTGAGGGCTAATATGGGCATCTTGAATTCATTTGTGGGTTTGGACCCCCGTTGAAGGTTTAAATAAGATGAAAAGATTCTTTAAATGAGATGAAAAAATGGCATTGAGAAAATATGGCATCGATATCTTCCAAAGTTCCATCTACTTCGTCCTAGAAATGTTACAAAAGGAAATGTTATATTAAGAAGAGACATAAGCACAATTCAATAGTTTGCATAAGCAGAGTTGCAAAATAGATGTTGAATGCCAAAGATAATGGGGAATTTCAATAGAAAAGTTGTGAGAATCTCTAGGGATATAATATAATATAAAGTCAACTAACAGTTCCAAGATCTTCCAGATACTCCACATGTGCATAGTGTCATAGACAATGGAGTCATGGACAGATTTAGTTGAAGCGATTCAATCCTATTTCAGTACAAATTAATTCAATACCGGCCATTGCTTAAAGTTTAACTTCTAAAGAATAGAAGAGAGTAAGCATCAAATGGGATACAAAACATGAAGAAGCACGCAAACTAAGCACACCCACACACAGAAAAAGTAATGATATTTTGTAACAAATAAAAGATAATCTCTTAAAGGTCGATTGCAAATTAATAAAGGGGTGAATTTTGACTTTGTTATGGTTGGTCACTTGTATTTCATGGGGTGACAAGTGATGAAAATTTGATGCCTTGGGTCACTTATAGCAGATATTTTTCTCATGTTAAGGGAAACCTCTAGCCCAAGGTGGCTACCTTTCTCTAGCTCCTCGTTCAAAAAAGAACCCTCACGTGGGATAACTTGGAAAAAAAGGCTTCATTAGACCAACCTATTTCCATCTTCGTAAGCAAGTTGGGGAAGATATTGAAAATATCTTCAACTCTTGTACCTTCGTCAACTCGCTCTAGGACAAAGGAGCAAAGACTTTCAAGACCACTAAACAGGACCATGCAAGCATCAACAATACACTTCTTAGTTGGAAACATTTTCAATTCAATAGTCCCTTGCTGGACAAAATCTAGAATCTCTTTCCCCCTTTTCTCCTTTGGGAAACGTGGAAAGAAAGGAACAAGATATTCTTCAGGGCACAAGCCATGACCATGGAGAAAATTTGGAGCAAAATCAAAGCCAACATAAAGGAAATTGCCGACACGCAACAATGGTCAGAGAAGGACAAACAACTCAGTGAATGGGAAGCTATTATTCTAAGAACTTGGGACCTCAATCTCCAATTCAAGACTGACCCTCCTTACAATCTTAGGCTGAAAATCGCTAGTCCCAACAGTTGGATCCCTCCTACTATCAACTTTGACAGAGCCTTGAAAGGAAATACCAGGAAATCTTGATATGGGGGAGTCTTCAGAGATAGCAAAGGACACATCCTAAGAGTATCTATAGGGTACATTGGGATCATTAGCAACAATACTACCGAGCTAGACACCCTATTGGAAGGATTGAAAATTGTTAAAAATCAAAGCTTCAATGATCCCATGGTGTGCACAAGACCAGATATTGCACATGCAATGGGACTTGTGAGCAGATATATGAACAATCCAAGTAAAGAACATTGAAAGGCAGTAAAGGAAGGAACCCGCGGGAGATCAAGGAGCACTAGAGCTAATATGCATGAACTTGTCCGTGCGGCGCCAATATTGCTGAAGGAGGCAGGGAACACGTCCGACTCATTGTTCTTTTGCATTATTACGTGTCAGAGAACCATGGCCACAACCCGCCTTCGCCTGCGACACTACGCGTTGAATGAGGACATTTGGGTTGAGATCAGAAGAAATCACGAACAATATTACTGGGACGAGGATGAAAATGTTCATTCAAAAGTGTAGTCATTATTTCGGTCACATAGTTAATTTTTTAGTTGGTGGAGTCAACATAAATAAAAAGGGGGAAAAGTTTGAGACGTAAAAGACAATTGTCTTAAATTAATGTCTCAAAGGACCCCTACATGTAGTAGTGTTCTATCAATATCAAGAGAAAAAATAATTTTGACAAAATCCATTCTTAAGCCCCTATGAATACTATCTGCAGATCAAAGTGTATTCTCAAAATAAAACGATCTTTATAACATCAAATGATGGATTTCATCGATCCAAACAATCTTAGATAAAATAAAAACAAATCATTCTTAAAAAATGACTTTTAACAACAAGAGACCTCTGTCCAAGTTATATCTATCTATCTATCTATATATATATATATAACTTAAGCAATACTCTTAATCTTTTAAATAGTGGTTGGGTAACTCTTTAAGCAATAAAAATAAAAATATGTCAATCTTTATGTGATCAGGACTAAAGACCCACTTCATCTTTTGTTGAGGTATATATGACTATATGACTATATATATTTAATTTTCCGGATTTTTAAAAAATGGGTGCCTCTGTCTGAAGCAAAGGAAGTGTTGAGCATTTTTAAAAGGAATGCCTATATTATGGCCAAATATTATAGCTAAGGACAACCTAATAATAGGCATTGTATCTAAAATAAATGTAAAACAACCTCAATAAGTGACAACCTAATAGATCCTGGCATTGGCATGAGAAAAAAAGACATTAACCTTCAGCAAAGGTACACAGAAAACCAATGAGGTATCTGGAAGCTTCTTCCTATCATAGCCACAAAATTCAAAATTAAATGTTTGAACTAAAGTGTGGTCATTCCTATTTTAACCATTTTGTACAAAACATAATGGTAAGATTGTAGAAGAAAAACTCAATTTGAGCCCTTGAAGAAATTTGTGGGATCTGATTTAAAATCATGGCAATTAAAAATGATAACCCTAGAAAGACTTCATCCTTTCTTATTGGATTTCTATGAACACGTCCTTCAAATTAGCATTTTGTTGTGATCTGCAACATGATCTTGTTAATTAATACCACCTTTCAAAATAAAAAAAATTCCGAAACAGAAACATGGCATCGAGAGAGAGAATTGGGAGTGAAAAAAAGCTACAGAAGAGTGCACTGCATTGCATGGGGGAGCCATGGACTCTTATAATTTATTATGACTATTCGGGCATGAATTTGCGAAAAGTGAAGGAAATTCATTTTTATACATTCTTAAAAGGTTGGACTAATTTTCATGTCAAATTTAAATTATTAACATAGATATCAAGCTTGAGAACATTATCTTGTTGATTCGTTGACTACCATTCACCCTACCAAAGATATGAGGAAATGTGGTATTTTTTAGGGCACCAAATTAAAATCATTATTCCCACCTTGAACACGTGGATTTCACACACTATCCAACATAACATGGTTAAATGCAAATTAATCTTTTTGTTCTTGGAAATTGATCATTCTGTATAATTAAGCCATCCCTATAATCGTTGTTTCCATATTTTCTACAATGACTATGTGGGTAACCATTTTCATTTCCTTAACAATAGATTATATCAGAGAACATTGAACTTACTTATATGAAAACACACCTTCTGCCTTGCTGTTCAATGTTGTATGACGTCTTGAGAAACACCGCTTCCGGTAACAACAATCAACAATGTTGTATGACGTCTTGAGAAACACCGCGTCTTGAGAAACACCGCTTCCTGTAACAACAAAATTGTTGTATATATGTGAACAAATATAGATTTAATGATACAAATTACAAAAATATACAAATATTTCTGGGGGCTATAAAAATTGTGAATCTATGCACTACCATATTTCAAGTTCGCTGATAAATTGAAAAACTAACCACTTTCAAAATTTCACTAGTCACATGGAAGAAACAATGGAAAACAAATCCATCAGTTTAATAGTTTTGCACTAATTCTATGCCCCTATCCATTCATCAGCTGATTTGTCAATGAGTCAATGATGGGGCAGGGGAATGGAATTTCTTGACTTTTATAACTTCAATCCAGATCTAAAAATAATTTGTAAATACGACCTAAAATCAAATGCAACGGACATGGTATGAGAAAGTCTCAAATACAAACCATCTCAATAATTTCTCCGCTATAAAACCTAAAACCCATCAAAATTTGCTAATAATTTATCCACTACAAAACCTAAAACCCATCAACATTTGCTAATTTTTAAGAGGCTCAGCCACTACCCAAAAACCTAAATGAGGGGTAGTTTAATAAACCCTAGTTTCCACATTATTTGGATTTTGTTTTGGTTGTCTTGATTTTTTAGTGAGATAATAACAAATTACAGTGTAAAAAGTTTACGAAACCCAAATACAAAAAAAACATAGAAAACAAACATACAGGGCCTACCTGGATATAGCAGTTGTTGAGTAGATTTATCAAAAATTAGCTGGAATAAAAAATTCGACAATGGTTACCACAACACCCATTCTCTTCCAAGGCAACGCACCCTTCATAAGGGTTTATTTTCACGCCCAAAATTCTGGTCGGAATCAAAACCATCGCTCCTATTCTCACAATGCCCTGTTCTCATGGAGCTGTTCTCATGGAGCGCCCTGGGATCCCTATTGCAACTATTTAGCATTGCATATATCTCCTATTGAAGTCATTCCATGCTATTTTAATGATTTTTGGAACACTACAATCAAATCCACCCACAACGCCTCTTCTCGTCCAAGGCAGCAAACCCTTCAAAAAGGGTTTTTTCAAACCCAAAATGCTGGCCAGAATCAAAACCAGGACACTGATTCTTACAATTCCCCCTCTCTTCCAATGAAACCCACCCTTTAGAACGGATTTCTTCAAACCCTAAATGCTACAAGGAATAGTTGAAAACCCAAAATGTTGGATGAGATCAAAACCATGCCACCGGATCTCACAACGCCCCCTCTCTTCCAATGAAAGCCACCCTTAAAAATGGTTTGCTTCAAACCCACAAAGCCCCCTCTCTTCCAATGAAGGCCACCCTTAAAAATGGTTTGCTTCAAACCCAAAATATTGCACAGGATACTTCAACATAATATTTGTTTCGAACTAGGAAGCAATGCCGTCAGTAAATATGCAGGATTTCAAAGTTTTAACCATGGCTCCCTTTCACAGGACCGACAGAGCCACATGTTTATCCTGCACAAAATGGAGCCAAAAATCCACGGGCTCCACGGGAACTCCGTGTTGTGTATGACAGCTGGGAACTTTTTAGACAAGAGACATCGGACATGCATTGAAAAAAATAATAAATAATAAATATTAAAAAATAATAAATAAAAAAGTTGGCAGCGAAGTTAAAGACAATATAAGTTTTTATCTTAAATAATCGTCTTAAATTGCAAAGGGGAGAAGTAATAATGATAGCCCTTCTCTAAATTCAGAATTAATGATAGTCATTCTCTAAATTTAAAATTGAAGATTTCACTCTTCATCTTTAACTTTTTTAATTCATTCTATTTTTATTTAATTTTATAATAAATTATAAGACAAATAATAACTAATATTAATTATTGGAATGTATATACAGTAGCTGTTACAGCATTCTCGACTCGTGCGTTTATAGATTTATCTCATTTTTCAAATACTTCCAATTATATATGTGCATAATTCTGTTTTTCATTTTATGCAAAGAAAAATGATAATTTTTTTTACCTCGTGCTTGTTAAGCAAGTTCACGTGATCTATAAATGAAATAAGCATTCAATTACTTTAAAATAATGCAGCGAAATTACTTTATTTTTTAAATGTGTAACCTTTGGTTTTTTAATTTACTAACTAAATTACTTTCCAAGAAACGAGACGCTGCGGGGAATTTGCATTGTTTTTAGTTGTCCTGGTTTCTTCTGCTCGTTAATTTCCAATTATCTCTATCTACCTCTGCCTACTTTCAAAATAAAATAAATGGGATTTCATCTAGATCCAGGTTTGGATCTGCTAGATCATTACTTTCTTTACTCTTTAGCAGCATCCAGTGTTGAAGGAGCTGGCTCGAGAAATCAAAACAAAGAAGCAAGTGGAGGGTGTTGTTTTAGGGGAGCAGAAAGAAAATAATTGTGTTAAGAAGAGAAACAACCTTGTAATATTGGTGTTTCGGGATGGAGTCAAACTCCAGGAGGTTGTGGGTATGGAAACACAGACTTTAGTAGGTAATATTTTTGGTAGGCATTACAATAAGAAAAGCGTTACCTCTTGTTTAAAAAAAAGTTCGGAAGTAATAATGGGTTATGGAAGAGGGAGATATTACAATGTATTCTAGGAAATATGTGAAGAGAGGTTGTGATATAAAATCTTATTTGTTTGTATCCTATGAAAGGGTGGTTTCAGAGTTGTATCTAGGAAATAATCATTAATAATAGGGGTACTTAGAATAAGTGGATCCACTATAACATGTTGATGGTGATTTGATTGTCCCTCAACTATAAAGGGTTGGAAATTTCCTCTAATAAAAAACTATATTTAAAGAGGTTAGATGTTATCCATACTCTTGATACTTCAATGTTACATGAGACCATGTGATATGGTGAAAAAATGTTTTTGATATGATAAATATTTTACTGGAATGGGACTTCTTGTTTATTGATGATCGAGGTAATTTTGGGGGTATAGATACTAGTTGGATGTCTAGATATATTCAATGTACCAACTTATTATCTGTTGATACAAGTTTTGGTACTATATTCTATTCCCAAGAGTTGGGCATGCAAGTTATAGTCCTAAAATTGTATGGACCATATCAAGATAGGGTACAATGTTGGGAGAAAGTATTCAATTTAGGGGTTTTGTCTCATGGTAATTTAATCTTAGGAGGGGTTCTGAACTTTTCTATAAGAAGAATGAAAATTTGGGGTTTGGTTGCTCAAGTGGATCCTCTTTTAATTTATTCATTCAGAGACAAGAGGAAAAGGGATTGATAGACATACAACCCATCAATCTATTCCCTACATGGATAAATAAGAGGGTGGGGGAAGATAGAAACTCAAAAAGGATTATTAGATTCCTAGTGTTTGAGGATACATATGTGATTATATTAGAATTAAGGAGTGGGTTGGATTAGGAGGTGAATCAAATCATTCTATAGTGTTCTTGGAGATGACTAAAGTTAGAAGAAATCCACCCGACCCTTTAATGTTCAATCAATATTGGATTTATAATGAGGATTTTATTAATCTAGTTAAGGAAATTGTACCCCTTATGATGGGTCAATAAAATGATTTTCCTTGATTCAATTTAATGAAATATGAAAAATATTAACCAAGTGGTAGCTGGTTGGGATCATGAGAAAAAAACTCAAAGATGGTGAGGAATTGGTGAGGTTTGAAGGTCTTTTGGATGGTGTGTGTCAATAGGATTTGGTAGGTTTTCCCAATAGAATATTTCAAACTAGAGGTTAGAAGCCTAGAACAAAGAAGATAAATATTTTGGAGTACATGGAAGCTATCTAGAGGATTAAGAGTAGAGATTTGTGGCTTGAGAAGGGCAATGAAAATACTAATTTTTCATCAATATTCAAACCAGAGAAAACTCATCAATATAATATGGAAAATTAAGAGGAATAATTATGAAATGGATACCAATTTTGAGGATATAGGTTAGTGCATATATTGTACATTTTGGAGAGATTTATAAAGAAGAGCAAGGACACAATTTCTAAAATTGTGAGCATGTCTTCATATTTTCCAAGCTTTGTATGAAAGGGGTAAAAGGGAGACTCTTGATGGAAGTACCTGGAAATGATCTGGAAGAGGTTCTCCATAGATTCAAAAAAGACAAGAGCCTAGGTCCAGATGGATGGATGAGGGAATTTTTTATAGGAATTTATTAAGTAATTTAGGGGGAATTATTAAGAGTTATGGTGAAGTCTAGGTAAAATGGAAGGATGCTAGTTGCATTCATTGCTTTTATTCCAAAATATCATATTCCTATTTCTTTTGAAGATTCAAACATATTTCATTGTGCAATTGTATGTATAAATAACTACTATGAGGATGAAAAATCTTCTCTCTAGATATATATCCCAAGAGAAATTTGAGTTTTTAAGTGGAAAACATATTCATGAAGCAATAGGAATGGCCTAGTAGGGTGTAGATAGAATCAAAACAAGGTAATTCTCAACAATGGTGGTTAAGGTTGATTTTTTCAAAGCGTATGATGGGTCCAATTAGATTTACCCTAGGTTCATGTTGATACATTTGTGGTTTTGTGTACATTTTGTGAACTAGATCATGAATTTTGAATATACAATCTCATTTTCTTACGTATTAATGGTTAAGATTTTGGTTTCTTTCAATGAAGGAGGGGTTTGTGACATGCTTGTCCTCTTTCATCGATATTATTTTTAATTGTAGTTGAAGTCCCTAGAATGGAATCAAATGATGGAAAATAAATGGTTCTTTAAAGGCCATAAATATTGGTAGAATGGTATTTTTGTCTCATTTATTGTTTGTAGATTCCATTCTTCTTTTTGTGATGGCTCTAGGAGGAATTCCATGAATCTCAAAGAGATTTTGGATTTGTATTATACAACATCAATGAATTTTGGTTGTGACTTGATAAAATAAACAATTTATTTTGTAAATACAAGTGAATATGATATTATATATATATTTTTAAGGTGTTTCGTTTCAAACAGGTAGACGTACATAATGTCTTAGTACCTTGTTTTTTTCATTAAGCCAAATAATTATGCAAAAAAGAGATGGGATTTGGGTAATGGAAAATGTTCAAAATATGCTCTTGGTATGGTGTAATTACTGGTTGTGCAAAGGTGATATACTCATTCTTTTGAAATCCTTTGTGTGCCTTAATAGATTTGAAAATGGAATATAGAAAATACAAGAGATTCACACAATAGATAACAAGATAATGACACAATAATTTAGAGAAGACCCTTAAGGTAGGGTAACACCATTAACTATTCCTTACAGAAGGAATCACTCCATAAGCCATTCCTGCTACAAATATTGCATCAATACTTCACAAGATATCTCATTACATTGCTTCTACTTCTTTGTATCATTTCTATGAAACCTCCTAGGTACTTTCTAGAGAAGGAACTTTCTAGTAGGTATAACCGTTTAGTAAGCCTTCTTACAATTATTTATTTTCATGATACATCTATTTCACGGGACTTATTCCCTAAAGATGGCCTCAATACATAACATTATCCTCTTGGGTGCCTCCCTAGGTGCCCCATATTATCCTCACTAGATACATTACATTCCATCCCCCTTTTCATGTTTCTTCCTTGAAACATGGGAGGAAGCTATGCAATATGATATAATAAGAAATGTAGCCAACTTGCACTAAGTACGAGCACCCATCCATCACAGTGAGATGTGGTAATGGGATCCAACTACTTTATTTCCACCTCGGTCTTCATCTTGGTTGCTCCTTTGGTTCCATGTTGTATTTATGCTACTATGATATCTCCATGCAAATTAATTTTATTCATCCATGTACCTCCATATTGGTTCCATTTTTGTTGATGCTTCCAACATTTCCTTAATGATTGTTGTTTTTCATGTAGTGTGTGTTGAACCTCCATTTTGTACCTATTTTGACTAATAATTGTGTTCTTTTTACTCAGCAAATTCCTCCTTTTTCGCTAAAACTATCCCTTTTCCACCTTAAACCCTATGGTATTTACAAACATTACATCTAAGGAGCATTTTAGGTATCATGGTCAGTTGAAACATCAATTCCTATTATTTATTACTTAAATCATGTTAAAAACTATTTTACAGTTGTCAATTATTGTTTATTACAAGAAATCCAAGTTCTTGTAAATGGGATCGATTCAAATAGTAGCACAAAGATAATCGAGAATCCAACACTTGGAGCATATTCTGTGAGTTTTGTAGTTTTTTATGCTCCTTTTGGATGAAGAATAAATTTGCCATAAGAGAGGTGGAATTCCAGTCAACTTTCTGGGTCAACATGTAAAATTGTAACGGCTTGTGCATTGGCAGAATTCCAGGATAATGGCATAATTCCAAGATTAAAGCAACTATTGGTGTTTTGTGTACCAGAATCATGAATCCTTCCAAGAGAATCTAAGGACTTGATCTAATCTAACATATGTATCTATAGAAGTCTTTGGTTGTAACCAAGTAACCATACGTTATCTCTTGTATTGTGAACAAGATCCGATTCATACTGTAATGATATTGACTGAGATCACATGATATGATATTCCTTGTATTCCCCTCCTTTATTCAGAACCAATTATAAAGAGAGGCATAAACCATGGGCCTTATTCACTAAAGATGGCCTCAATACATAGTATTATCCCCTTGGGTTCCTCCTTAGGTTCCCCATATTGTCCTCACTAGATACATTACATTCCATCCCCCTTTTCATGTTTCTTCCTTGAAACATGGGAGGAATCTACGCAATATGATATACTAAGCAATGTATCCAACTTGTACTAAGTACGAGCATCCATCCATCATAGTAAGATGTGGTCATGGGGTCTAAATACTTTATTTCCACCTCAAATATTCATATTGGTTGCTCCTTTGGTTCCATGTTGTATTTGTGCTACTATGATATCTCCATGCAAATTAATTTTATTCATCCGTGTGCCTCCATATTGGTTCCATTTTTGTTGATGCTTCCAACATTGCCTTGATGATTGTTGTTTTTCATGTAGTGTGTGTTGAACCTCCATTTTGTACCTATTTTGACTAATAATTGTGTTCTTTTTACTCAGTAAATTCTTCCTTTTTCGCTAAAACTATCCCTTTTCCACCTAAATCCCTATGCTATTTGCAAAAATTACATCTAAGGAGCATTTTAGGTATCATGGTCATTTCAAACATCAATTCCTACTATTTATTACTTAAATAATGTTAAAAACCATTTAAAAAGTTGTCAATTACTGTTTATTACAAGAAATCCAGGTTCTTGTAAATGGGATCGATTAAAGTAGTAGGACAAAGAGAATCGAGAATCCAACACTTGGATCATATTCTATGAGTTTTGTAGTTGCTAAAAGGTGTGAGAAATTTGTGACTGGACTCACTATAATTTTCAGAATTACTAAAAGAGATATTCTTCTTTAGATTTATGGTGTGCTAGTGTTTTCTAGCATCCGAGTCCACTTTTGTAGCTTGCTTTTGGGGAAGGAGAGCCTCCTTATTCCAGGATAAATTCTACTCATTGATTTCTTTCATTCTTAGTTTCTTTTACTCTTTGCATTAGATTATACATGTTCAAGTTTTATTCTGTTTATAATGCTAATGGTTGTGTGAATTTTAATTATGTATTAACGTATGCTACGTGGAATGTTTCCCTTTATTTTCAAGAATACATAACTTCTTTTAAGCATAAAATCCAAATAATTGAATTGCATTACTCATTACAAAGTATCTATGCAACAAGTAATCTTTGATTACATAAGTGTTGTTTTCACCTTGGTTTTCTACAATTGCCAATTAGAGTGATTATCAATTCAAGAGAAACCAAGTCTCAGGAAGTTTGAATCTGCAATTGGATTCAATTTTGTTTTATATTTTAGTTTTAATTTCTTGTTTCAAATTCATTCTCATTTCTAAGCACAAACTCTTAATGCTCAGATTGACATAATGGGGACAGAGTACCCGTTACAAAAACGATCATTGATTGCAGATGATGTTGTGACCCGTGTTTCAATAATTACCTGTCATATTGATTTTTGATTCAAGAGTAACCATACTTGGGGAAATTTAATTATGTAATTACTTAGAAGTTGCTTTATATTGCTTTTGAGACATCATTAGTGCATAAGCTAGTATAGGTTTCAAACGTACTCTAAAACGATTGACTACACATATAGTGATTGCACTCCACAAGTTTATGTACTCCGGATTGATAATGAAATGTAATAGGATTTAGAACATATAAATCACTTGAAATTTTTGGTGTCGTTGTCAAGGAAGTGCTAAAGGTGTTAGTCCTAGAATATATGGTGTTGTGATTTCTCATTATTTAGATTTTTTTCCTCTTTGCATCTTCTCATATTAAAACATAGCAAAATCCTTTAGTTTCCACAATACCAAAATTTTAGACTTGGAGGAGTGGAAGCAGTAAGATGATAGGTAAGAACCTGTGCATTCACTACTGTGAGTTTCTATCAATCTTTGATGTTTTGGCACCTTATGAGTAGATTTAGATCAGTTTTATTTTAGAAGAATGGTAAGATTGCATCAATATGTTTAGAGGCAATAAAGGTAGATTTCCCAGGGGAGGAGCAAGTCCTACTACTTCATTTTGTGGTGATGTAAGAGCCACCCATTCTACTAACCAAATGGCACAAAAATCAGGAGGAGGATAAACCTCGAGGGGAAAAATTAAAGGACATAGGAAATATCCTACAATTGATTACATGGGAGAAGATATTTCTGCAACAAAAGAAGAATTTGTTCCCTCAACTGCAGATAAAGGAGAATTAATTAGTGGGTATCCTGATACATATTATTGGACAAATATGATCCAATAACCATAATTTTTAGTAGCATCTGCTTTCTCTGAGGAATCTTTGGTACAAGAGGACCACCTCTCATTCCATACATTAATATGGAAGAAGAAGAAGTCACATGATCCAACCAAGAAGAAAATGCTACCTTTGGGTTTCATATTTGAGACCCTAGAGGAATGGCACAACTGAATAATATTCCCCCATATGCTTTGCCAAATTTTTATGGTCTAGCTAGTGAATACCCAGATGCATTCCTCTTTGAATATGATTTGCTTTGTGGGAGTTATAGCTATTCCATTGATGCCCAAACGTTGAAATTGTTTCTTGCCACCTTGAAAAGTGTAGCACTACGTTGGTTTATGGGCCTCAATTGTAATAGTATTCAGACTTGGGATGAGATGAAGAAAGTATTTCTAAAGAAATATTAGGACTATTCAAAGGCCACAAAACTCAAAGAATAAATATTTAATATGACACAGAAATAGGATGAAATTTTGGAATATTATGTGGAGCAATTTCAGTATAACCTTCAGAGGTCATAACAAGATCATGTGGGTAAGGAAACCTTATGAATAATATTGTGAAGAAGAATTCGAGAAGAATGTTTGGACCTCCTAAACTTGATGGGATCCGAAGATGTTTCCTAGATGGCATATGCAGAGATATGTCATCTATGTAAATGTTACTCAATAGGAAACTCAAATACTGGGAAAATCCCCAAATAAATTACTTCCATATTTACAAAATCTCCTCCATGGGATGAGTCACACAGGCTAAAATTGGTAATTTATTTTAGAATTTTAAAACTGACATTCTTAGCTCTTTGAGTTCATAGCTTGACACACTGCATATTAAGAAGAAAAAGGAAGAATAATAATTGGCTCTATCCATATTCTGTTCCAAGTGCAAGAAGAAACATTCCTTGAGGGATTGACCATTAAATAACATTGAAATTTTGTAGCATTTGTAATCAGAACCATCTCACCAGTAGCTTCCCTTCCTTTTCATGGATTAAGAAAGCATATCAAGGGGAGCACGATGTTGTAAATCCACTTTATTTAATGGCCCCACAAATATCTTGGTATCCTCAGTCAACATGTAAGGTTCAAAACACTGTGCATCAATTTCCTTATTATTTTGGTCAACGGTATTCTTGACAAATGTGGAATCCTCCTATTCCCTGGAAGGAATGGCCTTCTAAACATAATGCATACCAAACTTGGAAATGTCAAGGGTGGTGTGGTTCATCTTACGAAAACATGCCTACCTTTCTGCATACTGCACAACAAATATATCCACAATATTCTTTGCAAACCCAACAATCATACATTGCACAAGCTCCACAACCTCCAGTTACTCATCCACAACAATTGCAACTACTAGCTAATCAAAACCCTCCATGATTTATAAAATACATATTCCCATCCAATTCTAAATCCTAACAATAATAAAGTGGTTCAACCTGCTTACAACGTTGAATTTCAAACATTTCCCACACATTCCATTTCTACTGTAGGATTGCAAGAAATTCACCTAAGTTCTAGAAAAGTGCTGAACAAAAAATCCCTAGAAATTATAGAAGAAAATGAAGAAGGATAAACTCCTACTCAATCTAATCCAAACAAGAGTGAGCTCATAATAAAACATCTTTCTCCTTAGAAGGAACAAGCACTACCATCCAATTTGTGTCCTTTTCTAGAAAGGCTAAATTTGGAAAGACCAAGAACCCCTTCTAAGTTTGACCTACTGGTAAAACTTATAAATGTTTGCAAAAATATTCCCCTACTACAATCCATGAAGGATATACCAATATGCACAAAAACAATTAGGGATTTGTGCCTTAAGAATCCTATAAGAAGGAAGAGATATCCAACTAGCATCCAATTTGTCAGTATACTAGTAAGTCTCATGTCCACCCAAGTCATTATGGAAAAATATGTGGACCTTAGGAATCCAATTGTCACAATTATCATCAATAACTCTCTTATTTAAAATACATTAATTCAATTGGGTGCATCTATTAATGTGAAGGCCATGTAAGCCTTTTCTCAATTGAAGCTATGTAATATCCAACCTAGACCTACTGTGTTAGAGTTAGTAGATCAATCTAAAATCAGGCTAGAAGGTGTACTAGAAGACATCATCATTTCCCTAGATTCTTGAGAATACCTGGCGGACTTTATGGTCCTATATATTAAGTCTAACCTAAGAGGAGGACACCCTTTAATCCTAGGAAGACCTTGGTTATCCACAATAGATGCATTCATCAACTGTAGGTCTAGAAATATGACAATTTCAAATGGCAATGATGTCAAACAAATTACACTTTACCCCCCTATAAAACCTACATATGAACTAGAACATATACAATGACTTGATGGGAATAACACTAATGAAGAAGTAATTCATCCCATTTTAACAATTGCACAAGCCATGAGTCTTAAAGAAAACATTGATTAGAATCAACTTAATAATTGCATCACTAAGCTTGAGTTTTCTCAGTATTTTGGGGCGCAGTCGTCATCTTATGTGCAACATTCCATAGACCATGTTTTGGAGAAAGACTTTAAAGAGACCAATACTGCATAAATTTTACATTTCTTCTTTTCATCATCATTTCATATAGGCTCTACTTATGAATCTTGTAGGAAACCTATTGAAATTTTTATTAGAAAAAAAAAATATCAGCTCTGCCTTAGATGCATTATAGCATAAGCAACTAATTCAGATTTTGCAGAAATATTATGATGCATTTGCATGGGAATATACTGACATCAAGGGCATTCACCCAGATGCGTGCATTCACCATATCTATATCCAGGAAAATTCCAAACCTATCAGACATCCACAGAGAAGAATGAACCTAGCCTTGAGGAAAATAGTGAAGGAGGAATCACAAAATATATTGAATGTAGACTTCATTTATCCCATCTCAAACAGTCAATGGGTTTCACCAATAGTAATTGTGCCCAAAAATAACGGTAAGTGTTAGATAAGAAAATATTATAGAGAACTAAACAAGGCCACTTTAAAGGACCATTTCCCTTTACCTTTTATTAATAAGGTCTTGGATACATTATCAGGGAAGAAATACTTTTCTCTCCTTGATGATTTAGTGGTTACAAATAGATTGGGATCACTCGAGAGGATCAAGAAAAAATTACCTTTACATCTTCCTGGGGAACATATGCCTACAAGGTATTTCCCTTTGGGTTATGTAATGCACCTGCCACATTCCAAAGAGCCATACTTGGTAATTTCTTTGACTTGATTCATGCATGTGGGGAGGTATACATTGATGAATTTATTATATGTGGTGATTCTTTTTAATATGATTTGAATAATCTCAAAAATATTTTGATTAGGTGTTGAGAAACAAACCTTGCATTAAGCAATGAGAAATGTTTTATGATACTAAATCACAGAATTGTTCTCAAGAACAATGTGTCTTTTGTAGGAATAAAAGTGAGCCCTTCCAAGATAGAAGTAATTGTCAAATAGGCAATTCCCGCCACTTGAAAGGATGTGATAATTTTCTTAGTTCATACAGGTTATTACAGACGATTTATAGAAGATTTTACTAAAATAGCTTCGTCGTTATTTAAATTACTCGCAAAAGTTGTTTATTTTTATTGGAATGATGAATGCCAAAATGATTTTGATACACTTAAGGAAAAAATCTCTTCAAAACTAATATTAAGAGCACCAAATTGGAATTTACCCTTCCATATTTCTACTGATACATTAGATTAATCCATAGGAATATTTTTGGTTCAAAAAGAAAATCTCTTAACCTATGTTATTTATTTTATTAGAAAAAACTTGACTCTTGTTGAAATAAACTATATTGTTGCTGAGAAAGAGTTTCTTGCAGTGGTTCATGCTATCAACAAGTTTAGACTTTATATAATTGATTATGAATTTTTTGTCCATATTGACAATTATTCTATTAGGTACCTCATGAGAAAACCAATAATGAATGGAAGTCGAATCACTAGGTGGATTTTGTTGCTACAAGAATTCAACATTACTATTTTTGATAGACGTGGGAAAGAAAATTAGGTTGCATATTTCCTTTCTCGACTTAATAATGAAGGTGAATTTTTTCATGTAGAGGATAGTTTTTTAGGTGAATGTTTATTTACAATATCTACTAAGTCCCCATGGTTTGCATATATAACTAATTATTTGATTGTAGGAAAATTACCAACACATTTTTCACCCATAGAAAAAATATGGATTGTTCGACTCAGTTCTCCAGACTCATTGGTCCAGGGAGATCTGTTCTATACATGTCCTAATTTGATTATCCATAGGTTTGTACGAGAGGACGAGATGTTTGAAATCATGAAATCATGCCACAATGAACCATGTGGAGGACATTTTGAAAACAAAAGAACAACTTATAAGGTTATTCACTTGGGATACTATTGGCCCACTCTTTTTAGAGATGCCAAAATGTATGCCAAGGGATGTGATAGTTGTCAAAGATTGGGTCATTTGATTGCAACATATGAGATCCTCTTGTAGCCACAAGTTCTCATAGGACCCTTTGAAAAATAGACCCTAGACTTTGTGGGACATATCAACCCCTTGTCAAAGGAAAAAGGTATATTTTGGTATGCACTGACTATGTCACCAAGTGGGTTGAGTAAAAGGATTTAGAAAGATAAACTTAAAATTTAGTAATGGATTTCTTGTTAATTTTTTTTTTTTTTTTTTGTGGGGGGGAATTCTTAGGGATATTAGAACTCACTAGGGAGCACAATTCACATCTAAATTGGTCCGGGAAATCACTTAGAAGTATAATACTAAGCACTAGAAGTATTCTCCATATCATCCACATGCTAATGGGAAGGTAGAGTCTACAAACAAGGTTTTGGAATCAATTCTAACCAAAATAGTTCAGCTTCACAAGCAATATTGGGCATAAAAACTTTTAGAATCCTTATGGGCATATAGAACAACATGGTGAAACACTCAGTTGGATTTTTCCCATACGAACTAGTGTGTGGTAAGCAAGTCCTTCTTCTAATAGAATTCCATATTAAAACCTTCAAAATTGAAAAAGAAATTGGAATGGATTTAATTGAGGCACAAAAATAGAGGATTTTACAACTAAATGAACTAGATAGAATGCAACAAGATTATTTCGGGCATACTACCTTCATTCAACAATAGAGAGAAAAATGGCATGGCAGATTCATAAAAAAGAAATAATTCAAGGAAGGTGATTGGGCACTTCTCTTTGACTCCATATTCAAAAATTTCAAAGGGAATTTTACTACCCATTGGCTCTCTACTTATGAAATTGAACCTATATTTGATAAGGGATCTATTAAAATAAATACTATTGATGATGAGGAAGTTTCCTTTTTGGTTAATGGCCACAAACTTAAATTGTACCAGAAGCCTAAATCAAATGGGGAGTTTCTTAAGGATATTTTAAATCAGAGTGAGATAGAAGTTGTGAGAAAATGGGTTCCCCCAGTTGCTTCTTCCTGACTCTAAATTTTCTTCATTTTATTTTTAGAACAAATCAATAAAAGAAAATAAAAAATATTGAAAAATGAAAACAAATTGTAAAGAAGAAATAATGTATAGGTGTGAAAAATGGATCTCTAGCACAGTTGTACCTAAGCCCTTGAAAACCAACTATCTAGCAAGAAACAGTTCAAAAGTTCATTTTTTGCAAATTTCATTTTTAGAATTTCAGTGCTGACAAGATCCCTAAGACCTTGTAAACAATTTCAGATTTCCATCTTTTAAGACTTTCATAGTTCATTTCGAAAGATGTTAGTAGGTGATGAGAGTCAACCTCCAAGATTTTTCATTTTCAATATCAAGTTGCAGAGGTTTGAAATATAGAAGAGAATATTTCTATCAATTTTACCACTTTCAAATTGGATAATTATTTTCCTTATGAATTTTATGCAGGAGATTCTTCATAAAATAATTACACACTGAAAGATTCAACCATATATTACATCTTAAATGTTCTATTTAAAAGATTAATGATTGATGAAAAATAAATAAATACAATACAATACACGGACCTTTAAATAGGTCTCATCATGCCTTTTCAAATGTAAAAGCCATGTCCTTTTACTCTTTATTTAGATGCTTAATTAATTAATTATTGTATCATCGCCTCTTCCATGGTTTCATAAAACCATGGTAATTTCCCATGGTATTGGCCCATGGTATTTTATTTCTTTATCTTTTCATTTTAATATTTAATTTATTATTATATCATCACTTCTCCATGGTTTCATAAAACCATGGTAATTTCCCATGGTATTTTATTTATTTGTCATTTTCATTTTAATGTTTAACTCATTATTTTCTCTTATTTATATTGTTTATATTTACTTATTTGCACATACCCTCAACTATTCTTTAATAATCATTTATGTATGTAACAAGATCTAGAAACTTAGTCTTCCTATTCCAAGAATTATTTCCATGATATTTCTTCACATGCATGTCCATCCATGTCAGAAGAGATCTAGTGTGTGTGCACCCACACTAGAGTAGACTTGACCATTCGAACAGGGGTATCTAATCCCTAAGAATGGGAAAGTCAAATCCACTCTATTATGAAAAGGAATAAAAAATCCATGTAGGGATGTGATGGGAAACCCAAGTCCTATAGCACTTGATCAAGTACCATGATCAAGAAGGACTATGCTAGGGCCTCCCAAAACTAGGCAGTAGATCTGCAAGAATCCAAGCCTTCTACCACTTGGCCAAGCACCATGATCAAGAAAGGCTTCATTTAGGGTCCTCACATACACCAGTGAGTGAACCATCATCATCCTCCATAGGTCAAATCACCATGACCCATCGATCCAAGCACCATGTCTACATCCAAGAGGATGTCTTCCTGAAGCCACCCCACATATAACAATTTCAAGTACATCTGAGTTGCAAAAATTACACCAAGTATCATGTACACATAGTTTATATTTATGAAATTGTAAAATTAAGCCCAGAACTAGAATTACCCAATAGACAATCCTAGTAAGAACCATGTTTAGGAAATGGTTAATCTCGTACTCGGGTACAATGACAAGTAATGACCTTTTTTTATTTGAGTATGTAAATAATTAAGAATCTCATGAATGACCAATCTACCATGTTCGAGAGAAACTTAATTTTCTATACATAAATTCTTATCTATTTGGAAAACCTTATCCCTATATTTATGTATACCTTTATATCCTAAATTGGTGTTTATATCTATTACATTATTAATATACTGTAAGAATCATAGATATGTCCAATCAATGAATCGTTCCATCAATAGGCAATTATCTCACCCAATTTGGAAAGGATCATGTGCATAACTTGGTGCGTAATCAAATCATTCCAATTTGAATTAGGATAACATTTCAATACCATTTATTTCATCGCCAAACCCTGTCTTCATTCCACATCCCAATTTACCACATACGTCACCTTTCCTTATTTTCCATGCGCCGAGTAAAAGAATGTTGATTAACTGTTGAATAGGAAAATTGTGTATCAACAATCTTTTCCTTAATGGGGAAAAGGCCAACAATAATAGCCAAAAGGGAGGAACAACAGACCTTAGAACTATTCATTGAATATCTAACCAATGAGGGAATGTTTCAACATGTAGGATGCTTTGTTTTTTTCAAAAATATCAAATGGTTCAATGAAAAAGTGTAACACCCCATTTTTTACCTCGTTGTGTATAAAAATGTAAATATTTATAAAAGGGATACAAGCTAGATATGCATGGTCCAGAGTGACCAAGATTTGTACATTTGTAAATTTCCACTCTTTAATATAAAAATCCATGGTTGCCGTAGACTAAAGGAAAAAATAAAAGAGATGGGGGACTATCCTTCCACAAAAAGGGGAAAAGGTACCCAAACCATGCATGCCACCTATCCAACTCTCTTTGGGAAACTGAAAAGTGTCCAACCTCATGCATGCCACTTGTCCACTTTGGTGCCACTTGTCTAGCCTCAAGCATGCATATAAATAGAGAGAGGTATCCTTCATTACATCATTCCTTCATGTCAAAAAGAAGTCCTTTGGGCTGTCAATCCTGAATTATCTACTACAAAACCCTATCACCCGAGGTAGCATTTCGTACTATTCCATACCCTTATGTACATTTCCATACCATCATCACCTTGTTGCACATAGTGAACCAGACAGAGAACAATGGAACTCCCTCAATCCTGGAAAGGAATTAGGGGTAACAAACCTGAGGTACTGTTAACTCAAAGAAGGGATCCCGAGGTACTGTTAACTCAAAGAAGGGAGCCCCATTCCTTGGATGAGGGATAGCTATATCCATAGAAACCAACACTTTCTTGTGGATTGATAGTCCCGGATCGGGGGTGGCCTGTCAAAATAATATATGGCTTGACAAAGCCTGCGACTAGGTGGAACGTCCTTGGTCTGCAGACAATGGGTTGCATTTTCAGATAAGTATTTCTCTGTGTATGAAATGTGTTGTAAATAAATTTGAAATATGCTTAAGGTAGTACTATTGAATGTTTATGAATTGCTTGGAATTACTGTTGTCATTGAAATTGCACACATAACAATTATGTTTGCATAGATTTCATACATATTTAAATATCTGTATTGTTCAAATATATTCCTAAATTCACTATAAGCCCCAATTTAAATAGAAAAACGAATTGGAAGGACATGGGTGTTTTCTGGGTAAAATTATGGTTGTTTTCATAGTTCAATTGGTATTGGGAGGTCACTGGGTTTGTGACACGAAGTCACCTTATAATTTGAATTTAGCTTCAATGGAGCATATGCCAACCTGGGTGGTCTATTGGTGCCAGTCTCTACAGATTCCATTGCACCAATTACGAGATTGCTAATATTTGGTGAGAGATGGTTCAAAAGTCGGAAATTGTAGGCCAATTCATGGAAGTAATTCATGAAGAAGGATTCTTAAAAAAAAAATGGGAAATGGGAGCATAGAGAAATTAGATGGTGGGAAAATGGGCCAACATTGCTTAGGCCCTATTTTGCTTCTCACAACCATTTTGGCTTAAGGGGGGGTGTTAGAACAATATTCCCATCATAGACATGCCATGGACCCTTATGTTGTTCTACCTAGTGTTGTTTGGTTCATTAGTGCCAAGTCAAGAGTCTTGGACCAAATGTTTGTCCACATTTGACTACTTAGACTAGTGATATGCCTTATCCACCTTGTATGTCCACAAGAGTGCCATATTTCCTTGGTTTTGGGAGTCAATACATGCATTTATGAGTAATTTATGTCATTTCCCTGTTTTAAGGAGTCTTAGGGCGCTACATCATTAATTTGGTCAAATTGGTGTATGAATGGCCACTGGTGCTCATAAAACCACTACTCCACTATTTTTCTCCACACATAGGTTCATAATTATCCACTCATGGCTCTTATAGGTGTTATTGACCAATTCGTGAGGTACAAGTATGAGTTGGATGGCATTAATGTCAGTTAGTGGGGAATTAGTTTAGGTAATCCATCATTATTGTGAGCTAATCAACTTGCCACTAAGTCTCTTGATTTTTCCTCCTGATAACATCTATATATTGTACACATGCTATTGAATAATGATGTAATGGAACATCAATCCATGTGAGTTTTTTTCTCTTGTGTTCTGCTTCATATTTTCTTCATATTTCTTCTATTTTCCTGTCAATGTTTGGTAAATTATAAGTGAAGCTTACTTTAGTAATCTAGATCCACTTGTGACATGTATAGAATTTGACATGGTATCAGAGCGCCATAGGGGATCCTAGTATTTCTTTCGAAATTGATTTCCAAGTGTGTGTTTTGCAGGTGCCTACAACAACTTCATTATGGATTCGAAACTTGTTCCTCTATGTTACCGGGAAAGCTAGGAGGTCTAGTTCCCGATAATAAAATATAAGAATAGTGACCCAATATCACCTAGATCACAATTCTAAATTCTTCAGAGCGTCAGAACCTCCAAGGAGAAGTATTCTTTGGAACCCTGTAGAACACTGATAAAACCAAGAAGACTATATTCTCTATGCAAGTATTAGTTAGATCAGTGCCTAAATGGAGTCAATATAAAGTGAATATTTAAACCTTGGTGTAAGTGGGTGCAAGGCAGGATATAAGTATAATTGGAACTGAACAATTGTGCATCTATCCGTTGAAAATCATTCAAGTATCAATATCAACCCACTTATATCATTTATATCTAAGAGATCATTCACCACATGTATCATAGAAATATGTATCATTAACAAAGTACGAACAAACCAAATGTATATTGCAAATGTATCCAAGTCAAGGCAATGTCACATGTCAATCCAATCAGTTTAGCATTCAATAGAGAACTCTCACCAATAACCATCATTAATCATTAAGTGCATGCCAATTCAAAATCAATTTATCATTTACAGATCTGTATATAGAGAAAGTGCAGCAGAATTGCAATCTTTCCCAATATGTGGGAACTTTATGATGTAAGCAAAAGAAGAAGAAAAAAACTAACTCAAAAAAATACCACAGCTAACTAAATTAACATTCTAACTTGATTTTATGGTTTTGTATGCAAATAAGGGAAGCAAAGGAGAAACAAACAGGGTCTGCAAATTAGTGCAAACCTATTCTAGGTGGAAGAAGAGGGTTCGTATGGGGAGAGAAAGTGAGGAGGAAGGGCAACGAAGGAATGGGAGCGTGGAGGGAAAGGAGGAAGGAAGAGGGAAGAGGAAATATGGAGGAAAGGAAAGGAAGACAGGGAGAGATAGGAGGAGGGATCAACAAACAAAGGAGAAGGTCTGAGGTTAGGAGAGGAGGGTTGTGAAGGTGGAAAAGGGAGGCATACCCGAGTTGTGGGGAAAAAGAGAGGAGCAACAGGTCTGAACTGTGTGAGGATAGTGGAAGTGTAGACCCGAGTTGGAAGAAACGAAGGTCGAGGGTGGAGGGAATAAAAGGGAGGCCAGCCGAGGGAGAAAAGGGAGAAAACGAAGAGAAAGGAAGGTGTTAGGGGAGGCCTCCAAGGAGAAGAAAAGGTTGTGTCTAGGGTTTGAAGAAAAATAAGGTAGAAAATAAAGTTTTTTAATTTTCAAAAATTATAAAAATTAACCTAAAAAACAATAGAATATAATATTTACAAATTGAAAACTCAAAAAAGGATAAGAGAATGAGATCAACCTAGGGTATTTTAGGTAATCCATCCTACCCTAGGGCATCCAAGAGGATAACCCTCTTCTTGCGATGGCACTTGCCAAGTTTGGAAAGCCAAGGGTCTTTCAACAACCTTAAAAGTTGGTTGAGAGAGCCTTAGCTAAGACAAATCTTGGAGACCTAAAGATCAATATTTCATTGCTAGGGTAACTAAATACTGAAATTTTACTTAGTTAGGGAAAAAGACAGCATTAAACAACTACCATTCAACCTTAGACAAGCACATATCCAACATTTAACAAAGAGACATCAAGAGAAGGACTTAGTGTGATGCACCTGCAACAATTAATTAACAAGAATATGCGAAATAGCAGAAATGACAGAACTCAGAATCACTTTTATATTGATCACAGGCCACTTCGAGGGGGCAACCTCCTTTGAGCAAGCTCAATACAATTAACTTCATGGTGGCTTCATAGGTCTCAACACACACTTATATACTAATTCTAGGCGCCAATACTATGGGTCGAAACCATGGGCCGTTACAAACTATGGATCAACAATACTATAGGCGACTTACAAAGCATATGCGCCAACAACAATAACATAAACTATTGATCAACAAATACTACGGGACGAATTACAAAGCATATGCGTCCAACAAAAACATACTAACAAAGTAAAGACATGGGTTCGCTTGGGGCTCGTACGGCGCAAAGGGGACACCACCGTACGGGCGCACATCCAGCCCAGAGTCTGGACTGCGGAGCGTGGTGGGATGTTAAGATCCTAGTGGGCGGCCTTCACTAACATCTCGAGGTTTTGGTGTAACGATTCATATCACTTAGATACCTCTATGTGCGTGTGTTAAGAAAACAACTCTTAGAATCACCCAAGAAAAGTGAAAGAACAAAAGATACTTCAATGGTCAATCCCCAAACTAGCATGTACTTTTGTCGTCAAGAAGTGTGCATCCCTCAAAGAGCCCAAGAAGGGTGAAAAAAATCAGAATATAGAGTTTTATCCCATAAGTTGATGTTAAAATGAAGTGAGGAGAAGGTGTATTTATACCTTTATCACACTCACTTACAAAAATAAAATATATCCAGGACAACATGCCTTTTTAAAATGTCAATTTGAAATTATAAATGTCAACTTAAAATTAAAACAATAATAAGATAAAATAATCAAATTAGTGGGTAAATTGGGGTATTTTCCCCATATTTGACCCATACATGAGAAAAATGGCTAAAAATAATCATATCAACTTGTCTAGAAAGCCAGAATGCGGAGGGGGGATCGTCATGCCCCAACTAACCCCAACAGAATTGAAAATTCCTCACCCCCCCCCCTAATCAAGCATCACAGCCTAGCTCCAAGGATGACATCATCAATAGAGGGAGCCCCTAGAGAAAGGGATTTGGTGAACTAGAGGACCAGGAAGGTGCTGGAGGTGGCCTGGAGGATAAAAATATGCCTCAGTGCTAAAATATCTGTCACCGGAGTGCTAAATCAAGGTTGGGGCCATGTGACACAGTGACCCACCCCTAGAAGCCCTGGACACCAACCTCAAGGATTCAAGCCCTTTCATGAGGTAGTCAGCAGTTCCAATAAGGCATAATACTTCCAAAGGAGAAACCAGAGGGTCTATTCATAATCCCTAATCAAAAAAAGCCGTCTAAACACCCCTCCTGGTCAGAAAAATGACTCCCTCTCCCCGAGGAACCTCTACAAGTGATTTGGTAATAGTGCCACATAACACTCTCCTCTCTCCATCCAACTATTCTGAGTGGAAAGAAAATGTATCTTTGATGTTTCCATTGGTGTTGTAAGCAAGCCCGAATCTTATGAACATAAGTGTGATTGGATCAATGACTATGATAGAGCGTATGGAACTATGTGTCTAGCGATACCTCCTAGAATGTATTATCTCATTGATTCTGTTGAGTATCCATTTGAGATTTGGATAAATCTAGATAAATATATTGGCATGCAGAAAGAAGATATTAGCTATATGGATAGAAAGCAAATGGAAACCTCATGTGTTATCCCTCCAAAGGTCTCGGCCTCGTGCATTTCTCAAGAAGTTCATCAAATTGAAGAAGAAGAAGAAGATACAAATGATACAAATTATACAACTTAACTTTATTCCTATGTGGCTTCCCCTGTTTTCCATGAAGTTGTTTTTCATGAAGATAAAATACAAGTTGCTGCCATCAATACTGTTGAAGAGATGTCTCTCCATTCCACTTCTTTCTCCTCTATGTCTTCTATTATGAATGTTGAAGATGGGTTGTGGATTGGTGATCATAGTGAGCCTTCTCTAGAAGAGGTTCTTTCTTCATATGAGATTATTGGTTCAAAATATGGTCAAGGAGAAGTTTGGAATTCAAGTGAAGATCTCTCATTGCTTCACACTCTTCTGCTTGCTATGTATTCCTACACCATGACTAGCAGAATTTATTCAAGTTCATTTGAAGATGGAGAAGCCTTAGCCATCACATTGGAAAAATTGGGACTCTTGTTACTCTTTCTTGGAGCTGATTACAACTCTCTTGGTTTGATGTTGATGCTTCAAGAGCCTTATGATTCGCTTGGGGTCACTTATTCTCAAGCATCTCAAGTCTCTTTTGGACCTAGCACCTTGGTTGGTTCGAAGATCAAGTCTAAAGAGCATCTTTCGCTCTACTATTAGTGTTACTCAGTTGTCCTACATGTCTTTGTTATACCTCCATATTTCACAGTGTCACATCTTCACCATAAAAATAGTTGACGACACTTCCCCTACTGCTTAAAAAACCCAGAAGAGAAATATGATGAATGATCCTTGAAGACAAACCTATCCTGTCAATAATCAACCCACCTAAGACTTCATATACCTACACTACCATGCCTTGCTCATCATTGAGGGAGCGGTAGTCCCCACTACCGCGCTGTGCTTCTTATCTGCCACGCGGTACTACCGCGCTATGATCAGTTTAAGGGGCTCGATAATCCTTTTTTAGCCTTTTTGCCATGGCTTGTGGAATCTTGATTTTCAAGAGATTTTTTAGGATTGGTATCCCTGATTCGATCCTAACTCACTTTCTCAGATTAGTGGGCCTGATCCACTAAACACTCCCAAGATCCATCCTTCTCTCTTATTGGTTAACCCTACTACACACTATAAGAGAGAGGCCTTCCGTGAGCAAAGGGAGAGGACTCTTGGAGACATCAAACTTATGATCTTGAATCTTTGTGGAGATAGTTAGAGGAGAAAGCACTTGGAGCTGGGAGTTGGCTTGGATATCAAGCAACCATTATAAGTGGCTTCAAGTTGGTAATAAAACATAACTTGTCTTGTTTCCCAAATCATGTATGTTGATTTTGTTTCAATCATATGATTTGTATTTGTTATAGATTTGGATCCTAACTCATATTTCAAGTTGCTAGAGAATCGTATATGCATGTATCTTGGTTTTATTATGACAGGTTCATTCACGAGGACTTTGAGATTGAAGCGACCATTAGGACGAGCAATTGAATCGAAGGTCAGTTAGATCTCTTCCATTTCTTACAGCAATATAATCTTGAGATATTTGTTTAGATCTAGGAATTCAAGGTAGCATTTGTTATCTTTTTGTCTTAGTTTAGAGTCAGTTAAAGTCTACTTTAACCTAAGAGAGTTGCTACCTATCCATAGGGAGAAATTTCTACAACAAAAACTGGCGACTCCGCTGGTTTGAACCCCAATTGATTGATTTATCTCACTTTCAGTCATTTTTTATTGTGATTCTTCTTTCTCTTCAAACCAGTACTGAATTTTGGTCTCTTTGACCTTTATTCACCCCTCCTCTCTACATCTTTCCTCCCTCTGTGATCAGTGAGTCCTCTGGGTCTGCAGCAACCCTGAAAAATTCAATCTCCTTTTCAAAAGTTGTGTTTTTCCATCCTTTGCAACAGTACCGCGCTCACACTACTGTCTACAGTGCGGTAGTACCATGCACCCAACACTCTTACCAGAGCGGTAGTGTACCAATACTGCGCTCTAGCCTGTTTCTGCCATGCAGCAGTGTCTGCATTTTTTCAAATTTTTCTTGCCTGTTCGGTTTCCTGAGTCATTTTTGATTTTCTCTGCTTTAGTTTGGTGTTTTTTGTTGCTTATTACTATCCTGTTCATTGCACAGTCTTTGTGGTTTGTTTATTTCTCTTGTGAGCTTGATTATCTTATGAGTTAGTGGCATTATTTGTACATTGGATCACCCCTTCAGTCTCATTGCATTGGCTTGATCTTCTCATCATAACCAAACTGTTACTACTGTCCTTTTTTTACAGGATTGTGCATTTTCATAATCAGATTGTTCTTATAAATATCATCTTTTCCATTATTATCATTAAAATATATATTGGGAATTGTTATTGCAGAACATTTGTGTTGTTTGGATTGAAATGATCTAGCAGTATTATTGTGCAGTAGGAAGTGAACCATTCAATTTGCCACATAAATTCTCATTTTTTGAAGCATTCTAGTTGCAAGATCAGTGAATTGGAAAGAAGTGTTTATTTTAGTTTGGCTTTGCTTAGAAAAAGAAAACAATTTTTTTTGTTTTGAAGTGGTCTTTCATTGATTGTGAAAATTTTCATGCATTTATGATCGAAGAGCTCTCTCTTTTCCATAGCTAGTTTTCATCGAATATAAGGCTTATTTCGATTCATTCTCACTTGCATGGTTTGGGTTGTCACAACACCACCAAGTTTCACGTCCATTTACCCGATTGAGTAATACAACCACTAAAATTAATCTCCCTAACTAAACCAACATTAAGCTCACTTGAGGAATTTGGTAGTTAGGTAGGACACCGAGGATAGGCATCAAAATAATTCCCCCTTGTCATTTTCATCTGAGACATAGTTGTTGTCCTCTAGGGAACTAAAATCCTCTAGTATATATTGACACGGTCATAGACCAGTTTGTGGAGGGGCCTCCTGACTGTTTTTAACTTTCAAGGGTTAAACCGCCGCGAGATCGAGAACTGGACAAACTCTGTGGAATGCCGCACTCCACTTAGCCCTAAGGCAACATTGATCATTGTCTTCCTTGTATTCATAGTAATGCAAGGTGATAAGGCAGAAGCGCCGAAAACCTTTTCCAACGTGTCATGAACGAGGTAGCTTAGTGACTTTTCTACTAAGGCTCTTTTACCCAGGATCCCTTTCGGTAGAGAGATATCCTTCTCATATTGGTCTCTCACATTGTATTGTTCGACTTGGATTTCATCACCTTGCAAAGGATACAACTTGTTGAGGTCTCCAGCTCTTAGTTAGGAGTTTGCTTGTTATCTCATCTTAGTAGAGGGTCATTTTTCTTTTAGTGATTGCTTGTTGGCATTCTGGCCATTGTTTTTCTCAGCTCGCTTACTGGGATGCCGGTCTTAGTATAGATTTTAGAGCTTGCATTTTTTGGCCTGTGAGCCTTGCTTTTTCTAGATCCTCTTTTGCACACTCAACTGCATTAGAGTTTTTGAATTCTTTGTTATGAGACTGCCCCCAGTTTCCATATTCCTACCATTATGTCAGAACCACCACGGAGATCACGAAGAGTACAGAGAAAAATCCCTCCACCACCACCACCGCCACGGACCTCCAGTCCACCTACATCACGTATTCCCGCCCCTCCTGTCCACGGTGCCGATCAAGGGAACATTCCACCGTCGATACGCACTACATCTTCAGTTCCACCTGTAACCGTTACTCACAACACGGTCTTAGAACCTCTTGCAGTTTCTGCAACCACTAGTACATCTGAGACTCTCACTGTCACTTCAACCACTATTATTCTAGATATATCTGCCACAGTGGACAACATTATAGCGGCTGAATCTAGTACAACCCAAGATACTAGACTGGAGGCCATCCTCCTCCTCGATGTCAACACTTCCCTTCCACCAGAAACTTTCTATGATGACATGGAAGGATCTGTTGGCACCACCGAAGGATCCGACCAGGATATATCTAGATTGATTCCAGTCCCGGGTGGGTACGTCGAAGTTATCGAAGAAACCCAACTTCCTGATACACCTTTTGAACCTGACTATGGCTTTATCACTTCCCAGGTGGAACCTCCACCTGTTACCACGGCACCATCCAGTGTTCATCCATAGGAAAGTGGTTCTTCCAGCAACATACCTCGTACCGTATCTCTCCCCAACCTCCCTTCGAAACATGAGATCATGGCCTCCATTCAGTCTAGTATGGTTAGTCTAGCTAATTCCCCATTAGCGTCGGTATAGTTCAAACGTGATACAGAGCAAATGCTCTCGTTGGCTTCTAGATATCCCCCTACTACCCGTCCTCTCGACTATCGGGCTCCCAACATTCCGTCTAGCATAGAGTTTCATCACTCCTATGCAGACGGCTCTAGACATTCAGACGTTACTATACTGCTATTCCCGCCGAACCCCGAAAACCTTTTGCAGGATACGAACTTGGACCCAGTCTTCGATAGTCCTCCTATTGTTGAACACGCTATGGAAGAAACCCCCGATACCCCTCTGTTAAATTCCCCACATTTTCTGCCATCATCCATGTTTGGCGCACATTCTATGAGGGATAACCCAGTTTTTTCTCCGTCGCCGCCCATCACATATGGAAGACCCCCTCCACAAATCGGCACCTTTGGCACCATTGGCCAATTGACACTATCTTACCTTACTAGTGTCCGAAGAACACCAAGTTATACCGCTGGATCATTCATATTGACCGAAGGTTCACCTTCGGCCACTATCTACACCATTTCAGGAGGTGGAAAACCGACTACTGCGACCCCTAATCCCAACAACCAACCCCCTCCTGGCGGGCCATCAACCCAACCTACTGGAGGACAACCCTTTGTTGCGAACCCCGTTCCTAGTCAACAACCTCCTCCTATAGGGCCATCCAACCCATCTGCCGGAGGGAAACCCATCGGCACCATCCAACAACCCTCCCAACCAGCAGCATCTACTCAGTATGGTATGTACAACACACCTGGAAGCGGACAACCTTATATCGGTTTCCCAACCGGGCCTCATCTTCAACATCCCCTGTCAGGCACGCTTCCTTCTTGGGGATCTCAAATCCCACAAAGCGGGGGGTACTTATTATTTGGAAACTGGAACCAAGCTGGGGGGCAATCTCAGATTTCCCCCAACTTGAATTCCGACCTCCCCTATCCTTCGGCTGCAACAACTCCATGGAACCCATCCCTTCAATTTCCACATCTTCATCAAGGTGGAACCAACATTCCATGGACACCACTGTCGCAGCCACCCCCCAACCCTGCTACGGGAAACCCTCCACTTACTCAAAGTAGTGGTAACATTCTTGGGACACAACAACTCTAGGTAACCTTTCCCCAACAAGGAGTAGCACCCATTCTTGGGACACAACAACCCCAGGGTACCATACCTACCATCCCCACTCAGCAGAATATCCAACAACCGGTTACCACCGTGATTCCTAGTCAGGTAATGACTTCCAACACACAACCGGTTAACCAGATGGCCTACTACCCAAAAAACTTCCAGTAGTACCCTGCGGGAAACACATATGGGTATAACACGCAGCAGTATACTATGCAGGGCTCCCTAGGTTTCTCTACACCATACTGTTATTACTCATAACCGCAGACCAATCGTCAACTTCCCTTTTTGGCCATGCTAGATTTACCCGATTTGTTGAGGCTCATTAACGATCCTATATGGCATGAACCTCATTAGCCACCCATTCCAGCCAAACTTCCATCGGACATTCCTAAGTTTGATGCTAAGCCTGGGGAAGACCCCAAGAACCATGTGATGACCTTCCATCTTTGGTGTTCATCCAACTCATTGATGGACGATTCCATTCAACTACGGCTCTTCCAGCGTACGCTTACCGGCATGGTAGCAAAATGGTACATTGAGCTGCCACAACACTCTTTCCATGATTTCAACACCTTGGCTATGCAGTTTTTGACCCATTTTCATCTCCCCATCTGGTATGAGACTGGAACAGAACTGTTAACCTTGTTGCATCAAACCACTTCTACGCACATTTCGGATCACATCCATGAGTGGCGTTGACGCTGTAGGCTAATCAAGGCACCCATTCCGGTTCAGATACTCGCTGATTGGTTCACAAAGTCATTCTTGCCTCCCATATCCAGGGATATCGCTATGTGCGGGACGGTCACGGAGGAACAAGCCATCTCGGCAGCCCAGTACATGGATTTGGTATATACCCAATCTGGCACTTTACACGAACTTCTTCCCCATGCCGCCCGCGTTACCACTGATCTAACGAAACCTGCCATTGAACCCCCCATTGATGGTATTGTTGGTTCAGTCAAGGCCCAGCCTGCCACCAACTCCACAGGGAAACCAGCTTCTGCTTCCCCCGTTTTACCTCAGGCTGCTTCAAAAGCTTCTCCCTCTCCTGCTGTCTCCTCCGAAGTGAATGTAGTTCAATCTACGTCACAACCATCTGGAGGAAAGAAGAAGAACAATCATGGTAAATCCAAGAAGAACCAGCAGGAGAATCCCAAGCCACAACCCACCCATAATGACCCGAAACCACGTCAGAAGGCTAAGTTTCCCTGCCTCATTTGTCAAGAT
The DNA here is from genome assembly GCA_027924585.1 of Larix kaempferi. Taxonomy (NCBI): domain Eukaryota; kingdom Viridiplantae; phylum Streptophyta; class Pinopsida; order Pinales; family Pinaceae; genus Larix; species Larix kaempferi. Next base: position 4,446,451 of record BSBM01000770.1, read on the forward strand.
GATCACTACACGCGCAACTATCCCTACAAGGATGAAGTCAACAAATTTGTTAAAGGATCCTCTCGCCCGACAGTTTTAACTGACCCTTTCCCTCAGTAGTAACAGCAGATGGTTTCCCAAGAAACCCCATGAGGGGGCAACCCGAGCAACCCAACTCGTAGAGAGACGTACGCAAATCGTGAAATCCTGATGACGAGTAATGAGGAGATTCATATAACCACTCGTTCAAAGACATATGAGAACCCTCCAAGTTCAAACAAACAGTCAGAGACAGCCAAAGGCAAGTCTCCTATCGAAGATCTGACCCCTAACCCTCCCCCTAATGGCCATCTCCATATCGAGAGACCGCTTACAAACACAATGCTACGCCCACCCAAGGGCACCATACGAAAGGCGACTTTTAATCCCAATGCGTGAGCTACCCAAAATTACAACATTGTTGAGGATTTAGCTCAAGCACCTTGCGCCATGTCGACTCTCGAGGTTCTTCAACACTGCCCTACGCAGCGTAGAACCTTGCTTTCAGCACTAGGGGCAGTGGACCCAGATACTTCAAACACTATTATGTTTAACTTGGAGTATGCCAAACCTCAGCTTTCCCACCAGTTAGCCTTCCAGGTTCATACACAAATATTTGGAAATAGCATCCATCACATTGTTTTAGATGAAGGTGCCTCCACGTCGATCATGTCTTTGAATTGTTGGAGAGCCTTAGGCTCACCCGAAGTCACGACGTCTCCCATCACTCTTAGGGCATTTGATGGACACGGTTTTCAACCTTATGGACTCATTCCTACAATTGGTGTTGAACTGGGGGTCAAAACAGTATCTGTACACATCAAAGTCGCGGATGCACCATTGGATTACAATCTTCTACTTGGTCGGAACTGGTTTTATGCCATGACCACCATAGCATCTACTGTCTTCCGGATCGTGCAATTTCCTCATGAAGGGAAAATTGTCACCATAGATCAACTTGATTATTGTATCCCAGACTCTCATCCGAACTCCACCAACACCTTCCTGTTATTGGATCATCCTTGGTACCGGTTCCAAGACATTGGCATTGGTATTATGAAGGATTCTTCCCTTATTGGAGTTTTCCTAGAGCTAGGGTCCCATGTTCAACCAGTCAACATGATATCATCGAATGTAACCCCTTTGAATGATTCTTGGGTGATTCCGAATCCCACTGAGATTGAAAACTACGACAACTCCATGCCTTTGAATGGAAACCTCGCAGCGTACGAAGCAATCCAGTCAGCCACCGATTGGATCGATTGTTCTACCCATCACACCGTGGCACAGCTCTCGTCTGAGACTCATTCATCCCCACCACTTATTGATCCTCTCACTTTGATTTTTCCCACTGACGAATCAATTATGGAGGTTATGTGCGGTGATGAGCCACCATGGGGATATTTTCATCATCGATCTTCATTCCCCACCATTCAGACGATTGAGCCCAATACGAAATCCAACCCTTCACTTGGAATGGTTCAAACCAAGTTTCCCACTTCCCTTGACGAAGTATTTTTCGAAGGAAACTTGGCCAAGCTTATGGAAACCACTCCCATTGACATTTCAGTGAAGCATGGTATCGTGGAAAACATTCATATTGGCAAAACATGCACTCTCCTCGAAATGGAGTTCTACACTGCCTACTTTAAAACCTTCCGCGATGTTTTTGCTTGGAGTTATGAAGAAATGCCAGGAATAGAACCCTCGATTGTGGTCCATGAAATTCCAACCTTCCGTGGCGCCTGACCTATTTGGTAGAAACTCCGACCCATCCATCCTCGTAAGGCAGCCGCTATTAAAGCAGAAGTTGAAAAAAATTTGCGTGCTGGTTTTATCTATCCTGTCCCATTGACAGAATGGGTATCTAACATCGTTCCTGTAGCCAAGAAACAGGGAACGATTAGAGTCTGTGTCGATTACCGCAACTTGAACAAAGCTTGTCCAAAAGACAACTACCCAACTCCGTTCATCGACCAGATCATCGATAACTGCGCCGGGAGTGTCATGTTTTCATTTATGGATGGATTTTCTGTCTATAATCTAATCGATATCCTCCCAGCCGACCAACATAAAACAACCTTTATATGCCCTTGGGGGATTTTTGCATATCGAAAGTTACCTTTTGGCCTTAAAAATTCCGGGGCAACTTTCCAACGGGCGATGTCGTACGCATTTCACGATATCAAACATATTGTAGAACCGTATCTTGATGACCTTCCCACTCATTCTCAGACCCGGGAAGACCATCCCGATCACTTAGGTGCTATTTTTGAAAGGTGTTGTTGCTACAATATCCGTTTGAATCCACATAAGTGCGTCTTTTGCGTTGAAGCTAGAAAATTTTTGGGATTCATAATCTCCAAAAGCAGGATACGCTTAGATCCTGCGAAGGTAGAAGCTATTTTAGCCCTGCCTTCCCCCACGAACATCCCAGAACTTCAAAGTTTGTAAGGGCACGCAAACTTTCTACGCTGTTTCATTTGTAGTTTTTCCGAGATAACAAAAGGCTATATGCGGCTTCTCAAGAAGAACACTCCCTTCATCTGGGACGACGAAGCCCAACGCTCTTTTGATAATATAAAGGCGGCCTTAACTAAAGATCCTGTGATTCAACCCCCCAATTACACATGAGATTACATTCTTTATCTCGTCGCTTCGATTTCCACCATTGGTATGGTGCTAGTCCAAGAAGACAATAACGGCATAAAACATGTGGTATACTATCTTAGTAAGAGTCTCCTTGACCCCGAAACTCATTATTCACATGTTGAAAAACTGGCTTTGGCAATAGTTTTCGCTGTCCAGAGGTTCCCTCATTACATTCTACTCCGTCGGACCACTGTTATAGCGGATTTCAATCCAATGTATTATATCCTCACGCGTCAAGTGCTTGGGGGAAAATATTCTCGTTGGATCGTCATCCTACAAGAGTTTGACTTGAAATTTTCCAAAGCCAAGTCCAAGAAGTCTTTGGTCTTTGTTGAGTTGATTTGTAACTTGCCCCGTGCTACCGAGCAAACCGAGCCCATCGATTCTCTTCCTGATGAATCATTGTTCCTCATTAGCACGTCCAACCCATGGTACAGGGATATTTTATTATATCTCCAAACCCAACATTTCCGCCCTGACCTCACTTGCGATGAACGTCGACGTATCCGACATCACGCCAAGTACTACCTCATAGTCAACGATACCCTTTATCGGTGTGGTGTCGACACTATTCTTCGATGTTGTTTGACTTTAGATGAATCGGAATGCGTTCTTAATGACTGCCACACTGGAGCATGTGGTGGTCATCTCTCTGGGATGGCTACGGCCCAGAAGATACTGCGAGTGGGATATTTCTGGCCCTCGATTTTCAAAGACTGCATTGAAACAGTTAAGAAATGTCCACCCTATCAATTCTTTCATAGTAAGACATGCTCGCATCCTGCTCCACTCCATCCTATTATTTCCATCGGTCCCTTTTCCAAATGGGGCATAGATTTCATGCACTGTAAGCCCACTTCAGCTGGGGGGCATAGCTATGTCATAGTAGCTGTGGATTATTTCACAAAATGGGCTGAAGCGATGCCTACTTATGCTGAAGACGAAAAAACAATAGCACAATTCATATTCAATCACATTATAGCTAGATTTGGTGTCCCACAATCCATTGTGACCGATCATGGCTCCCACTTCAGGAACCATATGATTGAGGAACTGAGTGCCAAGTTGGGTTTTCGCCATGAAAACTCAACCCCATACTACCCACAAGCTAATGGCCAAGTTGAATCCATTAACAAAGTTCTGAAACGAATGATTCAGCGTATTGTGGGTACTCATAAGTCCAACTGGCACTCAGCTCTGTTTTCGACACTATGGGAATACCGAACCTCAGTAAAAAGTGCTACTGGGTTTACACCGTTCCAATTAGTGTACGGCCTGGAAGCCATTTTACCGATTGAATGTGAAATTCCATCACTTAAGATAGCCATAGAGCTACTTCCCCACACCACTTCCGAAGAGGAACGGTTTCTATACCTAGCCAAGCTAGATGAAACCCGCCGAGATGTTGCTTTAGCCAACGAAGCTCTTAAAAAATGCGTCAAAGCACAGTATGATAAATCCGTTCAACCTCGGGTTTTCAATGAAGGTGACCTCATACTCACATATGATCAAATGCACGATAAACTTGGAAAAGGAAAGCTAGAATCTATGTGGTATGACCCCTTTGTTGTAAAACGTGTCTTGGAGAAAGGAGCCTATGAACTTGTCGATTGTGATGGCACACCATTGGCATGGCCCCGCAATGGGCTATACCTCAAACGCTTCTACGCGTAGGGTTATATTGCGCGACATACTTTTTGTACATAATGTACCTAGCTTGTTTTCACTTATCTTTTTGTGTGCACACACGGACCTCATGTATCCATTCTTACCTTGACTTGTGCTTTTATGCGCAGATGTCTGCCTACTTCGGATTCGCCAATGGTGCGAGCCAACATACCCGAAACCTCACTTCCGCAGCATGGGTAATCTATTCTCCCACTGGCGAGTTGCTATCTTCAGGATCCAATTGTTTGGGTCCTGCAACCAACAATATCGCAAAGTACCATGCAATCATTGGACTCTTGACGGAGGTTGCTTCCCTTGGAATTGAATCCCTATCAGTCTTTCTAGACTCCCAACTCATGGTTTCTTATCTGAATCGTGTTTACATAGTTCGCGATCCTATCCTACTTCACTTATTTCAAAGGGTACGCCTCTTGGAACGATCTTTTAATTTTATTGCATATCAACACATACCAAGAGAATTCAATTGTATAGCTGATTCATTAGCTAATTACATTTTGGATTGGCATCTTGCCCATACATAAAAACACATCATAAAATGAGTACACAATTCATTGTAAATAAATAGGTCATAAAAGTAGGTCCATGTATATATCACTGTATATAAAAGTTTGTGTTTTAAAGACAAAATTTGGGACCTAGTCCCATACAAAAATTTGGCTCTCAAAGCCTACATATCGTATACATGCCGCAAAAAGAGAAAAGCTACTATCTAAGGAGATCTGGGAGATCTATCATGTTCCTCCTCAGATTCCTCATGCTGCTGGTGATAACACACTATAGCCTGAGCCACCCTACAGAGGAGTCGACCAATACGCCTAGGCACACCTACGGTATGCCGCTGGAGATGCAAAGGGATGTCGTCCATCCTCATAGCGGGGACACCGTGGGTTAAACCTTGTAGGTTCCTCTCTATCTCCTGGACCCCTCCCGCCTCATCCTCTTCTTCTTCCTCGTCTGGAGTGGCTTGGCGATCAACACCACCTTGGCGTAACGGCGAGTACCTTGCCGTTCTCTGTGGTCCACGATCTGCGACATGCACACGTATATATATTAAAATCTTTTTTACACATTCTAAAAAAGAATAAAAATTATATCTTCAAAAAATTAAAAAACACATTTATGAAGGTCATACCTGAATTATCCCAATCCTCATCTTCCGGCAGTGCCAAGTCTACGTCCTCGTGGAAGTCCACCCCTGCATAGGGGTGGTCATCGATCATCACAATCTGTTCCTCGAGCCACGAGAAGAAATCCTCATCGAAAGCCAAACGCTGCAGCCCTCCAAGTCATCCTGCATACTCACTCCATCGAGCCATCCATGGTTCGGTGGGTGGACGAGGGGGCATGGTCAGCTGTGGACGCAACAACGGCACCCTCGCCAAGAAGAAGGTGACCAAGATGCTCCTGTACCCAAATTGAGAGTTCTCTCCAAGCCTACACTTGTTCACTTGCTCTTTGAGGTTGGTCAATACTGCCTCACACCAGTTGAATACTATTCCTGCCATGCAATCCACTACAAGATTCATCTGTGTATGGGACGCTTGATGGGGACCCATACTTCTTGCTGCACGTGTGATGGTGAACAACATGGTTTTTAAAGGAAGTTCTACAATGTCCTTAATGACCACCTTGCTGCTTTTCTTCCCCAAACATTGACAAAAATAACGAGCAATTAAAGCATCAATGCTCGCCTCCGAGGCCATGAACCCAGTAAAAATCACCCGGGCTCCTCTCTTTGAGAGGCCCGTAAGGAAATAAATGTCCTCGAGTTCAATCTCGAGGGTGTGTTCTCCAACTCGGAAAGCTTGAATGTTGGGGTCCCACATTTAAATAATGTGGGTGAGAAGTTTTGCCTGCTTACGGATATCTTTGGTCTTGAAGAATTTCAAAAAACCACATTCCCACAATGTAGTCAAGGTTTCTTGGTCATCTTCGGCCAACAAATCATCCGCCTCATGCTCTCTTTCTTTCCAACTGACCATTTTGCTCCAAACAAGTTGCAAACACCTGCAAAAGGTCATGGGAAACATTCATTAATCATTTAACAACTTGATCTCAACTAAAAATTAGAGAAAAACCAACTTTTTCATCTTAAAAATTGCCACTACCACGCTTGGGGGCAACGCGACTGTGCGTACTACACAGTACTGCACCCCTGTTTAACCCTACAGCGCGGTACTGTTACACAGTACCGCGTTTCCCGATATACCTGCCGCGCGGTACTGTGGAAGGCGAAAATTGCCTATTAGGGCTTGCCCAAAAAAATTGTTTTTCCCTACTGAAATCAAGTTATTTATATATGAAATGAAAGAGGGGCTTGAAAGCTCTTACCTGGTGTAGACGGCTGTTGAAACGGTGCTCCAGATCTCCAAATATGAACTCTTGAAGTTTTTGCTCCTCAATGGGTAAAATCTCCTCTTTTGGCAAATGCACAAGTGAAATGGTAACTTTCCATATTTACCTATTCCTTATATAACTTTTTCACTTATTTTTTACTCATTATTTTATCTGGTTAAATTAAAACCCATTTCACATTACTAATATTTGGTTCCATGAGCATTTGTTGACAGGGTCTTCTTTAAAAAATGTTCACACTGGTGTTCATTTATTATTTGACCTTCATTTCGAGCCTACTTTATCTTTTTTGTGCTCTGGATTAAAACTTGAAAAAGATTCCAAGCGCTTTTACATCCATGTTGTGCTTGTCAAACTTAAGTAAATGGTGTCGAGCTTAGTCAGCTTTACTCATGCTAGTTAAATGATGAGGAAAGTATTATCTTGGTTGTATTTTATTCTTTTTTCGGACCAGAATAATTAAAAATTACGAAAAGACCATTGGAGTCCATAGTTAAGCTCTTTTCAGACTCCCTAAAATTGAAAAGATTGCCAAGTGATCTTGTCTCTTTCACACTTGTAAAAGTATTTGAAAAGTCGTCTATTCGATGATAGGTTACCCCTTTTTCGGCCCATCTAGCCTATTTACGAGAAAGGTATACCTCGGTCAATTTTTGGCTGGGAGAGTTCTCTCGGGAATTGTTTTACACTTTTTCGGGATCGAGGGACTAAATTTACGAAAAAGTACACTTTGGAGCCTTCTTTAAGTTTTTCAGGCTCTCTAAATGTGAAAAACTACCAAGTTTTCCTTCCTTGGACTCATTAAAATTTGACATCGAAGGACCCACTTTGGGACGAACCCCTCCTTTCTCAAGTTCATAAAACATGAGAGATTGGACTCATCTATGAGATGAGCTATACCGAGCATCTGTTATCCTCTTCAAGCTCGAAAAACAACAAAGAGGTACTCGTCTATCATGTCGGGGGAAAATGGGAAACAAGTCGAGTTTATTTTGTTGGCTGCTTGTCAGTCGTCACCTTTGAACATGGCATGCATCTGTCCCTTGTCTATTTTGGGTATCTATTTTCACTGAGTTATGATCATCATCCTGAGTTGTCTCTTTGGCCACGAGCCTACTTGTTCGGTGTCTATCCTCTACTATCAATAACCCCTGCTGCCAAGTCCTATTACATGCCGTTATATATTCAAAGGGTTGCATTGTTCAGAGTCATTCATTGTGTCAGACCTCCACTGTGTCAGTACATGTTCCATTGTTTCATCATCCTATACTATCTTTCGTTCCAATTTCGTGTCGATGATGTGGGAATCATTATGGCCCACCTTCGACGAGTCTGTTCCCGTCGATGCCAAATCACTATCCGGGAATTGGACTTAGGAATCAACCACTAGTACCTTGGTACCTGCATGCCTCAATGGCAAGTTTCCTCGTGTTCGACAGTAGGTTTACATCATTGGCCTCTGATTGAATGATCTCTCGAATGCTCGACATCAACCCATTCATTCACATTTCGTTGAGATGTACTATAGATACCTTGGGGATCATCATCATCATTGGTGATTTCCCTTGCATTTGTTAATGGTTCACATCATTGACCGATAATCAAATGGTTTCTACCATGTTCGACTTCAACACCTTGTAATCACATGGCTAGATTCGTATCATTTGCGATTGAGTAGAAGACCCTAGGTGCACCTTTGTATCTTGATTGCGTCCAGGTTGCGATGGAGATGTCCTTTGTATTGTCACACAGATCCAATTTTGTATTGGTCGTGGCTATGTCATTACTGTCTCATGGATCTACGCTTGTTCATAGTAGCCATGATTTGTCTACAGTCTATATCATCTCAGTACTCAGGGATCTGCAATGTATTGGTCGGAATCCATGCTTTGAGTCAATTGTTTTCGAGCATGGGAATGCCTGCCTCGATGGTATATTTGACTTTTGTTTATGTTTCAGCTCCTTGTTGCTCTCCTCGATGCTATCTTTGCACAGTATTTGTAAAGTATTTCGGCCATCAGTCCCTTCTGACCTCACACTTTAGGGGGCATCTGTTATACCTCCATATTTCACAGTGTCACATCTTCACCATAAACATAGTTGACGACACTTCCCCTACTGCTTAAAACACCCAGAAGAGAAATATGATGAATGATCCTTGAAGACAAACCTATCCTATCAAGAATCAACCCACCTAAGACTTCATATACCTACACTACCGCGCCTTGCTCAGCATTGAGGGAGCGGTAGTCCCCACTACCGCACTATGCTTCTTCTCTGCCACGCGGTACTACTGCGCTATGCTCAGTTTAAGGGGCTCGGTAATACTTTTTTAGCCTTTTTGCCATGGCTTGTGGAATCTTGATTTTCAAGAGATTTTTGAGGATTGGTATCCCTGATTCGATCCTAACTCACTTTCTCAGATTAGTGGGCCTGATTTACTAAACACTCCCAAGATCCATCCTTCTCTCTTGTTGGTTAACCCTACTACACACTATAAGAGAGAGGCCTTCCGTGAGAAAAGGGAGAGGACTCTTGGAGACATCAAACTTATGATCTTGAATATTTGTGGAGATAGTTAGAGGAGAAAGCACTTGGAGCTGGGAGTTGGCTTGGATATCAAGCAACCATTGTAAGTGACTTCAAGTTGGTAATAAAACATAACTTGTCTTGTTTCCCAAATCATGTATGTTGATTTTGTTTCAATCATATGATTTGTATTTGTTATAGATTTGGATCCTAACTCATATTTCAAGTTGCTAGAGAATCGTATATGCATGTATCTTGGTTTTATTATGACAGGTTCATTCGCGAGGACTTTGAGATTGAAGCGACCATTAGGACGAGCAATTGAATCGAAGGTCAGTTAGATCTCTTCCATTTCTTACAGCAATATAATCTTGAGATATTTGTTTAGATCTAGGAATTCAAGGTAGCATTTGTTATCTTTTTGTCTTAGTTTAGAGTCAGTTAACGTCTACTTTAACCTAAGAGAGTTTCTACCTATCCATAGGGAGAAATTTCTACAACAGGCTTCAGTTTCCATCATGCAACTATACATGTACATGATCTAGTTGAGAAACATCCACTTCTTTCCAAGAAGAAGGTTCCTCCAGACATATGATCAAGTTCACACCTACTTAAGTTTTGGAGTAGTTCCATTTATTTTATGTGTATTTCATGTCCATTTTAGAGGGAGGATTTTCCCCATGTGGTTTTTTCTCTTTCCTCACTTATATGGATTAATAAATTGTAAAGGGTGACCATAAGCCTTTGTTTCTAGGGCCCTATTTTCTGTTCACAACCATTTCTTCTTAAGGGGGGTTGTTAGAACAATATTCCCATCATAGACATGCCATGCACCCTTATGGTGTTCTACCTAGTGTTGTTTGGTTCATTAGTGCCTGGTATAGAGTCTTGGACCACATGTTTGTCCACATTTGACTACTTAGACTAGTGATATTCCTTATACACCTTGTATGTCGACAAGAGCGCCATCATTCCTTGGTTTTGAGAGTCAATGCATGCATTTATGAGTAAGTTATGCCATTTACCTTTTTTAAGGAGTCTAAGAGCACTACATCATTAATTTGGTCAAATTGGTGTATTAATGGACACTAGTGCTCATAAAACCACTGCTCTACTAATTTGGTCCACACATAGGTTCATAATTATCCACTCATGGCTCTCATAGGTGTTATTGACCAATTCGTAAGGTCCAAGTATGAGTTGGATGGCATTAATGTCAGTTAGTGGGGAATTAGTTTAGGTAAGCCCTCATTATTGTGAGCTACTCAACCTGCCACTAAGCCTCTTGATTTTGCCTCTTGAGAGAATCTATATATTGTACACATGCTATTGAATAATAATGTAATGGAATATCAATACACATGAGTGTTTTGCTCTTGTGTTCTGCTTCATATTTTCTTCATATTTCTTCTACTTTCCTTCCAATGTTTGGTAAATTCTAAGTGAAGCTTACTCTGGTAATATAGATCCACCTCTGACACATATAGAATTTGACAAAGATCATAAGCTGATTTATTTTAAGTATGTTTTCATAAGCTAGATATGGTTATTCAAGCCGTAATTTTGTATATCTAGTCCCTTTCAAGTACTTATTTTATAGCAAATTTTTTATTATCTTTCAAGTACTTGAAATTTTGTATGCTTCTAATGTCTTAAGAAACATATTAGGTGCAACTTGGTGGCTGTTTTTTCACTTTTTATGAACAAGTAGGAGGAAGTGTTGCCGAAAAATTGAAGATCTGGGACATCCAAGACCCCAGGAGCACTTTTCATGCCTTGAAGTTAATGTTTTTTGAAAACTTGTAACCTTTTGGATCCATATATATAAGGACCAAAGGAATCCACCTTGAAATTGTAAAATAAGTAATAAAGGCAAGTGGGCTAATTTAGTGCCCACACCTAATCCCTCTTGGGGGATCTTGCAGGCTCAATTTTGTGGTTTGCAATTTTTGTTCTAATTTTGCTTTGTTTTATCTTATTTTATTTTCACATGCACACAATCTACCCCAATCGGGTTGTACAGTTAGTTTTATTGTTTACTGCTATAATCTTTCTTTTACAATCTTGTACTTTACAATTAACGAACATCAAAAACTAAATCCAGTTGTGCATTTCTGAAGAATCGAAAGGGAAAAGAGATTCTCAGCCTTCAATAATTTTGTTGTTACAATTTTTGTACATTATTAACAATAAAATCTAAGGCTGTCTATTCCTAAAGTAAATTGAAAGGGTTTATCCCCAGTAGGTGAAAAGAGATTCTCGACCACAAAATTAAATGTTATATTTGTTTTAATAAAATTAACCAAGGCTTAAAGTTCCAAGTATGCTCTTGGCCTCTGCAGCTTAGTCTGATCAGTTGGCCAATCACAAAGGAACTTGAGTGGATAGTTTAATAGGGAAATCCAACGAAAACTTGAGCTCTAGAACTCGGGAGGTTGCGTGAAACTAACTATAGATTCAGTTGGATACTTTAAGCAAGTTATGCATCGCCCAGTTGGACCCTTGATTTAGTTGTCACTACGCTCAGTTCGAAGGCCTAAGTTGGAATTGGGCCAAACCAATAACTAACACATTCCTTAATTCACGCATCTAATATAATCAATTAAAACTAACCAACAAGACTTGCAAAACTTTTCACGACACAACACTCCAACAATCTCATGTGACTCCATTTGGCACTGGTCTAGTCTGCAACAATCAATTCAATTAAGTAAATCAATGTATCAGATGGATGTATCATTTTTAAGGTTGTTGTTTAAATCACAAATTGCAATATTTGGTTCAATATTAATTCACCTTCAAACTCCTAGATTAATTTCATTCTCTAACTTAGCTTAAAGGCCATAGTTTATTTTCATAGGGACCACCCCCCTTGGCTTCTCTAGGATTTGGCCTAGACGGAGGAGTTGAGTGTTGAGTGAAATTATCTTGACTCTTTTATTTCCCCCAAGGATGCACCCAGTGGATTGAATATTTATGCCACACTAATCTCCTTTTCCCCCAAGATACGTATCCGGCGGCAACAGGCCCCTATGCATACCATACTTCTACTTCAACTTTTTTAGCTAGCTCATTCTCCTGCTTCTTGTTTTTAAACAGTAGCACGAGATCCTCCCCTAATGTCGGTATCCTTGTTATATCTACAATCAAATTACCATGAATGGACACCATTATGTTCAGCCATAGAAAAACCCCATGCACAAAGCTCTACAATAGCTATACACAGTTGTTTACTTTTGGTGTTCTTCCAAAGTCTGGGATCTCTAATAGATTTAATATCCTTGCTCACTGCAATATGGTCACCCATTGTTGTGGATCTAGTGTAATTATTTTTGACTCTGGACTGGCTTTCCGCTCCAAATATTTATCCTTTATCATCTCCGAGAATTGCTCAGCAAGATTAATGACGTGATCTACATACATTAACTTCTTTATGGTTACTAACAAAGTTCCCCAAAACGGTATGCCCTCTGGAATATTTGGTGTATATATGGGGTACTATGCCTGCATTAGATAAATTTGAGGTCTAAAATGGGCCTGCTAAGTAAAATACTAAAATAATATTTATGAATTTTGGAGGAAAAGAGAAAAAAACTACCTTTTTATTCGTATTTTCAACATTTCTCCCTATCATTTTGCTCAAATTTGGAGTGGGAGAACTCATTGGATGCTGAATTAAATTAGAAATCCAACGAGTACCCACATTGCACACTTTTTAGGTACCACACCCCATGAAAAAAAATACATTAATGGATGTGACAACCACCCTGAAGAATATGGTTGGTGCATTCTTCAACCCAAATGGCATAACTATATACCGGTGACACCCCCATTCTGTCACAAAATTCATCTTATGCATATCCTCCTTTGCAATCTTTAACTAATGGTATCCAGAAAACCATTTGTTGGAGCACAAGAAGAGCAAAGGTTCAACATAAATCACACCAACAAGCCCTAGACACCAGCCCTTTCAGCATCACCTGCGAATAGATGACGTCTCACCTGAGGTATCAAAGGGAAATGCAAGAACCAATTTTCTACAGTGCTGAAAGGATGTGAATTAGACATTCGACAGATCCATTATTCATTCATTTAACGTGCAACATATCATTACTTATTAACATAAGTAACATTCATAAAAACATCACATGAAATTAACTATGCACGACAGATATAATCATTCATCACATTGAACATCATATATTATTGCAACTAGAGCTTCTCAAGTGTACTATCATTGGAATAATTATACATACCTTTCGCATAGCGCACCAATACTAAGTCTTTCACTACCATCATTACAATGACAACACAATAGCTACTACCAACTCTCTAGACAGATGCACTCTAACTCCAAAATAAATACTAGGCTTGCCTCTCTACCCTCAGATCTCCTACATATTTATACATCAAGACTTGGGTGGAGCCCGTTACAAAGTGGACATAACTCATAACTAATTTCTAACTAAATTCCACCTTCTGTGTGGTTTTGGGCCAATTGTTGATCTGTCCCATGGTCCATCTCCAACGTGCAACTTCCCAGATACGTCCAAAACCCACTCCAACAGGGATAGAAGAAAAAATGACATCTCGGGAGGGCTATCTAATGCACAAATCTAATTCATGGGTGTGCCTTGAGGAATTCCTTTGCATTCTTGTAAGGAGATTCGGATTCAAATCTTGGCACCCTTCTATCTCTCATTACATACCCTCCTTTTAGTATTAATTCGAATATTTATCTCAAAACTGTGTTATTCACTTCTTTGCATGCACGCATTAGGCTGGTTTCAATTCAAATCTACACTTTTAATGGAATATTTATATGGTAATGTAGATCAAATAGATTTGTTTCCTTTTGGAAAGTGATATATGTTCAAGTCCAAACATGTCCTTATCATTTTCCATTTATATTCACCTTTTTTTACCATTTTCCATTAATGGAAAAAATTTGTGGGAATGTGTTGTAGGTACAACAGATCCCATGCTTCATTCTGATCATGGGAGCCCCATTTTGTAAATATAAAGGTATTTAGGTAAGTTTTAAATTTTGATTTGCTATGGCATCATACCCTATGTTTGGTCTGTTTAGTTATCATTATCATCTCCTTTGAAAATTTCTAAGTTTCTGGTTGTTTTCTTGATTTGCAGAAAACCTTAGATTCTTTGCCAAAAATTAAAAAAATCATTTTCTTAATGCAAATCCCGAAATCCTAAATTCCTGCATCTCGCAATCCTGCAATTGCGGATTGCGGGAATCGTTTGTTTTTTTATTTAGAATTTTGTCAACCCGAAACCCAAAATTGCAGGTTGCGGGAAGACCGTGTAAATATTTTACAAATTTCGACTTCGCAACCCGAAACTCCAGATTGCGGAAACTCGTTACGCCAATAAATCGCATTGTGTGTTCACGAAACCCGCAACCCGCAAATTGCGGATTGCAGGTTGCGAGAAAAGTTATTTATTTTTTAAATATATGTTTTCATTTCCAAAACTTGAAACCCGAATTCCGGGTTGTAGATTTCAGAAACACGTTTGTCCATTTTGCAAAATTTGTAAAACCCGAAACCCACAACCCGGAATTTCAGATTGCGGATTTCAGGAATTTTGAATAAAATTTGGTCTTTAAACTTATGAACCCAATCCCGCATCCTGTAGGGGCTAATATCGGTCGTCCTTTTCTTCTAAATCTACGGTCTATATTTGATCCAACCGAAAAAACCATAAATACACAATTTTTTCTATTTTTCATTATCATTTTTACTATCGGAAATTTACGCTCCTACGTGGATTTTACTGTCGATTTCTTACCAGGGTCACCTTCACGAATTTTCAGTCATTTACAGGTTGGTTTTCTGTCATTTTTGCATTTGTTGTTTATGGTTTGGTTTTGATTGTGTTTTATTTATTTATCAGAATTTCCCAAGCTTTGCCAAAATGTCTCAGAATACTCAATCTAAAACACTTCACAGATATTTGCTAACCAAAGACCCCAATTTCGTCATCTTCTTAGACACCAGTGAAAGGGTCACTGAAACCTATCAAATGGACTGGGCCAAAATCTATGCAATCTTTGACAATGATGACCTTTCAGACATCAAGGAAAACCAACCTGCGTATGAAAAAATTAGGGCTTCCCAAATCCATGCCATTGTTGCTCGCCCCGCTACCCTACCTTATACAAACCCTGTCAAATGGATTGTGGAACACGCGAACCTAAGGACTGGTTGTTTAATGACAGTGCAAGGTCACAATTGGCAACCTTCCGTCCTAAAGTTTTTATCAGGGATTTTGCTCTCAAGCCAGCTGTACAAATCCTTAGCCCTGATTTCATTCAATCCTCCAAGACCAGATACAATTTTGATGAAATGATGAAATCCTGGATGGTCAAACCTAGCAGTTTTGTGCCGAAGGCTGATAACCTTTATCCAATTGCTTGGTTCAAAGAACCTTACTCTTTACTTGCAGCCATGCTCTGTAGGATTTTTGGCCTCCCTAATTGCTTAGTGTTTAAAGCCGAATGGGCTCCCATAGCTCACCATGTCTTGACAATAGGACAATCTTTCCCTTGGGAATCTATCCTATCTTCAGAGCTTAAAACAACAATTCAAGATTATTAGAAGGATCCTTCCTTACGAAAGCCACACTTTTACCTATCAGCCTTCATCCTTGATGTCTTTTGCTCTGAATTTCAATATCCTAACTTGGGTTGGAATTGGACCATTGAAGCTCCAGCCGTTCATACATATCATTCGGCACTATGGGAAAGCAATTATGTGCCCCTTCTTTATGACATTTGTGACCATTTGATGGGCACTATTTATTTCAAAATATTCCAATAGGAAGCTCCTTCCTTTTCAGCTGATGCCAGAACTTTCATCAACACGATTGGTGATTGGTATGTTTATGAGTCCTTTTCATACATCAGAGTCTGGGGAAGTGACATTGTTCACCTTCTACCAAGAATAATGCCTGACAGGTTGGTCATTCAAGAGGTTTCCTATCAGACTGTCACTGATGGTGTCTACAAGAAGCTCACTGGTCCCAAAAAGAAGGGTTGGCCTAAATTATCTTTAAATATTGAGCCATTAGTTATCCCTACCTCGACTTGGGCTACAGTGCTTGGTGATTAGTTGGATCCTTTGAAGTTGGGTAAAGACCCCAAGAGAAAGCATGATCCTAATAAGTTCCTGGATGCACATTTCAAGCAGTATCATATGAAAATGGACTATGTCCATGAAGAAATCCCAGATGACTCCATCTATCAAGGAGTGAATACTTTTTCTGAAGTATTGGCAAGGACCAAGAGCCATATGAACAACAACAAATTATTGCATATCATAATGAAATAAAAACTTAGGTTTATAGGAAAAGAACAATGGAGTTCAATCTCATTGAGCAAGTTAGAAGGGATAAAGAACAAAAGCTAATCCAGCAGGCTAATGTCCCTCTGATGCTTACCTACACAGTGTTAGGATATTCCTATACTCCATCCTAGTCCTACTAGCTTTCCAGTCATTTTCATTTTCTGTCATGCATGCAAAATTAGGGTTTGCATGCATTTTGCATGAATTCTAGGTCATTAGTCCCAGCACCTAGTCCTCAGCAAACTAGCCCTCGAAGCTTCTTTTAGATCATTTCTAGCCCTCCCAGTGACTAATGCGCCCTCCTTTGCTCCACTGCATGACAAGGGCGCCTTCTTCACCTACCCCAGTTATATTCAGTTATATTGAGTTATCTTCAGTTATTTCCTTGATTTAAGGATTAACTGACTCTTTACTGAGTTTATCACTCTATTGGACCTCCAGTGAGATTAGATTGACCATTCTGACTCCAGTTAACTCCTATGGCGCCCTCCACTGAGCCTCCTTCACTATATTAGTGCTTCCATGTGCCAGTTACACCAACCACATTCAGTTTGACTCAGTTTGACTCCCGGTTGATCATTACTTGTGCATTGATGACTTCACTGATGAGAAGGTGGACTCCTAGTTAGGCATTGATGACTCTCCACTGATTATGGATTTGTGCATGAAGGCCAATTCAAATTCCTCCTAGTGAATTCGAATCCTCATACTCAGCATTGTATATTTACCTGTTCACTATTCAGTTTAATGTAACATGTGTAATTATTCTACCCCAATCAGAGTTTCTTTGGATCTAAGTTCTATTGCTTGTCTCTTCTTCTATTATTCCTAAAATATTTCATTGTGAGGTTTACATCATCTCTTTGGATCTTATGTGGGCAATTTCACATGGTATCAGAGCCATTTGAGAGTATATTCTACCTCCATTCTTGAGAGTTTTTTGCAGGTATTTCGAAGTTCCAGCCGTTGCAGCAGCAGATTCAGCAGTTTCTATTTTGCACTTGTTCCAGCAGTCAAGATGAGCATTTCGAATGCTTCTCCTTCTTCTCCTGCTCCTATGATCCTCACTCCATTCAACTACTTCGAATGGAAGGATAGGATTATATTTCACTTGTATCACAAAAGTCTGAATCGAATAGTATTTGAAAAAGATGCTATACCTCATCATGCTGTTGAGAGAACCAAGCATCTAAATAAAATGGATGAAGCTCTTGGATTCATATGCCTCCATATGTCAGAAGATCTACTATTCCATGTTGAAGGAATTAAGTCTCCCAATGAGTTATGGAAAAAACTGGGAAATCTCTTTGGCAAACAAGATGGGATGAGAGGCTACACTCTCGAAAATGAATTGGCTTCTCTGCAACCTAGCAATTTCGAGAGCATTCAAACATTCATCTCAAGATTTCAGAAATTGGTTACTCAATGCAAGCACTGTGGCATCATCAAAAGTGATGAACAATTAGTGCTCTCCATTTTGAGCAAACTTGGATCTCAATATTTTGTTTTTGTCTCTACTTTCCATTCCGAGTGAATGTCAATCCCTGGATGGAAGTTTCCTACCTTGGAAAAATTTACTACCACTCTCATTCAAGAAGAGGACAAATTGATTCAAATGGGTGCCATCAAAACCTCTAGAGATCTAGCTCTTTTAGCTGGTGAATCAAGTGGAGCGAATGCAAAAGGGGGACAAAAAGGCAAAGGAAATAAATCTTCAAGATCCAAGAATGACAAACAAAAGAAACCTAATTGTACCTACTGCAAGAGAGGAAACCATCTTGAGCATGCCTGCATGCACAAGAAGATTGATCTTCTAACCAAGCTTCTTGAACAAAACCAAATTTTTGTTCCAAAAGAAGCAAAGATGACTGATTCTGAAAGTGGATCTGATGATTGCCATGCATTGATGGCTGGTTTTTCAAAGACAAAATCCCTCCTCATAGATTCTGGAGCCTCCAACCACATGATTGCACAAGAAGAATCCTTCTCCTCTTTGGATCTCCATGATGGGCTTACCATTCACATAGGAGACAACTCTTAGATTTCTGCCAAAGGTTTGGGTACAGTTCATATGCAGCATGGTAAGTTCAAAAATGTCGTATTTGTTCCTTCTCTTACAGCTAATTTGTTGTCAATATATCAAATGACTCATACAGGATCTCCAAAACAAGTAATTTTTGGTCCAAACACAGTAGAGATTATAGAAATCTCCACTGGAAAGGTTATGGCGAATGGGATTGCTAATCATGCCTCAAAGGCATATGAGTTCTCACACTTCATGCCTTTCTCTCCAACTATTCCTTCAGATTCTGATGAAGATCATAGCGACTCCTCTTCTAGTGAAGAAGAAGATCAAGATTTTGATGTTGAGATCATGGTTCAAGAAGATTCAGAACCAACACCTATTCTCAGTCCAGATTCAAGAGAAATATGTTCTCACACAGTCCTTGCTACTACTAAGAACACAGTTGATGATTTATTAGCTTACATAACTACTAGACTTCAGCATCATGCCAACCTTGCATTATGCCATCCATCTCTCCATGAGAGATGCAACATGATGATGGGGTTCTCTCTTCCATCTTTTGGGAAGAATACTCATGTTCCATTCGCTCCAGATACAAAAAAAGTTCCTGAAAGACTTGCTTCATCCTCCACACAGTGGGAGACCTTCCTACATGGGATCAGCTTGCCAAGTCTTTTGCAAAAGTTTTCACTGATGAAAGCTTCCTTTTTTTCTGCATGATGGTTCTTTGAGTTATTTACTGTTCTTTTGAGGGGGGGTATTTTTACCATGAGGTTTTCCCCATTTCCTCAGTTTATGGACAGTTATGTATTTTATGATCATTTCATCTATTGTATGGGTGACCTTTGGTCCTAGTTACCAGGGCCCAGGATGGTTTAAGGGGGGGTGTTAGGATATTCCTATACTCCATCCTAGTCCTACTAGCTTTCCAGTCATTTTCATTTTCATTCATGCATGCAAAATTAGGGTTTGCATGCATTCTAGGTCATCAGTCCCAGCACCTAGTCCTCAGCAAACTAGCCCCTGGAGCTTCTTTCAGATCATTTCTAGCCCTCCTAGTGACTAATGCACCCTCCTTTTCTCCACTGCATGACAAGGGCACCTTCTTCACCTACCAGTCCATTTATATTCAGTTATATTGAGTTATCTTCAGTTATTTCCTTGATTTAAGGATTAACTGACTCTTTACTGAGTTTATCACTCTGTTGGACCTCCAGTGAGACTAGATTGACCATTCTGACTCCAGTTAACTCCTTTGGCACCCTCCACTGAGCCTCCTTCACTATATTAGTGCTTCCATGTGCCAGTTACACCAACCACATTCAGTTAGACTCAGTTTGACTCTCAATTGACCATTACTTGTGCATTGATGACTTCACTGATGAGAAGGTGGACTCCTAGTTAGGCATTGATGACTCTCCACTGATTATGGATCTGTGCATGAAGGCCAATTCGAATTCCTCCTAGTGAATTCAAATTCTCATACTCAGCATTGTATATTTACCTGTTCACTATTCAGTTTAATGTAACATGTGTAATTATTCTGCCCCAATCAGAGTTTCTTTGGATCTAAGTTCTATTGCTTGTCTCTTCTTCTATTATTCCTAAAATATTTCATTGTGAGGTTTACATCATCTCTTTGGATCTTATGTGGGCAATTTCACACACAAATGGAGACAAAGGTAAGGCTCCCATGGAGGATCCCCCTTAGATGAAAACAACTGACCAGGTTAAAGCTTTATTGCATACCTCTCATAATTTCCAGCAGCAGTTAGCAAAATTGACTTCAATATTGGCCAGTCAGACAGTTGAACCACCTAAGCTCACTATGGATGTTCAAGTGACTGCTGTAGCTTTGCAGATAGTTGATGATTTGACAATGGTTGAGGCTAACCTTGCCAAGAGATAGAATGTTCATGTTTCTACATCAAAAGTCCCTACTATTGACCTCATTGACAGTGATGTTGAAGATAAGCCACATACTGTAGTTCAAGTGACTGAAGAAGTTACTGAGAAGGTGGCGGACAAGGTTATTGAAGAAATCACTGAAGAAGTGATTGACAACTCACAGGCAGTCATAGACCTATTGGATACTATTGAAATGGATCATTCTGATCCTGATCAACAAGTGTTGGAAATCACCACTGCACCTAATGCTCCAAATTCATCTTTGTTACTTTCTTCCATTGAGGATATTTCTACTTTTTCTACAGGGGTGATGCCACCATTCTCCATTTCCCAATTGTTTCATACTCTGACTTATAAAGCCACCCCTATTCCTGGTAACCCAGATTCTTTTTCCATCCCTTCATCTATTTTTGCAGAAGTCCAGTCTTCGACTGTCCCCCTGCCATTACCCATATCCACTTCATCATTACCTACTAAGAATGAGCCACCCTCATCTCCTTCTCCATTATCACCATCTACTAGTGTTGATCAAGTTCTACTTTCTGAAGCTTTCACTTCAATCCCTTCTCCAACTTCTGTTTCATCAGTTCCTCAGACTATCTTTGCCCCTATGGCTATTCCTCAAGTTACCATGCCCATACCCAATCCAATGGCCACTCAAACTCCTTTATTGGTTTCAACAGAAAATGTAATCTCAATCACTTCTGAGATAATAACTGAATATGAAGATGATGCAGTAGTCCCTCTTGGACATCATTTCTACAACAAGGAAAATAAAGCAGTGGTAAAGAGAGGTAAGAAGAGGAGTAGGGATCAAGGTAAATTGGAAGTATCTGTCCCTAACCAAATAGTATGGACTCAGAAGGAAAATGAACCCTAGAAAGGAGCAATTGAAACAACCACAACCTTAGGAGCATTTGCTAGTGCAAATCTTGAATCAGTCCAGATACTTAATAGGGAGATTGATTAGAAGAAAGAAGAATTGGAAAGGCTGACAGAAGAACTGGTGAATACCAAGGAAGAGCATGAGATTTATGTTGATGATATCAGGAGAATATGGGAATACAGATTAGAAGGTTTGGAGCGAAGCAATACCTCTCTGCAAGCTAAGCTTCGTGATGTACAAGCTAAGAATTCTGTTAATTCTCAAAAGATAGCCTTACTGCAAAAGCAATGTGAGGATGTAACTGCAAGTGCATCCTTTTCTACTTTTTGTAAGGTGTCACCTCAGGAATTCAAGGACTTGGATCTTCAAGTCAATGAAGAGTATTATAAGTTTCTAGAGAATCTATTTTTCACCCTGGATGAGATCAGGGAAACCCACATCATTTTTGGTAAGATGTATAGTGCCCTTGAAGAGCAGAAAGCCAGAAGACTGGAAGCTTCTAAGGAAAATGAAAATGTTAGTGAGTGGCAAAGATATATCAAGGATATTCCAGAAGGTTTCCCTATGCTTAACATCTTTCAATTTAAGAAAATTAGAGGTGCATTGAACACTTGGCTTGAACTTAATGCGTCAGTTGAGGATATTCTCAAGAGAGCACAAGTTATCTGTAGCAGGCGATGGTATGCAACAGATAATGTTATGGACAGTCTTCAAATTCCTGCCATGGAATTCATTGAAGATTCTTTCCCACCAAAGTTGAAGATCGAGGAAATTGAATGCAAATGTGAAGAAGCCCAATAGCAAATTCAGCTCCTCGAAGAGGTCAAAATCGATGATGTGGAGCAATTGATCAGGAAACCGGTCTCCTTGGAACGTAAAATCCAAGTCTTTATCCTCATTTGGCATAAGCTTCCAAGGAATGAAATGGAAACATTCGAGTGCAATGCCCAGCTGGGGCTTGAGTCAGCTAATTATCCGATTGTGGATGAATTGTTAAAGATTTGGGACAAATGGCAAGTTTTTCTAGGCCATTATGTTATCTTTGATTTTGTAATCCCAGTTTGTGGGAAATTACTATTTGTATTATTATTTTGCAACTCTTATTTACAGAGATGATTCCTCATAGAGGAGGGAGGATGCAATTTGGAGGACAAAATCTACAGGAGAGGCTAGGAATGCTCTGTTTTGATAAGCTTGTAATTTCTTGCAAACTGTCATTAAATACAGTAAAGTCATCTTTCAGATCCACTTTTGTTTATTTGTCAAGTTTATTTGATGGATGTGATTTTCCTCCAAGTTGCTTATCTAACATTGTTTTAATCTTTTCAATTTGTTAAACATATTGATCTACAGTTCTGGTTTATCATTACTTATGCTTTATGTGTTGATGAAGGTTTTAAAGAGTTTATTCCATTAAAATCTTTTATCGATTTCTGCAAATGGGTCTTTTAGTAAGTTACAAATGGTGTTAATTTTTCAATTAACATATCAGTTACAGGTCATACATTGAATGCATGCAACCCCTAATTCACTTTTGATTAATTTTTATTGGTTAATGGCAATTTGGGTAAATAAGTAATAAATCTTTTAACATTTTTGTTAATTTGATGAATGTGCTTATTTAATTTCAAAGCAAACTGACTTGAACCTATTCCGAAACACCTTCTTAGAATAGATCTAACTTAGTTTAGACTCCTTTTAGATAGATTTGTGTTTACAAACTTTTACACTTGGGTTTTATTCATTTGAAAACTGATCCTTTGGATCAAAACCTACCAACTATTAGAGTGCCAGCGGAGGCCGAATATCCGTGGGATATTACTACACCAAACAGGCTAGGGATAGAACTATCCTTGCATAGGGCCTTTTGAAGCCTTTCAATATGGGTTTTCCCCCTCTGTTGAGAGCTTAGGAACTTATTCCAGCACTTTGCTTACCTTGCACATCCGAGGCCTCAACAAATGGCGCTAGAAGGAGGGTTAGTAGTAATCTATGCCTAAACAGAATACTCAGAAACCTCCCCCAACAAGAATATCGATTGTCACCCTTAGTCACACACAAGCATCTACTTCTGTTGAGCAACCAGTGCAACATCCTAATACTATCCGTGCTACCCCTACAGCTCACCGAGGTCCTAGAACAGGGGATGTCATTATTATATCACCCAACAGAGGGACTATCTTACTTGAAGAGATACTCAAGAGTTCTAATGATAGTGCTTCCAGGTTACAGTAGAGGATCTCTGTAGAGAGAAATCAAGGATTAGCAACAATTCACCAAGAAAATACTAATCCACAAGAAAATATTCAAGATAATCCAAATTTAGTACAACAGAATACTGAACAAAACAATTCATCAAACCAACAATAGCTCCCTAACTTTGATCTTGATTTATTGTTTACTGAAACTGAACAAGTCTCACACACTACTGCTTTAGGTGGACCACCACCCTCTCCTCCTTCATCCTCATCCTCTTCATCTGAGAGTGAACATTCTTCTAGCTCTTCATCTGAAGAAGAAGAAGAACAACCTATGGCTGGGGAAGGCCAGAACAGACCTTGGATCGATTAAGATGATGTATTCATACTCGGGGATCAACATAGATTACCAAAAAACCATGAGAATTGGCTTCCCAAATTCAATCCAGATGATAAGTCACCTACATTAGATCATATCAAAACTTTCATGTAGGCCATTAGACTTAGGAGTGTTATCCATGAGGATGTGGTTTGCAGGCTCTTCCTTTACACATTTGAAGGAAAGGCATCCACATGGTATTTTACCTTGGAGGCTAGAACCATAACATCATGGGATGAGTTTGAAAAGTTGTTTATCCAGAAGTTTGGGGATGACAAAACACCACAAGATTTGGTTTTGGAATTATCTTCCATGAAAATGAATGGTAAAGAAAGGGTTAAAGATTACAACCAAATATTTTCTTACCTAAAGAACAGAATCCTTCCCACAGTTCTTCTAGCATAACAGCTTTTGGTTGCCTATTATGAAAAGGGTCTTTTTGTCCCCATTGCAGTGTGGGTTAAAAGGGCACATAAAGAAAACTTGTTTGAAGCTTATGTTGAAACCATTCAAGTTGAAAAGGATATCTATTGTCTGAAAGATAATCCTGATGCTGTGGAGGAACAACCCTCTACTTCCACATCTAGGAAGAAAATTGATAATGCTCCCAAGCCCAACACTCAAAACAAAGATCCCTTTGAAATGACTAACATTAAGAAGTTTCTCCAGAAAATGTCAAATGAAATGGTGGATTTAAAAAATAATAATAATGAGAATCAAAACAATAACAGAGGATTTGTAAGGCCACCTTTCAGGAGACTCTATCAACCTCCTCAAAATCCACCACCTCCTAATCCTAATGAAGGATTGACTTTTGAGGAGATCTATTCCATTTTCAAATCTCTTGCCACTGAATCACAAAATGTCCTGAATCTTCTGATGATCAAACAGGACAAGATCCTCATTTACCAGAAGGAGAATATGAAGAAGAGGATCCACAAATCAATACTGTTAGCTATTTCTTTGAACTACCAATGAATAATGAAGAAGAAGAACCTGAGACAGTGTTCAATGTTCAACATTCTTATAATGCTAAGTCAAGACCACAACCTGCTCAGGAACCATCATCTTCAACACCACCTCCCAACAAAAACAAAATTGTTCCTCAAAAGGATGCAATTATTCTTGAATTGGAATATAGTTTAGTTGAAGACTTGAAAAGAGTTAAGGAGAATATCTCTTTGTTTGAACTTCTCAAAATCCCTTCTATGAGGGATTCCTTACCTAAAAGCATGATAATCAAACAACCAAGAGAATCACAGAATAACAACTTAGACTCTTTCACTAAACCAAAAGATCAGAAATATGGAAGCAAAAGGACACCTCCTTTCTTGATAACCTTTGAACTCTTCAACAGGATTGTGCACAATTGTATGATAGACTCAGGTGCTTCTTCCAATGTGATGCCACTGTCTGTCTGCAGAAAAATTAATGCCACTTGGGAAACCTGTCCTACTCAGATTGTCCAACTTGACATATCTAAAGTAAGAGTAGTGGGGGGATTGAGAAATGTGTTGTTAACTTTGTCTGTTGATCCTCGGATTCTTCAGACAATTGATATTGTTGTAGATGACATCCCTGAAGCCTATGGGATATGGTTGAGAAGAGACTGGTCAGATAAACTCAAGGGCTATTTTTCCACTGATTGGTCTCACCTCTAGTTACCCTACAATGGACAACCAAACAAGATTAAGATTAGTAGGGAGCCATTCATGAAGCAAACTATCACTAATCTAAATGATTCAAGTGAACCTTCCTGTTACTTCAGCTCACACATTGAACATTTTACATTTGATACCTTCTTTGGAGATTTTCTTGTTGATTTATCACCAAAGAATGCACAAAATGAATCTCACATTTTTAATGCCACCACAGTACCATTCTCTGGAACCATTGTACATAATGTTTATAATGTCAATATCAATTTAGGATAGACCCCATTGCATGGACTTTATTTTTTGATGGCTCCAGATCTAAGGATGGAGCTGGTGTAGGTTGTGTACTTATTGATCCCAAAGGGACAAAAACCATGATTGCTGGTAGGCTTGAATTTGATTGTACAAATAATGTAGCTGAATATGAAGCTCTGGTGCAGGGACTCCAAAAATCTATTGATATGGATGCACAAGTCATTTAATGTTTTGGTGATTCAGAAATTATAGTTAAATAGGTGAGGAATAAGATACACTCTCTCTCTCCTCGTTTGACTAATTATCAAAAAATGGTAAGAGAACTCACCAACTCCTTTTCTGCATTCAACATTAAATCTGTCCCTAGGTCACAGAAATTTTATGCTAACCTTTTAGCAAATACTGCATCTAGGCTGATTCCACCAAAAGGCCTATCACCTAAAACCTTTTCAATTGAATTAATGTACAAGCCTTCCATCCCTGATAATGTTACAAGCTGGAAAGTGTTTGATGATGACCAACAAATCCTGGATTTCCTCTCAACTCAAGATACCTTTCAACACATGGTGATAGATGAAGCTGAACATGAAAAATCCCTGGCTAATCCTTCAAACATTATCCCAAAGTCGGTGATCAACCTAGAAAAGGTCTATGACCTCCAAGATAAGTTTAAACACAAAAATAATTGTAAAACACAAAGTTCTTCATTAAATTATGAGCCAGTCAACCTTGGTACTGAACAGGACCCCATATTTATTATCCTTAGAGTTGATTTCTCTATTGAAGAAAGACGAGCTTTCATCAGACTATGTAAAGAATACAAGAATGTTTTTGCCTGGACTTATGACCAACTAAAAACCTTTGATACTAGCATTATGCATCACAACATACCCATGAAGCCAAAAGTGAAACATTACCAACAAAAACTGAGAAAGATGCATCCTAGTTTGGAGCCCTCTGTAAAAAAAGAACTTGAAAATCTATTGACAGCAAGAATTATATTCCCTGTTAGACACACCCAATCGATAGCTAATCTAGTACCTATTCATAAAAAGAATGGGGAAACCAGACTGTGTGTTGATTTCAAAAATCTAAACAGAGCCTCCGAGAAGGATAACTACCCTGTTTCTCCGATGGAATAGATTCTGCAAAAGGTAGCTGGATCAGAGATGTTCTCCCTCCTGGATGGTTTTTCAGGATACAACCAAGTTATGGTTGCCCCTGATGACCAGCTAAAAATAGCCTTCAGAACCCCATGGGGTACCTTCACCTATAGGTGAATGCCATTTGGGCTGATAAATGCTGGAGCTACATTCCAAAGAGCTATGGATATATCTTTCAGAGGTTTAATTCATAATTATGTCGTAGTATATCTAGATGACATTACTATCTATTCCAAGAAACGACATGAACATTTATCTGCTTTGAAACGGGTTTTTGAACGCTGTAGGAGATATAGAATATCCCTGAACCCAAAGAAGTCTATATTTGCAGTGACGGAAAGTAAGCTTCTAGGTATCATTGTTTCCAAAGAAGGTATGATTATAGATCCAGAATGCACAGATGCTATTTCAAAGATCAGTTTTCCTGGCTCGCGCAAAGCCATGCAGTCATTCCTTGGGAAGATCAATTTTGTACGTAGGTTTGTTCCTAATTTTGAGCAGATTGTTAAGCCTTTGCAGCAATTAGTTAAGAAAGATGTACAGTTTAGTTGGTCATAGGAACAGAAAGATGCGTTCATTGAAATTTGCAGGGCCTTTGCAGAAGCTCCTGCTCTGATGTCCCCCAATTTTAACAAGGATTTCATTTTATATACTTTCGCTACTAATTTTTCTTATGCAGCTGTTTTGACACAGAAGCATGACAGTGATACTGAGATTCCAATTTCCTTCATGAGCTCAACATTTAAGGGAGCTGAACTTAATTACTCCCAAATTGATAAGCAGGATTATGCAGTGTACAAGTCTGTCAAACATTACAGGCCCTACTTGTTGAAATCTAGAACAAAGGTAATTGTGCCATATACACCTATAAGAAATGTGCTAGTCCAGAAAGAACTGGGCAAAAAGAGGGCCCATTGGATGACTACTTTACAGGAATACGATCTAGAAATCAGACCGGCGAAAATTGTAAAAGGGCAAGGTTTTTGCCTACTGACCACTCAATCGAATGACCCCGTGCAATAGCAGACTGAGTGGGAGCGGGAGGAAGCACTCCCTACAAGTTTTGTTAATGCAATAGATACTCCGACATCTGAATGGTATGACCATATCAGGTTTTCTCTAAACCATGGGTTTTCCCCCGAAACTTTAGATTTCAAAAAACGCAGAGCTTTAAGATTAAAGTCTTCTCCTTATCAATTCATTAATGGAGTTCTATTTAGAAAAAATTATGATGGAGTCTTTCTTAGATGCTTGGAGAAAAATGAAACTGATGACATCCTTTTTCAATTTCATGCAGGACCTGCTAGAGGCCATTTTTCAGGCGAAACCATAGCACACAAGATTCTCAAGGCAGGATATTATTGGCCTACTCTGTTTAAAGATGCTTATGCTTATGTCAGGAGGTGTGAACCATGTCAAAAGTGTGTAGGGAAATTCAAGAAACCTGCTTTTCCTCTGCAACCAGTAACAATTCAGTTCCCATTTCAGTAATGGGGTTGGACTTTGTTGGTCCCATTAATCCTACCTCCTCCCTTCAACACAGGTATATCATTACAGCAACTGACTACTTTACCAAATGGGTAGAGGCAGTTCCTCTTAAGCAGTGCAATGCAAACCAAGTAATCGCTTTCCTTGACAGCTAGATAGTTACAAAGTTTGGTGCCCCTGAGTATCTTTTCTTTGATAATGCATCCTATTTTTCCTCAATCGACTTGACATAGTATGCCCTTGAAAGAGGGATCAAATTAAAATTTTCTGCCAATTTACCCACAGGGTAATGGGCTTGTTGAATCCTCTAACAAAAATCTAATAAACATCTTGAAGAAGACAGTAGCCTCCCATCACAAGGATTGGCACACACAACTCTACAATGCTCTTTGGGCAGATCGAATCACTCCAAAGGCATATATTGGAAATTCTCCCTATTGTCTCATCTATGGCAAGGAAACCATCCTGCCATCAAACCTTACCATCCCTTCATTACAGTTAGCCCAATCCATTCAGGAAGATGATTCCTCTCCTCTTCAGCAGAGAATTGATACTTTGCTTAAGTTGGAGGAAGACATGGAAGTGGCTAGAAATAAATTATATCATCATCAACAAATGGTTAAGAGATGTTTTGATGAGAAATCCTCTTATGACAGGGAATTTTCAGTAGGAGATTTGGTACTAAGGTTGGATAAACAACACAAGGACAAAAATCAGTATACCAAATTTCAGCACCTTTGGCTTGGACCTTTCATTATTACATAAAAGATTTGTCCAAGTACAGTTTGGTTACAGATGTTGGAGGGGGTCATTGACACTTATTTAGTGAATGTTTCACTACTTAAAAAGTATTTTGTCTAAATAGTCTGATGCACTTTGTACATAATTTTGGTGTCTTTTCCATTTTCTTTGTTTTGCATGGTTTTCTTTTATTTGATTTTTCCTTTAATAAAACCTACACATTTGGTTATGGTTTATGGTCAGTTTGTATCAAGGATAATCTGAACTGAAGTTTTGGGATGTTCTGTCAGTCTTAGTTTTTCTGAGCCTATGTCAGAATTTGGTTTACAAAGAATATACATTCATTAGTTGCAGAACTTTGATTGATACCTTTCCACCTTGGTCATTATCTTATACATGCCTCATTTGTTTAATTGAGATTGTGGAAAGTGACTGACTTTTGCCTTATGTTTCACATGTGTATTACAACATATCTCAATAACCTGGACAACCTTTATCTTCTCTAGATCCTATCACAGTCACCTTGAAAAATAATATCATTTAATAATTGTGGATTGCAGGATGGGGGGTCTTGTTACAAGCCAACCCATTAGGTTCATAGATGTGACTGGAATGAAATATTCACACCAAGCTACCAAACTTGGAAGATGACTTTCAGTTTACTGAAATATGGAAGATCCTATTATAGGTCGGTCCATTCATGATCTGCAATGCATCAGTGAGTAACGCCACTATTATATGGTCACCAAGCCATGGTGGTGTCTTGCAGTTCGCACCTTAATAAACTGTTTGTTTTATTTTCTTTATAAGACAATATTGTACATAAGGATGGGGGGGTCTTATCACAATCCATCCCTGCCATGATCATGGGTTTGATTTTGGACTGAAATTATCATTATATGGTCACCAAGCCATGATAATTGCTTTCAGTGTCATAGCTGGAAGACAAGGAGTCTCATTACTGAGCTAGCTTGTTCAGTTTCCATATCGAGTTTTTGAATGGCATTGCCATAATATGATCACCAAGTCAGGGCAGTGGTCTTATGCCAACAATGTCTTATGTTCAGCTTTCTATTCTCAAAAAAAAAGGAAAAGAGGAAAGAAGAAAAACAAAAAATAATAAAATCAAAGGAATGTTAATAATCCATCTGTGTGTGAATAAGGCAATTAATAAGTCAAGGTGGTTTATGATTTGGATGTCCAGAGTATTATGAAGTTTTCCCCCCAGTTTCATTTAAATCTATCTTCCTATGATTAAATATTGGAAAAAGGTTTCTTGTTGCTTCCTGAATCTTTTAATCAGATTTGCATTATCTTTAATTTGATCATGGATGGGAGTATATCAATCTTTTGTTAATTTTGCTTAGTGATTGTCTTTTCTAAGCATCTTCTAATAGTTCAGGTTGAAAATCAGTAGGTTGACATACTTTCTTTGACTGAAGTTTTGTTTGCAGAGATAACTGGTTCTTCCCAGCCAGTCGCCATTTGTTGTAGGTACAACAGATCCCATGCTTCATTCTGATCATGGGAGCCCCATTTGTAAATATAAAGGTATTTAGGTAAGTTTTAAATTTTGATTTGCTATGGCATCATACCCTTTGTTTGGTCTGTTTAGTTATCATTATCATCTCCTTTGAAAATTTCTAAGTTTCTGGTTGTTTTCTTTATTTGCAGAAACCCTTAGATTCTTTGCCAAAAATCAAAAAAATCATTTTCTTACTGCAAATCTCGAAATCCCGCATCCTGCAATCCCGCAATTGTGGATTGCGGGAATCGTTTGTTTTTTTATTTAGAATTTTGTAAACCTGAAACCCGCAACCCGAAATTGCGGGTTGCGGGAAGACCGTGTAAATATTTTACAAATTCCGATTCCGCAACCCGAAACCCAAAATTCTGGATTTCGGATTGTTGAAACTCGTTACGCCAATAAATCACGGTGTGTGTTCCCGAAACCCGCAAACCACAAATTGCGGATTGCGGGTTGCGGGAAAGTTATTTATTTTTTAAATATTTGTTTTCGTTTCCGAAACCTGAAACCTGAATTCTGGGTTGCGGATTTTGGAAACACATTTGTCCATTTTGCAAAATTTGTAAAACCCGCAACTCGGAATTTCAGATTACGGATTTTGGGAATTTTGAATAAATTTTGGTCTTTAAACTTATGAACCCAATCCCGCATCCCGCAGGGGATAATATCAACCGTTTGTTTCTTCTAAATCTATGGTCTAGATTTGATCCGATCGAAAAAACCATAAATACACGATTTTTTCTATTTTTCATTATCATTTTTATTGTCGAAAATTTATGCTCCTACGTGGATTTTATTGTCGATTTCTTAACAGGGTAACCTTCACGAATTTTCAGTCATTTATAGGTTGGTTTGCTGTCATTTTTGCATTTGCTATTTACGGTTTTTTTGTTTACGGTTTGGTTTTGATTGTGTTTTATTTATTTATCAGAATTTCACAAGCTTTGCCAAAATGTCTCGGAATACTCCGTCTAAAACACTTCACAGAGATTTACTAACCAAAGACCCCAATTTAGGCATCTTCTCAGACAACAGTGAAAGGGTCACTAAAACGTATCAAATGGACTGTGCCAAAATCTATGCAATCTTTGAAAATGATGACCTTTCGGACATCAAGGAAAACCGACTTGCGGATGAAAAAATTAGGGCTTCCCAAATCCATGCCATTGTTGCTCGCTCGACTGTCCTACCTTATATAGACCCTATTAAATGGATTGTGGAAAACGAGAACCCTAAGTACTGGTCGTTTAATGACAGTGCAGGGTCACAATTGGCAACCTTCCGTCCTGAGGTTTTTATCGGGGCATTTGCTCTCAAGCCGACTGTACAAAGCCTTAGCCTTGATTCCATTTAATCCTCCAAGACCAAATACAATTTTCATGAAATCATGAAATCCTGGATGGTAAAACCTAACAGTTTTGTGCTGAAGGCTGATAACCATTATCTGATTGCTTGCTTCAAAGAACCTTACTCTTTACTTGCAGCCATGCTCTGTAGGATTTTTGGCCTCCCCAATTGCTCAGTTTTTAAAGCCGAATGGGCTCCCATAGCTCACCATGTCTTGACAATGGGACAATCTTTCCCTTGGGAATCTATCCTGTCTTTAGAGCTTAAAACAACAATTCAAGATTATCAGAAGGCACCTGCCTTAAGAAAACCACACTTTTACCTATCAGCCTTCATCCTTGATGTCTTTTGCTCTGAATTTCAATATCCTAGCTTGGGTTGGAATTGGACCACTGAAGCTCCACCAGTTCATATATATCATTCGGCACTATGGGAAAGCAATTATGTGCCCTTGCTTTATGACATTTGTGACCATTTCATGGGAACTATTTATTTCAAAATATTCCAACAGGAAGCTCCTACCTTTTCAGCTGATGCCAGAACTTTCATCAACTCAATTGGTGATTGGTATGTTTATGAGTCCTTTTCATACATCAAAGTCTGGGGAAGTGACATTGTTCACC
The DNA here is from genome assembly GCA_027924585.1 of Larix kaempferi. Taxonomy (NCBI): domain Eukaryota; kingdom Viridiplantae; phylum Streptophyta; class Pinopsida; order Pinales; family Pinaceae; genus Larix; species Larix kaempferi. The sequence goes on from BSBM01000770.1 coordinate 4,479,255, forward strand.
TTCTACCAAGAATAGTTCCTGACAGGTTGGTCATTCAAGAGGTTTCCTATTAGACTGTCACTGATGGTGTCTACAAGAAGCTCACTGGTCCCAAAAAGAGGGGTTGGCCTAAATTCTCTTTAAATCTTGGGCCATTATTTATCCCTACCTCAACCTGGGCTACAGTGCTTGGTGATCAATTGGATCCTTTGAAGTTGGGTAAATCCCCCAAGAGAAAGCATGATCCTAAGAAGTTCCTGGATGCACATTTTAAGCAGTATCATATGAAAATGGACTATGTCCATGAAGAACTCCCAGATGACTCCATCTCTCAAGGAGTGAATACTTTTTCTGAAGTATTGGAAAGGGCCAAGAGCTCAGATGAATAGCAACCGATTATGGCATATCAGAATGAAATAAAAACTTGGGTTTACAGGCAAAAAACAATGGAGGTCAATATCATTGAGAAAGTTAGAAGGGATAAAGAAAAAAAGCTAATCCAACAGGCTAATGCCCCTCTGATGCTTACCTACATAGATGGAGACAAAGGTAAGGCTCCCATGGAGGATCACCCTTAGATGAAAACAACTGAGCAGGTTAAAGATTTATTGCAGACCTCTCATAATTTCCAGCAGCAGTTAGCAAAATTGACTTTAGTATTGGACACTCGGACAATTGAACCACCTAAGCTCACTATGGATGCTCAAGTGACTGTTGCAGCTTTACAGATAGTTGGTGATTTGACAATGGTTGAGGCTAACCCTGCCAAGAGACAAAAATTTCAGGTTTCTACATCAAAATTCCCTACTGTTGACCTCATTGATAGTGATGTTGAAGATGAGCCACATACTGTAGTTCAAGTGACTGAAGAAGTTACTGAGAAGGTGGCTAACAAGGCTATTGAATAAATCATTGAAGAAGTGATTGACGACTCACAGGCAGTCACAAACCTATTGGATACTATTGAAATGGATCATTCTGATCCTAATCAACAAGTGTTGGAAATCACCACTACACCTAATGCTCCAACTTCATCTCTGTTACTTTCTTCCATTGAGGATCTTTCTACTTTGCCTACAGGGGTGATGCCACCATTCTCCATTTCCCAATTGTTTCATACTCTGACTTATAAATCCACCCCTTTTCTTGGTAACTCAGTTTCTTTTTCCATACCTTCATCTATTTTTGCAAAAGTCCAGTCTTCGACTATCCCCCTGCCATTACCCATATCCACTTCATCATTACCTACTGAGAATGAGCCACCCTCAACTCCTTCTCCATTATCACCATCTGCTAGTGATGATCAAGTTCCTCTTTCTAAAGCTTTCACTTCAATCCCTTCTCCAACTCCTGTTTCATCAGTTCCTCAGGTTGTCTCTGCCCCTATGGCTATTCCTCAAGTTACTAGGCCCATACCCAATCCAATGGCCACTCAACCTCCTTCATTGGTTTCAACATAAAATGTAATCTCAATTACTTCTGAGATAATAACTGAATATGAAGATGATGTGGTAGTCCCTCTTGGACATTATTTCTACAACAAGGAAAATAAAGCAGTGGTAAAGAGAGGTAAGAAGAGGAGCAGGGATCAAGGTGAATTGGAAGTATCTGTCCCTAACCAAATAGTATGGACTCATTAGGAAAATGACCCCCAGACAAGAGCAATTGAAAGAGCCACAGCCTTAGGAGCATTTGCTGGTGCAAATCTTGATTCAGTCAAGATACTTAATAGGGAGATTGATCAGAAGAAAGAAGAATTGGAAAGGCTGACATAAGAACTGGTGAAGACCAAGGAAGAGCATGAGATTTATGTTGATGATCTCAGGAGAATATGGGAAGATAGATTATAAGTTTTGGAGTGAATAAATACCTCTATGTAGGCTGAGCTTCATGATGTACAAGCTGATAATTATGTTAATTCTCAAAAGATAGCCTTACTGCAAAAGCAATGTGAGGATGCAACTGCAAGTGCATCCTTTTCTACTTTCTGTAAGGTGTCACCTCAGGAATTCAAGGACTTGGCTCATCAAGTCAATGAAGAGTATTATAAGTTTCTGGAGAAGCTATTTTGCAGCCTGGATGAGATCAGGGAAACCCACATCATTTTTGGTAATATGTATAGTTCCCTTGAAGAGCACAAAGCCAGAAGACTGGAAGCTTCTAAGGCAAATGAAAATGTTAGTGAGTGGCAAAGATATATCAAGGATATTCTAGAAGGTTCCCTTATGCTTAACAGCTTTCAATTTAAAAAAATCAGAGGTGCATTGAACACTTGGCTTGAACTTAATGCGTCAGTTGAGGATATTCTCAAGAGAGCACAAGCTATTTGTAGCAGGCAATGGTATGCAGCAGATAATGTTATGGACAGTCTTCAATTTCCTGCCATGGAACTCATTGAAGATTCTTTCCCATCGAAGTTGAAGATCGAGGAAATTGAACGCAAATGTGAAGGAGCCCAGCAACAAATTCAGTTCCTCAAAGAGGTCAAAATCAATGATGTGGAGCGATTGATCAGGAAACCGGTCTCCTTGGAACGTAAAATCCAAGTCTTTATCCGCATTTAGCATAAGTTGGAAATGAATGAAATGGAAACATTTGAGTGCAATGCCAAGCTGGGGCTTGAGTCAGCTAATTATCCGATTATGGATGAATTGTTAAAGATTTGAGACAAATGGCAAGTTTTCCAAGGCCATTAGGTTATCTTTGATTTTGTAATCCCGGTTTGTGGGAAATTACTGTTTGTATTATTATATTGTAACTCTTATTCAAAGAGATGATTCCTCGTAGAGGAGGGATGATGGAATTTGGAGGACAAAATCTACAGGAGAGGTTGGGAATGCGCTGTTTTGATACTGGCTTGTAATTTCTTGCAAACTGTCATTAAATACAGTAAAGTCATCTTTCAGATCCACTTTTGTCTATTTGTCTAGTTTATTTGATGGATGTGATTTTCCTCCAAGTTGCTTATCTAACACTATTTTAATCTTTGCAATTTATTAAACATATTGATCTACAGTTCTGGTTTATCATCACTTATGATTTATGTGTTCGTGAAGGTTTTAAATATTTTATTCCATTAAAATCTTTTATCGATTCCTGCAAATGGTTCTTTCAGTAAGTTACAGATGGTGTTAATTTTTCAATTAATATATCAGTTACAGGTCAGACATTGAATGCATGCAACCCCTAATTCACTGTTGATTAATTTTTATTTGTTAATGGCAATTTGGGTAAATAAGTAATAAATCTTTTAACATTTATGTTAAGTTGATGAATGTGCTTATTTAATTTTAGATCAAGCTGACTTGAACCTATTCCGAAACACCTTCTTAGAATAGATCTAACTTAGTTTAGATTCCTTTTAGATAAATTTGTGTTTACAAACTTTTACACTTAGGTTTTCTTCATTTGAAAACTGATCCTTTGGATCAAAACCTACCAACTCTTAGAGTGCCAGCCGAGGCCGAATATCCGTGGGAGATTACTACACCAAACAGGCTGGGGATAAAACTGTCCTTGCGTAGGGCCTTTTGAAGCCTTTCAGTCTGGGTTTTCCCCCTCTGTTGAGAGCTTCGAAACTTATTCCAGCACTTTTCATACCCTACACATCCGAGGCCTCATGAACAAAATGTAGCTCAAGAAGAGTTTCCTTTTCGTAACTGATCTACGTCCAAATCCCAACATTCCCTTACCATTTTTCATTTGTATTTCTATAAATTTTTAATTTATATATAGTTGGTGCTAAATATTGTGATAAATGTGGCACTACACCTAGTGCTAAATACATAGTGCAATTTAATGTCGACTTTTGCATAGAGAAAAAATCCAATTTGAAAAAAATGTTCTACAATTTGAGCTAATGACATGTTTTGTTGTAGTGGAAGGTCTTACCTTCCATACAAGACTTAGGTGGAATTCATCATATGATATGATTTTGTAGAAGAAGAAAAAAATAATTAGAAGGGGTCAAATTGAATTTTGGCATGTTGGGCTGAAAAGGAAACATTTAGGTAAGGCCATGTGTTAGGCTCCATGGAGAAAATTGAGGAAATTTTTACACATCTCTTTTACAAGTGAACATTTTTCAAACCAAATATTATATATATATATATATAGTCAGTTGGCCTATGGTTTAGTGGAAACTTAGAGCCATTGTTGTGATAATGACCTAGGTTTATAAACCTTGTGGGCATGCTCCTCACTTGTGTGGGATTTTCTAGATGTATTAATATATTGAATATTGTTGATGTAACCTTCAAGCAAATTATTGTAATTGTGCTTGTAAAATATGAACAAAAATTATTTTTCATTTAAGAGTATGAGGGTAGCTTGATATTTTTTTTCCAGGCTTACCATATATAGTAAATCATAGGTTCACAATAAAAAGAATAATTACCTTGATAGGAGCTCCAAAAGATAGTTTAGTTAGTTTTACCTTATTCACAAAAGGAAAAATGCTCACAAAGGTTGTATATTCCACTCTCTTTGAGCCTTATGGGAATACCAATAGGTATTTTGACTAGCGATTAATACCATCCTACATTTGGAAAACCAAGGAGATGGAAAAATTCATAAGGTGTTGGCAAGGGACCAACTTCCTCACTTGGAATGCTTAATGCACAGATGAGTGAAGGAAACTTATTTCATTGAAATTTTGTGTCCTTGATAATTACATTATACAACCTACATGAAGTAGAAGTGTCAAATATTTAACATGCATCATAGGTGTCACACCCATATGTATCGAGACCGATATAGAACTAAGTCGAAGCCACTTTAGCTCCCATTATTCACACTTGTTGACTTAGCCATGTAAGATTATCCCAAAATATTCTAGTGAGTTAAAATCCATCTCTCTAACCGGAAGATAATGTATGTAAACTGAACTTGACCCTAGTGACTATCATGGTTGTTAAATTGTGAGTTGAGAGAGAAAGGGATTTTGTTACTATTGTATTAATTTATTGTTACATAGTTGAGTAGTGTAAAAAAATGGGATCAAAGTAGTGCATAGGAAGGAGGTTATTTTATAATATATCCATAGTGAATGATAATTTTTCTTTGTAACTTTCATTGTAAATTTAAGAATAAAGGTACACATTAGAGTCCTTATTTCTTGTTGGATTCTTCATAAAAGAGGTTTCTCCAAGGTATAACATATGTTCGATTCATGGTTTGCATTTTTCTCTCTTATTTTCTCAATTACTTTTTATATTAAATATTACATGCTTCTAATAATACATCTTAATCATAATTAATCACTACACAATAGGGGATAACCTCATTGTATTTGTAGTAGAATTTTCACAACATTTTAAATTTTATTAATGAACTATTGAGTGGAATATCCATGATAGTTTATAGATCTTATTAGGTGCAACATATATCTCATATCATCCTATGAAATCATGTACTTCCATATCTATAGTCCCATAAACAATTTCTTTGAACTAACTTGGATAAACTTTCATGAAAGGTAACCAACATGATGAGTAGTAGGCATGGGTGGAAATAAGTATCATAGTGCATCGTTGAAATTTGGTTGTAAGGGCCATGGGTTTTTTTATCCATATATCCACTTTCTTCTCAACCCTATGGATTAGCACCTCCCACATATTCTTAGATGAGTCTTGTAATTGAAATGATATCCCAAGAAACTCAAATACTAATCCAAGTTGAATATAGGTCCAGACTTAGACCTCAAGCCAACAAGGAATTTGGCATCATCTTTGAATACATTATACAACCTGACGAGAACTCTATACTCACAATGAGAACTCTAGCCCTAAAAATCCATTTTTTGTGTGTCAAAAACACCATAATCAACCTTCAAATCAAAAAATGATGCTACCAATAGCACTCTTTTTTTATTTGAAGGTTAAAAATACAAACATTTCCTTAACCCATATTGTTGCTAACAATAGGCTTAAAATCAACCATTGAATAGAAAAATAATGCTACGGTTATCACATTGGTTTTTTCAAAGGCTAAAATTTTAACTTGTTTGAAAGCATGGACTCAACAACCATTACCATTGGTAGAAAAATCTTAATATCAACCTATAAATAAAAAATTAGTGCTAACATTACAGTATTTTTGAAACCACGGCCTTAACAACTGGCAAATTTATGATTGCAAGTATCATATATTACCTAATGGCATGATGATATCACCTCATAATATTAAATTAAAAAAGTATAAATATTTTTCATTTTTTAAATTAGAAAAATATTTTGAAAAATAAGGCCTCCCCTCTTTATGACTATCACTCCTCCCTCTCGTTTTTATAATTTTATTATAGTTTTTATAATTTTTTTTATAAAAAATAAAAGAATTAGAAAAACAATAAAAACAAATTTAAAAATTATATATTTAAACTATATAATAAAACTTAAAAAAAAAACTATATTAAAAAATATATGTTAAAAAAATATTATAATTTTTTTTAAAACAAAATAATAAAATAATATTTTTTTATAAAATTAAAAAAATATATTATAACAAATTATTACAACAAAACAAATATTTAAAAAAAATAAAAAAATATATATTAAGAATTAAAACCAATATTAAAAATTAAAAAATATTAAAAAATTAAAAATTTCGAAAAAAATGGTAGGGTGGGGGGGCCGCCTCTCCCCTCGGTCCTCCCCTCCCCTTATCCTACCCTCCTTCCCTTCGCCATCTCCCCCCCCCCCCCGCCCCCTCCCTCCCCTCCCCCTCTACATCTTGGGTGCCAAAGGGGTGTCCCCCTCAATAGTAACAAGTTCGAACCCGCCACTACCAAGGGGAGAACCCCTTTGATGACAAAGAGGAGGCTTGATGCTGACATCAAGCCTCAATGCCTGACATCGACCTTTGATGTTGGCATCACGCCTCAATGCTTGACATCGACCCTCGATGCCATCAATGAGGCTCGATGTGGGCATCGACCCTTTCTGTCAGCATCAACTCTCAATGTTGGCATTGACCCTTGATGCTGGCATCGAGGGAATCGAGGGTATCTATATGAAAGATAGGGCATTCAATATGTCATAATATTTTCAAAATCAATTTAATATGTAGTGGCCTCCCATTCCATGAATTCCCATACTCCAATAACATTATTTAGGATGTATTCACCTCGAATAAAACCAATTTTCTTTGGCCAAATTATTTCAAGAAAAATGTCTTTGATGTGTTGTGCAAGACCTTAGAAAACACTTTATAGGATGAATTCAACAATGTGATATGCCCCCAATGCATAATGAGTTTGGGATCCCCTTCCTTTGGAATGAATTTGATTGATGCAAACTCCTAAATTTTGCTTCTTGACAACATGTTTTTAAAATTCCAAAAGGTCAAGCTTGGGAAACTCCCAAGTGGCTTTGCAAAAATCACATAAGAACTTGTCTAAACCAAGGACCTTAGTTATTTGCATCTCTCAAAGGGTGTTGTCATTTTTGTTAATTTTCATTACCCTAGGTGAATTTCGACCTTGTGTTCTCAATTCAATAACTAATATTTAATTTGAGGAAATGAATTGTCTTACATAGCAGCATTCACACACATAGTAGGAAAATGAACAACGAAAATTTTAAACAATTTAACACATGCATGTACTTCTTCAAATCATCCTTTTCATTAATATTCCAAAGATTGAAATAAAAACTCCATTTTTTCCATAAATCACAGCATTGTATTAGAATCAACAAAACAAAAAATCTACAGACTTACAAGATAAATATACCCACCAAAATTGAGGAAATTTTCCTTCAAACAACTAAGGAATCCGACCAACAGTTGATGGTAACTATACAGGACTATTGTAGGCCTGTACAGACCTGTCCATACAAATCCATATGAGGGTACACACCCACTGTATGGATCCATATGACTGTATGGATATGCTATATAACTCAATACGAATGTATAGATTAGTCCATGTTGCTTCCTACTTGTTGAAATTTGTCTGGTAGCTCGACCAGGCTCCTCTTTAGCACTCTAACTTTGCTTCTTTATCGAGTTTATTCACCTTCTGACCAACCCATCTGCATGAAGAATGAATGTGTATTTACTTGACTTTATACTTTATTTGAAACCATAATCTACCAATAACCTAATATTACAGTGAGATCAACGATTGATATTAGTCTAAATTACTAATGCATTAAAATGCACTTTATTAGACTCAACGACTAGTTAAAAGACTTTCACTTTATAAATAAAGTGAATTACAAAATAGATTGACTTGGATGACTTCACGCATGTTTGAAACCTATCATATGCAGAAGTTCATGTCCGAGCTACAAAACATTAACACTCCCTCTTAGCAATGAAGGAATTCTACACCAATCCAAGTTTGTCTCTGAAAGCTTCAATGAACTTCCCTTTTGATAAGGGATGGGTCAAAATATATGCAACCTGCTGATCTGTGTTAATGTATATGTAACTTTGGAATGTATTTCATCTATGTATTTCATATATATTTATTGTACCCTTATTAGAGATGTGTTATTCCTCTATAAGGAAGTGTGGTCATGTGGATTGACAAGTGTCGCAAGTGTGTGTACTTGCCGATGGGTTATTAGACCACCATGTGTGGGGATGGCCCTGAAATATATATTATATTGTGGATGTACCTAGCTAGACAAGTCGGCCCCATAAGGTCACTGGGCAAACAGGTTAGTATAAATAGAGATCAGGAGATCTCTATTTAGATCATTCGGAAAGTCATCTCTCTCTCACTTAGAAAGTGGCGCACTAGTGAGGAGGAGGATCATCTACTTCTAGGAGACTATCTCAAGTGTATTTTGGTTGTACTTTGGTTGAGCCATTGCTCTCTCTATCTCTGAGGAAGTTGTGGGGTTTTTCATCTTAGGGTTTTCCCCATGGAAACTCTGTGTCTCTTGTCTCTCATGCTTTTGATTCTTGTGATGCTTGTCATGCTTATTGTGATTGTTATGCATTGATATACTGTATATGTTATTCTCTCAGTGAAGATCCTAGAGGATTGTGAATTAATGCTCAAAATTTAACATGGTATCAAAGCTAACCTGAGAAGAAGACATTTTGCAATGACGGAAACTTGAGTTTCTTGTTTATTGGGTTTCTCTCCACAGATTTTGGAAAAGCAGTATAGTAGATTGACTCTACTCATCAAGGAGAATCTATCTGTCCAATCAGAATTCAATTCTGAGCATTTTCAGATTTGGCCCTAAAAATTAGGGTTTCCACAAAAATAGGAATTTCTGAAATCTGAAGACATAGCTGTAAGATCCTTGCAAAAATCGAAGTTTAGAGCTTTGGATCGAGATTTTTAGCTGGGTAGATCTCCGGGAAAAGCAAACCCTAATTCAGGGCTCTCCCCAGTGAACCCGGGAGGACAAAAAGGCAAATTTGAAGGGTAAAGCTTTGCTAATCTCAAATTCTGAATACAGAAGGCTGATCATCTCATCAAGGCACATCTTTCTATCCTTTCAGAAAATTGAAATTCATATTTTGAATTTTTAGGGTTTTTCCGACAAACCCTAATCCGGGACCAGATCCAGTTTTCAGCATTTCCAGTGGTAAGACCTAAATCTTTTCTATTTCCATTTGAAGTACTCTTTAAGATGTCTCGCCACACCAAGCTTGAGGATAAGCTTGAAGGAGCTGATAACTTCCGAGCTTGGAAGTATAGGATTGGGTTAATCCTGGAAGAGAATGAGTTGGACTCATATGTAAAAGAAGACATCCCAATCCCAGAGGATGAAGAGGCTAAGGTATTGCATAAGAAAAACTTGGTCAAGGCAAAGAGAATCATTGCTGATTCTATCAAAGGCCATCTCATACCCCATGTGTCTTCTCTAAAGACACCCAAGGAGATGTTTGACTCTTTGACCAAGCTATTTGAAGGGAAGAACATAAATCGGAAGATGACCTTGCAGAACCAATTGAAAGGAGTAAAGTTTCAGAATGGAGAAACCATTCAATCTTATTTTTCAAGCGTCTCCCAGATCAAGGAACAACTAGTAGCAGTGGATGAAATGGTGGAGAATGGTGAAGTGGTGATGACCACTCTAAATGGCCTACCCAGGTCATGGGATTCCTTTATTCAAGGAATTTGTGCAAGGAAGAAGTTGATCTCCTTCAACAGATTGCGGGAAGAATGCTCTCAAGAAGAAGCTAGGCTTGTGGCCCGAGAAGAAAATATGGGAAATGAAGATCAAGCTCTCACAGCACATACCAGGAAAGGCAAGTCCAAGAAGGAATCATCTCATAACAGAAGACTCTCACACCACCATTATCATAAAGATAAGAAAGATCTCAGATGCTTCAATTGCAATGAGAAGGGACACTTTGTTTCAAATTGTCCCAAGAAGAAGAAATACAACAACAACAACTTCAATAAGAAAAAGAAGAATAACAAAAGAAGATATCATGCTCATGCTGCCGAAGATGATGAACCCCCAAAGAAGAAGGCTAGGGAAGAAAGTGATAGTGATGATGACTCATCAAGTGAAGAAGAATATGTTCTAATTTCTGCTCTCACAGGTACTATCTCCCATGGTTGTAATGATTGGTTGATTGATAGTGGGGCTTCCAAACACATGACTGGGTTTAAGGAATCTTTTGTGAATCTATCTGAACATGAATCACCCCATAAGGTGAAACTTGGGGATGATTATCAATACCCAATCAAAGGAAGTGGTGAAGCCTCCTACAACCTAGATTCTGGAAAATCTTTGAAGATAAAAGAAGTCCTTTATGTACTTGGGCTCAAGAAGAACTTACTCTCCATCTATGCATTGGATGCAAAAGGTATGAGGGTTGCATTTGTGGATGGCCAAGTCCTAATGTGGCCAAAGGGAAAGAACATAGATGATGCAGTAGTGATTGGAGAGCAAGAGGGAGGTTTGTATAAATTGAAGGGACAACCTGAACATGCCATGGTACATGAATCCATGGAGCCAAGTGAACTTTGGCATAGAAGACTTGCTCATATGCACTATAGGGCACTTCCAATTGCAAGCAAGGCTATAGAGGGTCTTCCTGAAATCAAGACCAAACATGAAGGTGTTTGCAAAGGATGTGCCAAAGGTAAGAACATTAAAAAGGCTTTCCCAAGCAGTGAAAGAAAGGAAAAAGACATCCTAGAAATCATCCACTCAGATGTATGTGGTCCTATGTCATCCAGTTCTCTGAGTGGGTATGTTTACTATGTCTCATTTATTGATGAATTCTCCAGGAAGACTTGGGTATATTTCTTGAAGAGCAAAGATGAGGTATTTGATAAATTCAAGGAATTCAAAACCTTGATGGAGAATCAAAATGACAAGAAGATCAAAACATTCAGATCCAACAATGGTGGAGAATTCACCTCAGGTGACTTCAAGAAGCTTTGTAGTGATTCAGGGATTAAGAGGGAGTTGACTGCTCCTTATAATCCTCAACAGAATGGAGTTGCAGAAAGGAAGAACAGAACAATCATGGAAGCAGCAAGGGCAATGCTGCATGACCAAGATCTACCTATGCATCTATGGGTAGAAGCAGCTAGAACAGCTGTATATGTGCAGAACAGAACACCCCACAAGATATTGGACAACAAGACACCAGAAGAGGTCTTTTCTGGTAAGAAACCTGAAGTCAGCCATCTCAGAATATTTGGTTGTCTCGTATACACTCATGTCCCAAAGGAAAAGAGGACTAAACTAGATCCTTCAGGAAAGAAGGGTATTTTTGTGGGTTACAGTGAAAGCTCGAAGGCTTACAGATTATACTTTTCTGGGTTCAAGAAGATTGATGTCAGCAAGGATGAATCAAGAGGGAGCACACTCCAACAGCTCCTGCAAGGATGCAGATTTTCAGAGGGATTTAACCATCTTCCTACATTCCACAACAGAAAGGTGTAGAAGAAGCTACTTCAGCAGCTCCTGCCAGGAAGCAAAGACTCAGAGGGAGTCCACCCAACAAACAAACAAAGATAAGTATTTCAATTATCATTTCTTGCCTACTTTTGTTTAAATAATATTATGCTTATGTTCCTAGACTTAGGAGATGTATTGTGCATATTAGAATGATTGCATTAATGAACAGTATACTACTAATATGCATGTGATGGGTAAGTGGCCTATGGCACTGTACAACATTCCAGTGCTACTTATCTAGAATGAAACCTCTTTGCTGACATGTTGGGAGTAGTGCAAACTCTTAACAATGTTCTGGTAGAGACTGGAAGGAATCTAGAAAGTTGTGGAACATGGATAAGTGTTGTATTGAAGCATTGGCTAAGATAACTGCATGACTGCATGACATATTTCTTTGTTCTGAAAATTATGAGATGTTTCTAATCATGCAATTTAACTTGTTTTGTAGGAAAGACCGTATATCTTCACCTACAAAAGGACTACAACATTTGTTCCAGCAACAAAGATATCTATTGAAGATATTGAAGATATTGAAGTTCCCAGGATTTGGGATGAAGAAATGGAATGCCATGATTCGTCGATCATGAAGAAGATGTTTGGGATGCAGTCCCAAGACTCGACAGGGAGTCACATGTGTACAGATTGAAGAAAGCCTTGTATGGCTTGTAGCAAGCTCCTAGAACTTGGTGTGATACTAAGAGAAAGCTTGATGCCGAGTTCGATATGAAAAATTTGGGAATGATGCATTATTTCCTAGGTATGGAGGTGTGGCAGAGTGCAGGTGGGATCTTCCTTGGTCAAGGGAAGTACATAGTAGATATCCTGAAGAGACTCGGGATGATGGATTGCAAGGCCATGGCCACACCTATGGCATCGAATATGAAGCTGCTATGTGATGCTTCATCTGAGCCGGTTGATGTCTCTATGTATTGTCAGATGATTGGGTCCTTGATGTACCTGACGAACACGAGACCAGATATTTGCTTTGCAGTGAACACATTGAGTTAGTTACTGACAGATCCTAGGAGTGTTCATCTCATTGCTGTAAAGCATGTTCTGAGGTACCTGAAGGGTACAGTGGATTATGGGCTCAAGTATGAGGCGAATCAAAAGTTTAACCTGCAGGTTTATGTTGATTCAGATTGGGCTGGCAGTGCTGCAGATAGGAAGAGCACATCTGGGTGCTACTTCAGTATGGGATTAGGTGTGATCTCTTGGTTTAGCAGGAAGCAGTCCTGTGTAGCACTGAGTACAGCTGAGGCAGAGTATGTTGCAGCATGTTCAGCTAGTTGTGAGGCAGTATGGCTACGGAAGCTACTGTCTGAATTATTTGATCTCCCGTTGGATGCTACTAGTATCTTCTGTGATAACTGGAGTTGTGTGAATTTGTCCGAGAACCCAGTGTTTCATGACAGGTCAAAACACATAGAGATAAAATATCACTATATCAGGGATATGGTGCAGAGAGGAGATGTGAAGCTCCTGTATGTTGCGACGGACAAGCAGATTGCAAATGTACTGACGAAGCCACTAGCTAGGGTGAAGTTCGAGTACTTCAGAGAGAGGCTTGGTGTTCTTCGGATTGATGACACTTCAAGGAAGAAGTGATGGACACATTTGCTGGATCCATTCCAAGCATGTTGGAAGGAGGATCCTTCACATGGCTGTGGATGTAAGTGCTAGATGATAGCATTAGGATAATGTTCTGGTTTCTACTTTGTATGATTAGTTGGATCATTTTTATATATGTATGCATCATGTTGGATGCTGGATATGATCAGTTGGATCATTTATATGTATATGTATGTACGCATCATGTTGGATGCTGGATATGATCAGTTGGATCATTTATATGTATGTACGCATCATGTTGGATGCTGGATATGATCGGTTGCATCATGTGTATGTATTTTGTATAAGCATCATGTTGGATGCTTGGACCATGTATCTGTATATGTATCAGGTGGATACATTGTATGATCAGGTAGATCATGTATGTTGATATGTATCATGTATTTGTATTTGTATCAGGTGGATACATTGTATGATTAGGTGGATCATGTATGATGATATGTATCAGGTAGATACTTGGTATGCATTAGGTAGATGCATTGTATGATCAGGATGATCATGGATGACGAGCTTCAGGATGTTGCTCCAAATGACATGTAGCAGGATGTTGCAGTGATGATGATCAGGATGATCATGTGTACATCAGGATGATGTATGGTGAGTATCACGTTGATACTCTGTGGCCGTGGAACAGGTTGTGCAGATAATCATGTAAGTTGTGCCCTGGGATATTTGTAGATAGTCTTTCGAGGTTTTTCCTACGGCATGTAATTTGTACCCTGGGATATCTGGAAAATGCTCTTTCGAGGTTTTGCTTGGGAGGACATATAATTTGTGCCCTGGGAGATCTGCAGATAGTCTTTCGAGGTTTTTCCTATGGCATGTAATTTGTGCCCTGGGATATCTGGCAGATGCTCTTTCGAGGTTTTGTCCTATGGCATGTAATTTGTGCCCTGGGATATCCGATAGGTTGAGCAATGTGCTCGTAATCAGTCCTGGGATGCTCTTTCGAGGTTTTGCCATGACCACATGTAATTTGTGCCCTGGGAGATCCGATAGGTTGAGCCTTGTGCTCGTAATCAGTCCTGGGATGCTCTTTCGAGGTTTTGTGGTGACCACATGTAATTTGTGCCCTGGGAGATCCAATAGGTTGAGCCTTGTGCTCGTAATCAGTCCTAGGATTCTCTTTTGAGGTTCTGTGGTGGGGTCACATGTAATAAGTCCTGGAGATTTGGACAGGATGAAAAAGGCCTCAGATTCTCTTTAGGGTTCTTGCTAGTCAAGAGACTCTTAAGGTTTTGTGGCACACGTAATAAGTCCTGAGATTTCCACAGTATGGCCAGTGATGATGAAGACCTGTAGGTGGTGGGCCTACATCCAGTATGAAAAAGGACTAGCTCTGTAGAACTTTCTATGACGAGTAGAGTCAGAGATTGGTTGAGATAGCAGTAGCAGTAACGATGATGATGACGATGCATCGATGACGATGATCCCGAGAAGAAGACTTGTCTAGCAGATCTGTGTCGAGAAATACCTTCCTAGTTAAGAGGGAGTGTTAATGTATATGTAACTTCAGAATGTATTTCATCTATGTATTTCATATATATTTATTGTACCCTTATTAGAGATGTGTTATTCCTCTATAAGGAAGTGTCGTCATGTGGATTGACAAGTGTCACAAGTGTGTGTACTTACCGATGGGTTATTAGACCACCATGTGTGGGGTTGGCCCTGAAATATATATTATATTGTGGATGTACCTAGCTAGACAAGTCGGCCCCATAAGGTCACTGGGAAAACAGGTTAGTATAAATAGATATCAGGAGATCTCTATTTAGATCATTCAGAAAGTCATCTCTCTCTCACTCAGAAAGTGGCGCACTAGTGAGGAGGAGGATCATCTACTTCTAGGAGACTATCTCAAGTGTATTTTGGTTGTACTTTGGTTGAGCCATTGCTCTCTCTATCTTTGAGGAAGTTGTGGGGTTTTTCACCTTAGGGTTTTCCCCACGGAAACTTTGTGTCTCTTGTCTCTCATGCTTTTGATTCTTGTGATGCTTGTCATGCTTATTGTGATTGTTATGCATTGATATACTGTATATGTTATCCTCTCAGTGAAGATCCTAGAGTATTGTGAATTAATGCTCATAATTTAACAATCTGTGGGTACATATTAGAGCTTCATTACTCCTGAATCCTGTCCCAAGTGAATTAATACTTGATCTCAATATTTTTGGATTTGTCATAAAAATTTAGATTCTCATAGACTTTCAAAACAACTCTGATTATCACAATAAGTCATTGTGGGATCCAATTCCCGATCAAATAACTATGAAAGAAACTTGTGAATACAGATGGACTCACAATTAGTTGTACTCTTTTCCATATACTTTTCCTTTGCTGAATTGAGTGCCACAAAAATTTGCTTCCGACTAAACCAGGATATTATCCTTGATTCCAAGTTGTAGCAACACCTTGAGGTGCTCTTCTTATTTGATGCACTACTTTCCCAATTGGAGTCTATATACCCATGCAACTTCACTTTCACCATCTCCAAAATATTAATCCATACTCCATTATTACCCTTAAGTATCCAAGCACATGTTTTTCTACTACCCAATGCTCATTCCTCGACTCCACCATGAACTGGCTCAAGGTGTTCACTGCAAAACATATATCTGGCCTAGTGTTGACTAGATACATCAAGGAATCTATCAGGTTTGTGTACAATGTGGGATCCACCATGTCTGAATTTGAAGTAGTGACCTTCTTCATATTAGTTATCATAGGAGTGGCCATGGGCCTACATTCCTCCATCTGAGATCTCTTTGGGATCTCAACTACATACTTGACCTTCCCAAGGAAAATATCCCATGGTCTCTTCCAAACCTACAACCCTAAGAAGTAATGCATCAATCCAATGTCCTTCATATCAAACTCAACTTCTGTATCTACCTTTCACCTTGCATTGAGCTCCTATGAACCTATAAGAAACATGTCATCTACAGATAGTACCAAAATGAGCAGATCAACCTCAATAAATATGAAATATAATTTTTGGCATCTGCTTCACTTTTGGTGATTCCCATGCTTTGTAGGTATCCATTGATCATAGAATACCATGCTCTTAATTCCTACTTGAGCCCATATAGGGATTTTTTCATCCTTCCCATATGGGACTCCTTCCCATGGACCTCAAATCCCTGAGGCCGCTCGATGTACACTTCTTCCCCATAACCCCATTGATGAAATTTGTCTTCACATCCATTTGGTTTATCCTTCATCCCATAATGAAGACTAAAGGAATCACTGATCTAATTGAAGTGTACCTAGCAATTGGATCAAATTTGTCCATCCACTCCCTCTTTATGGGAGAACCCTCTCTCCACGAACCTATCTTTGTACTTCTCTATGTTTCCATTAGCCTCATGCTTGATCTTGAAGATCCATTTGGAAGTCACCATTGAAATCCCCTCTGGTATAGGAACAATGTCCCAAACATCACTCTTCATGATGGAGGTGTCACGATGTACTCCTCCATAATGACATCCCTCCAAACTTGTTGGTAGGAATCCTCTTGAAAACTAGAGGTACTAGAATCTATTATGCATCTCATCAATTCCATATAGTTCATAAAATTCTTTGGAGATATACTCTCACTAAATGTGCTCCTAGGAGTCTAAACTTTATCCTAATCATCCCTCAATGTCTGAGTGAACCATCGAGGTCTCCTGACAGAACTAGTAGTTGTTCGTGGCTCTTCATATGCATTTGAAGGTTGCTTCCTTAAACTAGAATTCGCTTGTGACCCTAGCTCAACCTTTGGAGCTTCTTGCTCCTCATTCCCTCTCACTAGTAATGGCTCATGAGACTTCCTAGATGCAAAGTATTCCTCAAACTTTACATCTGTGCTTACAATTGTCTTCCTCTCTCCGAGATGATTTATCTTTTAAGCCTTTGAATTCTCAATATAGACAACAAATAAAACCTTCAGGTTGGAGGGATCCAATTTGGTCCTCTTCTCCATTGGTATATGGATGTAAAATGGACAACCAGAGATGCAAAAATGACTCACCTATGGCTTCACACCAGTGAATACCTCCTTTGGTGTCTTTTCCACCAAAATCTTGCGATGACACCTATTTTGGATGTATATTGTTGCATTGCATGCTAGTTCCCATAAAAACATTGGAAAATCCCGGTCATGTATCATGGTTGTAGCATCCCTCGTGATGGATCGGTTCTTCCGCTTTGCAACCCTATCACATGGTGGGTTGTTAGGAATAATGTAATCCCTCTTGATTCCTGCATCCTTGCATAAATACTTGAAATCATGGGAGGTATACTTACCCCCATTGTCTGATCTTAAAACCTTGATATTCTTCCCTGTTTGGTTCTCCACAAGAGACTTGAACTCCTAAAACTTGCTGAAGAATTCATCCTTTGTCTTGAAGAAGTAGATCCATGTTTTGCGAGAGAATTCATCAATGAAGGAAACATAGTACATGATTCTTGTGATTGATGTTGCTAACATCGGTCCACATACGTCTGAATGCACTATATCTAGGATCCCCTTCGATCTATGCTCACTTCTTGGGAAATCAGCCTTGGCATGCTTGACAAGTGCACACCCTCTCCACACACCCCGCTAATTAATGTTGAACTCTAGAAGACGTGTGACAATCTCCCACAAAAAGGGCAACTCTCTGTGATGTAAGTGACCCATCCTCTTGTGCACTAACTTGCACAAGTTCTTTGTGTTATGATATTCTTCCCAATAGTTGCAAGATGATCACAAATATGTGTGACCTTCATCAGGTAACTAGTGATGGTGTATGATCTAGTCATCTCAATAGATATAAGCTTGTTGTGCAAAGTCATCTTTCGGTTAATATTCTCGCTCTGGTAAATGCTAAGGAGAGCATCAAACATATATTTTGTCATATTCTTCTCGGATCCATGAGGGATCAGATGATACTTTATTGCATCCATGATCATCTGCTTAGATCCCACTTCTTTCTTCTTATGAGCTTCCAAAATGTGTAGATATGTCGACAGAGATACCACATCCTTGATGATATCCCATATATCATTCTCTTCTAATATAAAATTTACCTTGAATTTCCATGGTAGGAAATCCAGGGAACCATCCAATCTGTCCTTGAATCCAAGGTTGGTTGATGCCATCTCTGAGTTCTAAAGCATAAACTCCAACTCTTAAATCAAAATAATGAAACCCTTGTTGTTGGTTCTTTTCTTACTGTAACTAATCTACCCACTATAAAACCCTAAGAGTCTCAACCATAGAGATGCGCTAATACCATGTTGATTTTCCTTACCATAGGTGAATGATGCAGGAGCATCAATGTTGAGTTAGCAATGTGATTGCGTGTTCACATGTTGTGGCTAGTAGAAGGACGAGATGTCATGAAGAGAAAGTATGTTTATTAAGCATTTTGAATAATTGCAAATATGTAACCAATTCGTATGTGTCAATTTTTGAGAAGGTAGAGCATAGTGGCGAGTTGATACTCCCTGCGTGGAGATCAAGCCAGTTATCTAGTTTGTTGTGGATGATAGTGACTCCTTCAGTGATGCAGAGAGTGAGGTTGTTAGTTTGTTTTGGTTGTTCATTCGTTCTGTTTTGGGGAGACGAATGGATAAAAAGGGGAGAGCTGAATGAGAACGGGGTTGGTCGTTTTGTTTGGGATGTAAATTTTCTATCTATCTGTTGGTACAATTAGAAGTTATGTGTAATCGATTGGGTTACTATACATCTTGAATGAAGAATGTTCTGAGATTCTGTCAGGTAGAGCTATGTGCAATTGTTGGCCTGATTTCTATGTGAATGAGTCTCTGTTTCGTATTTGTGTGATTTACATGTGCAGTTAAGAATCCCAAATCGTTTGCAGACCGACCGTCATTAAGTAGCTTAAGTAGATTTCTTGTTTGTATTTAGTTTCCCTTAGATCTGAATGATGAATCAAGTTGGATTGATCGATTCTCTGATCAATCAATGGAGAAATTCGTAGAGCTGCAATGATTCAGTTAACAAAGGTTGGATGGATCGGATCAAATCTGAAAAGGATATCAACGACGTGAAAGAACCCATCAAGTAAACGTGCGTCGGAGTTAGTGAATCCGCAAGACGATTCAAAGTGTTCCACGTTGATCCTAGATCAATGACCGACATCAAATCCACAAGGATCAACGGCTGAGATGGTGTTCCACAGAAGGAAGAAGCATGGGGGATCACGACGAGAGTTGCGGAAACCATATTGTGGAAATTTCTTTCAAGAAAGCACGGAAGTTGTACCCGCAAGTTGCGGAAAGGAGGGTGCAGAAGGGTCGTTGCGGGAAAGCGATTGTGGAGAGAGTATTGCGGAAGAACACTGCAATTGTAGAAGGAAGGTGTTTCCGCAAGACTGTTACAGAAGGTCGGTTCTAACTGTCAGAACCTTGCGGAAATCCAATTTTGAAGGGGAGATCCGCAGTTGAGAAGACCCTAGCTAGTTTTTAGATAAGGTTGGTGATTCGACTTCAAAGGATCACCCTATTTCCTGGGAAGGTGTGAATTGGATGGGCTGTGGTAATTCCTACCGGCACCAATTTTGGTATCAGAGTAGGCTTTTCTCAGCAAAGCAGAGGAAATACATGGCGGTACGTGTAGGCCGAGCAAGAGGTCATGACAGAGGAAGACCAGAAATGAATGCAGAGGTCATGGAGGAAATGAGAGAAATGCAAGCACGTTTGGAAGCTATGGATATGGGTAGACCAAGAGACCCAGAAGCAGGGGATGTGAGTGACCCTGATGAAGAGGAACAAGGAGAAGAAGCAACACCCATGAAAGAGACACCTGAGCTAAGATACTTTCGGTCAATTCTTGGAGAAACTTCGAGACCAAAACCTGAGTTTCCTACGTATGAGGGAAGTCTCACTGCTGAACACCTTATAGTTGATGTATATGTAACTTCAGAATGTATTTCACCCATGTATTTCATATATGTATTTTGTACTCCTACAGAAATGGCATTATTCCTCTATACGGAAGTGTTTGTATTCCTATAGAGATGCTATTATTCCTCTATACAGAAGTGTTGTCATTTATATTGTAAGTGTCGTAACTTATAGTTGATGGGTTATTAGACCACCTTGTTGGGGTCGTCCCTATATAAGTCATATGGGTCGAAGGGTTATTAGACCACCCTATTGGGGGTCGGCCATGTGGGTCAAAGGGTTATTAGACCACCAAGTGTGGGGTCGGCCTGGATTAAGTTAACCATGGGTTAAGCTAGACATGTAGGCCCCATTAGTTTATTGGGCAGGATAGAACAAGTATAAATAGAGATCGGGATATCTCTATTTGATCATTCATTCACACACTTCTCTCATTCGGAAAGTGGCGCACTTGTGAGGAGGAGGCTCTGCTGCTAGGAGAAGACTATCTCTTGTATTCTGGTTGTATCATTGCTCTATCTATCTCTGAGGAAGTTATTGGGGTTTTTCACCTTTATGGTTTTCTCCAAGTAAACTCTGTGTCTCTTGTGTGCTTGCATTATTGTGTCCATGATTGATATGCTGTAGATTTGCTGTACATGTTGTTCTCTCAGTTAAGATCCTAGATCAGATTGAAGTAAATTCTGAAAATTTAACATTGTATCAGAGCTAGCTTGAAAGAAGGCA
Source organism: Larix kaempferi (assembly GCA_027924585.1). Classification (NCBI taxonomy): domain Eukaryota; kingdom Viridiplantae; phylum Streptophyta; class Pinopsida; order Pinales; family Pinaceae; genus Larix; species Larix kaempferi. The sequence continues at coordinate 4,500,377 of BSBM01000770.1, forward strand.
TGATATCGCATGTATGACACCTGTTGCACTTATGATGCTAGGGCTTGATATAGCAAAAACCAGTCATCATAGAACTTTCGCTATAAATCCATTTTGGAGAAGTTTTCGGATCTAAAATTGTTACAGGTCGAAGCTAAGATCCCCATGTACCTTGTGTCCAAAGCAAAAACCTCTAATTCGTTGTACTTTGTGATTTATGATTTTTACAATATAGGGTTTCTGCCTCTTCCAGATCTCATTCATAAATAGGTGACCTTGGAAAAAAGGTCATAACTTGGGCTAGGAAGCTCCAAATGAAATTTTGTAAAAAGTGACAGGTATTACACAGACTGTACTATCTCAAGAAATTTTTTCAGAGGCCGAAGTTGAACTAGTGCCACGTGGCACGCCATACAAGTTCGCTCTCTTGTTTTATCCCATAAACAGGTTACATTGTGACACTTGGCATAACTATCTCTTAGAGTATCCAATTGAGGTTAGACCTATCGGGATGGAAAAATGACAGGTCAGGCTACCATAGAAAAAGTTTTCAAACCCTGTGGATCGAAAAGTGCAGAGTTACACCAGAAACAATCAGGTACATATTTCTGTCAAAACATAATTATTTTTTAGCACCTTCATTCATGGCTTCCGGAATTTAGGGTTTCGGAGAAAGTTGGAATTTTTGTAATCGGAGACTACGGATGAATACTACTCATCAACATAGAAATTTAGAGACCAAGATCAGAATTTTTGGTTGGGCAGAAGGCTGGGCTTGATCAGTCTGTAGTTTGGGACTTTGATCGGAAAAGTGGAAATTTAGGGCTTCTACAAAAATAGGAATTTTTGAAATATGTGACCACGGATGGAAGCTCCTCAGAAAAATAGAAGCTTAGAGCTTTGGATCAGACCTTTTAATTGGGAAGAAGGGTGGGCTTCATCAATCCCTAGTTATGGGTCATGTCTAGTAAATCTGGAAGTTTCAAAGGCAAATTTGAGGGGTGAAACTTTGCAGTTTTCAAATTCTGAGTATACCAGCTTGATCAGATCATCAAGGTGCATAAGTGAAGAAGTTTATGTTTCAGAGGGAGATGAGACTAAGGCATTACATAAGAAGATTACAAGCAATATCGATAGGTATGAATTATCCAGGTATGTTTCAAGATTTGCTCATGATTAAGTCTATGGTACGTTTGTCTTCATATTATTACGGTTAGTACAATCTTGTTTAAATTTAGACTTGTCATATCACCTTAATAAAATTATGAATGCATGATAGAAGATATTCATTGGTTAGGGTGTTGACACTCATGATTGTACTAATGCATTATGGTGTTGTATGAGGTTTATGTTGTCCGCTAACATGAAAGGTACACCAAGAAAGAAAAATTATGTTCTAGTTCAAGAACATATGATCATGATGACATGAAGACAAAGATTCATCCATTGTCATGGATCTCTTAGAAGATCTACTTACGAGGTATGTATAACTTGGTTCTACAATGGATAACTTATGAGACATGCAGGTTACTAGCACAAGTCATTGAAGAGAACCATAAGACATTATGCAGGTATGTTAGACATAGCTAGCTAGCATGCTAATCCAGGTATGTTTTTCCTATATCAAGCTAGAATCCTACCTTGTGTTAGGATCTTATACTGTTGTGTTCTTGATAATGATTATTCATGAAGTCATAGGTTTGAATAGTCATGGTTGTATGCATATTATGTTTCTTACCATAATTGATGATATGACTAACCAGAAGAATCATGAAGGTAGAGGTTTGAGTAATCACGGGTTTAGGCATATTATGTTTCTTACTTTAATTTATGATATGACTAACCATAAGAGTCCTATATAAACCTTGAATACTAATGCTTGTTATTTCTGTTTGAAATGATCATGACTATACATGCTTAAGATTATTTTGTTTTGATAGTATTAAGAATATACTAATGAATGTATGATTATGTATGAGACCTCAACGATAACACAATGATGATACTAATAAGCATGCATAGTGATTAAGGATGGATATAAGTTCAAGGACAGGTAATCCAGGAAGCAAAGATCAAGAGGGAGGACACTCCAGTTGTTCCTGCAAGGAAACAAAGATAAGTATTTGAATTATCATTTCTTACATATTTGTTTGTTTAAATAATGTTATTCAATGATGTATATGCTTATGTTCCTAGACATAGGTTGTGTACTATGCATATTAGAATAATTGCATTAATGAACAGTATACTACTAATATGCATGTGATGGGTAAGTGGCCTATGGCACTATGCAACATTCCATTGCTACTTATCTAGAATGAAACCTCTTTGCTGACATGTTGGGAGTAGTGCAAACTCTTAACAATGTTATGGTAGAGATTGGAAGGCATCTAGAAAGTTACAGGATATGGATAAATGTTGTATTGAAGCATTGGCTAAGACAATTGCATGACTGTATGACATATTTCTTTATGTGTAAGAGTTTGTTCTGAAAACTATAAGATGTTTTCTAATCATGCAATTTAACTTGTTGTGTAGGAAAGATCGTATACCATCACCTACAAAAGGAGGACTACAACATTTGTTCAACAACAAAGTTATCTATTAAAAATATTGAAGATGCTGAAGTTCCCAGGATCTGGGAAGAATGCCATGATCGAGGAGTACCAGTTGATCATGAAGATGTTTGGGATACAGTCCCAAGACCTTAAGGGGAGTCTGCAATGACTTCTAAGAGAATCTACAAGATCAAGCATGCTACAGGTGGTAGCATAGAGACTTTTGCTCCTGTAGCCAGATACACTTCCATTAGATTAGTACTTGCTCCGGCTACAGTGATGAAGTGGAAGATACACCAGATGGATTTCAAGACAACCTTCTTGAAAGGTGTAGTTGAAGAAGAAGTGTATGTGGAGTAGCCACTTGGTTCTGAGACACATGACAGGGAGTCATATATGTGCAGAACCTTGTATGGTAGGATAGACAGCTTTCTATCCAGTTTAGGCTTTACCAAAAGTAAAGCGGATTCCAACATTTACTACAAGGTTGAGGAAGGCAATCAAGTGATACTACTTTTGTATATGGATGACCTGTTTATTACAAGTGAAGATAGATTGATTGTCGACACGCAGCGAAAGCTTGCTGCCAAGTTCGAGATGAAGAACTTGGGGATGATGCACTATTTGTTTTTTGGCATGGAGGTGTGGCAGAGTGCAGATGGAATCTTCCTTGGACAAGGGAAGTATGTAGTAGAGATCCTGAAGAGGTTCGGGATGATGGACTGCAAGGCTATGGCCACACCTATGGCATCGAACCTGAAGCTTCTGTGTGATGCTTCATCTGATCCGGTTGATGTCATGATGTATCATCAGATGATTGGGTCCTCTATGTACCTGACGAACACAAGACCAGATATTTACTTTGCGGTGAACACATTGAGCCAGTTCCTAACGGATCTGATAGATGTTCACCTAGTTGCTGTAAAGCATATTTTGAGGTACCTGAAGGGTACGATTGATTATGGGCTCAAGTATGATGCGAATCAAAAGTTTAACTTGCCGGGTTATGTTGATTCAGATTGGGTAGGCAGTGCTACAGATAGGAAGAGCACTTATGGGTGCTACTTCAGTATGGGATCAGGTGTGATCTCTTGGTTTAGCAGGAAGCAGTCCTGCGTAGCACTGAGTACAGCCGAAGCAGAGTATGTTGCAACGGATAAGCAGGTTGCAGATGTATTGACCAAGCCGTTGACCAGAGTGCAGTTTGAGTACTTCAGAGAGAGACTTGGTGCACTTCATATCGAGGTTCCTTCCAAAGGGAAGTGATGAGTCTAGAAGATGCAGATGCACATGAGCTTTTCTGACATAGTTGATGTGTTCTCCCATGGTCGTGATGTAATTGCTGAGTCATTCTCACATGGTGGTAGATGTGTTCTCCCATGGTGTAGATGTAAGGGCTAAAGCCATTTTTCACATGGTGGTAGATGTGTTCTCCCACTGTGAAAAAGTAAGGGCTAGAGCCTTCCCCAAATGGTGGTAGATGTGTTGTCCCATGTCGGTGGTGTAAGTGCTGAATGATGTGCATCTGGGCTGTGCTTCGTGGACGATGAGATGATCTAAAGAAGACGATGCTATGATGATCAGGAGGATCATGGATGATGAGCATCAGGACGATGCTCCAGTTACTGCTCTATATGTATATGTACGCATCATGTTGGATGCTAGATATGATCAGTTGGATCATTTATATGTATATGTATATGTACGCATCATGTTGGATGCTGGATATGATCAATTGGATCATTTATATATATATGTATGTATGCATCATGTTTGATGCTGGATATGATCAGTTCGATCATTTGTATGTATTTTGTATATGCATCATGTTGGATGCTTGGACCGTGTATCTGTATATGTATCAGGTGGATACATTGTATGATCAGGTGGATCATGTATTTGTATTTGTATCAGGTGGATACATTGTATGATCAGGTGGATCATGTATGATGATATGTATCGGGTAGATACTTGGTATGCATCAAGTAGATGCATTGTATGATCAGGATGATCATAGATGACGAGCTTCAGGATGTTGCAGTGATGATGATCAGGATGATCATGTGTACATCAGGATGATGTATGATGAGTATCAGGATGATACTTTGTGGTCGTGGATCAGGTTGTGTAGATGAGCATGTCTGGGAGATCCTATAGGTCAGAGTTGTGCACGCATAACAGCCTGGGATGCTCTTTTGAGACATTGCTCTGGGAGGACATGTAATTTGTACCCTGGAAGATTTCAGGTCGAAGTTGTGTACCCGTAACATCCTGAGATGCTCTTGCGAGGTTTTGTCCTATGGGATGTAATTTTTTCCCCGGAGATTTCAGGTCGGATTTGTGTACCCGTAACATCCTGAGATGCTCTTTTGAGGTTTTTCCATGACCACATGTAATTTGTGCCCTAGGAGATTTCAGGTCGGAGTTGTGTACCCGTAACATCCTGAGATGCTCTTGCTAGGTTTTGTGGTGACCACATGTAATTTGTGCCCTGGGAGATCCTTCAGGTTGGAGTTGTGTACCCATAACATCCTGGAATGCTCTTTTGAGGTTTTGTGGTGGGGTCACATGTAATAAGTCCTGGAGATCTGGACAGGATGAAAAAGGCCTAAGATGCTCTTTAGGGTTCTTGCTAGTCAAGAGACTCTTTTAAGGTTTTGTGACGCACGTAATAAGTCCTGAGAATTCCACAGTATGGCCAATGATGATGAAGACCTGTAGGTGGTGGGCCTACATGTAGTATGAAAAAGGATTGGCTCTGTAGAACTTCCTATGATGAGTAGATTCGGAGATTGATTGAGATAGCAGCAGTAGTGAGGATGACAATGATTCGAGGATGATGATTCGCTAATGATGATCCAGAGAAGACGACTTGTGCTAGTAGACTTGTGTCGAGAAATACCTCCCTAGTTAAGAGGGAGTGTTCATGTATATGTAACTTCAGAATGTATTTCACCCATGTATTTCATATATGTATTTTATACTCCTATAGAGATGGCATTATTCCTCTATACGGAAGTGTTTGTATTCCTATAGAGATGTTATTATTCCTCTATACAGAAGTGTCGTCATTTATATTGTAAGTGTCGTAACTTATACTTGATGGGTTATTAGACCACCTTGTTGGGGTCGGCCTTGTATAAGTCATGTGGGTCAAAGGGTTATTAGACCACCCTATTGGGGGTCGGGCATGTGGGTTAAAGGGTTATTAGACCACCAAGTGTGGGGTTGGCCTGGATTAAGTTAACCATGGGTTAAGCTAGACATGTAGGCCCCATTAGTTTATTGGGCAGGACAGAACAAATATAAATAGAGATCAGGAGATCTCTATTTGATCATTCATTCACACACTTCTCTCATTCGAAAAGTGGCGCACTTGTGAGGAGGAGGCTCTGCTGCTAGGAGAAGACTATCTCTTGTATTCTGGTTGTATCATTTCTCTATCTATCTCTGAGGAAGTTATTGGGGTTTTTCACATTTATGGTTTTCCCCAAGTAAACTCTGTGTCTCTTGTGTGCTTGCATTATTGTGTCCATGATTGATATGCTGTAGATTTGCTATACATGTTGTTCTCTCAGTTAAGATCCTAGATCAGATTGAAGTAAATTCTGAAAATTTAGCACTTATTGATTGGATCATCGAGTTAGACAAGTACTTTGAGTATGATGAAGTTGAAGAGAACAAGAAGGTCAGGTTTGCAGTGACGAGGTTGAAAGGACATGCGTCCCTGTGGTGGTATAGTGTGCAAGCTGAAAGGAGAGGGAAGAACAAACCATTCATAAAGAGCTGGGATAGGATGGTGGCTAAGATGAGAGCGAAGTTATTACCCAAGGACTACCAGCTGACTTTTTATAGACAAATGCAGAACCTCAGACAAATATTACTGACTGTAAGAGAGTATACTAAATAATTCTACAAAGTAAACCTAAGGGCAGGTTATGTGGAAGAATCAGCAGAGAAGGCTGCTAGATATGTCAATGGTCTTAGAATGGAGATTCAGGATGAGATCAGCATGATATCACCAAGAACCATGGAGGGGGCATACCAATGTGCCTTGAGAGAAGAAGAAAAATTAGTGAGAAAGCAAAACTTCAACAGGGGAAGAGGTTCAGCCAGAGGAAGGGGTAAAATAGCTGGAAGAGGAAGGTTTGCAACCAAGGTAGAGGACCCGGTAACTTAAGCCAACAGGAGCACCAAAGTAGAGGAGGTGACCCAAGAGGGAGAAGACCTTACCTAGGAGGTAGAGGTAGAGGAAGAGGCAGAGAAGCTGTCTACAGATGTTACAAGTGTAACAAATTGGGGCATAGATCCTTTGAATGTACAGAGAAGGAAGACATAGGACAGAGAGGAGCCTATGTAGCTCAGAATGAGTAGCAGTGGGAGCAGATGAGAGTGGCCGAGAACATGCCAAAGAAGGGAGAGTCTTTGATGATGAACAAAGTCATATTGAAACCTGAAAAGGAGGAAGTGGAACCGACTCAAAGGAAGGATTTATTCATAACCATGTGTAAATTCAAATGGAAGTGTATATTTCGACAGAGCAGCAAGCATATAAATTCTTGATGTTGACAAGGAAAGAGTATTTGCAAAAAATTGATGAGAAGGGACTGAACTATGCTGTGGTATGTAATCCTAGAGTGGTAGTGGTGAAGACTAATATACAGACCTACCTGAGGAGATTCAGGAGATGTTAGGAGTGTTTAGTGACATTGTGGTATATGATTTTCCCAATGAGTTAACAATGAAAAGGGATATAAGTCACCATATTGATTTTTTTCCTGGAGCAAGCTTACCAAACAAGGAAGCATACAGGTTGACACCTCAAGAGAATGAAGAAGTTAGAAGGAAAGTACAAGGATTGTTAGACAAGGGGTTGGTTCAGAAAAGTCTGAGTCTATGTGTAGTACCAACAGTACTTACCTCAAAGAAGGATGGTGAATGGAGAATGTGCACTGACTACAGAGCAATTAACAAGATTACCATCATATACAGATTTCCATTACCCGGGATGGATGACATGATGGATTTCCTGAGTGGAGCAACATGTTTTTCAAAATTACATCTGAAGAGTGGATATCATCAGATCAGGATTCGAGAAGGAGATGAGTGGAAGACAACCTTTAAGACAAATGATGGGGTTGTATGAGTGGCTGGTTATGCCATTTGGACTGTCCAATGCACCAAGCACTTTCATGAGATTAATGAATGAAGTCTTGAGAGATTTCATAGGTAAGTTTGTGATAGTTTACCTTGATGATATTCTGATTTTCAGTAAAACAGAAAAAGAACACTTGAAGCACCTAAGATGTGTCTTGGAGAAATTACAAAAGGAAAATTTGTTGGTGAATGTGAAGAAGTGTACATTTATGAAATCATAACTAGTGTATTTGGGTTTTGTTATCTCAAGAGATGGATTGAAGATGGATCCAAAAAAGTTGCAAGCAATCATTGATTGGCCTTCACCTCGGAGCACATTTGAGGTAAGAAGTTTCCATCGATTGGCAAGTTTTTATACGAAGTTTATAAACAATTTCAGTGGTATTTGTTCATCTATCATTGAAACAATTAGGAAGGACAAACAACCATTTAAATGGACAACAGAGGCTGAAAGGAGCTTTTATTTTTTGAAGAAAAATATTATTGAGCAACCAATATTGAAATTACCAAACTTCAAACATCCTTTCCAAGTCAAGTGTGATGCCAGTGGAGTAGCAATTGGAGCTGTACTAAGTCAGGAAGACAAACCTATAGCATATCTCAATGAGAATTTGAATGATTCCAAATAGAAGTATTCATCTTATGACAAGGAATTCTATGCTATTGTCCAATCACTAAAGCATTGGAGACATTATCTAATGACTAGAGAGTTTGTTTTGTTTTCTGATAATAATGCATTGCAGTACATCATGCAGCAACCTAAATTGAATCAAAATCATGTCAGGTGGGTTGAGTTCATGCAAAAATTTACCTTCATGATAAATCACATCAGTGGACAGTCAAATCGAGTAGTTGATGACTTAAGTAGGAGACAATTGGTTGTGCAAGAAAATCAGATCCAAGTCTTAGGATTTGAGCACTTAAGATGTTTGTATGAGACTGACATTGATTTTCAGGATGCATACAGAGTTTGTAAGAATCTTGTGGAGGTATACAGAGAGCCATGGATGGAGTATATGTTGCAAGATGGTTTACTTTTTAAAAACAGTAAACTTTGTATTACCAAATGTTCCATGAGAGAGAATCTGATACAGGAGAAACATAATGGAGGGATGGTAGGTCACTTTGGAAGTGATAAAACCTTTGGACAGTTGCTCTCCATTTCTACTTTTGGCCAAAGATGAGGTCTGAAGTTGAGAAATTTGTGAGCAGATGTAGGATATGCTAGCATGCCAAGGGGAGAATCCAAAACATGGGCTTATACATACCATTTCCTATTCCAACTAGGCCTTGGGATTCTGTGAGTATGGATTTCATTTTGGGTTTTCCAAAAACTAAGAAAGGGAATGATTCGATTTTTGTATTGGTGGATAGATTCACTAAGATGGAACATTTAATTCCATGTTATAAGACTATTGATGCCACACACATTGCTAACATGTTTTTTAATGAAGTTGTGAAGCTACATGGTTTACCTAAGAGCATTATATCTGACAGAAATGTGAAGTTCATAGGTCATTTCTAGAGGACCTTATGGAAGAAGTTGGGAACCAATTTGAACTTCAATTCAACATATCATCCACAGTCTGATGGCCAAACTGAGGTGGTAAATAGGAGTCTGGGTAACATGTTGAGAAGTCTGATTGGATAAAATCCAAAGCAATGGGACAAAGTGGTAGCTCAAGTAGAGTTTGCATATAATGACTCACCAAACTGAAGTACAAGAATGAGTCCATTCCAAATCCCGTATGGAATGAATCCAAGAGGAGTGTGTGAACTTCGTGATTTAGGACAAATGGAGAAGAGAAGTGCATATGGAGAAGAGTTTTCAACAAGGATCAGTGAACTACAAGAGCAAGTTAAAGCAAGGTTGCAGCAGAGTAACAGTAGTTACAAAACCAGAGCAGATTCCAAGAGAAGAGAGAAAAAATATGAGGTAGGAGATTTGGTTTTAGCACATTTGAGGAAAGAGATATTTCCAAAAGGAGAGTACAACAAGTTGAAAATGAAAAAGATTGGACCCTACAAAATACTTAGAAAGTTTTCAACAAATGCCTATGAACTGGAAATGCCAACAGGGATTGGTATATCACCTATTTTTAATGTGGCGGGCCTGTATACTTATGTGACAGATGATATAGGACAAGTGCCAGAAGTGGGAGATCTTCAGTGGTTGAAGTAGATGCCAATGGCCCACCCATCAAAAGCTGAGTCTATCTTGGATACTAGAGTGGCAAAGAGTACTAGACAGAGAAACTACTTGGAATACTTGATCAAATGGGAAGGACATCCTGTAGAAGATTCTACATGGATGAGTGCTGAAGAATTGGAGACAAAGGGTTTTGAACTAACTAATCTACTGAACAGGGGGTCATAATTTTTAACATTGGGAGTCTGATGCAGGAGCATCAATGCTGAGTGAGAAATGTGATTACATGTTCACATGTTGTGGCTACCAGGAGGACGAGCTGTCATGAAGAGAAAGTATGTTTATTAAGCATTTTGAATAATTGCAAATATGTAACCAATTAGTATGTGTCATTTTTTGAGAAGGTAGAGCATAGTGGCGAGTTGATACTCCCTGCGTGGAGATCAAGCCAGTTAGCTAGTTTGTTGTGGATGATAGTGACTCCTTCAATGATGGAGAGAGTGAGGTTGTTAGTTTGTTTTGGTTACCTTGATTTGGATAGTAGTGTTGTGTATTTCTTTTGAGTTTCCTTGAAAAAGAAAAGAGTACTGTCATTGTCATATTTGTATGAATTGAGATTGTGTTGCATTGAGTTTGTTTTGGCAAAATCATTGGAAAAAACTTTCTCTTTCCCATTGGTAAAATTCATCGAAAGAAAGATCATTTCGTGCATGTAGCTAGGGATTGCATTATGTTTCCGATTATGTACTCACCCAACCATCCAAGATAAAATAAATGGTAGAACTAGGTAAAATGTTTAGTAACTTGTGTATAAGTTAGAGACGTGTTCCGGCATCGTTAAGCATGGCAGTTGTCGTTACTTGTCAGCACTGTAGTCCAGGGGTATTGTAGTCTTCCACGTACATTGGTATATTGAGCTCCTTCACGTACCCACTAAGTACCATAATCCATACTTGGCTTATATCGAAGGGTGTATCACGTACTCGACACGTATATCGAAAGATCTCGTGCCAACGACTGTGCATTAGACAACACCACTACAGATTTGAGCTCCCACGTACCTTCCGTATATCGGGAGACACCATTAGGATTCCTGAAACCAACTGAGTTAACCATTTGGCCGTCTTGGCAAAGCTATACACCGAGAACAGCACTCGGGGAGATTAGCATGCACGTCCTGTCCAGGTAGTCGGGTATGTAGGAAAGGGTACGGTCCCAATCCTCCTTGTCATGTCATACTGTTGGACCCTGCAGTATATCATGGTTTGCAATGCCTTGATAATCCCGTGAGGTTCCAGACTTTTGAATCCACTCTGTCACATAAGTTTGCTTGTTGCCTTAGTTTGAGTAGGTTTTCTTGGATTGCTTTTCTTTTAGAATACCTTTAGGAGAGAGAGACACTGCTTCAGCCTTTTTTGGCTGATTTTCCTGATACTCTGGCGGATTTTCCCTAGAGAAGGTCCCATAGGATCTTGAACTTGCCACCCGAATTTCCCCTTAATCCGGAGGTTATTTCGAGGGTAAGAATGGATCAGCGTAACGCGGTCGTAGTTACTGAAGTAGGAAACCCCACTTTGAATATTGGAAAACATTTGTTTCCACCAAATTCACCTGCCTCTCATCCCACGTAGGATGAAGAAGCACATACCCCCACTTCTCAAAACCTTCCTCCCATCATCCTGGGAGAACTTGGATCATTGGAATGGATAAACCAACCCCAGGACGACCCTACAGCAGCTGTTGGTCCTTCAGCAGCTTACTAGACATCCTCTACAGAACACCCAGTGGCTCATTTTTCCATCTCATCCCCACCTAACTGGACTACTCCAGAGTTCACTAGGCCTTACTATAGGCCAGACGCTACCAAAATTTTTGGCCCCATCCATGAACGTTTGGAATAGTTACGTGTCAAAGGAGATGAGCTTCGAAGACAAAGTCTCAAGCAACACTCTGAAGAGTTCCATAATCGTCATTTCCAAATAAGACTTGACGACGAAACCATCCCAGTTCATTCGATATCTTTTGGATCACCTGAAGTACCCCACCACATGACCACTAATGAGACTGGTCAACCCTTGCAGGAGTCCAGTCCTGCACCTCAAGTGAACCAACCAATGGAAGGACAATGGTCCAGCACACCTGTCACTACCACGGTTACTTTACCAGTTCCTCCCCCACCTCAAAATTTGAGGGGAGGATATTCCATTCCTACGGATTATCTTATTGGTAATGTTATTACCACGATAGCTAGTCAACAACCTACGTTGGTTCAACCTATGAATAGTGATCAACCTATTGTGGCTGGGGGGAAACCCCCGTTTCCTAACCAGAGTATAGTTGGTGGAGTCCCCAACGGGCCTTTCGTTGGACCTACCCAACCCGCTAGACCGTCCACCACGGGATTATCTCATATTGGAGGGACATCAAATGTAACCCAACCCTCATGGAGTCAAGCGTATCCAGGTTCTAATAACCCCGTGTTGGGTCAACCTAATCCCGGAAACACATCATATGGGATACCTTATCCTGAAAATTCAAACACTCTATGGGGGCGACAACCTCCTTTACATCACGGACCCCAACCATTTATCCCTCAAGTAACACCACCCCCAATCAGACCTCCTCCTCCTCCTGTTGGAGGCGGAGCACCCCCACCGAACATTGGTGGAGGGCCACCGCATTTTTCCTATAATCCCCCCCACCCTTTCGGTGGTGGCGGGAATGGCCCCCCACCCCCTCCAAGCGGAGGAGGTGGCGGACTGCCTTATCATGGTGGAGGAGGACATTTCCCTTCGGGTGGTGGAGGCGGTGGAGGACCTAATCCTTATGGTGGTGGCGGTGGTGGTGGAGATCCCCATCCTTCTGGCAGTAGAGGCGGTGGAGGCCCCCATTCTTCTTGCGGCGGAAGTGGTCCACCCCCTCCTCCCAGCGGAGGTGGCGGTGGGCCACCTTATTACGGTTATGGACCTCCACCTCCTCCCGGTGGTGGCGGTGGACCTCCACCCCCTCTCGGAGGTGGAGGTGGACCCCCACCTTACTAGAATGGACTACCTTATGGTGGCAGACCTACTTATGGTCCAGGCGGCACACCCCCCTACGGTCAGTTTTATCCTGGTACACCTTACGGTCAGTTTAATCCTTACACGCCATATCTGTATTATCCATACGCGCAGCCTAATCCACATCTGCCCTTTTTGGCTACCTTGGATTTACCTGACCTGTCTCGGTTAACCAACGATCCTATTTATCATGGATCTAACTAGCCACCTATTTCGGTGAAACTTCCATCCGATATACCCAAGTTTGACGGCAATCCGGGTGAAGACCCGAAAAACCACGTAATGACATACCATTTATGGTGTTCATCGAATTCCTTAATGGACGATTCAATTCGTCTTAGACTGTTTTAAAGGACTCTCACCAGTTCGGCTGACAAGTGGTACATTGAGTTGCCACCGCACTCTTTTCCTGATTTTGGCTCCCTTGCTATGAACTTTTTGACGCATTTCTAGCTGCCTATACGGTATGAGACTGGTACAAAACTTTTAACCTCGCTCCGTCAAAATACCGCTACTCACATTTTGGATCATATCCATGAGTGGCGAAGGAGACGATGTCTCATTAAAGCTCCCATTCCAAATCAACTCCTAGCAGACTGGTTTACGAAGTCACTCCTTCCTGTCATGGCAAAAGATGTTTCCATGAGAGGTGTCGTCACCGAAGAACAAGCCATCCCGAGTGCCCATTTGCTCGACTTAGTATACACTCAGTCCGACACTCTGTTCAACATTTTTCCTGACACACCTCGAGACGTTAACAATCCTACGAAACCACAGAAGGGACCCCAAGCTGATGGAATCATTGGTTTCCTTACCACCCAACCTGCTACTAGCACTGTTGGATCATCCAATCCAACCTCGGCTGGCCACAGCACCACCAATTCTACCCCTCCTGCTTTAACTGAAGAGGTGAATTATGTTCAATCAGCTTCATCTCAGAAGTTTAATGGCAAAAAGAAGAACAAGGGGAAACCCAAGAAATCTTCTGCCCAGTAGGAAACGAAGAGCACTTCCGAAGATACTAAGCAAAAAAGGAAACTGAAGTATCTTTGCTTACTGTGTGGAGAAGATCATTTCTCCAAAGAGTGTCCCCATAGAGATGAAGTTCAGAAGTATCTTAGGGGTAAACCGACTCCCACAGTCCTCAACAATCCGTTTCCTGCTCAAAATCAGCAGATGATTGCTCAAACCCCCTCAGCCCAGGGGGAATCATCCAATACCGCGCATGTTCTCATGTTGCGTAATGAGACGATTAATTTGAATACTCGCACGCGATCCTATGAACAAGTCCCTTCGAAGGAACCCGCGGGAAGTAATACTGAAAAACTTCTGACTCTCTGCCTGATGTCACTGTACCTTCGACTTCTCTTACTATTGAGAAGCCATCTTTGGATTCGATATTGCGTCCGCCCAAGAGCACAATTCGAAAAGCTGTTTTCAATCCTAATGCTCGTGCGACATGGAATTACAATATCATTGAAGACTTGGCCCAAGCCCCTTGTGCTATGTCTACCTTGGAAGTTTTGCAGAATTGTCCCAATCAACGCAAAACTCTCCTCGCCGCCATTGGTGCAGTTGACCCGGATTCCTCGAACACCATCATGTTCCGACTTGACAACCTTAATTCGAGGCTCTCACACCAGCTCGCATTCCAAGTTACTGCGAACATTGTTGGGAAGATGGTCCATTGCACCCTTCTAGACAAAGGTGCCTCTACCTCTGTCATGTCGATCACCTACTGGAGAGCTATCGGTTCTCCCGAATTGAATCGATCTCCTACCACATTGAAAGCATTCGACGGCCGTGGCTTTCAACCTCATGGGATCTTACAAGCTCTTACAGTTGAGTTGGGTGGAAAGACCATAACCATTAACGTGGAAGTGGTCTCGGCCCCGTTAGATTATAATCTCTTGCTTGGTCGCAATTGGTTTTACACCATGCAGGAGGTAGCCTCTTCAGTCTTCTGCATAGTACAGTTCCCCCACCAGGGATGCATTGTTACTATCAACCAACTCGATTTTTGTACACCAGATGCCACTACTCATCCTGGTGACCATATTCCTTCCATTGGACAGATGGAAAAACAGTATGAGAGTGTAGGGGTTGGCCTATTGAAAGATTCATCTCTCATGGGCATTTATCCATCCATGGACCCCCCTAATAATGTCGCAACGGTGAACATGATCTCTACAGAGATTTTATCTCACTCCAACGATGCTTGGCTTGTACCTGATGAAGCCACAACACATCTGTTTGGAGACATGATGCCTCTTTCACCCCCTGAACGCATTTATGAGGCGATCCAAACAGCGCTGGAGGACCATTCATCCATGGTTTCTCCTTCCTGTTCTCTATGATGGACGTCCTCTCTACTTGATCTCTTGCTTTGGACTTTTCATTCATACGAGTCCATCATGGAAGTAATGAATGTAGACGACGGTCCATGGGATGATCTTCATCACAGGTCATCTTTTCTTCCACCATGGGAATACATAGAGAATAACATACATACCCTCTTTTCACCGGATATCTACCCATCCACTCATTTTCCCATCCTCACATGTTCTACGGACTCAGAGGGCAACTTGGCTAACATTGAGCCAACCACTGCGATAGACATCTTGGTGAAACCAGGTATAGTGGAACACATTCATATAGGCCAGAAGTGTTCCCATGAAGAAATCGTTATTGGCACGGCCTTATTCAAGCGATTTCCAGATGTTTTTGCTTGGTCCTATGAGGAGATGCCTGGGATAGACCCTTCCCCGCGATTGTCTCTCACGAGATAAAAACCTATTCCGACATCAAGCCTGTGTGCCAAAAGTTGCGACCAGTACACCCCCGGAAAACTACGGAAATAAAGGCAGAGATTGAAAAGTTCTTAAAGGATGGCTTTATCTATCCCATCCCATTGATGGATTGGGTCTCGAATGTCATTCCTGTGAACAAAAAGCAGGGCACCATTCATGTCTATGTTGATTATCGGGACCTTAATTGGGCGTGTCCAAAAGACAACTACCCGACCCCTTTCATTGACCAGATCATCGACAACTGTGCCGGAAGCGTTATCTTTTCATTCATGGATGGCTTTTCCGGTTACAACCAAATCGAGATCAACCCAGCCGATCAGCATAAGACGGCTTTCATCTACCCATGGGGTACATTTTCTTATCGCAAGCTCCCATTTTGCCTTAAAAATGCTGGCGCCACGTTCCAGTGGGCTATGTCGTATACTTTCCATGATATTAAGGACTTTGTGGAACCTTACTTGGACGATCTCCCTGCTCATTCAAAGCAGCGTGAGTTCCACATCGATCATCTGACGACCATATTTCTCAGATGCAGACGGTACAATATCCATCTGAATCCTCATAAGTGTATCTTTTGCATCAAGTCTGGGCACCTCTTAGGATTCATTGTCTCGAAAGATGGGATCCGCATTGATCCCTTGAAGGTGGAGGCCATCATCAACCTACCACCTCCTACTGATGTTACGAAACTTCAAAGTCTCCAAGGGAAGGCGACTTACCTACAATGTTTTGTCTGTAATTTCGCGGAGAAGAATCAGGGATACATGAAACTGCTTAAGAAGGACATCCCGTTCATTTGGGATGACCAAGCTCAAAAATATTTTGACAGTATCAAACATGCTATCATGCATGCCCCCATGCTTCAACCGCCTAATTATTATCGCGATTACATTTTGTATTTCGCCGCTTCTGCTACCACTATTGCCATGGTTTTGGTACAGGAAGATCAAAACGCTCAGGAACATGTGATATACTATGCAAGTAAGGGTCTCACGGACACTGAAACTAGATACTCACATGTCGAAAAACTAGCTTTCGCCGCAGTCATTGCCGTCCAGAAGTTCCATCATTACATCCTGCTCCGCACCACCACCATCATCGCCGATTCAAACCCCATGTACCATGTACTGACACGTCAAGTACTTGGGGGAAAGTGTTCACACTAGATTGTGATACTGCAAGAATTTGATCTTCTTTTCGAAAAGGCTAAGTTTAAGAAGTCTTTAGTGTTTGGTGAGATCATCTACGACCTCCCCCGTTCTGATGTAGAAGTAGAGCACAATGATTCGTTTCCCGATGAAACATTGTTTCTCATTAGTACGTCTAACCCATGGTATGGAGATATCCTATTATATCTTCAGACCCAACGCTTCGATCCTCAACTGTCTCGCAATGATCGTTGTAAGATACACCACCACGCAAAGTATTACTTGATCATAACTGATACTTTGTATCACCGTGGCATCGATTCCATTCTTCGACGTTGTCTAACACATGAGGAAGCTGAACGCATTCTGAATGACTGTCACGCTGGGCATGTGGCGGTCACCTCTTTGGGATGGCTACTACCCAGAAGATTTTGCGTGCAGGATACTATTGGCCTACTATCTTTAAAGATTGTATTGAGGCTGTTAAGAAGTGTCCCTCTTTCCAACACTTCCATATGAAGAAGCGCATGCATCCCACCCCGTTACATCTGGTTATTACCGTTGGCCCATTCGCAAAATGGGGCATAGATTTTATGCATTGTAAGCCTACCTCAGTCGGGGGGCATAGTTACATCATCGTAGCTGTGGATTACTTTACAAAGTGGGCCGAGGCTATGCCTACATACCAAAACGACGGCACAACCGCCACACTCTTCATGTTCAACCACGTAATAGCACGGTTTGGAGTTCCTCAGGCTATAGTCATTGATCATGGTTCTCACTTTCAGAACCATATGGTTGCTGAATTGAGCGACAGGTTGGGTTTTTGCCATGAAAACTCAAATCCCTACTACCCACAATCCAATGGACATGTCGAGGCCATTAATAAGGTCTTGAAAACTATGATCCAAAGGATGGTAGGGACACAAAAGTCCAACTGGCACAATATGCTCTTCTCAGCATTATGGGCCTACCAAACTACCGTTAAAACAGCCACGGGCTTCACTCCTTTCCAATTGGTATATGGATTGGACGTTGTTTTTCCAATAGAGTGCGAAATTCCGTCTCTTCAACTCACTGTAGAACTTCTTCCTGACACTACTACTGAGGAAGAATGACTCTTGTACTTAGCTAAGCTTGACGAGTCCCACCATGATGCTACTCTTGCTAACGAAGCACATAAGAAACACATCAAGGCCCAGTACGATAAGGCAGTCGAACCTCGTATTTTCAATGAGGGTGACCTGGTCCTCACTTATGACCAGAAGCATGATAAGCTAGGAGCTGGGAAGTTCAAGTCCATGTGGCATGGACCTTACATCATTAAACGTGTGTTGGAAAAAGGAGCCTACGAGCTCGAAGATTATGACGGCATCTCTTTGGGTGAACCCCGCAATGGGCTTTACCTAAAGAGATACTATGCTTGATTTGTCATGCATAGACTGACTTGTATATACTGTACATGGCGTGTTTTTGTGTTTTTGTGTGGTGTGACGCATTTTATTTTTCAAGTGTCTTAGATCTTGTTTTCCGCTCGTTACACCATGTTCTGTCTGCGTGTGTAGATGGTGACATGTTATGGATTCGCGGACGGCGCCAACCGACATACCCATAACCTTGCTTCAGCATCCTGGGTACTTTATTTCCCTATAGGCGAGCTCATTAGCTCAAGAGGAAATTGTCTAGGGTTTGCGACCAACAATGTCGTAGAATATTAGGTTGTAATCGAAACCCTGACCAACGCCATTTCCTTGGGTGTGGACCACATTGTCATCCATATGGATTCTCAACTAGTGGTTTCTCATCTCAATCAGATTTACGTTATCCATGATCCTACCCTACTCCGTCTCTTTAGACGAGTATGTCTCTTGGAAAGGTCATTTGAATCCATTCAATACTTGCACATTCCACGAGAGTTGAGCACAGTTGCTGACTCGATGGCAAATTTCATCATGGATTGGTACATTGCACACACATAATAATCATAATATGTAAAAGCATTCATAACATGTAAATATAATGTATAGAAGCAAACATGTAAACGAGATCACATCACTAATCATTTCGAAGACACGTAATGTATAAATTGCCGACAATATATATATATCACTCAAAAGTATTGCTAGTACAAAATCTGAAGCACGTTGGCTTTCAGTGAGTCTCTACAAAAATCTGAAGCATCATAAGCTTTCAGTAAGTACAAAATCTGAGGCTTCAAAAGCTCTCAAATACAAGTATAAAAGTGTCTCAAGCACCACGCCTGATCCACACACCCCTGACTCGCATAGCTCTCTGTCGCTGTGTAAGGAAGCAGTCCACAGTATGAGCTACCCTACGGAGCAAGGTGTTGAAGCACACAGACGCTCCAACCCCAAATCTCTGCATGGGCCTCGAAAGGTCATCAATAGCAGGCTCTGGAACCTCCGCAGTCAACTCTGACAAGTTCCGGTACACCTCCTCCATCTCCTCCATGGTGGCATGTGCACCGGCAGGAATCACTGCTTCCCCGCCTCTGTCTCTCCTTGCCAGAAGGGAGAGACCCACCGGCCGTACAGGGCCAACATCTGCACACACAATGTGCTTGTCAGCACTACATCAAAAAAATAATATAATTCACAAAACTTAAAAATACAAGGGTTTTTGTTCTTACCGATATCGACCCATGCTACACCCTCTGGCAGTGCCAAGTCGGGATCCTCCTGAAAGTCTGTGCCACTATAAGGAAAGTCCTCCACCATGAGCATCTGGCCCTCTAGCCAGCTGAAAACTCAAGACAAAAAGTGATGATAGGACCCCCACCATGGTGGGTCATCAGCTCTGCCCACCTGAGCATATGTGGATCTCTCAGATCCCTATCATCCACTATCACTTGCGGGTGCAGGAGAGGAACCCGTTCCAAGAGGAACGACACTATGATAGAGCCATACCCGAACTGCTTGAGCTCCCCTCACCGACACTTGGTCAGCTGAGCTCGGATGTTTGCAAGGAGACCCTCGCACCAGTTGAAGACCATGGGGGACATATAGTCCTCCGCATATAACATCTGGGTCTGAGTAGCTGTATGTGGAGCTTGGCTACCCACCACCCTGGTAATAGTAAGCAGTACAGTCCTCAGTGGATGACTCACCACATCTCGAATGAGTATCTTCCCGCTGGAGGGACGAGAAGTAGCAACACAGTGTTGTGACACCATGTCCTCGACAGTACGGTCACTAGATCGTGTCCCAGTGAGTTGTACCACGTTTCCTCTTCGAGACAAACCGGTTAGAAAGTATATGTCCTTAATGTCAATGTTGAGGATGTGCTCACCTATGATGAAGTATTGTTGGGTTGCATCTCAACTCTGAAGCATGTGTGTCAAGAACGGCACCTAGGCTCTCATCCCTTGTACCTGAAAGAATTTGAGCAACCCACAGTTTTGCAAAGCAACCACACATTGTGGATCATTTGCGGCTTGCTCATCTTCCAACTCGTGTTCTCTTTCTCTCCACTCTAGAACCATCTCTGCTTGTTGGGAACCTACCAAAAGGAGCATTTAAAGCATGTTAGGACTTTCTCCAACTGGAAACAACTTATTTTTTGGGATATATTTGACGTTTGGAATTGGAGTTTCCGCCGTCAAGCTACCATCAAATACAGCGCGACGTCATCGCAGGCCCTGTTTTCGAGACTTGCGATGACCTAGGCTCGTCGCGAGTCCCGAAAGGGCCACTTGCGACGAGCCGAGGGCACATTGGCCCCTCCCCAAACCATCAAAAAAATCAAAAAATGCATAAAAATGGAAAAACTAAACCACTACAAAGTTGCTGGCTGAGATTTAGGCCTACCTAGTCCAGACAGCTGGTGAAATGGCGGATCGTAGCTCCCAAAATCGACGATGGAAGTTCTGGCTCCAAATTGGTACTTCTCCACCCAAATTGGCAATTTGAATAGTGTTTCTATTTTTGGCTCATATTTCTATTTATAGAATGTTTTGGAATATTCCTTTTCAAATATTTTGATGCTTTTGGGCCATTTACTATAGTTTCGATCGTTTGTCGTTATATTTGGGCTATCTGACACTTTTTCTAGTGTACAGGAGTCATAAAAATAGTCTTTCATAATGTTTCTCGCATCACCAATGGTAATTATAGGTATGAACACCCCTTCGTGTGTTTTGTCATTATTATTTTTTGTTAGTTGCATTAATTGCATGAGGATGAGTTTACTCTTCGTTTGTGCTCGTACTCACCAAATCATGAGAACAAGTACCAAGTTTTGATTTATCACTTTTTCGGGCTCGTTAAACTTCCACGGAAAAGGACACCCCCCGAAGTCCATAGTTAAGCTCTTTTCAGACTCCCTAAAATTGAAAAGATTGCCAAGCGAATTTGTCACATTCACGCTTGTTAAAGTATTTGAATGTTCATCTTCCTGGTGATAGTTTACCCCTTTTTCGGACCAGGAGGCACTAATTACAAAAAAGGAACACTCCAGCCAATCATGACTGGAAGAGTCCTCTCCCGCATTGTTTTACCCTTTTTTAGGTGATGAAGCTAACTTTACGAAAAAGGACTATTGGAGTCTTCTTTAGTTCTTTCCAAACTCTCTAAATATGAAATGACGACCAAGTTTTCCTTCTATGGACTCGTTAAATTTTCACATTGAAGGGCCCCTCATGGGACGAACCCCTCCTATCCTAGGTTTGGAAAATATTTGGGATTGGACTCATCTATGAGATGAGCTATACCGAGCATCTAGTTACCCTCATCAAGCTCGTTAAAAAACACATGAGGCACTCATCATTCATGATGGGGAAAAAGAAAAGTGTTTGTGTTACATACTTTAGTGGCAGTATATAGTCATTCTTGAACATGGCACTCATTTGCATTTGCATACCGATACTTGGGTCGTCTGTTTGTATATGAGTCCCTGCTTACTTTCTGAGTCTTGTTACTCCTCTGAGTCATTTGGAGAAAGCTTCCACTATCAGTTGCATTAGAAGTTTGCGTCATTCTCATGTCAATACTGCCAAGTCATGCCATGCCCATGTTCAAGAACACATTCATCACTCATCATTTTTTAGTCAGTACACACGTCATCATGTCGTTGTTACTTTGAGTCAGTCTCACATGTTATTGTACCATCTGATCCACTCTACACATCTTTTGTCATGTTTCGTGTCAATTGATGGGGGATTCATTATGGCCTTCCTTCGACGGATTCGTCCTTGTCGACTTCAGCGCATCATCCGAGGATTGAATCTAGAAACCAACCAAGTACCTTGGCCCTGCATGCCTCAATGGCAGGTTACCTCGCTTTCATCATGAGTTTACATCATTGACTCTTGATTGAAAGATATAATCTTGCGTTCGACTTCAACTCATTTATTTGTGCTTGATGATATGTACTGTGATACCTTGGGAATCATTGGCATTAATGGTGATCTCCCTTGCACTTGTTAATAGTTTCCATCAATGACTAGTAATCAAGTGGTTTCTACCATGTTCTACATCAAGACATTTGTAATCACATGGATAGATTCATATCATTGCGGGTTCAGCTTGAAGACCCTGGGGATTCATGTTTTTTACCTAGGTTGTGATGGAGTTTGTATTGAGTCATATTACACAGATCCACTTTTGTATTGGTCATGGCTGTGTTATCATCTCATCATGGATCTACGCTTGTGTTTAGTAGCCATGATTGTGTTCAGTCGGTCATTACTACCATGGATCTGCAATGTATTGGTCGGCAGCCATGTTGTACTACATATGAGATTGTCATATCAGAGTCAGTTGTACTGTAGCAACATCCTTCATCCGACGAATCTTTTGCCAATATTTCTATCAAAGCACTTCACCTGTACATCCTTAATAGCTTCATGCTTTGGGGGCATTCTGTTACACCTAAAATATACCCATCATCCTGATTTAGTGTGTACATCCCTGAAGTCACTTGGACTGATTGATCATTTGGGAGGATTGGTGCTCAGTTTGTACAACCTTTTGAGAGGTCATCGCAGGATGCACACTAGCAACATGCGACGTCGCAGGTTGCTTTTTAGCAAGGTGCGACGAGGTCTGTTAATGGGCAAAAATAGCCATTTTGAGATCCTTCTCAAAACTTGCCTATGTGGGGGCTTATCCCTGATCTCTTGGAGAGCTGGTACTCGAACCCTAACCTATTGGGAAGATCCCCTATCTCTCTCCTACCATCTCTCATCCTATCCTATCCATAACCTCATCCACTTAGTCCTATATATGTGAGGCTCACTCCCATACCAAAGGGAGGAAGACTATGGTATCTACATGCTGGTGAAATCTCTCTTGGACACTTTCCCTCACCTCTTGGAGACTCTCATGCTTCCTTGGAAGGGTTTGGCAATTGGCTTGTGTGGAGAAGGGCTGCTACGTTAAGTCATTGGTTGTAGTTCTATATCTCTATCATGTACTCCTCTATTTGCAGTAATACAAATGCTTTCCACCAATGTTGTCTCTTATGTATGATGATGTTGTGTTGTTTAACTGCTTAACTGTTGACATAGATCTCTTATTGTATAGATGCTCTTTACTCGTTTCTCTTTTCTGTGTCTTGACAGGTCTTGCAGCTTGGATCTGACGACCATGGGACGTGGAGCAACATAGCAGGAGAAAGGATAGCGAATCAAAGAGGTAAGACATCTAGTACTTGATCCTTAAGTAGATCTAGGAAACACATTTGTAGTTTGTTTTATTTGTTCTAGACTCGCATTGAGCTACGGAGATCCGGCTCGCCCCCGGTCGAGTGGATTATCCGTCAACAAATTTGGCGACCATACTGGGGAGTTTCTTTGTCTAGTAGTCGTTAATCTGACTCATTTTCAGTTGATTGATTTACACAAGCCTTGTTATCATTTTTGTCATTTTTCCTTCTTTGGAGGGATTCCATTGCCAGATCTTCACATTGAATATCCTGATCTTCTTCCTTTGAGTTTGTATAACCTAGTTTCAAAGCTGCTTGTGGTTCATCCTTGAGAGATCTGATTCATTTTTGAATCTGGAACTCACCTGTCGCACCTAGGCAGTGAAAACAGAGCGACACTGTGTTTTCCTGAGCTTATGCCTATGACTGTAGCTTTCTCGTCGCGACCTGTGCATTAGTGAAGAGGGATATAAGTCACCATATTGATTTTTTTCCTGGAGCAAGCTTACCAAACAAGGAAGCATACAGGTTGACACTTCAAGAGAATGAAGAAGTTAGAAGGAAAGTACAAGGATTGTTAGACAAGGGGTTGGTTCAGAAAAGTCCGAGTCTATGTGTAGTACCAACAGTACTTACCTCAAAGAAGGATGGTGAATGGAGAATGTGCAATGACTCCAGAGCAATTAACAAGATTACCATCATATACAAATTTCCATTACCCAGGATGGATGACATGATGGATTTCCTGAGTGGAGCAACATGTTTTTCAAAATTAGATCTGAAGAGTGGATATCATCAGATCGGGATTCGAGAAGGAGATGAGTGGAAGACAACCTTTAAGACATATGATGGGTTGTATGAGTGGTTGGTTATGCCATTTGGACTGGCCAATGCACCAAGCACTTTCATGAGATTAATGAATGAAGTCTTGAGAGATTTCATAGGTAAGTTTGTGATAGTTTACCTTGATGATATTCTGATTTTTAGTAAAACTGAAAAAGAACACTTGAAGCACCTAAGATGTGTCTTGGAGAAATTACAAAAGAAATATTTGTTGGTGAATGTGAAGAAGTGTACGTTTATGAAATCAAAACTAGTGTATTTGGGTTTTGTTATCTCAAGAGATGGATTGAAGATGGATCCAAAAAAGGTGCAAGCAATCATTGATTGGCCTTCACCTTGGAGCATATTTGAGGTAAGAAGTTTCCATGGATTGGCAAGTTTTTATACGATGTTTATAAACAATTTCAGTGGTATTTGTTCATCTATCATTGAAACAATTAGGAAGGACAAACAACCATTTAAATGGACAACAGAGGATGAAAGGAGCTTTCAATTTTTGAACAAAAATATTATTGAGCAACCAATATTGAAATTACCAAACTTCAAACATCCTTTCCAAGTAAAGTGTGATGCTAGTGGAGTAGCAATTGAAGCTGTACTAAGTCAGGAAGACAGACCTATAGCATATCTCAGTGAGAATTTGAATGATTCCAAATAGAAGTATTCATCTTATGACAAGGAATTTTATGTTATTGTCCAATCACTAAAGCATTGGAGACATTATCTGATGCCTAGAGAGTTTGTTTTGTTTTCTGATAATAATGCATTGCAGTACATCATGCAGTAACCTAAATTGAATCAGAATCATGTCAAGTGGGTTGAGTTCATGCAAAAATTTACCTTCGTGATAAAGCACATTAGTGGACAATCAAATCGAGTAGTTGATGCCTTAAGTAGGAGACAATTGGTTGTGCAAGAAAATCAAATCCAAGTCTTAGGATTTGAGCACTTAAGATGTTTTTATGAGACTGACATTGATTTTCAGGATGCATATAGAGAGCCATGGATGGAGTATATGTTGCAAGATGGTTTACTCTTTAAAAACAATAAACTTTGTATTATCAAATGTTCCATGAGAGAGAATCTGATACAGGAGAAACATAATGGAGGGATGGCAGGTAACTTTGGAAGTGATAAAACCTTTGGACAGTTGCTCGCCATTTCTACTTTTGGCCAAAGATGAGGTCTAAAGTTGAGAAATTTGTGAGCAGATGTAGGATATGCTAGCATGCCAAGGGGAGAATCCAAAACATGGGCTTATACACACCATTGCATATTCCAACTAGGCCTTGGGATTCTGTGAGTATGGATTTCATTTTGGGTTTTCCAAAAAATTAGAAAGGGAATGATTCGATTTATGTATTGATGGATAGATTCACTAAGATGGAACATTTCATTCCATGTTATAAGACTAGTGATGCCACACACATTGCTAACTTGTTTTTTAATGAAGTTGTGAAGCTACATGGTTTACCTAAGAGCATTGTATCTGACAGGGATGTGAAGTTCATAGGTCATTTCTAGAGGACCTTATGGAAGAAGTTGGGAACCAATTTGAACTTCAATTCAACATATCATCCACAATATGATGGCCAAATTGAGGTGGTAAATAGGAGTCTAGGTAACATGTTGAGAAGTCTGATTGGATAAAATCCAAAGCAATGGGACAAAGTGGTAGCTCAAGTAGAGTTTGCATATAATGACTCACCAAACCGAAGTACAAGAATGAGTCCATTCCAAATCCCATATGGAATGAATCCAAGAGGAGTGTGTGAACTTCGTGATTTAGGACAAATGGAGAAGAGAAGTGCATATGGAGAAGAGTTTTCAACAAGGATCAGTGAACTACAAGAGCAACTTAAAGCAAGGTTGCAGCAGAGTAACAGTAGTTACAAAACCAGAGCAGATTCCAAGAGAAGAGAGAAAAAATATGAGGTAGGAGATTTGGTTTTAGCACCTTTGAGGAAAGAGATATTTCCAAAAGGAGAGTACAACAAGTTGAAAATGAAAAAGATTGGAACCTATAGAATACTTAGAAAGTTTTCAACAAATGCCTATGAACTGGAAATGCCAACAGGGATTGGTATATCACCTATTTTTAATGTGGCAAGCCTGTATACTTATGTGACAGATGATATAGGACAAGTGCCAGAAGTGGGAGATCTTCAGTGGCTAAAGTAGATGCCAATGGCCTAGCCATCAGAAGCTGAGTCTATCTTGGATACTAGAGTGGAAAAGAGTACCAGACAGAGAAACTACTTGGAATACTTGATCAAATGGGAAGGACATCCTGTAGAAGATTCTACATGGATGAGTGCTAAAGAATTGGAGACAAAGGGTTTCGACCTAACTGATCTACTGAACAGGGGGTCATAATTTTCAACCTTGGGAGTCTGATGTAGGAGCATCAATGCTGAGTAAGAAATGTGATTACGTGTTCACATGTTGTGGCTACCAGGAGGACGAGCTATCATGAAGAGAAAGTATGTTTATTAAGCATTTTGAATAATTGCAAATATGTAACCAATTAGTATGTGTCATTTTTTGAGAAGGTAGAGCATAGTGGCGAGCTGATACTCCCTACATGGAGATCAAGCCAGTTAGCTAGTTTGTTGTGGATGATAGTTACTCCTTCAATGATGGATAGAGTGAGGTTGTTAGTTTGTTTTGGTTGTTCAGTCATTCTGTTTTGGGGATCTGAATGGATAAAAAGGGGAGAGCTGAATGAGAAGGGGGTTGGTCATTTTGGTTGGGATGTAAATTTTCAAGCTATCTGTTAGTACAATTATAAGTTATGTGTATTCGATTGGGTTACTATACATCTTGAATGAAGATTGATTTGAGATTCTGTCAGGTAGAGCTGTGTGCAATTGCTGGCCTGATTTATGTGTGAATGAGTCTCTGTTTCGTATCTGTGTGATTTCCATATGTAGTTAAGAAGCCCAAATCGTTTGCAGATCGACCATTGTTAAGTAGCTTAAGTAGATTTCTTGTTTGTATTTAGTTTCCCTTAGATATAAACAAAGAATCAAGCTGGATTGATCGATTCTCTGATCAATCAACGAAGAAATTCATAGAGTTGTAGTGATTCAGTTAACAGAGGTTGGACGGCTCAAATCAAAGCCGAAAAGGAGATCAATGACAAGGAAAGAACCCATCAAGTAAATGTGTGTCAGAGTTTCTGAATCTGCAAGCCGATTCAAAGTGTTCCACGTTGATCGTAGATCAACGGCCGAGATCATATCCACAAAGGATCGACGGCTGAGACAGTGTTCCGCAGAAGGAAGAAGCGCAGGGGTTAACGATGAGAGTTGCAGAAACCATATTGCAAAAGAGTTTTGCGGAAATTTCTTTCAAGAAAGCACGGAAGGTGTACCCGCAATCCACAATCCGCAAGCTGCGGAAAGGAGCATGTGGAAGGGTTGTTGTGGGAAAGCAATTGCAGAGAGAGTATTGCGGAAGAACATTGCAATTGCAGAAGGAAGGTTGTTCTGCAAGACTATTGTGGAAGGTCGGTTCTGACTGTCAGAACCTTGCGGAAATCCCATTTTGAAGGGGAGAGATGTAGTTGAGAAGAACCTAGCTAGTTTTTAGCTAAGGTTGGTGATTCAAATTCAAAGGATCACCCTATTTCCTGGGAAGGTGTGGGTTGGACAAATTGTGGTCATTCCTGCCAGCACCAGTGAATTCCAACCTTATGTTCTCAAATCAATAACTGATATTTAATTTGCAGAAATGAACCTTCTCACATAGTAGCATTCATACACATAATATGAAAATGAATAGTTGAAACTTTGAACAATTTAACACATGCATGTACTCCTTCAAACCGGCCTTTTAATTAATATTCCTAAGCTTACAATGAAACCTCCACTACTACCATAAATCACAGCAGTATGGTACACTCAACAAAACAAAAAATCTGAAGACTTACAAGATAAATCTTCCCACCAAAACTATATGGGGATGTTGCAGGCCTATATGGACCTGTCCATACAAACATGTACAATGGTACATACATGTTGTATTGATCTGTACAACTATATTGATCTATTGTACAACTCTAGATGAGTATATGAATTAGTCCATGCAACAATCTGCTTGCTGAAATTTGCTCGGTATCATGATCGAGCTCCTCTTCGGTGCTCTAGCTTCGCTTCTTTGTCGAGTTTCTTCACCTTCTGGCCAAATTGTCTTCATGAATAATGAATGTGTCTTGACCCGCCTTTATACTTTAGTAGAAACCCCACTCTGCCAGTAACCTAATCTCATAGTGAGATCAATCGTTGAGATTATTCTAAATCACTAATGCATTAAAATGCACTTTTATGACTCAACGACTAATTAAAAGACTTTCACTTTATTAATAAAGTGAACTACAAAATAGATTAACTTGGATGAATTCACACATTTTTGACACCTAACCTATGTAGAAGTTCTTGTTCGAGCTACAAAACATCAACAATTTTATCTAAATTTAAATTTTGGCTGCAATAATACTATTGGCTCATCAAATCCATGATCAATGCAATGGTGAGAGTATTAAGGCCTTTGAGGCTACACAACCCGAAATTGATTGGTCTCTCAAGGGATCATATGACCTCAAAGGTAATACCTCTTGACAATGATACCATATTTGATCACATGATAATGATGTAATAACTTTTGAAATATGACAAAAGCAATAGTCTTACCCTAGTTTTTGTCGAGTTCTCCATTTGCTTATAAGGAAGAATTATGTAAAACTGGATCAACACAAATAGACAATAAAAGAAAAGATCTCATCAAGCTGAAAATGGGCAAAACGAATTAGTTGATGGGAAAAATCCCAATTGTAAAAAACATATATATATATATATATATATATATATATATAATATGATGGAAGAGTTTAACTACATAGTTAATTGGTAGGTCACATTCATAGCTCCGTAATTCATGCCAAAAAGAGTTAATATTGTAGAAATCAAACCCTATTTTTGGACAGAATTCTCATAAGGATACAACATAAATTTTAGGCATGGGAAGAGTTATATCGTGATCCAAGATTAGTGGAGAATGCCCTTAAGTTTTTTTCCCAATTAATTCCAAATTAATGGGAAGATTAATTTTCTATATCTCTGGATTCCACAAACCGAATTTTTTTTACTACATATTATATGAATCCCTCTAAATAGATGTTTAGACATATATAGTTGTGTGGGGTGTATATATGTGAAGGTTAATTATAAGAGTATCTATTATCTCACCAAATAATTTTGTCGAGTTGATCAATTTTAGATGGTGGGAGGTCATTTGAAAATTCATTTCTAAATTTTTTAAGGCTCATTTTTATCTTTATGCATGTAATAAAGTTTGAAAAACATTAGATTGGGTTTTCATTTAAAAAATTTCAAAAGACAGGTTTCGGTAGCTAAGCGCTTATTTAAAACGGTCCCTAAGCTACCGAAAGCCCTGCTTTCAGCAGCTTAAACGAAATTTTTGAGGCTCTCCTAGCTACCGAAAGTGAAAGAACATGCAGCGTGGTCAGGGGTAGTTTTTGATGGCTTGGGAAAATATGATGGTGTTCAGATTTATTCATTAACCACCGAAACAGAGCTTTCGATAGCTAATAGAGATCAAGCTCAGACCTACTAGCTACCGAAAGCCTAAAAATCACAGGAAATTGCCATTTTTTGCATAGATCTAAGTTTTATTATTCAGAAGGGCATGAGGATGGTTTCTAAGTGAAGTTTTTAATTAATAAGATTTGTTTCAATGTGCTGCTCCAGCTTTGAAGGTGCCAGCAAGATGGAAATAATGAAGAAATGTGGCATTTTTTACTGTTCCGAGTCATCCTTTTCAAATGACAATTCTGAGCGTCTGGAGAATATTTTTGCAAAACGCTTGGAGGTTTTTGTTCCTAACATGTCATAGAACAATAAACTATCCCCTTTTTCCTACATGTGTTTCATATTGAGATAATCGAATCCGTCACTGAGCCCCAATTTTCGGATCCCAGAACCTGCCTATTTGACACATGTTTTTGAAATGCAGATCTTGGGCAAACCAAAATGATTTTTAAATATCTGAGAGAGGTTTTTGCTCAAAATAGATCAATGCACAATAACCTCTTTCATTTTATACACAGGTATCACATAGCTGGAGAACTGAACCCATCTCTGAGCCTCTTTTTCAGCAGTTTCAGCAAAAGTGGCGTTCTTACTATGCAGAGTCATCATTTTCAAATGCTGATTCTGAGCGACTGGAGAATCATTCTTCCAAATGCTAGAAGGTTTTTCTTCCTAACACATCATAGAACAATAACCTCTCTCATTTTTCCTACAGGTATCACATATTGGGATAATCGAATGCATCGCTGAGCCCCATTTTTCAGCAGTCTAGCCAATTAAAAATGATTTTCCTGGTTTGTTGAAAAAAGGTTTTGGATTTTCCATCTGGAGTAAATTCGACCCAGATTCTTAGTATCTGGGGAGAGGTTGTAAAGGATATAAAGCCCAGAACTCATGTAGAACAATGGTTGGATTTTCGGGAGACTTTTCATACTTGTACTCTCAAGCTTCTCATTTTTAGATCAATGATATAAGCTTCTTTTGTCATTATTTGTTCAGACTTTCATCTTCTTGTCTAGTCTATACTTGCACCTGAATGTCAAATTCATGTTTATTTTGTTTGTCTGATGTTTGATAACTGTCAACTTGTCAATACATCCATGAACTAGAATCTGCAAGTACTTTGCTTGGTTTATTTGGTCATTCATATATACTTGGTGCATATGTTTCTGCTAGTAAATTAAGAGTTCTTCGTACATTCATTTATCTACAGCTCTCTGAACAATGATAGTTGAAAGCCTTGTAAATATGTTGTGTTTATTGCATGTCTTGAGTGAGTGAGGTTTGATTTAGTCATCTGACTTGATCCATTTGAGTGAAGTTTTAAGATATTAGTTAAGTTACCAGGCATCTCTGAGATACAACCTATGAGAGTTTCCTGGAGTGTTAACAAAATGGCGCCATTGCCGGGGAGAGGACATTGAAGCTCAACTTCCTTGGGAGAATGACACAGATCCATATTTGATGATAGACAAAGTCTGGACATTATTTTGGTTGTAATCATCTATCTGGCGACTCCATGAAGGACGGATTCAATGGCGACTCGACAATATTTAGATGTCGAAAGCATTTGGTGCTCTTTTGGCTCGGAGGTTTGCACCTCTTGACTTCTCTTCAGTTCCTGGTTTCCCACATCCAGTACCTGATATCTCCGAATGGGGAGATTTTCTACATGTCTTCAAAGAGGAGAAAGAAGACAATCCTGCAGAACACCTCCTCAAGTTTCACAAATGCATGGATCTATTAGATCTACAGCATGAAGATGTTCGTATGAAGATGTTCATGCACTCATTATATGGCGATGCACGTCCATGGTATTTTTCTTTACCTCCCTCCAACATTTCATCATTGAAGGATTTTCACAAAGCATTCAATGAGCACTGTAAAAGGTACTTTTCAAATGAGTTCTTATTTAATGATTGTTGTGAAGGACATGGATTGCATTCTAAAGTTGAAAATCTAAATGGAGAGGAAGCTTTACCTCATCTCTCAAGTGAGCTTCACTATGATGTGCTTCCTCATAAACATGAATTAGAAAGGAGTAATGAAGGAGCTGAGGGCTTTCCTATTACCTCTATTTCTGATTTTTATGAATCTGAATAATTAGTTTCTTTCACTACACATGGAGGTGGTCAGCTCTCTATTAGTCAAATATTCGTTGAAATCAGTAAGGCTAGCCCATAGTTTTCAGTTTTCAAATCACAGGGATGTGGTGAAGGGGAGCAGAAACGTTTATATCAACAGTCGAGCATTCATATTTCTCTAACAGATCTTGAGCAGCCCATATTCAACACTTTGACCATTGAAGGCAGCCAACAACATTTCAATTCTCAGTCGGGACAACAAGAAGACTATCAAGGAAGACATCTATCTACAAACAGTGAGGTCAGTAAAAGTAGTCTGAAACAACATTTCGATTTTCAGTTGGAACAATAGCAAGGAGGGGTATTTCATTGTGACTTTGATGACCCTATTGTTGACTATTTGGATTCTACAAGCAGCCTAAATGTCCAAATACTTTTTTCAGATGAAAGTTGGCTCTGTCATCTTTTCAAGTTACATTTTTGCATGCTATGGTCCCTTATATTGTTTGGGTCGAGATCAACTATGATATTAGCAAGTCCATTACGTTCTTGGCTGCATTGGAAATTTAGTTTTATCTGATCAATCTACCTCTACTGGTTAGTGTAGGAGTAGGCAGAAGAATAAGCTCTTCGTACGAGCAACTAGATCATCTTCAATTGTTTTCAGTTTTTTTTTGTTTTTCTCAATAAGCCGGCTACAGGCAAGCACATGCACGCTGCAAGTTTTCAGAGAATCAGTTGCACAAGCCAAATGACTCCATATCCCAATGGATATAAGACACTATTGGCAGGGGTAGTTTGGTCTCAAATGAAGAGCATGGTTGCAGGATTTGGATCAAGTTTGCAGAGGCCAGATGACTCCATAGCCCAATGGATGCAAGGCATTGCTAGCAGGTTTACAGTTTAACATTAGTGGACAGATTGCAGAGATTTGGTGGCAATTTAAATGACTCCATGCCCAATGGAATGTTACACCTAAAATCTACCCATCATCCTGATTTAGTGTGTACATCCCTGAAGTCACTTGGACTGACTGATCATTTGGGAGGATTGGTGCTCAGTTTGCACAACCTTTTGAGAGGTCGTCGCAGGTTGCACACTAGCAACATGCGACGTCGCAGGTTTCTCTTTAGGAAGGTGCAACGAGGTCTGTTAATGAGCAAAAATAGCCATTTCGAGATCCTTCTCGAAACTTGCCTATGTGGGGGCTTATCCCTGATCTCTTGTAGAGCTAGTACTCGATCCCTAACCTATTGGGAAGATCCCCTATCTCTCTCCTACCATCTCTCATCCTATCCTATCCATAACCTCATCCACTTAGTCCTATATATGTGAGGCTCACTCCCATACCAAAGGGAGGAAGACTATGGTATCTACATGCTGGTGAAATCTATCTTAGACACTTTCCCTCACCTCTTGGAGACTCTCATGCTTCCTTGGAAGGGTTTCGCAATTGGCTTGTGTGGCGAAGGGCTGCTATGTTAAGTCATTGGTTGTAGTTCTATATATCTATCATGTACTCCTTTATTTGCAATAATACAAATGCTTTCTACCAATATTGTCTCTTATGTATGATGATGTTGTGTTGTTTACCTGCTTAATTGTTTACATAGATCTCTTATTGTATAGATGCTCTTTACTCGTTTCTCTTTTCTATGTCTTGACAGGTCTTGCAGCTTGGATCTGACGACCGTGGGATGTGGAACAACATAGAGGGAGAAAGGATAGCGAATCAAAGAGGTAATACATGTATTACTTGATCCTTAAATAGATCTAGGAAACACATTTGTAGTCTGTTTTATTTGTTCTAGACTCGCATTGAGCTAGGGAGATCCGGCTCGCCCCCGGTCGAGTGGATTGTCTGTCAACATGGAACACTAGACTAGGTTCTGTATTTTGTCTATCCAGAAAAGGCATCAGATCTACGGTTCTTGAAACCTCATAGGGAGGCTTTCATCCCCGAGTAGGAGCCAGATGTTATCTCCCCAAATAATTTTGTCGAGTTGATCAATTTTAGATGATGGGAGGTCATTTCAAAATTCATTTCTAAATTTTTTAAGGCTCATTTTTTATATCTTTATGTATGTAATAAATTTTGAAAAACATTAGATTGGGTTTTCATTTAAAATTTTTCAAAAGACACGTTTCGGTAGGTAAGCGCTTATTTAAAACGGTCCCTAAGCTACCGAAAGCCCTGCTTTCAACAGCTTAAATGAAATTTTCGAGGCTCTCCTAGCTACCGAAAGTGAAAGGACATGCAGCGGGGTCAGGGGCAGTTTTCGGTGGCTTGGGTGAATACGATGGTGTTCAAATTTATTTATTAACCACTGAAACAGAGCTTTCGGTAGCTAACAGAGATCAAGCTCAGACCTACTAGCTACCAAAAGCCTAAAAATCATAGGAAATTGCCATTTTTTGCACAGATCTAAGTTTTATCATTCAAAAGGGCATGAGGATGGTTTCTAAGTGAAGGTTTTAATTAATAAGATCTGTTTCAATGTGCTGCTCCAGCTTTGAAGGTGCCAACAAGATGGAAATAATGAAGAAATGTGGTGTTTTTTACTGTCCCGAGTCATCATTTTCAAATGACGATTCTGAGCGTCTGGAGAATCTTTTTGCAAAACGCTCAGAGGTTTTTGTTCCTAACATGTCATAGAAAAATAAGCTATCCCCGTTTTCCTACAGGTGTTTCATATTGAGATAATCTAATCCGTCACTGAGCCCCAATTTTCAGATCCCAGAACCTACCTATTTGACACATGTTTTTGAAATGCAGATCTCAGGCAAACCAAAACTAGTTTTAAAGATATAAGAGAGGTTTTTTCTAAAAACAGATCAATGCACAATAACCTCTTTCATTTTATACACAGGTGTCATATAGCTGGAGAACTGAACCCATCTCTGAGCCTCTTTTTCAGCAGTTTCAACAAAAGTGGCGTTTTTACTTTACAGAGTCATCATTTTCAAATGATGATTCTGAGCGACTGGAGAATCATTATGCCAAATGCTAACCTCTCTCATTTTTCCTACAGGTGTCACATATTGGGAGAATCAAACGCATCTCTAAACCCCATTTTTCAGCAGTCTGGCCAATTAAAAATGATTTTCCTGGTTTGTTGAAAAACGGTTTTGGATTTTCCATCTGGAGTAAATTCAACCCAGCTTCTTAGGATCTGGAGAGAGTTTGTAAAGGATATAAATCCCAAAACTCATGTAGAACAATGGTTGGATTTTGGGGATACTCTTCATACTTGTACTCTAAAGCTTCTCATTTTCAGAACAGTGATACAAGCTTCTTTTGCCATTAGTTGTTCAAACTTTCATCTTCTTGTCTAGTCTATACTTGCACCTGAATGTCAAATTCATGTTTATTATGTTTGTCTGATGTTTGATAACTGTCAACTTGTCAATATATCCATGAACTAGAATCTACAAGTACTTTGCTTGGTTTATCTGGCCATTCATATATACTTGGTGCATATGTTTCTGCTAGTAAATTAAGAGTTCTTCGTACATTCATTTATCTACAGCTCTCTGAACAATGATAGTTGAAAGCCTTGTAAATCTGTTGTGTTTATTGCATGTCTTGAGTGAGTGAGGTTTGATTTAGTCATCTAACTTGATCCATTTGAGTGAAGTTTTAAGATATTAGTTAAGTTACCAGGCATCTCTGAGATACAACCTAGGAGAGTTTCCTGGAGTGTTAACAGTATCTTCATTTGAATCGACCTTGATCACATATAACGTAATCAAAGGATTGTAATCATTGAATAATTATGATGTAAAAGTACCAACGTAGATCCATCTTTAACCCAGATCTATCAAGCACCGAGAGGGATCCAATTTCTTAGGTGTAATTTTTTATACCTTAATTTTGTTAGAAAAAATTTACAGCTCAAATCTGGGTTTAAGTTTTAATTTTTTATTTTATAGGCCTACATGGATTTGTTTAATTACTTTTCAGAGAAAAAATTATTTTATGAGTTGACATGAATTTCTTTAATTACTTTTTATTTTTCGTAATGTAATGTTGCATTATGTTACCTTACATTACATGACAACATCTTCCCCATATTGGGATGTAGAGCACCTCACTCCTCTTGTTGCAATTAGTTGTAGGATAAGTTATTTACACACTAAATATATGCTTTTTCACCTATGTTATAGTTTCAGGCAATGATTAGATGGGAGGAATATTGGGCTTCTTTCATGGTGCTTTGGTTTATGGAGATAGATTTTGAGTCCTTTAATTTTGTAGTAATTTTGTTTGGTTGTTTGAATTTAGTGATATAAAAGCTAAGTTTTTATTGATCATGAATTTTGTTCAAACTTTCCACAATTTTAGTCTTGTGTAAAACTATTAAAGTCATTTTTCCATCACGCACATAACTTGGACTAGTATAGACCCATCTAACTTTGGTTCTACAAAGCGCTAAGAGTTATCAAGTCCCTTGAGGTGCAAACCTTTCCTTCACTTTCTCAAATAAGTTCAATTTCTCTTTTCAAAACGTTTGTGATGTGAAAAAAAATTAAACAAGTATTGTTACATTATCTAATTTTTTATCTTTTATATATTATATATGTATTAGGTATAGTCATTTCCCTTCGGAGATGAACTTTATGTACCTTTTTTTTTCCATAGAGTCGAAGAGCCTCAACTCAAATTCCCCTTCTTCCATAGAGTATAATTCATATTCATGATTTATTTTGATTGTTATATCCATATTTGCTTTATTTTATTTATATAGGATTGATTTAACCAACGTGGTGGTCGCATTCTTATTTTTTATTTATTTAATTTTTTTATGTCCCACATAAGATTTTTTTTTAAAATTTAATGTTATGGAGAGACGCACACTTCCCCCCACCCATAAATGCACATCTCAACCTCTGTAGATATTTCTGGAGGGTTGAGATGTTTACAGAGGTTAAATGTTGGATCACAGAAAAAATGTAATCCTTGAGTAGGAGGAAAGTTCTTGGTGGTTAAAGAGTCGGGCCACATGGGTGACACTTGGTGATGAAAATACCAAGTGTTTTCATAGCTACGCCTATGACAAAAGAAATCATAATTCTATCTGGGATATTTATGATGAAGATGGAACTTTGGTCAAGTCACAAAAATATTTAGAAAAGGCAACAATTTTTTTTTCTCTCGGCACTTTACTGATCCTGGCACTACTCGAATTGATGATCAAATGAAAGTGTTAAACTATTTTCCTACTTTCTATGCAGAAGAATAGGGATTAGAATTTGGTAAGCCAATCACACTAGAGGAGATAACTAATGTTCTTAAAAAATTTGCAAAGGACAAAATTCTTGTTCTAGATGGATGGACGGTTGAGATATTTTTGGGCTTGTTCAATATAATGGGACAAGACTTACTCTCCATGATTGAGTTTTCTAGAACTAAAGGATTTATGTATAATGGGTTGAACTCTACTTTCCTAACCTTAATTCCGAAATGCAATAAACCTTCTAATTTCAATGACTTCAAGCCTATTGGTTTGTGTAACATGGCATATGAGGTGATAACTAAGATTATCGCTAATTGGCTGAAGCCAAAACTTGTTGAGGTCATATCAAAAGAGAAATTCAGTTTCTTGGCTAATTATTAGATCTTGGATGCAATTGGGGTATCTCAAGAGGTTCTTCATACCATTAAATCAAATAATCTGAAGGCACTTATTCTTAAAATGGATGGTCAAATCTTATGACAAGGTCAATTGGGTATTTTTAAGACTTCTCTTGTTACAGATTGGTATTCCCCTATTGGTGACAAATTGGATTATGGCGTGTGTTTCTTCCACCTCTTTCTCTGTTTTGATCAATGGTTATCCCACACATTTTTTAGGTTTCTCGAGGGGATTATGACAAGGTTGTCCCCTTTCTCCATACCTATTTCTATTTATTATTGAAGGCTTGATTCGTTTGATTGTGGAAGCAAGAAGAAAAAGACTTCTTCGAGGCATTAAGATCTCAAATTCTGTTTTAATTACTCATCTATTGTTCGTAGATGATGTGGTTCTCTTTGGTACCGACACGGTGGATGAGTGGTTTCAACTCTCTGGAATAATTAAGCTTTTATGTTCAACATTAGATATGGAAATTAGCATTAATAAATCCACTTTTCATCATCACAATGTGGATGAGATTATATTGCAACATATATCTAGTTATCTGCTTTATCAAATGTTTCTGATTGAGAATGGTTTTAAGTATCTAGGATACAATATAAAACCAAATTGCTACAGGATTTGCGATGGGTACTGGCTGGTAAAAATATATGAGAAAAGAATATGGCATTGGAGATATAAGTACCTCTCCCTGGGTGGTAGGCTCACCTTACTAAAGGTAGTTCTCATAGGGATGTCGGTTTACTGGTTTTTGCTGATTATGGTTCTAAAAACTATACTTCACATGATCAAAAAAATTATGTTTAATTTTCTTTGGTCCGGGAATTCAAAAGGGGTAAAGATATATCTTACCAAATGGGAAAAATTATTTGTTCCCAAACATCTAGGAGGATGGAATATTAAAAAAACATTCTGGTTTAATTGTGCCCTTTGCCTTAAAAGCATGTGGTGTGGCCTTTTTGGATCGGGTTTGTGGACAAACATTGTGCATGGTAAGTATTTAAAAGATAATTTGATCCAATGGGTAAGAAATCCGAATAAAGTTTCAAGATATTCCTCTGTTATATGGAGCGACTTCCTTAAAATTTACCCATGGCTCAATAAGCATTTAACTTGGTGCTTAGGAAATGGTTGAAAGGTGCTGATAGGAATCGACCCCTTTATTGGCAATGAGGAGGACTTTGTTTTATATCCTAGAATCAGAGAATATCTCTCAAACATGGGATTTGTGACATTAAATCATATTAGATGGCCTCTGTGGGATCTGAACTCCTCGAGCTATTGGCTGTCAGCACATGATCTTGGCCTCTACAGTAATCTAATTGAAGAACAGAACCATTATATTAAGTTGGTCAACAGGGCGGGCATTAGACTTAACTCCATGGAGGACAAGCTTGTGTGGTATCTCAATATCAAATCTAACACAATTACTGCTAAAGCGGCTTAAAACACAATTATGCAGGATCAGGTGCATATTGTTCGGAATTGGTCTGCGGGTTTGTGGAAATGGCATATTCCATAGAAGGTCAAATTTTTTTTGTGGCTTGCTTTGGAGGATTGCATACGTACATGGAGTAACTTATCTCACAAAGGTTGGAATAGACCAAGTATTTTCTCGTTGTGTAGGAACAACAAGGAGATAGTTACTCATCTATTTATCAACTATGAGTTTTCCAAAACAATGTAGTCTTTGATCTTTTCTACACTCTAAATTGTCAATGGGGATCGACATCTTTGGAATCTGCATTGTTTTATGGTTCAAAACTCAAAGATCCCAAAAGAATTTGCGAGCTTTTGTTATTTGGATGCTTTGGAAAACAAGAAACATTATTATCTTTGAGGAAAGGAGGATTCCTCATATGCAGACAATTTATAAATGCATTGGTATGTACAATTCTTAAAAAAAAAATTTAAGTTCCAAAGTAAAAGGTCGAAAGCTAATTGGTATTGATGAATCCTGCAATTCTTACAAAAGTTTGTTAACTTCCACAGTAAAAGGTCGAAAGCTAATTGGTATTGATGAATCCTGCAACACCAGATATTTTGATGGAGTGGCTATGGACGGAAAATGTGCAACTGGGGTCTTTCTGTTCATCAATACTAAGCATTTCTTCAAATTTAAATTGAACTATGGCTTGCTCATCAATACTACGCATTTCTTCAAATTTAAATTGAACTATGGTTTGGGTACAAACTCTAAAGCAGAAATCCTTGCTTTGTGGTGTCTATTGAAAATTGCTACTCCATTTGGTGTGGACAAACTGAGAATGTTTGGTGACTCCATGATGGTTGTTAACTGGGCCAAGAAACTATACATGATTAAAATTCTCTCCCTCCAGCACTGGTGTAGAAGAATTGAATCCCTCATGAGCACTTTTTTTTA
This sequence comes from Larix kaempferi, assembly GCA_027924585.1. Classification (NCBI taxonomy): domain Eukaryota; kingdom Viridiplantae; phylum Streptophyta; class Pinopsida; order Pinales; family Pinaceae; genus Larix; species Larix kaempferi. The sequence goes on from BSBM01000770.1 coordinate 4,540,458, forward strand.
TTGGAGAATTAATCATATTTATCGTGAGCTGAATGATGTGGCGGATGGTTTGTCCAAGGAAGCGCTCAATGCAGAAGAAGGCATACTATTTTCCGAAGAATGGATCGATGAGGTCCTGGAGTATCATGGTTCTATCCCTTTTTTTGATGATTAATATGTCTTTTTTTTTCTGGGTGGAGACAGCTAGTTTCAGACATCTTGGGGCCTTTTTGTCATGTGGTTATGTCCCCTGATTCAATTGGTTTTTGTTCTCTGATATGGACATTTTTTATTATATTGTAATGTTGGTAACTTTTGATAATCAAAACTTATCTGGAAACAAGTTCATGTATTGAGAAGTACTGTACTTTTTTATTTCAGTAATAACAAAGGCACAGTTTTTTTTCTTCCTGAAAAGAAATGCACATCTCAACGCAATCATGTAACTGTTTTTACATGTAAAATTACAAGCAAGGTGAAATGGCCTAGTATGCCTGATCACAAATTTCATTCCCAAATCATTGAAATGAGAGAATTGGGGACTTCAGAATCTCCAAAGCTTGAGTCGGTGTCATAATATAAGATTTCTGATGCACCAGGGACTAAATATGCCAATTTAAATTGTCGGCCATCTGCAGCTTCTTTGACCTGAGAGCGGCAAAAGGGCCAAAGAAACTGTATTGGATCACTGCGCAAAAACATCCTCTGTACTCTCGTTCCATTCGGGAGACGGACACCTACCCTACAAAACGCTCCTTTATCTCCTTCTGTATCCTCTGGAAAATGTGGGAATAAATGGACTTTGACTTCTCGTAGGGTTGTTGCTGGTACTTCATGATTTTGTGGAATTTTGAATTCTTTCGATTGCTCATCCGAGGATTGAGAATTTTCTCTAACTACAGGCTGATCAATGTCTTCCAGATAGAAGGCCATTAAATCTCGCCCAAGTTCCTCGACCTGTCTCTGTCTTTTATAAGGGCGTTCCACGGTGCCCTCATCCATATCAGGGGGCTCTGGACCAACCATGCTTTTCCTCTTAACAGTACGAGCTCTAACTTCAATATCAGAATGGGATTCAAATGGTTGTACTACTTCTTCTGGCTGAGAGTTGCTTTCCTGCAAAAATTGCGGCGCTTTTTCTGTGGATTTCTGAACAATTTCAAAAAACCCAAGTCTTTTCCTACTTTTCTGCTGAGTTTTCCATCGAAATTTTTACTTGCATGGAAGAAGTAAAGGCAAATATCTGAGAAATCTCAAAATTGGCAAACTAGATTGGCTATTGGGAGAAATTCCAAACGGCAGAAGAGCTCGTATCCAGTGCAGATTAGCAGGCCACAATCATCGCTGAGTCTATCACACAGTTAAGTTTCTGAATAAAATATAAATACTTTCTTTTTATAAATATAATTAAGTTAATTAGTGTAGTACCCAAGAAAGACATATAACTATTTTTGGTCAGCTAAGGGCTCATGGTTAATGGTCCAAGGTAGACAATTAACATTTAGGCATAGTAATAGTGATTTAGGCATAGTAATAGTGATGATGGTTATCATTGATAATTTGACAACTGAATTATGATAGATTTTTTTTATTATTAAAAAATTATAGATTTATATATTCAGATTTTGTGTATAGTAAAAAGATAAATCCATTCAAATTGTAAAAAAATTAATGTAAGTTTTGGATCAACAAAAACTCTAATGTTACAAAATTAAAGAGTTCTAATGTTAAAATTTTTACCAATCTTTCCTTGAATTTTATAGGTTATAAAATTACATACCTATCATTGAAAATAAGGAGAATATTAAAACCTTAAAATAAGGAGAGATTTCATATTCTTCAAATAAAAAAAGAAGAAAAAGTTAAAACCTAAGTGTAAAATGTTATATTGAATAGATTTCACAATGCAAAGTTTAAATAGAAAAAATGCTTTATGGATAAATTTTATATGAATTTCCTTTTAGTGAATCACTTGATTAATTATATTGAAAGAATTGTAAATTCACACCATTTAAATGGAAATAAATTGTCACGTCCCCTTCCATCAATCTAGTGCAAGGGAGGGACACATGACTGACATACCGGGCTTATTTGACAATCTCATCCCCATACATTACTCATAAATTCATAACAATTAAAATCTTATGTGTGCAGACTCATACTCAATATAAACACAACGGAAATAAACATATTTGCAAACACACAAACAGTAATGCATCATCATATCTAACACAGGCATATGATGGTTCATTATGTAGAGAATTCAATCTCGTACTCATGCTATGCAAAGACTTCATGTCGATTTCTTTAAGACAATCATTTCATTTCATTAACATCGACAATTAACATTCAGAATTAACACACTGCAAAACACATAATGCATATAATGTAAATCACAGAGAACACTTATCTGGAAGATGAAGCTGTCCAACAATTGGCTATGTGAGAGAAACATTCCACCCAACCATAGATCTCTGTCCATCTTATATTCTTTCAGCTGAGAGATCGCCCTCGAGCTGGGTTGTGTATCCACTAAGGAGGAACTAAACAGGCTCACTCACAACCATGGTTTCACTCAACAGCTATGCTAAGCCAACTCACAGTTGGGTTTATCAAGCATCCAATAGACAAAGAAGGGAAATGCTAAGCCAGTGAGCTCATCCACAGAGCTATATGCATCTCAGATGAATTCAACATCAAGGCACCCACATTACCTACCACACCCAACACAAGGAAGGTCCCCTTCGCTGCTGCATAGTTCCTTAGGTGTCCCTTCCCTCTAGTTCTCTTCAGGGTGGGCATAGAAAGGTCCAGCTAGTAATCCTTGAGATTCTAGCCTTCACTAGATTTATCAAGCAAACCCAACCTCTGTTCAGTCATTCACAATTGGATTTCTCACAATTCTATTCATCAAATAACTCAATCCCGTCACTGGTTTTCTGGGCTATAAAAAATGAGTTTCCCAATGGATTTCGAGGTATCTAATACTCTCAAATTTGCCCCAGGGTTCATATCTATGGATCCCCCATTGGATTTCACCATCAAATACCAAATCTGGGCATTTTTTGCTCTTCAAAACGTGGGTTCTTGCAAAGTTGCGATTTCTGGTTTTGCTCACTGCTGGGAATTCGTTTTTGGATGGAAAATGATGTTGGGTTCTTCCACCTTGGAATGGGAATGAGGAAGAAGCAACCCCCCTGAGGTAGAGTGACTTGTGGTATAAGAAAATAGAGCCCATACCTGCAAATACGAATTTATGGGCAGCCCATGCTCCATTGAAGCCATGGACTGAAATCTTTAGTCACTTCCTTACAACATAAATAAATGTCATCAAGGAAAGTCAAATGGGTTCTCACAATGACATTTGGAAGCATATGGTTCATCCCCACAACCCCCTCACCACACCCTAGTGGATACACACGGCCCCTTCTCATTCGTTGCTCCCATAGCCAGTTTTTGGTATTTGATTGCAATATTAAATATTTACATCAATTTACAATATCCCATGGCTTAATAGTACATGGGTAACAAAATGTCAAATGCTTGTCCATTTAAAATAAAATACGAACATATACTAGCGGGGCCTTGGCTTTGAACTCCACGCTAGAGAAACATACATCGCATGTACACAATATTCACATTAAGAACCAATATTTCATAAGGGTCAAAATTGGGGTAGTACATTCCCCCCCCCCTTAGAACAACACCGTCCTCGGTGTTCTCAAAACTGAACAAAAATGGGAATGCCTCTCTCATGGCATCCTCCAGCTCCCAGTAGCCTCATCGGGGCTAAGGTGCTCCCATTGGACCTTTACCTGCCCGATGGCTCTGTTTCGGAGCAAAGTGACCTTCTTGTCAAGGATGCACATAGGCTCTACTTAGAACTCTCCCTCGGGTTCCACCTGTATCACATTCCAATCAATCATATGATTAGGATCATGTATATACTTCTTAAGCAAAGAGACATGGAAAACATTATGAGCTTTTATGTTAGCAGGCAATGCAATTCTATATGCAACTGGCCCTATCCTATCAAGGACTTCAAATGGCCCACAATATCTCAGTGACAACTTGGCACAAATCCCCAACTTGAAAGAACTTTTTCCTGGTTTCACTCTCAAATAAACATGATCCCCAATCTGAAATTCCTTATGCACTCTTTTCAAATCTGCATAACTCTTTTGTCTGTCCTGAGCTGCTTTTAAATTCTGTCTGATCTTAGCAACTTCCTGTTCCATTTCCTTGATCATCTCTGGTCCAAGTACTACCCTGTTCACCGAGATGTCCCAATTCACTGGAGTCCTGCATCCCTTGCCATACAATGCTTCAAATGGACTCATTCCCAAGGATGCATGTTGTCCATTATTGTATGCAAATTATACTAAGGTAGGAAATCTTCCCACTTGGATGGTTTGTCCATCACATACATTCTTAGCATGTCTTCAAGAACCTGATTCACCCTCTCAGTTTGGCCATCTATTTGAGGATGATATGCTGTACTAAAATTCAATTTAGTTCACAATTCCTGAAATAATCCCTTCTAGAAATTGGAAGTGAACTTTGTATCATGATTAGAAATTATTGCCTTAGTCAATCCATGCAACTTGAATATCTCTCTCATGAAGATATTTGCAACGTCACTAGCCTTGTGAGTGGACTTGACTGGAATAAAGTGAGCTACCTTTGATAGCTTGTCCACCACAACCATGATTGAATCATGCTTCTTCACTGTCATGGGTAGACCTGTTATAAAATCCATAGAGATCACTTCCCACTTCCATTCTGGAATGGGTAAGGGCTGCAACAATCCTGCTGAATGTTGGTGTTCTGCCTTGACTTGTTGGCACTGCTGACACCTAGCAATGTACTCAGCTATGTCCTTCTTCATACCATGCCAAAAGTATTGCTTTCTTGCTGCTGTTATAGTCTTCTGATATCCTGGGTGTCTAGAGTATGGCATTTGATGTATTTCATCCATCACTAGCTTCTTCAAATCTGCATTATTTAGAATGTACAACCTATCTTTGTAGATGGGGATATTGTCTTCACCCAGCTGATATCCCACACACTTTTCATCCACATTACCTTCCTGCAACTTCTCTTTAATTTGAAGGCAATTTTCATCACCATTTTGGGCTTTAAGAACTCTTGTCTTCAAATCTGATTTGCACATACTTAATGCTGCAACATGAAATCTTCTACTGAGAGCATCTGCAACCTTATTCTCTTTCTCTTTTACATGCTTAATTTCAAAATCAAATTCACAAAGAAACTCCATCCACCTAGCTTGCCTAGCATTCAAGTTTGGCTGATCAAACAAATACTTCAAACTCATGTGGTCTGTTCTAAGCTCGAATCTTCTTCCCATCAAATAATGTCTCCACATCTTGAGAGCATGTACTATGGCTGCTAGTTCCAAATCATGTGTGGCATAATTCTTTTCATGCTCTTTTAATTTTCTTGACTCATAGCAAATCACAATTCCTTCTTGCATGAGAACTCCACCCAGTCCTTCAATGCAAGCATCTGTGCACACTACAAAATCTTTCTTTGGATATGCTATCTTCAAAACAAGAGCACTAGTAAGTAACTCCTTTAATTGCTGAAAGCTTTTCTCACACTTTTCAAACCATACAAACTTGATATTCTTCTTCTGCAATGAAGTGATTGGGTGAGCTATCTTGGAGAATCCTTCAATAAACCTTCTGTAGTAACCAGCAAGGCCCATAAAATACCTAACATTTGAAACATTCTTTGGAGTGGACCAATCCATGATGGCATTAATCTTTTCTAGATCAACTGCAATTCCTTCTTCAGAAATAACATGACCCAAGTATTGCACCTTCTTTTGGTAAAACTCACACTTGCTTAACTTGGCATACAATTGTGTTCTCTAAGGACTTGCAACACCATCCTTAGATGCTCCTCATGTTCTTCTTCATTCCTTGAATAGACAAGAATGTCATCCAAGAACACAATCACAAACTTATCCAAATATTTGTTGAACACACTATTCATGAGACACATGCAGGTAGCAAGTGCACTGGTAAGACCAAATGGCACCATAGTGAACTCATAATGACCATACCTAGTTTTGAAAGCTGTCTTGTGAATGTCTTCTTCTTTAATCCTCACTTGATGATAACCGAACCTCAAGTCAATATTTGAAAACACTTTAGCTTCCTTCATTTGATCAAACAAGTCATCAATTCTTGACAATGGATACTTGTTCTTGACTGTCACTTTATTGAGTTGCCTGTAATCAATACACGGCCTCAAAGTCCCATCTTTCTTCTTAACGAATAGCACCGGTGCTCCCCAAGGAGACACAATAGGCCTGATGTACCGCTTGTCCATTAATTCTTGTAATTGCATTTTCAACTCCACCAATTCTGGTGTACTCATTCTATAAGGAGCTTTGGAATTTGGTGCTACCCCTAGAACAAGATCGATGGTAAAATCAATATCTCTCTTTGGTGGTAGTCCCGGCACTTCATCCAGAAATACATCTTGGAACTCTTGCAACAACGAGAAGTATTCTATCCTTGGTCCTTTTTCCTCTGATGAATCTGATATATGGAGTGCATATAATTGACAACCTTTCTGATAAAACTTTTTCAACTGTAAGGCTGAAATTTCTCTTACTGAAATTTGCTTGGGAATTCCTCTTACCAATCTTGGTCTTCCCTCTTCATCAATACATTCAACTGATTTATCATAACAGTCCAACTTGGCTCTATGTTTTTCCAATCAATCCATGCCAATTAGTGCATCATAAGATCCTAATGGTAGTACATTTAAATCTGCATGTATATGGAGTCCATTCAATTCTATGGGGCACTCCACCACTACTTCACTTACTTTCCTCTTGGTCCCTGTGGCTAATTGAACTAACCAAGACTTATTGTGCTTCACTTTTCTAAGAGAACAACCTTCAACCACTTTTGGAGAAACATAACTATGAGTAGATCCTAGATCAATCAAAATAGAAATAGATTACGTAGCAATCTTACCTTACACTTCCACCACTGATGATTGATGGTCTACTTGATGATTATCCAACGCTGCATGAATTCGAGGCGTTTCCCTTGCCATGTCCTCCACTGTAGTTGCTCCCTTTAAGTTGTGCAACCTTCAGGGATTATCCTTCCGATGTGGACAATCCTTCAGCATGTGGTCTTCTCCACATCCCCAACACTGAAGCAGTCCCTTTGATGCTTTGTCTGCTGCTACTACTGGTTTGAATTCACTCCTTTCTTGCTGCCCCTGTGGAAAGGTTCTAGGTTGACCTTTGAATGGTGGCTTGAAACCACTCTTCTTTTGGTCAAACGTCCCTTTTAGCTTCCCTTTCCATGCTGGGTTAACCTCCGATTTTCCTTTATTCTGCTCATAGCAATGCATTGCCATTCTAATGGCTTCATCAAGACTTGGTGGATTAACAAATTCGATCCTATCTCTGAAACGTTGAGGTAGACTCCCAAGAAAGCTTTGGATTTTTACTCTCTCATCTTTGATATAGTCAACATACCTCAATAATTCCAAAAATTTGTGGACATGCTTTTCCATAGATTTTTGTCCCAACCTGAGTTTATTAAACTATTTTCTCTTACTATCATAATACCTAGCAGAAAGGTATTTCTCCTTGAAGTACTTCTTGAATCTCTCCCAACTGATCTTCCTCTCATTGATTCATTTCACTTACAAGAGATTGTCCCACCAAATTGAAGCTCTGCCATTCATATTGTAAATGGAAATTCTGGCTTTCTCATTTCCTGAGTAGTCTTGAATTCTGAAATATTTTTTCATTCCAAGAAGCCATGCCTCTACCTCTTGGCCAGTCTTACCTTCCCCATCAAATGTGGGAGACCTTACCTTCCTGAATTATCCCTGTGGGATTCCCTTGAACTTCTTTCTTCCCTTAAATCTTGTGGGCACATGCCTTTGACTTCTCTAAGAACCTCTGGAGTCACATGATCTGTTGAAAGAAGATATAGAGGAAGGCGTTCTATGCTTGTTGCTCACAGAACTCTTCCTTGGGCTTGGAGTCCTCTTCTTTGAACGACCTCTAGAGCGACTCTCTGCATCTCTTTCTTCTTCACCCACATTTCTTGGGTTGGACCCAAGGTTTATCTTCTGTTGCATGTCAGTGAGACTTTGCAAGATAGCAACATTGAGTTGGTGTTGTTCTTCTTGAGCCTTCATCAATCTTTCATTGAAGCTCACCATGGTTTCAACCAATTTCTAAGGAGTCACTTGTTCCCTTCTCCCATTGGATTCAGTCTCAGCATTCTCTTCATGCACATTTTCTCCTAAAACGTCTTCTTCATGCTCATAAGGATCTTGAGCATCATTTATGGTCACCATTTTTTCTATATGCTACTTTTGCTACAATTATTAAATTTTATGAGCTACAAGCACTGTGCATTATGAAAATATTTGTTAGCCATCATAAGTATGCATATAGAAATATACAACAATCAATATTTAACATAATCAACTTATGGAATAATTTACATAGCAGTTATGCATTTATTTCTTTTGCCCATTCATGCAATTCTGGAAGTTGCCCATATTATCAACAATTTGACAAAACAATCACTGGCATTTTTTGGCTCTAAATATCTATGTTGTATGATAGCCTCATTCAAATTATGATCATACAAATTTATTCCTTGCTGGACAAGCTTTCCAATTCCTATCCTCATGCTCCATTCCGACTTCGGGTGTGGAAACTATGTTACTTCAAAAATTACCACAATTCTGCACATTTTTACACAGTTGTAAAATATCGTGAACTGCCAACTTCAACCACGTGTGGAAGCAATTCCATAAAGATGCAAAAAAAAAAAATTATAATTGGCGAAGTTAGTCCATATAGCAAGGAACTCTTAGCAACTCGCGGATCTCTGTTCCAATGCTCCATTCATCTTCTATAAAATTCCGGGTTTGACTACTTTTCCCATTTTTCCAAAATTCCAAATTTTGGGCCAAAAATGGCTATTTCCTGAACGGTGTATTTCTGGGAAATCTTTTTCTAACGGAATATGTCTAGTTTACTAAGAATATGAAATGCTGAGTTCAGTAATTTTCTTGATTCTGAATTATTGGGTCACTTTCAACCACTGCAAGCTTTTCAAAATCCCCAAAACGTGGCCCGGAATAGTGCTTTTTGGCCTTCTTGCACACCCCGACTCCACATCCTTTGGATTGTGGCTCCAAAAATCCAAACTTAATATCGTGTCTGCTCCATGACCACCCCATATCAGTTTCGGCGCAATACGACCTTCCGTCAAGTGTCGGGACACTGATTTATAAAACCCATTAATCTCAAATTTATGCCCCATTTGAGCATAACAAGCTCGGGATCCTCACTAGACTTTCCATGGCCTTCGTCAATGGACTCAGAACGCCATTGAATTCATCCAAATCCGATTCCGCAGGCTCCTGTAATCCAAAAATCAAATTTCGGGCTCTATTTTTTTTTTTTTTTTACCGCAATCTGTATGTTCCGCAACTCGTAATCTCGCAATCCATACTGCGGGTGCGGAAATGCTACTTTTCCAACCCAGGGCTACTCCATCCCGCAGTCCCGCAACCCGCAATCCCGCAATTCCGCGCTTCCGGGTGCGAAAAGCCAAGTCGCAAAGACAAAAATTTTAACCTTTCCGCTATAAAAGGGTCAGCCGCCCCTTCTTGTGATTAGTATTTTCTTTAATCACAATCCGCATGTATTAGTCTCTAATCACAATCTGCAGAAGAAGGATCGGCCGCCCCTTCTAGTGATTAGTATTTTCTCTGTCACGTCCCCTTCCATCAATCCATTCCATGGAAGGAAACATGACTAAACTTACGGGGCTCATAACTCCTTCATCCCTTGGCCAAATGAGATGAGTTTGGTACCGTTGGAAATCTCTTGCGGAGCTCTATGCACCTGGGTGGTCCTCTTCCACACCTAAGAAATATGAACCTGCCATTTTTCCAATAAAAAATGTCACCCAACTTCACCAATACTGCGTTAAAACATTCTGTCACTTGCCTGTAACTCAAAGTTTGGCCCAAGCAGCCCCAATGTTGTAAGCTAGGCTCTAATACCACTCTATCACATTTCCTTCCATCAATTCGGTGCAAGGGAGGGAAACATGACCGACATACCAGGCTTATTTGACAATCTTATCCCCATACATTACTCATAAATTCATAACAATTAAAATCTTCTGTGTACAGACTCATACTCAATGTAAACACAGCAGAAATAAACATATTTGCAAACACACAAATAGTAATGCATCATCATATATAAAACAGGCATATGATGGTTCATTATGTAGAGAATTCAATCTCGTACTCATGTTATGCACAGACTTCATGTCGATTTCATTAAGACAATCATTTCGTTTCATTAACATGGGCAATTATTATTCAAAATTAACACACTGCAAAACACATAATGCATATAATGTAAATCACAGAGAACAATTATCTGGAAGATGAAGTTGTCCAACAACTGGCTATGTGAGGCAACGTTCCACCCAACCATAGCTCTCTGTCCAGCTTGTATTCTTTCGGCTAAGAGATCACCCCCGAGCTAGGTTTTGTATCCACTAAGGAGGAACTAAACAGGCTCACTCATAGCCATGGTTTCACTCAACGGCTATGATAAGCCAACTCACAGTTGGGTTTATCAAGCATACAACAGACAAAGGAGGGCAATGCTAAGCCAGTGAGCTCATCCACAGAGCTACAGGCATCTCAGATGAATTCAACAGTCAAGGCGCCCACATTACCTACCACACCCAACACAAGGAAGGTCCCCTTCTCTGCTACACAGTCCCTCAGGCGTCCCTTCCCTCCAGTGCTCTTCAGGGTGGGCATAGAAAGGTCCAGCTACCAATCCTTGAGATTCTAGCCTTCACTGGGTTTATCAAGCAAACCCAACCTCTACTCAGTCATTCACAATTGGATTTCTCACAATTCTGTTCATCAAATAACTCAATCCCGTCACTGGTTTTCTAGGCTATAAAAACTAGGTTTTCCAATGGATTTCAGGGTATCTAATACTCTCAAATTCACCCCAAGGTTCATATCTATGGATCTCCCATTGGATTTCACCATCAAATACCAAATCTGGGCATTTTTGGCTCTTCAAAACGTGGATTGTTGCAAAGTTGCGATTTCTGGTTTTGCTCACGTCTGGGAATTCGTTTTTGGATGGAAAATTATGCTGGGTTCTTCCACCCTGGAATGGGAATGAGGAAGAGGCAACTCCCCTAAGATAGAGTGACTTGTGGCACAGGAAAATAGAGCCCATACCTACAATTACGAATTTTTGGGCTACCCATGCTACATTGAAGCCATGGACTGAAATCTTGAACTACTTCCTTACAACATAAATAAATGTCATCAAGGAAAGTCAAATGGGTTCTCACAATGACATTTGGAAGCATATGGTTCATCCCCACAACCCTCTCACCACTCCCTAGTGGATACACATGGCCCCTTCTCATTCGTTGCTCCCATAGCCAGTTTTTGGTATTTGATTGCAATATTAAATATTTACATCAATTTACAATATCCCATGGCTTAATAGCACATGGGTAACAAAATGTCAAATGCTTGTCCATTTAAAATAAAATACGAACATATACTAGCGGGGCCTTGGCCTTGAGCTCCACGCTAGGGAAACATACATCGCATGTACACAATATTCACATTAAGAACCAATATTTCATAAGGGTCAAAATTGGGGTATTACAGAAATTTAAATAATTTAGGTTTAATTTTTGGATCAAATGTGGAATATAGTATATTAATCAAGACTTGTAATTGTAAGTGCAATCTAACTATTCATGAATTTAAAGATTGTCGATTGGGATTAGGTTGAGAAGCTTTTATGAAACAGATTAATGTATCAACAATTTTATTCAATTCATGTAATTTTATTTAATTATTTTTTATTTAGTTCTATTCCTACAGATTTTATATTAAATTTAAATAGTTTTTTATATTTACTTTTATTTATATTTATATTAAAAATGTATTTATTTATTTGTTTTCATTTTTATTTTGGACCATCACTAACAATCATCCGTCCATCAATCTGTTATTGGAAAAAGTCATAAAGTAAAATTTTAGCCCTATTAATTTATGTGAATGTTTTGATTGACACTAAAGATGAATGTAAAATTTCAACCTTGAAGGGTTCCATATTTTCTATTAAATAAAAAATTAATTTTTTTTAGTTGAGTAAAATGTTTATAAAATGAAGTATATAATTAAGAAGCTATGTTCAAAGAGTTACTAGTTTAATTGGGAAGCTCAAGCACACTGGCAAGGTTCAGGGGTACATGAGGGCCTACAGAAGCTTCATGTTGGAAATCAAAGATATGAGAGAAGGATCATTTGCATCACTTCATGAAAGGGTTGCAGCCTTGGGCCTAAATGGACTTGCGACACCAAGGAGTGCAAACTCTTTCCGCTGTGATCTTTGTAGCAAACAAACTCATGGAATATTGAGCAAAAGTCAAGGATGGGTCTAAGGAAGGCAAGAAAGCACATGAAATATATCTCAACATGAACAAGAAGAAGATGAAGGGAAAGCCAAAGTCAGGTGAGAGGCATGGCGACGACAAGGTCAAACATGCGGAGAACCCAAGGAGAAGAGCAGACTCGTTTCATGTTGGATATGCACAAAGGATCATTATGTGAAGAATTGTGTGTTGAAGCCACAGAAGCTATCTGCGTTAGAACAAGCAGAGAAGCCTTCGGTTGGAGTCACTACAAGTGTTGGGAATAGTTTTAGAGGAACCTACGGTTATCCAGGAGAAAGACTACACCATGTTGTGCTATGTTTTGATAGAGTTGAATGGACAGCATGTCAACGCCTTGGTGGATAGTGGTGCAGTGCACAAATTCATGAAGGAAGAGGTGGCTAGGAGGCTCAAGCCGCACTTGGAGCCAGGGTAGAATTATCTCAAGCAGTAAACTAAAAAGTGGAGAAGGTGGTTGGGGTTTCCAACTGGGTTTCTTTGAAGCTTGGTGAGTGGAGCAACAAAGTGAGCTTCACGGTTGTGTCAATGGACGAATTTAAGGTTTTCTTGGGGAAGGAGTTTCTAAGGAGAGAAAAGGTTTTGCTAATGCCTCACTTAGATTGCTTGGAAATCCTTTCGTGAGGTGAGTCGATTAACATACATATTGTGATGAGACCACAAAGAGTCGAGAAGGTGATTTTTTTTAGTGTAGCACCCTGAAGAGACTGAGATGCAACACAACCTCACCATGTAGAAGATAAAGGCAAAGGCAAAGGCAGGTAGTCACTCAAATAAAAGTTGCAAGTAACAAGTTGTGACTCAATACAAAACTTGGAAACACGAGTGAGCATACTTGAAAGAATTGTGGATTCGGTAGTGTCGATAGTGGACAAACTTACCGACGCTTGCATTGCATTGCGAGAAGGTCATGATGTAGATGAATAGGTTGTTGGCAGACCAACTCGTGACTCCTCTGACCAAAGAAGGGAGATTGCGACATTGTCTTAACATCAGTAAGGAATCCACATGAAGGTGAAACCACTTTTGATGCATTTGGGAGGGATTGGAAAAATGATCCTGAAGTGAAACGGTTGTTGGAGGAAGGTGAGGGAAGGATCAGTTCGAACTTGCCTCTCCTACTATACTTGAGCAAGAATATGACAATGGAATAGTGGAGGGTAGGAGAATACTTGGGCGATGGTCATGGGCACCATTCACCCATTTGTTTATCGCATGATGACTCATTACATTTGGCGCGGGTAGTAGGGGAGTTGGGTGCCTTAGGTAGGATGCACTTCGAAAAAAACAGTCAAGTGAGCATTGGAGAGAATGTCTAGTGACAAGTGGTAGATGTGGTGACTTCACCATGACAGTTGTAAAGGAATGAACGAGGCACGAAGGCACGAATGCACTCATGCAAGTTTCCAAAGATGTGTGAGCTCAAGGACTCAATGTTGGACTGATCACCCAGATGGTTGAGTATGGAGAGTGGAAGTGCAGAATCGTGGAAGACTAGAAGAGGAGTCGATGCGAAGATAGGTTGATCGAGAGCCAATGAGTGCAACAACTCTTAGACGAAGCAACGGTTAAATATTTCAGAGTGCAGAAATCATCTTTGAAATCATTCTTGCGGACGCCAATAGTTTGGAGTGGGGGAGGATGTCACAACCTTGGTGAGGAGAGCACCTTGGCCATCACCCCAACACATGGAGAAGCTTCTATAAGAACTGGTGAACAATCATCTATGTGATGGATCAAGTAATTTCCATGGAGGAGAGTGGGCACAAGACACCCACGCCTTAGACAGGAAACCCGAGAGGAGCATTTCATGGGGACTTAGACAACGAAGTGGTAAGAAATCATAAGTTGAAGTGGACCCGACTTGGAAATCTAGGGGATTTATTGTTGGCAAGTGGACCCAGAAAGTGTGCGTTTGGTGAGACACCAACGCTGAGTGGAAGAACATCTGGGCACATTAATGGGCATGTGGACACGATCAAATGATGAGGGGTTTTAGAAAGAGTGCAACAAATCTTGCATGTGAACACTCCATGGGCAATGCACCTAACAGAGTAAAATGGACACTTCATCGGGAGAATCCCAAAGGCATGATGGTTCAGAAGACGAGTGCACACACTTTGGAAAGGGTGTTGAGTATCGGGTATGCCAACATAGGGAGGAGCCACTACCAATGAACCCAAAGTAAAGCACCCAAGCATATGGAGGTCGGCCTGAGGTGTGACCCTTGGGCACACCCCATAACATGAATTGGGAGCCTATAAAGGCACGAAGGTGTTGGAGCTTGATAATAATCCAATAAGGGTGAAGAAGTTAGAGCACACAAGGGAAATGAGTGCACCAAGCATAGGAATCAGGTGCGAGTCAAGTATAAGGAAGTTTGGGCGTAGTTTAGTGAATGGTGGTTTAAATATGGGTACATTTCAAGTGTTGCAAGAGGCGGACCCGCACGAGCTACATGGGAGCTGCAGACAGGAAGCTCATCACCAAGAAGAAGTGTGGGAAAATTCTTGGGGTTCCTTGTAAACAAAGAAGCTATTGTTTTGGGTGATGTGTCGAAGAAGCGACATGCAGGCATTGTCCCGATATTGTACTCTCTTGTATATGTATATTGATATTTTGTGCGTTCCCCATTTAGGTCTCTCTAGGAACATGTGTGTTCTTGTGTATTAGTTATTTGGATAGGTGTTAAGTGTAAGACAATGGATACAAATAACTAAGTATAACAAGTAAATAGTTAAGGTGTTTTTGGATTACGCATAGTCTGTTGGATATACATCCAGGTTGGTCTATCCACCGGGGTGTTGGTTGTGGATCCTGATCTTCCTTATTCAGAGGTCGTGTTTCAGCTTTGTGTGGATCCAAACCCATGACTGGGGGGTTTGGGGGGGCTTTCCCTCCCAGAATAGTCACCATGGGGGGTCCAGGGGGAGGGGGGGTGACTAGTTTGGGAGCCCTTCCCCGGCGTAGGTTCAGGGGCAGCACCCTCATAGCAAAAATTTTGGAAAAAATGCCTTGTAAAATGTTGTAATTTCATAGTCATTACTTGGTCAATAATGGGTGGTTTATGGGCCCATGGTAGTGGGTGTTCCATAGTATTTTCCCATGGAAATCACTCTTTAAAAGGAAGGCATTGTAATACGGTTGTGTATTGTAGAATTGTAAATATATATGATTGTGTGAGAGAGTGAAGAGGAAGTTGCAGCCGATGTGTTGCGGGTTGTATCCCTTCATTTGTTGGATGGTATAATAATAAGGGTTGGCATTTTCTATGTGGACGTAGCCCATCTTGGGTGAATATGATTATCATTAATTCTATGCGATTTATATTTGCATATTGTGTTGAATATGATTGTCATTGATGTCAAAGGAGTTCAGTAATGACAAAGGAATAACCAAAGACATGATGGCATGGAAAACTCACTGAAAGACAAAGGAATGACAAAGGAAATGATGACATGGCATGTAGATGCTGTGGCATGTGTGATGAAGCAGGAAAGACACATGATGGTGTTCTGGTGCTATCATTAAGTCAGTGTTGCAATTTGACATCATTCTGGAAAAACATGGCAAGTTTGTGAAACTGTGGAAATTGACCAAGTATGGAAGAATTAGTCAAACTGCTCTAAGAGAATGCCCGCCATAATTCATGGTTTGAAGATAATTCCTGCGCCATCATATAAGGATATACCTTGTTGAATAGGCTATCTAATCATGGTCTCATTTCTTCAAAAGAGTGTTTTATGACAAAGTTATAGATCTGCCAAAACAAGGGTTGAAAGCAGTTTTAGACATTCTAAAAAATGGCAAAGTATTGAAAATTGGTCCAAGTAGCCTTGGGGAAATGCACGCCGTACCTCATAGGTGAATGGTAAAAACTATCTGAAACCTTCATTTCTGTAGCTTGTTGAAGAGGCTATCTTACAATGGTCTTATCTCTCAAAGAGGGAGTTTGATGACAAAGTTAAAGGCCTGCCAATACAGGGTTTTAGGATGTTTTGCACTAGAGGTAGTAATCCTGCCTAACTGGCCTCAAGAAAATGCATGCCATAATTCATGGGTTAAAGTAAATTCCCACACCATATGGTCAGGATGTAGCTTTTTAATTGGTCTACCTATCCATCGTCTCATTTTGTCTTGAGAGTGTCTGAGGAGGAAGTTATAGGTATGGGAAAAACAGCGTTTTAGGCAGTTTTGCACCAAGTTCAGTAAAATGCCCGCCTAGGGTAAATGAAGATGATTCTGAGAGTGAAATCATCCTAGGTGTGCTCAGTGAGGTGTAATACATCATCTAGTGGAATTGGTTCAGGATTCCGGTGAAATAAAAAATCCACCTTGGAAATTGCAAAAATTGTTTAAGTATAGAATTACTGATAAAAACTGTCTGAGTGACCTCAGTAAAATGCATGGCATTTCCTATGTTTTATGTCTTAAATTATTTTGAGAGTATGGATCTATAGAATGTTGTATGGTGCATCCAACCATATCAATGGTTTGTCCAAAGAGTTTCTGTAGGTGAAGCTATTGATTTGCCAAAAGTGCCGCCCAGACTAAATTATACTACTCCAGTGAAATGCCCGCTAAGGAGAGAGAAAGAAGTTTCAGAGGATGAAATTGGTATTGATGGAATCAAATTGTTAGCCTATACCCATTGGGCATCTCACACTTCAAATTTGATGAAAATAAAATCTCATCATGTTGACCTAGGATTTGACAATTTTGTCTAAGTGTTGAATTAATAGTTTGGAAGACTATTTTCAAAATGCCCGCCAGATGATGTGTGAGTATCAAAAAATTCAAAAGGTGACATGTATCTATTCCTTGTTGAAGTGGCTATCCAACCATACTTTCAATTTTCCTTATGATGGTCATATATGCAAAAGATCAATCTGCCAAAAGTAAGAAAAATATTATTTTGCATTTTAAAGAACACAAATTTGGCTAAGACTTGAACTCACATGGCTAAGAGGCCATTTGGAAATGCCCGCAAGGAGGTGTCCTTGTGCTGATAAAACTAATCAGGTGAGATAGGCTTGTTCTCTGGTGAATTGGCTATCTAACCATGGGTTCATATTCTCTTTGGAGTTCAACGTGTGAAATAGAAGTCTGCCAAAATGAGAAAAAAGTTGTTTATTTGTTCAATTATAGGTTGATAAAGAATTTGGAAATGCCCGCAAGGAGGTGTTCTTTTGATGATAAAATTCATCAATTAGCATGGTCTTGTTCCTTGGTGAACTGTCTATCCATCCATGAAGTCAGATTCCTATTTGGTGCTCTCACGTGCGAGTTATTGGTCTCCCAAAAACAGAGAAAAACATGATTATTTATAAAGAGGCTTAAGGGTTAAAAGCTCCCAAAGGCTTAAATATGCCCGCAGGAGCTTACGTAAATCCTGCAGGGGCTTAGGGATGCCCACAGAGGGTTAGGTTAATCCCGCGAGGGTTTAAGGAATCCCGCAGGAGCTTAGGAATGCCTGCAGGGGGTGAGGTTAAGCCCAGAGGGGCTTAAGGGTGCCCGCAGGGGCTAAAGTTAAAGCTCGCATGGGCCTGGGAATGTCCGTAAGGGCTAAAAGATTCCCACAAGGGTTTGTCTATGCCTGTAGGGGCTGAGATTAATCCCACAGAGGCTTAGGGGATGCCCGCAGGAGGTAAGGTTAAGCCCACAGGGGCTTAAGATGTCCGCAGGGGTTAAAGTTAAAGCCACAGGGGCTTAAGCATGCCCACAAGGGGCTTGCCCTCATATGCCCATGAAGAATCAAAGGGCTTAGGGTTGTTTCCCGCATAGGGAGAGCCCGCATGGAATGAAGCCCACATGCCGAAAATGTCCAAGGAGGTGTTTAATTAATTAATTATAAATATGTAATAAACATAATTATAAATTAAAAGATTAATTATCAGAGATGTGAAGAGGCACGATGATGAAAAGGCATGAGCACAGTTTGTAAAGCACCTGCAACAATTAATTAATAAGAATATGCGAAATAGCAGAAATGACAGAACTCAGAATCACTTTTATATTGATCACAGGCCACTTCGAGGGGGCAACCTCCTATGAGCAAGCTCAATACAAATAACTTCACGGTCCTTCAATGACCTCAACACACACTTATATACTAATTCTATGCCCAATACTATGAGTCAAAACCATGGGACATATAATACTACGGGACGACTTACAAAGCATATGCGTCCAATACTATGGGTCAATACTATGGGCTAATATAAACTACGGATCAACAAATCCTACGGGACGACTTACAAAGAATATGCGTCCAAAAACAATATACTAACATAGTAAAGAGAAGGGTTGACATAGGTTCCTAACATCCCCTCTCCCTTAGAAAAAGCTTTGTCCTCAAAGCTTTGGTTGGAGAAATTGCTGCAGAATCTGAAGGAGTTCCCCGGTAGCATCCTCGGGTTGCATTTCGGGCCACTGACGCCTTTGGAGTGTCAAAGAGGATTGCTTGGAAGGATGTAGATGAAGAAGAACCATGTCAGCTGCGTGGAAAATGCGCTCAGAACGGTGCTAATCGGCTTGTTGTTTCAGGCGAATTCTAGCCATGTGAAGATTGTCCTGCAGAATGAGAAGAATCTGATCGTGGTTTCGAAGAACCGAGTCAATTTCTTGAACTGGGGAGCTGCTAAGGGTGTATGGAAGAAGAACTGGAGGTTTTTTTCCATAGACTACTTCATATGGTGTCCTTTGAGATGTGGTATTGTACCACCAGAGCGCTGCTGGCAAAATCCATAGAAATAGTTGGCCAAAGCTATGTAGGGATGGGCAAGGGTTTTAGCAATCCCGAAAGGAGTGTCGTTTCACCCTTGTTGACTTGGAAAGTATCATCGTCGGCTACCATCTGTTGAATTGTCATTTTTAGTCCCTGCCAAAAGAAGTTACATTGTTCTCGGTCATACATTTTGCAAAACCTAGAGTGCCCTGTTGATGAAGAAGCATGGAGTTCATAGAAGAGATAGCCCTGTTGAACATATTGCAACCAATTTGGAACAAGCAGAGAGAGAGCTGTAAGAGAAACTGGGTCATCAATTGTGCGAGAAGGAGCATCTTCCACCATATTGTCCTTACCCTTCTTGTAAGTGATCACATAGGGATAACCCATGAGTTAGATAACCCATTTCAGGTGTGTTGGGGAGGAGACCCATTGTTCCAAAAAAATTTCCAGACTCTGGAGATCAATCTTGATGCAGAAACAATTCCCTAATAGGTATGGCTGCCACTTCTATACTGCATGCAAAATAGCCATCATTTCCTGCTGAGAGTTAGATGTGGCTAAATTCTTACCGGAAAGGTCTCTTGAAGGCAGCAAGCGCATTGGTTCAACAAAGATACCTGCATATCTATCCAAGGAAGTAGTAGAGACTGTTGATGGGTGCATCTGAATGGAATTGAGTTGAGCGATGACACCATGTGAATTCTTCTTAAGGATTTTTTCCAGGCGATGTGAACTGATGATGCAGAGAGACCCTGGTTGTAAGCCCATAAATTTGTGTTGTGCCCCATTGACTTTAAACTGCATCCAAAGTTCAGCAAAATACCATAAGATGGGGCCAAGTGTGCGTAACCATTGAACGCCCAAAACCACATCACATCCACCTAAGGACAAGGAAAACATGTCAAAGCGTAGGTTATAATCTTCCATAGAGATACGCACATTGTGACACTTCCCCTTGCAAGGTAAGGTGCCCCCATTGGCAACCATGACTTCAAAGTTGGAGCAAGGATGGAAAAAACAATCAGCCTGTTTGGCAATCTGAGGGTCAATGAAGTTATGAGTGCTACCAGAATCAATGAGTATGGTAAGAGGGAGCTTCTTGAAGTATCCCCTGACCCGCATTGTTTGTGGGGTGGTGACGCCGGTTACAGCATGGAGAGAGATCTCGGGTGGGTCGTCCTAAGATGGGGTGTCAACAGGTGGGTGTTGAATGTCGACCTGATCATCTACTGTATCTGTAGCTTCTTCACCAATTTCTAAGGCAGGCGGAGAATCCACATCCAAGAGATAGAGCTTTTGTTGAACACATCTATGTCCCCGAGTGAATTTCTCATCACAATTATAGAAAATCCCTTTTTCTCGGCGTGCCTGCATTTCTATTTCAGACAAATGCTTGATAGGAGTTGGTTGAGGAGTAGGCGTGATGGGAGGTCGTTGGGAACCCATATATCTGAAGGGAACAAAGGTGGGTTTGGAGCGCTTTTGAGCTGCGATCTTGTCCTCGGCCAGCTTAGCCAACCCTAGGACTTCCATCATTGTGTTGGGACAAAACATTTTGACCTCTGAGCGGATTTCATTCTTGAGACCACTGATAAAACAACTCCTGTAGAATTCAATAGACAATCCTTCTGTGTGATTGGCCAATTTCTCAAATTCTATCTGATACTCTCTCACTGTGCCAATTTGGTGAAGTTTAGTGAGTGCTCCTGTGAAATCATCAAAAGCACTAGGACCAAATCATTTCAAAAGGAGCCGACAAAAGTCTGGCCATTTTGGCTCTTCATGAGCCTTGATGTACCACGGTACCATTGAAGAGCTTCCTGTTCCAAATGAAAGGATGCAAGCGAAACTTTGTTGACATCAAAAGTATTATGCAGACTGAAATATTGTTATGTACGATAGATCTATCCAGTTGGATCAGTACCATTTAAGCGAGGAAAATCAAGCTTTGGACCACGGAAATTGCTGGAAGAAGAGAACCCATTGTCTGATGAAGACTCGGACTGCCGTGTGTTGTTCATAGCTGAATGTTCAAGATGGAGGCCGAGAAATTTTTCATCCAGATCCTGGAGTTTGGCTTGGATGGCTGCAAGTGCGTCTTCCATGGTTTTTTCTCCTGCACGGGTGACAACCATAACCAGGGGTTTTTTTTTTGGTTGACTGAGTAGGAAAACAAAAATAGAAACTGCTTCAGTAAAGGAAAATCTAGACTTGGGAAAAAATATGAAGGGTAATTGGGGTTTGACTAGGTTTTGGACACTGTAGAATAAACAAGGAAGCAAAAATGAGGATTTCAGAAGTGGGGTGATAGAATGAGAAAATTTGGCAAGGAGGGACAAATAAGCAGAATTCAAAAAGGAACTATGTGGTAAAATTTGAAGGTGATTGGGTGAAATCTGAGGAAGTTATGGCAAACCCTAAAAATAGACAAATGTGGGATTTCGGGCTTTGGGAAGGGGAATTGGGGATATGGTACTCAGGAATGAAAGATGCAGAATGGGATAACAGGGGTTCCCCGAAAATTTCAAGGGAAACAAAGTGAAAACAAGGGAGATATGGAGAAAAACTGAATTTTATACTTTTTTCTTTTCTTTTCTTTTCTTTTCAAAAATGGATTAGCAACAGCGGCGCGGAAGGGATCGAAAACGGCTGGATCTAAAATGGCAACTAGATCGAGAACGACTTTTAGAATAGATCTGAAATGACTGGATCTGGAGCGGAAGTGATCCGCAACAGTTCAACTGAAAATAGATATGGACCCCAGGTATGTACGGCTTCCTAACAGTTCAAGTGTTTCACTCGGCCACCAATGCTATCTGATGGCTTGTGTATTGGGGCAGTACCACTCACTCCACGGCTCAGGTAAAACTGATAACCGCTTTGCCACAAACGACAACTCTTGGTTTACCTCACGGGTGGGAACTAGTCAATCAGGTAGGGGTCGTTTCCCTTTTCGCTGGCAGGTCCTCTCAATGGGCCAGCTACTTTGGGGTTCCTGTGGTACTCCTCACAATGAGTTTTAGGGCTTATGCCAAAGTACTTCCCACAGTTAAGCGGATAGGGATTATGCCCAAATCCGAAGCTGCAACAGATGCGAAAAATATTTTTGGCAGAAATTCCACCCAACGAGCCCAAGAAAGTGCTCTGATACCAGATGTAAAGCACCTGCAACAATTAATTAATAAGAATATGCGAAATAGCAGAAATGACAGAACTCATAATCACTTTTATATTGATCACGGGCCACTTCGAGGGGTCAACCTCCTATGATCAAGCTCAATACAAATAACTTCACGGTCCTTCAATGACCTCAACACACACTTATATACTAAGTCTATGCCCAATACTATGAGTCAAAACCATGGGACATATAATACTATGGGACGACTTACAAAGCATATGCATCCAATACTATGGGTCAATACTATGGGCTAATATAAACTACGGATCAACAAATACTATGGGATGACTTACAAAGCATATGCGTCCAACAACAATATACTAACATAGTAAAGAGAAGGGTTGACATAGGTTCGTAATACAGTTTGAATAAGTGTGAATGAAATTGATGAAGATATATATAACCAAAAATTCAAATTAGAAGTGGAGCGTCTCTTGGGTCCAAGTTGGGAAGGAAGCAAGTAAAGGCAGAGACTAATAAAAGATCCAGAATTGAAGAATAAATTATGGAAAAACTGCAGAATATACAAAGAGAATGGTTGGGTGGTGCTAAGGGAAGATTGAAGAAAATAAAAGTATCAGCTAGTTGTTGAATCATTACAGATTTCAAAGAAAGAATTAAAGGAACAGGGGCAATCTCTGGAGCTTGGATTGAAGATCAAAAACAAAGAAAAAAAAAGTATAAACTGATGTATATCCTATTGAAGTTATAAAATCAAATCAGGGAGGTAGGGTGGTGCTAGTGCAGGCTGTAGGCCTGCAAGGGGGTTGTATCCTCCTTCCAGTGGTAACTGGTAAATAGGGTGTCGAAGCATCCTTTCAGTTGTAGCTAATAAACCAGGAGGCCATAGCCTCCTTCCGGTAGTGGTTGGTAAATAAGGGTGCAGTAGTATCCTTGTCTTTTGTAGCAAACAAAAACCAGTGTTTTGTAGCATCCTTCAGTTGTAGCTGAAAAATTGGGTGTTGGTGCATCCAGCAAGTTGGTGCTTGCAAACTATTGTAAACATAATTTTGCAGTGTAGAAAGAGTTTGTGGTTTTCCCAATTGGGCTTCCACGATAAAAATGTGTTTATGTATCTTGTTGATTCCATGTTTTAATTAATATTAATAAGTGTTTTAAATTGGTAAAAAGATAACAATGTTGATTCACCCCCCCCCTCTCAGTATTGAACAATACTCCAACATCTTGTTTATTGTTATTGCTTTGTGATCCTTTTTTTCTAACACTGGGGTTGTGTTCGGGTAGTGCCACATGCCAAAGGAAGAGAACATGACCTCGGTCTCGGGTCGGATCCTTGGTGTCATGACAAAAGGGCTCCATATTTTCTATAAAAAAATTAAATACTTTTTTATTTGAATAAAAAGTTTATAAAATTACGTATGTAATTAAGAAGCTCAAGTTCAAAAAGTTAGTTTAATTTCTTTTCATTAATGTTGTTGTCGTTGGTATTTGACCAGTTTCATTTTAAATTAGGTATACATATCCCAAACATCCTCTAAATTTTTTAACTAATTTTTTGAAAAAATATAATTAAATTGAATAAATTATTATAATCTTTTTACATCATTATTCTTTACATTAATCTATTATTAAAAAATACACCATTTAGAAATTTGTATAGATGAGTATTGTTCAACAAAATGTTCATTTATGTTTGTAAAACATAACATAGATAACATAAAAGAAAAACAATTATATCGCTTGAGAATATAGGTTGAGAATTTGGGATTTTTGTTGGATAATGATGAAGTGTACACATAGAAGAGGCACTACTAATGGAAAATATGGATTGATGTGAGGAGGTATTGGACCATACAGAAGATAGTTTGGGTGAAAATGAAATTTTTAACTCGCGAAGTGTTTGTGGTTTCTATTTAGATAGGGTTGACAGGGATGGGTTCAAGTCTCATACCTTATGTAGTGAAATGTTTTCTCCATCGAGGTATAAGGAAACCCATAGAGAACCATTGGATTTTAGTGTAATGTGGGTGATCTAGATGAAGGGAACTCTTGATCTATCTTTGTAATTCACATTTCTCAGGGTTGTTAGATTTCTTCTGATGTGGAGGGATTCAAAGTGGCTAAAGTGTAAAAGGTGGGTTTATCTAGTCTGAAGGATTTGGTATAGGATGATTCGCCACGTGTAGCTTTAACCACTTCTCAAGACAACATTGAGATAGACATTTCAATATCTTGAGGACAATGTTAGGAGAATTTCTATGGAGTTTTTGAGTTTATACACCGACTGGGGAAATGAGGAGGTCATGGAAGTGGGGTGTTGATGGGTTCTAATCTTGTACTACTAGATATAAAGGGGAATTAACCTTTTTGGAAACCTTTCCCCTAGGGAATTTGGTTTTTGATAAGGTCACAACCAGTTTTGGTTTGGTATTTGAATTTTGGTTTTCTTTCAAGGGTCCCTGTAGATGGTAATTATTGTAAATAAGAAAATTCTAAAATCCGGGAGAAGAATGAAGGGATGAATATTATCCATCCTCCATAAGTTGTTGGGCCATTAGTGAATTGGGGATGGAATTAGAGAAGGTTAGTTTGGGGATTATTGTTGAAGGAGCTAGCTCGAGAACTCAAAACAAAGAAGCAAGTGGAGGGTGTTGTTTTAGGGGAGAACAAAGAAAAATAATTGTGTTAAGAAGAGAAACAACCTTGTAATATTGGTCTTTCGGAATGAGGTCAAACTCTAGGAGGTTATGGGTATGGAAACACATACTTTAGTAGGTAATATTTTTGGTAGGCATTACAATGAGAAAAGCATTGCCTCATGGGTAAAACAAATTTGGGAAGTAATAATGGGTTATGGAAGAGGGAGATATTACAATGTATTCTAGGAAATGTGTGAAGAGAGGTTGTGGTATAAAATCTTATTTCTTTGTAGCCTACGAAAGGGTGGTTTCATAGGTTTTATCTAGGAAACAATCATTAATAATAGGGGTACTTAGAATAAGTGGATCCATTGTAACATGTTGATGGTGATTTGAGTGTCCCTCAACTATAGAGGGTTGGAAAGTTCCTCTAATAAAAAACTATATTTAAAGAGGTTGGATGTTACCCATACTCTTGATACTTTAATGTTACAATAGACCATGTGATATAGTGAAAAAAATGTTATTGATATGATAAAATTTTTACTGGAATGGGACTTCTTGTTTATTGATGATCGAGGTCATTTTGGGGGTATAGATACTAGTTGGATGTCTAGATATATTCAATGTACTAACTTATTATTTGTTGATTCAGGTTTGGGTACTATATTCTATTCCCAAGAGTCGGGCATGCAATTTATAGTCCTAAAGTTGTATGGACCATATCAAGATAGGGTACAATGTTGGGAGAAAGTATTCAGTTTAGGGGTTTTGTCTCATGGTAATTTAATCTTTCGAGGGGTTTTTTAATTTTCTATAAGAAGAATGAAAATTTGGGGTTTGGTTGCTCAAGTGGGTCCTCTTTTAGTTTCTTCATTCAGATACAAGAGGAAAAGGGATTGATAGAAATAGAGCCCATCAATCTATTCCATACATGGAGAAATAAGAGTGTGGGGGAAGATAGACACTCAAAAAGGATTATCAAATTCCTAGTGTCTCAGGATACATAAATGATTATCTTAGAATTAAGCAATGGGTTGGATTAGGAGGTGAATCAAATATTTCTCTAGTGTTCTTGGAGATGACTAAAGTTAGAAGAAATCCACCCAACCCTTTAATGTTCAATCCATATTGGATTGATAATGAGGGTTTTATTAATCTAGTTAAGGAAATTGTACCCCCTTTGATGGGTCAATAAAAGAAATTCCCCTGATTCAATTTAGTGAAATATGAAAAATATTAACCAAGTGGTAATTGGTTGGGATCATGAGAAAAAAAATCAAAGATTATGAGGAATTGGTGAGGTTTGATGGTCATTTGGATGGTATGTTGGGCCTCGCCCAAGTGGGGCATTTTGAGCAAGATGGATTTTTGGAACTGCGGAGCTGAGCGCAGTTCAATTGGAATATTTTTGTATAAGTTTTTGGGATGCTGTGAAGTTGCGTGCAGCGCAACGTCAAAAGAGCTGCGAAGATCAGTGCTGCAAGGAGACAGCGCTATGATGTGTCCATTCTATGTGGATCCAGAAAAGAAGAGTGTTGGACGGAAGACGGCACAGATTTCAGTTAGACCAGCAATGGTCTATTTTTGGTAAAGATGCTGTAGGAGTACCAAGCGGTGGGTAGGATCAAAGTGAAAAGAAAGTGACTGGTCGCACATACAAAAGAACCACTACCTGAACCAGTCGCATGATACCGTTAGAGGAAGAACGGCTCGATGAAAGCGACCTGTTGGCATGCGTGTGACAGGAAGGACGACAACGATGTGAGCATGCGCTACAGGAAGGCCACGATGCAATATTCGCTACCAGAAGCCAGCACTCTCGGTTAAGGGGAAACCGTGACAATTTTGTAAAACCTAAGGGTTTTTGCCTTCAAATTGTAAAGACATGACCTACGGGCATGGTCTATAAATAAGGCATATTTTTTATGGGAAAGGGTTACTCTTCATTTTTTGTTGTTCTCGTTATTGATATGATCAATATCTGTTGAAGAACATTTTGTAAAATCTCTGCAAGTTGTGTGCGCAGAGGCTTATTGAGAGAGAGAAGAGTGTCTACAGCTGAGTGTGCAGACAAAGAACTGTTGTACCCTTCCCAAAGACTAATATAACAACAGTTCTTGTGGATGTACATCCCATCCTGGGGGTGAACCACATTAAATACTGTGTAGTGTGATTGTTTGTGTCTTTGCATTTACTTATTTGCTTACATTGGATGCTTGGATTCTCATTTATCAGTAGGTGTGGTAATGATTTTATATGTATTCGCCATAGACGAAAGATGGGAATTATATGTTAAGTATTGAAGGAATGAATGAATGTTGAATGCTCAGTATTCCAAGTCTGTGAAAGTATCAGTTTATGGAATAATCACAAGTGCATGTAGAGTTCATATTGTATAACTCTTTGGCGCGCACCACTAGGTGCGCGCAACATTGTATGTTTCATATACTTGCATTTGTTATAAAGCTAAATAATCTAAGGCAGTAGATGGATGGTTAAGTGTTAAAGTAAAGTCCTCATAGTGATTAAGTTTGGAAGAGGAAGCGTATCGGTCAGTTGTGCTGTCCTATTATTGGTATTCCACCCGAACTGCGTAGTCTGTGGATGCGCTGGTTGCACAAGTAGAAGTGCGGACCACGACGCAGTCTATCGTTGCGCAATCCTCATCTCGCAGCGCGAGCTCTGTAGTGTGCTGCGTAGTAGTCCTATCCGAACAACTCATCACATCACTATGGAAACCTGATTTCGCAGTGCCCCCATAGCTACACCTAGGGTGAGACCTCAGCCTGTTCGCAGGCTGTTGCCAAAAGGGCCAGTTAGAAGGGGTTTTTTTGGTTCCTTGAAACCGCGAAGAACCTAGGTCTACATTAGAAACCTCTAGAACAATACTTAAACTAACAAATGGTTCCGTTGTCGGGCTAAGAATCCGTGATGACTTGAAGTCGTGATGTGTGAAGTAGAAGAAGTTGAGTTGAGCGTCGACTTTTGGTATCCAGACAAGAAAGAAATCTGGGCTTGGTGTGACAAGACAAAGAGAGACTTCGCAAGGAAAGAAAACAGACACCCACATCTCTCTAGCATTCAGTGGTTGAATAAATACTTGTGGAAAGACGTTCACAAAATTTTTTGGGCATCTTTTGCAAACGAGCTACATGAGTGGTTGTCAAGGCTCGTAGAACACAGAAACTGTATCCTGCGAAGCGTACCGACCTAGTGGACACCGGAGCTTATTGAAAGGATCAAAGCACTAGATAGTCCATTCGTACGAGCAGACGACTTCTGGGTCGACAGTACATTACAAAGTTTTGTAATGCAGTTCGCTGTGGACATGCTAAAGTCTTACAGCGTAGCCGAAAGAGAATTTTTCAAGGGATTCAAAGGTAAGTATCTGAACAACTTCAGTTTATACATTAAAATTCTTTTAGTTGAGAAAGGTGTTTTTAAAATGTAGTAAAAGTTATGCATCTGTCATGGTCAATAGCATTTATAGTGAGTCTGACGAAGAGACACATAATATAAGAAGTGGGAAAAGGTATAAATATACCCCGAAGAAGACTGCTAGTGGACCTGGACTCCGTGTAGACAATGAATCAGAAGACGAAGCCGATAACCAAGCCGCAACCCTATCTTCCACCTATTAGCCTATTACTTCGTAGAATCCACTGGGTGAGAACATCGCGCCTTCCAATGCACAAACTCAGCCAATCCAGAACCCCCCTATTGCGAATATCCCTAGCACTCAGACCATTCTGTTTATCTTTTCCGCTCAGCAACCTGCACAGAACCCTCCACCACCTAGAAGAAGCATGACCGAGGATATTAAGCTACCGATATTCAAAGGCACGGGTCTAAAAGACCCTGATGAGCACTGGTTTCTATGTGAAGCCGTTTGGAGTGTTAAACAAGTACAGGAATATGTTGTTAAGCAAGCACAACTCGTCACCACATTCAGAGACCGAGCCTTGCATTGGTTCATGAAATACTCACAGGGACATAATGGAACCCTGCTCGAAATCAAGGATGCGCTCTTAGCAGAATTTAAGAAGCCAAAGTCAGAGTCACAATGTATAACAAAGTTGAAAGAGATCAAACAGAAACCTAATGAAACAATCTGGGAATTTGACCAGAAGTTTAAGACTCTGTTAGACCAAGTTAGCTTCATCATAGCACCGTAGCAGCACAAGGAATGGTTTATAGCCATGTTGTTGCCCCACATCAGACAGCCGTTGATGCAGTAGAAAGTGGCTTCGCAGGAAGAATCCTTGGAAATCGCGATGAAGCTGGAAGCTTCACCCATGGGAGAAACTAGCACTGGCATGTCGCAAATTCATAACCAGTTAGCTAACCTGACACTACAGTTACAAGATATCAAGAAGGGAAAGCAAGAAAGACAGGAAGTCTGGTGTACAGGTTGTAAGGGAGAAAGACACACTAAGGATTATTGTCCTTTATTCCAAGACTTCCTTGGCATGGGTGGACCAAACCCACTAAATCCTCACCCAGGGCCATGGTGTGAAATTTGCAGAACTAGAGGACACCCGCGAGAAGACTGCCACTTGATATAGAAATACGTAAGAACACCTAAGAACCTATATTGTAATTTATGTAAGTCAGTTGGGCACGATGAGTCCAATTTCTGCGCATATGAGCTCATGCTAGAAAGAAAGAAAGATATTGAGCATATCTATGGAGGAATGTACAAAGTCCAAGGAGAGACTCCGCAGAAACAAGAAAATGCACCGCAAGATCAGAGAGCTTACAGAGGCTGCGGAAGATACCGCAGGAGAGGAAGGAATAACGGTCGGGCGCAAGGATGAGGCCGAGGTCAAGTAATTTGTTACAACTGTGGCCAAGCAGGCCATGTATCTAGAGATTGTACCAACCCATGCATTACATGCAATTATTGTCAATCATTTGATCATGTTATTGAAGACTGCCCAGCGTTAGAGGTAGAAATTTAGAAAAGAAAATGGCCAGAGGCGCCGAAACCAAACATCCATTTGATCGCAGCAGAGAGAAGACCTACGGATCCAAGTATCAACGTAGTGACACGAAGTGGCACTATGACAGGGAGAGATACAGGAGCATAAGCTTCGACTTCTAGGGATTTCAACACTATGCAGACTCCCCTTGAAACAATATGGATAAGGAAAGCTACTGGGAAAGCACTTGCTTTCGAATTGAAAAAAAACAGAGAAGTCTTTGAAGAAGTGCGAGATATCTTCAAAGAATCGACACCTAGATCGTCGAGAATCCCATTGCGCAGCGAAATACCGCATATGGAAGATATCTCAACTGCTTATGATAAAATGAGCACCACAACAGAGACATGCACCTCTGTTGCGCAGTTCCTCAGGAGTTGCATGAAGTTGTTGAAGAGTCCAAACGCTATCGCGGAATTGCAAAAGTTGTTAGATCAGTATGAACCGCACAACGAGAGTGAAACTACTGAAAGCGCAGTTCATCACATTGGGAAACATAAAAGAACTAGCAGAGAAATGAGACTTACTGCCAAGATAGGATATTATGAAATGGATGAAATCATTCTGGATCTGGGATCAGAGGTAAATGTTTTAACTAAATAGACATGGTAGCAGACGGGGAGACCAAAGTTGTTATGGTCACCTATCCAGTTGAGAATGGCCAATCAGGAGAAATTTATACCTTTTGGAAGGTTAGCCAATGTGGTTGTTGACATTGATGGAGTGCGAAGTTATGCAGACTTCGAGGTTATCGAAATTGTGGATGATAGTCAACCCTTTCATGCAATGTTGGGGATTGACTAGGCTATAGATAACCTCGCCATCATAAATCTAAAGACAAAGAAGATGATCTTCAAAGGGAAACATCTCAAGGTCATCACACCATTGGACCCTGCAGATGGAGACAGATACAGCAAGCTGATTCAGGAGGAATCCAAAGCTCAAGACTTAGACCGGCTATACAAGATGACCGTGAACCAGGATGACTATATTAATCCATGTTAATGGACAATCTACCAAAGACATATCTAAGGCGTGATCTCCCTAGCTTAATGCAAGTCTAGAACAAATCAGACAAAATATAGATCTATTTTCCCAGATCAATAGAAGTGCAAACTAGTAGATAGATAGCTTACCTCAGATTTGCAGATCTCTTTGCTCTTTGTTGATCCAATGCTCCAGCGTCATCAGATCTCAAGCTGCAAGACCTTGTTGAACATATAGATACAAGCAAACAGTGAAAGCATACATTTCATATGATTGATCTAAGTTAACAGTTAAGGAAGAAAACTCTAAACATCATCATCAATGAGACAACAGTTTATGGAAAGAGATTATATTACCTGTATAAAAGTGGGAATTACATAGAAAGGATGAAGCTACAACCAAAGCCTCAACGTTGCATCCTCCATCCAACATGTCCAAGCCAAGTCTCCAAGATGGTACAAGCTTCTCAATCACTAATATGGGTTCTACCAGCATAAGGGTATCATAGACCTTCCCCCCTCTCATGGAGAGAGTGGGTGTTTATATAGGGCTAAAGAGATAGAGTAGGTTGAGGATTAGGGGGAGATGGTTAAGGGATTTTCCCATAAGGTTAGGAACCGAAATGCCACCTCACCTAGAGGCTAGGGATAGGCCTCCACATCACTCATCTTCGAGAATGGGCTCGAAGTTACTCTTTTATCCAAATAACTGACATTGTCGCATGTTGCATTAGGACAACCTGCGATGTTGCATGTTGCACCAGGGAAGACCGCGACGACCTTGAAAAGTAGGTCAGTTAAGCCCTCCAGTCATGGGAAACTTCAGGGATGTGTTTTTACTCTAAAATGGGTTTAGGTAAAATAGCAAAGAGTTTACACAATGGTCAAGATGACGACATTATCACAACGGTCATGATGACAACACTCGGTCATAATAATGGTACTTGCAACGGTCATGATGACGACACTAGGTCATGACGACAACACTTGCAACACTTGCGACACTTGTGACACTTGCACAAGGGTGACGACATTTTGGTGTAATAGAATGCACCCCAAAGCATGAATCTAATGGAATGAGACAGGTGAAATGCTTTGTAGTAAAAAAAATGGCTAGGACTTGATGGTTGGAAGGAGTTGCTACAGAAATGACCTAAGATCCATAAGTCTCAAACAACACAAAACATGGCTATCGACCAATACATTGCAGATCCATGATGTAAGGACCGACTGAACACAATCATGGCTACTAGACACAAGCATAGATCCATGATGAGATGATAACATAGCCATGACCAATATAAAAGTGGATCCGTGTAATATGACTCAATACAAACTCCATCGCAACCTGGGTAAAACATGACTCCCCAGGGTCTTCAAGATGAACCCACATTGATATGAATCTATCCATGTGATTACAAATGTCTTGATGTCAAACATGGTAGAAACCACTTGATTACCAATCATTAATGTATACCATTAACAAGCGCGAGGGAAATCACCATTAATGTCAATGATTCCCAAGGTATCATAGTACATATCATCAAGCGTGAATAAATGAGCTGAAGTCGAACGCAAGATGAAATCTTTCAATCAAGAGTCAATGATGTAAACTCATGTTGAAAGCAAGGTAACCTGCCATTGAGGCATGTAGGCCCAAGATACTTGGTTGGTTTCTAAGTTCAAACCTCGGATGATGATTTGAAGTCGATGAGGATGAACCCGTCAAAGGAGGGCCATGATGAATCCCCCATCCTTGAAACGAAACACGACAAAAGATGTGTAGAGTAAATCAGACGATAGATGATGTGCAAGACTGACTCAAGGTAGACCGACATGATTGAAGGTATACTGACTGCAGATGATGAGTAATGAACATCTCTTGAACATGGGCATGGCATGACTTGGCAGTATTGACATGACGAGAATGATACCAACCCCTAATGCAACTAATGGTGGAAGCATTCTTTGGCTAATCCAAAGGAGCGACGCGACTCATGGAATTGACAAGACTCGGGGACAAATGGATTATCCAAGTACTGAATGCAAATGCAAACGAGTTCCATGTTCAAGAGTGACTATGTACTGCCGTAATTAAGATGTAACACAAAATATTTCATTTTTCCCCATCATGATTGACGAGTACCTCATGTGTTTTTAACAAGCTTGATGAGGGTAACCAGATGCTCGGTATAGCTCATCTCATAGATGAGTCCAATCTCAAATGTTTCACGAACCTAGGAAAGGAGGGGTTCATCCCATAATGGGCCCTTCAATGTTTAAAACTTAACGAGTCCAGAGAAGGAAAACTCAGCGTCATTTCATGTTTAGAGAGTCTGAAAAGAACTAAAGGAGACTCCAACAATCCTTTTTCATAAAGTTAGCCTCATCACCCGAAAAAGGGTAAAACAACGCAGGAGAGGACTCTTCCATCCATGGTTGGTTGGAGTATTCATTTTTCGTAAATAGTGCTTCCTGGTCCAAAAATGGGGTAAACTATCACTAGAAAGACAATCATTCAAATGCTTTTACAAGCATGAAAGCATCAAGTTCGCTTGGCAATCTTTTCCTATTTAGGGAGTCTGAAAAGAGCTTAAAAAGGACTCCATGAACAACTTTGTCATGGTTGATGACCGAGTACGATAAAGGAAAAGTAAACTCGGCACAATTCCTTTTCCGTAAATAGTCTAGCGAGGCCGGATAAAGTGATAAACCTATACTCGTTAGACACACCTTTTTAACTCAAATTTTTAACAAGCACGAGAATGGTATCAAAAGCACGAATCTTTTTCATGTTTGTACCAGAGCACGAAAAAGTAAAAACTAAGCTCAAACCACTTTTCATGTTTCAACCAGAGCACGAAAGAGGTGAAAAGTAAGCTCAAATGTTATCTTACTGTTTTTAACGAGCTCGAAGATAGGTTGGAAGAATGCTCATGATGTCTGATTCATTTTTTAATGAGCTTGTAGCATAAAATGAACTATGCTTGGGATCATTTTAATAGTTTAATGAGCTCGAAACCTAAAAAAGGAAAGTATGCTAAAAAATGTTCCCAATGGTGAACTTTTTCCCAACATGGCATCCAGAGGTTGGTGTGTGCCCCCAGCATGATTGCTAGAAGTAAGTGACTTAGCTCCACCATGGTGTGGAGAGGCGATCGAGTTGACTTCAACGTGACATCCATAGGTTGAAGACATGCCCCCAAGCTTCATTTCATCCGCCTAAGGCATAGGCGGGTGAAAAGAAGGTTCAGGTACTAAGTCTACGAGGAGACTCAACTCAAAGGGAAAGGAGTTGTTTCATTTTTAATGAGCTTGACACAAGATTAGAACTCTGCTCACGGGAACCTATTTCATTTTTTAACAAGATTGACATAGAAAGGGAACTATGCTCATAGGTTAAGGCCCATTGATGGGTTCCTTCCCAACATGATGCCCAGAGGTTGGTAAATTCCCCCAGCATGATTGCTAGTGGCTTAACATGGTAGTGTTCCCTCAACATGATTGCTAATGGTACGACATGTGGCATGCCCCCCAAGCTTCATTTCATCTAAAAAAGTTGCTTGCTAACCCAACTACCAACCTGGCTACTAATATGAAAATGTTCACCAAGGGGGGGAAAACGAGAATCAGATAAAAAGAAGATTCAAGTTCTAACTCTGGCGAGAGACTCGGACCGAAGGGAGGGAGATCTATTTCATTTTTATACAAGCTTGAAATAGACAATAACTATGCTTGAGGGGGCCCATTTTATTTTTTAACGAGCTTGAAATGGAATAAAACTATGCTCGAGGGGGGCCATCTTATTTTTTAACGAGCTTGAAATGGAATAAAACTATGCTCGAGTGGATGGTTTTATTTTTATACAAGCTTGAAACCAAAGGTAAACTCTGCTTAGAGGGGTCTATCTCATTTTTTAACGAGCTTGAAATAGAATAAAACTATGCTCCAGTGGATTGGTTTCATTTTTATGCAAGCTTGAAACCAAAGGGAAACTATGCTAGGGTGGTTGGTTTCATTTTTTAACGAGCTTGAAACATAACATAAACCGTGCTCGTAGGAACCTATTTCATTTTTTAACGAGCTTGACATAGAATGGGAACTATGCTCAGTGAAATGGTTTCATTTTTATGCAAGCTTGAAATCAAAGAGAAAATTTGCTTGAAGGTTGGTTTCATTTTTTAACGAGCTTGAAACAAAACATAAACAATGCTTGTACCTTATTCTCAGGGGGAAGAAACCACTAAAACATGTGGAACATTTAGGGAAGTCTAATGACTAGGAGTCAGATGATGAGTGGGTGTCACGAAGGAAAGCTGATCAACGGTCACAATCCTCCCATCATAGGGAAAATACATCACTCGAAAGAGTGTGGACACTACAGCTTTCATAGCATAGACATAATCACGTCCAAGGAGCATATTGAAATCTAAAGGACCTTGGACAACCATGACATCAACATAAACAGTTTTACCTCTCAACGTGATAGGTAACTGCAGGAGAATCCCTAAAGGTCCGGTAGGCCTTCTATTAAAAGCCAAAATCTAGTCAGTTATTGGCACAAGCTGAGGAGAACCTATAGCTTGCCATGCAGTTGAGGATAAAATACTAACAGAAGCTCCCTCATCAACTATCGTACGAAAGATTTCTTTATCGGAAACTCCTACAGATATTTGAAAAGGAATACTCGAAGGAAGACGAGATTCTGTTAGACCATTCCAATCAAAGGAAATAACCTCAATACTTGGAGGGGGTCCTCTAGAAATGGACAGGGTTTTCCTTTGCCTATGACATTCTGAACTGACTAGGAAAACATCAGCGGTTTCCAATTCACTCTCACTTGGAAGATAAGAATGAGACAAGGATTGTGTCATGGTGACTGCTTCAGTCTGTACTTTCTCCAATGAAAGAGTGGGATTGAGTGGAGATGAGATCGACTCGATCACTTCACTCTCTGAAGGAAGAGTGGGATCAATTACAGATGAAACTGAATTGACCACTTGGTCAACCAAAGGGGGGTCGAGGGACAACTTACTATCGCTTGTTGGAAGCACCTGTTGAGAACTAGTAATATCTTCCAACCACCGTGAGGCTTCATCCATATTTGGACAAAGGTAAGTACGATGAAAGCCCTTGCATATCCAGCAAGGGTCTGTAGCTCTACCCTTTCGACCCGTCACCAATGGGTCACTGGTCGAGGGAGTATCATCAATATGATGGTCAAAGGTTGACGATACAAGCGGTTTTGGTTTTTTAGACCACACTTTTGACACATGAGAAAGACCGGGACAATTCTTGAGAAGGTCATCACCCTTGCAAAGTTTGAAAGGGAACTTTGGATTACGAGGTGTTCTCATAGAATGAGTGCCATCAGAGGCAGATGGTTGATGCTTGGTCTCTTTCTTATCTTTCTTCTTTTTAATCTTCCCTTTCTTCTTCTTCACACGAGCCTTCTTACTAACATTAGAGTTTTCAGTAGGAGAAGAGGAAGAGATGGAAGCAGATTCAAATTTCGACGAAGAAGGAGAAGGGTTATCATGAGATTGATGCTCATGTGGTGAAGGACCTAGGTTCGACGTAATTGGTGCACTTGGCGTAACCGGATTGGAGAATAACCATACTGGTAATCCTATCGTCAATCCAGGAAGACTCAATGTAGCCATAAAGGGAGGACCAACACTTCCACATGGGGGAATAACAAATGGCATACCTTGGAAAGGGGTGCCTTGGTTGGTAGTCCCGGAAGAATATTCCATATCTAAAATTCCTAAGAGTATCTAAACCCATTATTCCAAGACTTCCTTGGCATGGGTGGACCAAACCCATTAAATCCTCACCCAGGGCATGGTGTGAAATTTGCAGAACTAGAGGACACCGGCGAGAAGACTGCCACTTGATACAGAAATACGTAAGAACACCTAAGAACCTATATTGTAATTTATGTAAGTCAATTGGGCACGATGAGTCCAATTGCCGTGCATATGAGCTCATGCTATAAAGAAAGAAAGATATTGAGCATATCTATGGAGGAATGTACAGATTCCAAGGAGAGACTTCGTAGAAATAAGAAAATGCACCGCAAGATCAGAGAGCTTACAGAGGCCGCGGAGGATACCGCGGAAGAGGAAGGAATAACGGCCGGGTGCAAGGACGAGGCCGAGGTCAAGTAATTTGTTACAATTGCGGCCAAGCAGGCCATGTATCTAGAGATTGTACCAACCCATGCATTACATGCAGTTATTGTCAATCATTTGATCATGTTATTGAAGACTGCCCAGTGTTAGAGGTAGAAATGCAGAAAAGAAAATGGCCAAAGGCGCCGAAACCAAACATCCATTTGATCGCAACAGAGAGAAGACCTACGGATCCAAGTATCAACGTAGTGACACGAAGTGGCGCTATGACAAGGAGAGATAGAGGAGAATAAGCTTCGACTTCTAGGGATTTCAACACTAAGCAGACTCCCCTTGAAACAATATGGATAAGGAAAGCTACTGGGAAAGCACTTTCTTTTGAATTGAAAAAAAACAGAGAAGTCTTTGAAGAAGCGCGGGATATCTTCAAAGAATCAGCACCTAGATCACCAAGAATCCCGTTGCGCAGCGAAATACCGCATATGGAAGATATCCCGACTGCTTATGATAAAATGAGCACCGCAGCAGAGACATGCACCTCTATTGTGCAGTTCCTCGGGAGCTGCATGAAGTTGCTGAAGAGTCCAAACGCTATCGTGGAATTGCAAAAGTTGTTAGATCTGTATGAACTGCACAACGAGAGTGAAACTACTGAAAGCATAGTTCATCACATTGGGAAACATAAAAGAACTAGCAGAGAAATGAGACTTACTACCCAGATAGGAGATTATGAAATGGATGAGATCATTCTGGATCTGGGATCAGAGGTAAATGTCTTAACTAAACAGACATGGAAGCAGATGGGGAGACCAAAGTTGTTATGGTCACCTATCCAATTGAGAATGGCCAATCAGGAGAAAGTTATACCTTTTGGAAGGTTAGCCAATGTGGTTGTTGACATTGATGTAGTGAGAAGTTATGCATACTTCTAGGTTATCGAAATTGTGGATGATAGTCAACCCTTTCATGCAATGTTGGGGATTGACTAGGCTATAGATAACCTCGCCATCATAAATCTGAAGACAAAGAAGATGATCTTCGAAGGGAAACATATTAGGGTCATCGCACCATTGGACCCTGCAGACGGAGACAGATACAACGAGCTGATTCAGTGGAATCCAGAGCTCAAGACTTAGACCGGCTGTACAAGATGACTGTGAACCAGGATGACTATATTAATCCATGTTAATGGGAAATCTACCAAAGACGGATCTAAGGCGTGATATCCCTAGCTTAATGCAAGTCTAGAACAAATCAGACAGAATATAGATCTACTTTTCTAGATCAATAGAAGTGCAAACTAGTAGATATATAGCTTACCTCAGATTTGCAGATCCATTTGCTCTTTGTTGATCCAATGGTCTAGGGTTGTCAGATCTCAAGCTACAAGACCCTATTGAACATATAGATACAAGAAAATAGTGAAAGCATACATTTCATATGATTGATCTAAGTTAACAGTTAAGGAAGAAAACTCTAAACATCATCATCAATGAGACAACAGTTTATGGAAATAGATTATATTAACGATATAAAAGTGGGAATTACATAGAAAGGATGAAGCTACAACCAACCTCAACGTTGCATCCTCCATCCAACATGTCCAAGCCAAGTCTCCAAGATGGTACAAGCTTCCCAATCACCAATATGGGTTCTACCAACATAAGGGTACCATAGACCTTCCCCCCTCTCATGGAGAGAGTGGGTGTTTATATAGGGCTAAAGAGATAGAGTAGGTTGAGGATTAGGGGGAGATGGTTAAGGGATTTTCCCATAAGGTTAGGAACCGAAATGCCACCTCACCTAGAGCCTAGGGATAGGCCTCCACATCACTCATCTTCGAGAATGGGCTTGAAGATACTATTATATCCAAATAACTGACATCGTCGCATGTTGCACAAGGGCAGACCGCAATGACCTTGAAAAGTAGGTCAGTTAAGCCCTCCAGTCATGGGAAACTTTAGGGATGTGTTTTTACTCTAAAATGGGTTTAGGTAAAATAGCAAAGAGTTTACACAAAAGTCAAGATGACGACATTATCACAACGGTCATGATGAAAACACTTGGTCATAATAACGGTACTTGAAACGATCATGATGACGACACTAGGTCATGACGACGACACTTTCAAAACTTGCGACACTTGTGACACTTGCACAAGGGTGATGACATTTTGGTGTAACAATCCAACTGTGGATGGAGCACTCAGCTGGATATGCGACAGCTCTTGCATCTCAGACTCTGATGCAGGATTGGAGAACTGGAAAATTTGCATGCATGAAATATCAACAAGGAGATGCGCACATGTTACAAAGTCACTACGCTAGATTGGAAAGGAGGTAATCCCAATCCATACATATGATGGTTCATCTAATGTTTATTCATTTATCAAAGATTATACTACAGCAATAGCAGATGAGCATCGTTTACCAGCATTAGACATGGCACTGCGCGAGACACCTACCAGACGGTGGGTTGCACACAAACAGACATTGACCACATGGGATCAATGCAGAATCAAGATGCAGATCAGGTTTTCTGACAAAGTTACCTTATCTTTTGAGAAATACAATGGATAGACAGATCCAAGACAGCATATTGAGGTCTGTTCACAAGCATGGCAGGAGAGACCGAAAACAGAATGGGTGCATCTATTTGTGCACATGCTAGAGGAAGAAATCCCAAAGAAATGGTACTTAGACATGGAATTACGTAGGGAGACCACAGATTGGCCTACCCTCACTGTGAACTTCCAGAAAAGATTCAGTTTCGGAGATGAGAATCCTAGCATAAATTATGTGCTACAGATTATTAAGGAAAGATTATTCAGGCCAAAATGTCCACATAAGAACATGACATTGGAGGATTTCTTTGGAATTGATGGTGTACCTGCAAGCTTACAGCAGGAATGGACCAAACAAGAAGAATATGCCCTAGAATGTTATAATCTAGCTCAGGAAGTTGAAGAAAAATAATACAGTGATGAGGAGGACCCACGCAACATTAAGATACCTGAGTCAGAAGGTGTGTGTGAGGTATAGGGACCCCTGCTGGAAATCACAAATATGAGTGGACTTGTGAAAATGAGGAAAGTGAACATTGGCACCAGCAAAGATCCAAAGTTCTCAGCTATTGGATACTACTGGAACGATTAGACCGTGGGGAAGATTGCAGACCTATTACATGAGTATCAAGAGTTGTTCCCAATAAAATTTATAGATATGAAGGGCATTTTTGGAGACTTAGGAGTTATGAAGATACCTCTTAATCCAGGTGCAAAGCTTGTTAAGCAGAGACCCTATAGACTGAACCCGCGATATAAAGAACGATTCAAGGTAGAACTTGATAAAATGCTCGATGCAGGGATCATCGAGCCAGTCGAAGAGTCCAAGTGGATAAGCCCTATGGTTGTCCAGGATAAGAAGAAAAAAGGTGAGATCTGGATTTTGTGGATCTCAGAAAGTTGAACGATGCTTCAATGCATGACCCATTTCCTACTCCTTTCACTGATGATGTACTTGATAATGTTGGAGGAAATGAGGCCTATTCCTTTACTGATGCCTTTTTGGGATATCACCATATCAGAATTGATCCCTCGGACAGACACAAGACCACTTTTGCCACCGAATGGGGGTCGTTTCAGTACACAGTGATGCCATTTGGCTTGAAGAACACGCCTGCCATCTTTTCCAGAGTTATGGCCGCAACATTCAAAGATTTCATGCATAAGTTTTTAGAAGCTTATTTCGATGATTGGACAGTGTTCGGGTTGTTGAAAGACCATTGCGCAAATCTGAGACTGATGCTAGAAAAGTATAGACAGCATCAGATGTCGCTCAACCTGAAGAACTGTATTTTTTGTGTACCTTACATAATTTTGTTAGGACATATTGTGTGCAAGCAGGGCTTGATGGTTGATCATGCGAAGATCGCAGTCATTGTAAACATGCCAACACCAAATTCAGTCAAGCAGTTGCGCACTACATTGGGACATACCAGTTATCATAGAAAATTTATAAAGGGGTATGCACAGATAACCACGGAAATGGAGAAGCTGATGAAGAAAGATGCACCGTTCATTTGGAACGCAGAGTGTGAACGGGGTTTCAACACCTTGAAAGAGAAAATGGTAACTGCGCTGATCCTAGTTTTTCCAGACTGGGAGAAGCCATTTCATGTTCATGTCGATGCATCATGTATAGCATTGGGAGTTGTCTTAGCACAACCAGGAGAGGGAGGTATTTACCATCCCATTGCATTTTCGAGCAGGAAACTCTCATATGCATAAAATAATTACACCACCACCGAACGAGAAGGCCTAGCTATGGTCTATGCACTGCAGAATTTCAGGCACTATTTGCTTGGTGCGCACTTCTTTATGTTCACTGACCATTCTGCTTGGTCAATAAGCCAGTGTTAGGGGGGCGAATTTGTAGATGGTTGTTACTCTTCCAGGAGTATGATTTTGAGATAGTAGTTAAACCTGGTAGATTAAACTTGGGGCCTGATCATCTGTCAAGGATTGAGTTAGGAGAAGAGCCCACAAACCTTGAAGACAATCTGCCTGATGCGCAGTTGTTTGCTATCCAGATAGCTGATGATTACTATAAAGACATCATAGACTTTTTGACCACTGGGTTAGAACCCATAGAGTTCATTATGCAGCAAAAGAAGCACCTGGTGGTGCGAGCAGCAGACTTCACCATTATCACAGGTCAGTTATATAAATTTGGACCAGATGAAGTACTGCGCAGGTGTGTGTTAGAGCACAAGAAACCATTTATATTAGCAGATGCACACTCAGGAGCAACAAGAGGCCACTACGTAGGAAAGGCCACTGCGCGGAAGATATTGCGGGTAGGGCTATGGTGGCCTACAATTCATAAAGATGCAAAGGAGCATTGCCAGAGCTGCGATGTGTGTCAGAGGATGAGAAATTCATCACGAAGAGACGAGATGCCATTGAATCCACAGTTGACATTATAGGCATTTGAGAAATGGGCAATTGATTTTGTGGGGCCTGTAAACCCACCGGGAAAGAGAACTGGTGCGAGGTACATTATTACTACAACTGATTACCTCACTAGATGGGCAGAAGCGAAGCCAGTAAAGGACTGTAGTGTAGGTAGTGTCGCGCAGTTCATATTTGAAGACATCCTTACGAGGTTTGGATGCCCAAAGATATTGATGAGTGATCAAGGCACTCACTTTTTGAACCGAACCATTGAGGCATTGACAGAAGAATTCCGCATTCATCATCAATGAAGTACACCATATCATCCGCATGCGAATGGAATTGTTGAAGCATTCAATAAAGTACTGGAGAATGCATTGACCAAGGTATGCAATGTGAATCGGGATGACTGGGACCTGAGCATTCTTGTTGTTTTATGGGCATACAAAACCACATGCAAGAAGTTGACTGGCCATACACCATTTAGGCTGGCCTATGGACGGGAATCCATTATGCCTATGGAGTACATTGTTCCTAGCTTGAGAATAGCTGTGTTTATGGGAATGGAAGATCGCGACGCGCTGGAAGAAAGACTCCTACACTTGGTTGGGTTGGAGGAGGATCGCTTCATCACACGATTTCACCAACAAGTGCAGAAAGAAAGAGAAAAAGCATGGCATGATCACCACATCAAGAACAAGTCTTTCCAGGTAGGTGATCTAGTCCTCCTGTATGATAGCAAGTCTATGAAATTTCCTAGAAAATTTAAAATGCATTGGCTTGGCCCATATATTGTTGTGCATGTTACTGATGGTGGCGCAGTTTAGTTAGCGACATTAGCAGGAGATAACTTTCTTGGTTTAATTAATGGAAGCATACTAAAACCCTATTGGGATAGTCTTGCTTCGCAGAACCTGTGATGATCAGAAAGAAGGAAATTTCTAAGTGCCAAGTACAGTTGAAATTGAGAACTAGAAAGGGGAAAGATCCTGTACGCAATGTATGATGAGGAACATGTATATACCGCGCAACACTGTTAGGATGTGCCACTGCCCCCCAAAAAAAATAAAGCAGGAACCGCGCAGTTGCGAAGTCCAAAAGGCAATTGCGAAGATCAAGTGAATGAGAAAATATGTTAAGTTCAGAGGCAAGAAACTAGGCACCTCGAAGTAACTGCGTAGGAGCAATGATGACCTGTCACGTAGTTCGACGCAACACTCCAGAAAAATAGACATTACACTATCGGTCGAGAATATAGCCATTATACAATACTTTGCCAGTGACCGCTTGGGCATTTAACGCACAGATAGCTGTTCTAAACGAGTTTATGAAGGAAAGGACTGAAGGAACCACCGGATTTGGCCAACA
Organism: Larix kaempferi; assembly: GCA_027924585.1. NCBI lineage: Eukaryota > Viridiplantae > Streptophyta > Pinopsida > Pinales > Pinaceae > Larix > Larix kaempferi. The sequence goes on from BSBM01000770.1 coordinate 4,583,920, forward strand.
GATACCGCATTTAATTCTTATCTAGCCGTTAAGGGGCACGGAGGGGATCAGCTACACCTATAAGTAATGCTACATTAAGACTTGCGGGCATTACCGAACACTTAGAATTTTCTTGCGCACATTACTTTGCAAGTTGTTTTCAGTAAGCTATCTGAAACTCTATGGAAGTTGTCGAGTGGATGTCTGAGTGGTCCACCATTGAATAAGAATTCACGGTCCAAGAGACTGTGAAAGTATTTCAATACAGAGGGATGGAAGGGTTAATGAGAACCCCATCCAGGAAGGGCGTCTTAGAACTAGGTCAAGCGTCTAGACGATCACCTAGACACGGTCCAAAAATGCAAGACAAAGGCAAAGATCCAGTGGGGCCGAGAACGAAGATACCAAAGATGGGTTCGACAATGCAGAAGTCGTCGATAGCGGATAAGGAGATACCTTTGACAATGACCCTAGCTTATATCTCACCGCGTGCACGGGACGCACCGGTCTTCAGGTTAGCAAAGAATGCAAAATATGGCATCCTGCTATCACCCATATCAAAGCACGTCGATGTTGTAATACCCCATTTTGACCCTTAGGATATATTAGATTTCAATGTAAATATTGTATACATGTGATGTATGTTTTCCTAGCGTGGAGCTCAAGGCCAAGGCCCTGCTAGTGGAAGCTCAAATTTTATTTAAAGGCAAGTATTAGACATTATGTTACCCATGTGCTATTTAGCTATGGAACATTGTAAAAATGATGTAAATAAACATCAAGAATACCAAAACTGGCTATGGAGGCAACGAATGAGAAGGGGCCATGCGTATCCACTAGAGAGTGGTGAGGGGGCTGTGGGATTGAACCATAGGCTGCCATATGTTACCTTGAGAACCCATTTGACTTTCCTTACTGACATTTAATTCTGTTGTAAGGAAATGGTTGAAGAAAATAGTCCATGGCTTTAATGGAGAATGGGCAGCCCAGAAATTCGTATTTGCAGGTATGGGCTTTGTTTTCTTGTACCACAAATCACTCTACCTCATGGGGATTGCTTCTTCCTCATCCCCAATCCATTGTGGAAGTCACCAGCATCATTTTTCACCCAAAAATGAATTGCCAACAGGGAGAAAAACCAGAAATCGCAACTTTGCAAGAACCCACGTTTTGAAGAGCCAAAAATGCCCATATTTGGTATTGGACAGTGAAAACCAATGGGGGATCCATAGATATGAACCTTGGGTGAAATTGAGATTATTGGCTACCCCGAAATCTATAGGAAAACCCAGTTTTTGCAGCCCAGAAAACCAGTGACAGGATTGAGTTATTCATTGACAGGTTGGTGAGAAATCCAAGTGTGGATGTTTGAACAGAGGGTTGGATTGCTTGAATTTAGCTTGAGATGTCGGTAGCTCTGTGGTTGAGCCCACTGACTTAGCATCCTCCTCATTTGTCTTTTTTATGCTTGATAAACCCAACTGTGTGTTGGCTTAGCATAGCTGTGAGTGAAACCATGACTGTGAGTGAGCCCATCTAGTTCCTGAATTTTTCGATAATAGTTGGTTTCCTTCTACTTGATTTATTTGATGATAACCAATCTTCAAATTTTATTTTATTTTTTTAACAATAATTGCTTTGCCCTTATAATTATTATTATTATTTAAATGTAATAATAATATTATTTTAATATTATATTAGGTGGTTGGGAAGAATGATTGTTACCTTCCCCACCCAAGTTCAAATCTCACTTTTGGTTTGTTCTTAGGGAATAAAACCAAAACCACGTGCACCTTGAAACCATGTGCGGTTTCACTTCTTACTTTTACTTTTTACTTCTACTCACTTCTAAACTTTACTTTTACTTTTTTTTTTTCCTTTTTTCTTCTTACTTTTTTTTTTTTAATAATTTCTATATTCTATTTTCTTTTTTTTTACTTGTCTTTCTTTTCTTCTTTTTATTTTCTTTTACTTTTTCCTTTTTCTTTCTTTCTCTTTCCTGGTTTTGGACAAGATCCTAGATTGGTGGCTACAAGCCTAGCTCTGATATTCTCAATTAGTTAGGGTTGAACCCATGTTTTCTGAAATAACCCACATATCCATAGATATATAAATGATATATAAATTAATAAGATAAGATGATGATTTACAATTGAGGACCCGTTATTTATACTTTGGCGGAATACCCTTTCACTAATAGTCATGTCTTTTTGGAAAGACATTATTATTATTATTATTTATTATTATTATTATTATTATTATTATTATATATATGTGTGTGTGTGTTGATGTTTATTATTATTATTATTTTATTCATAACATCCTCCTTAGTGGATACACAACCCAGCTTAGGGGTGATCTCTCAGCTGAAAGAATACAAGCTGGACAGAGGTCTATGGTTGGGTGGAACGTTGCTCTCACATAGCCAGTTGTTTGGACTGCTTCATCTTCGAGATAAGTGTTATCTCTGTGATTTAAGTTATATGCATTCTGTTTCTTGCACTGTGTTAATTCAGAATGATAATTGTTCATGTTAATGGAATTGATATGAATTCTGTGCATAGAATGAGAATGGGGTGGATTCTCTGCCTGTTGATTTATCATTTGCTTGAGATAAATATGTTGAGGCAATTCAGTTTGCAGATTGATTGCGTTTATTTCCGCTGTGTATATATTGATTATGTATTTGCACACATAAGTATTTTAATTTTCATGAATTTCTTGGTAATGAACGGGACTGAGATTGCCAATAGGCCCGGTAGGTTGGTCACGTTTCCTTCCTTGCATAGTATTGATGGAAGGGGTCATTACAGGGTGGTATTAGAGCTTAAGGTTCAACACTACGGCTGTTGGGCCCTTCATCATTGTGTGTGTTTATATATATAGTATTTGAAGTTAAAATAAATTAGAGAAATCTGAAGATATCATAGCTTCTATTTGATTAAGATGGGAAACACTTCCATGACTATTTTGGGAATTGCTTCAAACTTGCTTGCATTGATTTCATGCTATGAAGTGAGGAGGGAGGAAGAAAATCCATTTTCAAGTTGGATGCTTGATTTACATTGTTTCCAATGCAGTAGCATTCAGTTTTGTATTTATCTGTTTGCCTTCATGGAGGAGAGAAAGGAGGCGCAACCTCTGCCATCTGATATTGTTTGTTGTTTTGTGTTTCATGCTTAACATGAAAGAGGTGCAATTTTTCTTGAAATATTGTTTTGTTGCAAGTATGATCTGTGAGTGGCTTACTCTGTAAAGAAACGAAGCAGGTATTTCCAAAAAAAAAAATTCTAACTTTCTTTAAAAATTTGCAAAAATTTTTCTAAGTATTTATGAGTTCTGGAAAAGGCTCTATCGGCGATTTTATCGCTAATTTTTGCGCGGCGCTGGCGGCAAAGTTAGCGTTAATTTCTGTGTTGTGCTGGCGGCAGAGTTAGCATTAATTTCTGCGTTGCTCTGGCAGCAGAATTAGCATTAATTTTTGCGACACGCTGCGGCGGAAGAATTAGTGTTAATTTTTGCGACGCACTGCAGCGACAAAGTTAGCGTTAATTTCTGTGTTGCACTGGCGGCAAAGTTAGCGTTAATTTCTGCGTTGCGCTGGCGGCAGAGTTAGCGTTAATTTCTGCGCTGCGCTGGTGGCAGAATTAGCGCTAATTTTTGCGACGCGCTGCGACGGCAAAATTAGTGTTAATTTTTGTGACGTGCTGCGACGGCAGAATTAGCGTTAATTTTTGCGACGCGCGTGGTGACAAAGTTAAGCATAACTCTATGCGCGGGGCGCCAAAATTAGCATAAATGCTGCGCTGAAGGGAAGAGAAATTCAAAAAATTTCTAAGCGTCTTTTTGAAATCTGCGCCATGCGCGGCGGCAGAGTTAAAGATAAATCCTGCGCTAAAGCGCCCGGCATGTTGTTAGTAATTGCGCCGGTCGGCAGCAACTTTAAGGTTAAAACCTAAGCTACGGTGGCGATTTTTGGGTTAGATACAGTGCCAAGGGCAGCAATGGTAAGGATAAAACCTACGCTGCGATGGGGAAGTTAAGGTCAAATCCGGCAATGGTCGCAGAAGTTGAGCCGCGACTAGCGATGGGAGGAGCGAAAAAAAAGTATAAAGCCAAAAAATTGATTTTTGGATAGGAGCAGTCGGGATTAGAATGGGATGATTCCTGTGGGGCTCAGAGGCCATTATCAAAGGCCATGAAAGAACCAAAAAGGGTCCCGAGCCCAGTATGCCCTAATCTGACAGAAAATGGAGAATAGTGACTTTTGAAAGACTGTGTCCCGAGGCTTGACGGAGAGTCGGTTTGAAATCAATATGGCGTGACCATGGAGCAGGCACAGTGTTAAGTTCAGAATCTTGGAGCCGAACTCCAAAGGATGTGGAGTCAAGGTGAACCAAAAGGCCAAAAAGCACTGTTCTAGGCCACTTTTTCGGTATTTTGAAAAGCTTGTGGACAGTAAAAGTGACCCTAGATGTTGGAATCAAAAATTCTACTGAACTAAACATTTCATATTCTCATTAAGACGGACAGTTTTCGTTAGACGAAGATTTTCCAGAAATGCATAGTTTGAGAGATAGTCATTTTTGGCCAAATTTTGAGATTTTGGGGAAAAAGTGAAAAGTGAGAAGTAGTCAAACCCTGAATTTTATAGAAGATGAATGGTGCATCGGAACAGGGATCCGCGAGTTGTGGAACATTTCTTGCTATATAGACTAACTTTTCCCAGTAGAAAAAATTTTGTGATTCTTCTTAGAGTTTCTTCCACAGGTGGCTGAAGTTGGCATTCTGGACCAAAATACAACTGTGTAAAATGTGCAGAATTGAGGTGAAAGTTGCCATTTTTGAAGTGATGTAGTTTCCACACCTGATGTCGGAATGGAGAAAGGGGATAGGCATTGGAAATCTTGTCCAGTAGAGAATAATGGCACATAATTAGAATTTGAATGGAGCTATCATGCATCATAGATAATTGGAGCAGAAAAGTGCCAGTGGCTGTTTGGCAAAATTGTTGTCAATATGGGCAGATTTTAGAATTGCATGCCTGGAAGTAGCATGCCATGAAATTGAACCAGCTATGATGTGGAAGATGAAGTGCATGCAAAGATGAGGGATTGGAAATGGAGAATTCCTTAACCCCTGTCTTGCTAACTCCATTTATATTTTATAAGCTTTATGTGCATAAAATTATGGCATGAGAATGTTGAAAATGTAAGAGATTAGATGAGTGGCATGAAGATGCATTGATTGACATTGCACAGTGCATGAGTATTGTTTCGCATGCATATGGCATTACGTATTGGTAAAAGTAGTGAGATTTCACATATGCAATGAACCACTAATGATAAATATTGTGGTTGATAATCACTATTGGTGTTGGTTTTGGTTGTAGGACCAAAGACAACAGAAGCATGGCTAAAGATGTTGATGATGTTGTTGCATGAAGGAAACAACCTTATGAAGAAATGATGGTGCAGCAAATCTGTGATCATGAGGATTGGCAAAAGGACTGTGTAGCCTTGGTAAGAGGCCAACCAATCAGGTAACATCAAGTGATGTTAATGACAACCATGCACATAATGGTTATTGATGCATAATTGCATGAATGTTGAAAGAGAATTTGGTAAAATCCCTTCGACTATGTTTGAACTATGTTGATTTGGTTTGCATGTGGTATTGAGTGCCCGAATGGGAATGTTAACCTACCAGGTATGGTGAGGTGTGAGTAAGTGAAGGCAATGATCCTTACACTCTATAATTGCTTAGAAATCTCAATGCATTCATATGAAATTATATCATGCCATTTGTGTATATTGGTTGTAAGTTTAACAACTAAAGAAAGTAAAGACTTATAGTCATCTTGTGGTAGTACATGCCATATGATACAACCATGGTTAGGCCATAATATGTCGGAATGCATAGTATCCCTGGATTAACACAAGGTAGCATTGAGTAGATATGCATTAAGAGATTTTATAAATCTTGTGGTTTTGTCTTGAATGAATGCATTTGAAAATATTTTGTAAACATCATAGATGTGCACGCATGTGTGTGGATGCACATGTTGTGATGCATTGTGTGAATACACAGTTGTGATGTGTATGATTCATTGCGATTAGATAATAGATGAAATGATGAATTGTCAAAAATTATGAGATCATTTCATGGGTTGTTATGAATGCAGAAGAGTAAGTGCATGAAGAGGGAAGTCATGATCGATGGGTTGCCAGAATGCTCTGTGGAAGGGCAGAGTTGCATAATTCATATGACTGAGAAATAATGAACTCCAGGTACAAATGTCTTGCGTATGGAAATGAGGATAAGACCATAGTAAAGACTGAACTCTACCATGTGCAAAAGCCAAAGGTTATGAGAAGGTTCTCATGGTTGTGAAATTTAAATTATGCATGAAACAAATCTGAAAATGTTCTAATTTAAGCTTATGAGAATAGTATCATGGTTGCAAATCTAATTTTTGTAGGGAGTAGATTTGAAAATTCGATTTAGAGCTTATGAGAAGGAATCTCATGGTCGAGAAATCTAAGTTCTATTAGAAAGGAGGATTGTAAATCTCAGATTTGTAAATATCTGATTTGGAATTTTGCTAATAAATGACTAATGAATATTTGGCTTATATGAATTGTGTCAAGAGGACATGTTGTAAGTGGATGTTCATGTATGGCAGCAGACATAAGACCATAATGGGAGAAGTGATACCACTTACAAGAGCCAAGCAATATGAGGATAGCCTCATTGCTAAGAAAATCAATTTCTGTAGTAGAAAAAGATTGCAAATTCATATTGAATTTAATTATTAATGCCATTGATTGGTTATAGAACAATCACATTTGAATTTATTGTTAAATTTTGCTGACTGTTTGGATGTTTGAGGAATGTGCCAGGATGACACGTTGCAGGAAGACCATGTATGATGGCCTGCAGAAGCCAAACTTCATGGAAGGGATTCCATGATTTGGAAATAGGTTTCGGGTGAAACATCATTAGACATTATTAATGTCTCATCCGCACTGCATGATTGGTAAACAATATGAGTGAGATGGTAAATATTATGTCAGTAATACATATGAGGGTTATGTAACATCAAAAGGAGTTGGGATGGCAAACCGAGGGACTGTCAACTCAGAGAAGGAGCCCCCATTCCTCATTAATGAAGAAGGACTACATCTACAAATGAATAAGTGTTCTGTAAACCCTGACTAATATATATGTGTGTGTGTGTGTGTGTGTGTGTGTGTGTGCAAGTCTAATTGTTAGAATTACTATGTAGAACATATTCTATTTATGTACATTATTCAGACTGCTTGAAGTATGATTAGGACTTGCATAGCTCCCATCAATAAGGAGTGCACACCTTTCTGATGATGATTTATGCTAGGGATGCCTATATTGATTACGCCCGAAAGGAATTGATGCATTCCTGGTGTTTCAATACTTGATAGTGAAAGCTATGAATTATGGTTATAATTTTTGAATAACAACACTGACAAGTTTTCCTATACTACTTGTATTGTCACCTTAAACAAATGCAATTTGGTGCTACACACTAAAGAAACAAAGTAAAAGGTTATTGTGAGGGGTTGTGGTGGAAGGGTTAATGTGTATGAAAGGATGTTGTGGAAGTTGTGGAGGTTGTGGGGATTTTGATGAAGGGTAGTGAAGATGTTGATGAAAAGGTTTTTATTTGCCTATGGCTCCATAGTAGAGCCTTGACCTAGAAATAGTCATAGTAAAGTTTCCTTCCAAGTCAGCGTGAAGGTGTACTGGTTGGACATTGATTATTTGATGATTTGGAGCAGCCTACGTGTTGGCCAAACATCCCAGTCCGCAGGAGGATCCCAAGGCTTGTAAAGTAAAAGCAGGACCCTGTGAACCAGAGAGGAAATGCACAATACAGATAAGTATTTGGTTATCTTGTAATTTCTTGCTTATGAATATACATGTGTATATGATTTGGTTATGATTCCCTATGAAAATAAATTAAACATGTGAATTAATTCAATGTTTGAGTGTAGGTATTGCTGGAAGCAATGACTAAGAAAGCATATTAAGGATGCGTGTGGACATGTGACTGTCCTAAAAAGCTCAGTTTGAGCAGCAATGAAAAATGGGGCTAGTGGAACTGTGTGGATCCTAGCAGCCAAGAGTTGTTGACAAACTATGTTGAGGGACTCCATGGTTGAGAGGTCTGAAATAGACCATAGACACTAAGTGTCATAGCCAAGAAGGGATGGTCAAACATTCACATGGAAGTGAAAGAGGCTAGGAGCATGAAAACCAAAATGGTGGTGTGGTTTCCAAAATGGAACAAGACTAAGAGAAGAAAACTCTTACTACTCTCTTTTTCCTTTTTATTGATGCATTTAAAAAGACAGAAAATTGTTGAATGCATGTATGGCTGAAAGTAGAGTGTGTTTATTTACTTGAAATAAATTGTGAATGTTGAAGTAGTTAATTTCCTATGAATAGATGAACATGAAAGAATTCATGTGTATGTTGGACAAGCATGGAAAGTGTGAAAGTCTCATGAATAGAACATGGGCTCTCCATGTCAATTGGGGAAAAACAATTGACTGATTTCTAATGTTTAGGTTATGCTTAACCTAACAAGATTTGTAATGATGAATTTCACAGGTGAAAATTAAATCCATTGGTTGCAACTGTTACGAACAAGTGATGCTTGTGGGAAAACTGAGAACTAGCTGTGCACAGTGACCATGGCAGCAGACCATAGGCTGTTGGAATTGGCTAAAAGTCTTCTTCAGACAATTCACAAGACCCAAGAAAATCTTGGAGAAATGCTCAAGATACAGAAGAGGCAGAATAAGATGAACCACAAGGTTTTGCAGTACTCTAATTGCCTGCAAAGAGAGGTAAAAAGCATTATGAGAGCAATCAATAAGGGAAAGGAAAGTGGATCAATGATGAGGCATTCGTCCAATTGGTCCATTAAGAAATGTTCCAAGCATAAAGACTCAAAAGAAATTGAGCAGGTAAGGATGAAGCAGCCAGTGAAATGTTGGAAATGTGGAGGACATCATTGCCTCTGCAACTGCTCAACAAGGGAACATCAAGAGGGCAGTAGCCATAAATTTTTCAGACTTATAGATGCACTAAAAGATCGGAACCAGCAGGAGAAACTCGTGGAAGCCAAGGGACTTGGTCCTGAAAGTTCAAAGTAAAGGATAGAATACAGGGCAGATTTGCAAAAAATTTGAAAATTTTGGATGTGTAAATTGTATACGTATTCCTAACTCTTGGAACATCGAGGATGGTGTTATTCTAAGGGGGAGGGGATTGTAATACCCCATTTTGACCCTTAGGATATACTAGATTTTAATGTAAATATTGTATACATGTGATGTATGTTTTCCTAGCGTGGAGCTCAATGCCAAGGCCCTGCTAGTGGAAGCTCAAATTTTATTTAAAGGCAAGTATTAGACATTATGTTACTCATGTGCTATTTAGCCATGGAACATTGTAAAAATGATGTAAATAAACATCAAGCAATAAAATACCAAAACTAGCTATGGAGGCAACGAATGAGAAGGGACCATGTGTATCCACTAGGGAGTGGTGAGGGGGCTTTGGGATTGAACCATAGGCTGCCATATGTCACCTTGAGAACCCATTTGACTTTCCTTACTGACATTTAATTATGTTGTAAGGAAGTGGTTGAAGAAAACAGTCCATGGCTTTAATGGAGCATGGGCAGCCCAGAAATTCGTATTTGCGGGTATGGGCTCTGTTTTCTTGTACCACAAGTCACTCTACCTCATGGGGATTTCTTCTTCCTCATCCCCAATCCATTGTGGAAGTCACCAGCATCATTTTTCACCCAAAAACGAATTGCCAGCAGGGAGAAAAACCAGAAATCGCAACTTTGCAAGAACCCACGTTTTGAAGAGCCAAAAATGCCCAAATTTGGTATTGGACAGTGAAAACCAATGGGGGATCCATAGATATGAAGCTTGGGGCGAAATTGAGAGTATTGGCTACCCCGAAATCCATAGGAAAATCCATAGTTAGAGTTTTTACAAAGAAGCCGTGGCAAAGATGAAGAAAACTCTAACTATCATCAAAGGAAAGAGGGGCTTTCAGATGGACGACATAGATGATAAAGTGACAAAGTTTATCACGCAGCTGCTAGCCGGTAAGATTTTAAGAAAATGCAGGCCTCTGGAGGTGCCTGTGGGCGCAGTATTGCTTGGCACCGCAGTCACGGAGGGAGAGCAGTTCAACGGGTGTCAATACCTATTGAACGAGTTCCTGCAGGAACTAAATGACACACAGCTCAATGGAAGAAATTTCCATTTTACATGGCTAATAGTGTTGATCGCCTTCATAGGGTGGAAGGAGCCGAAGGACTATGTTGGCGTACACACCAATACCAATGACTATAGAGGGGCCAGCTATTCAAACCTTTGGGAAAATCTGAACTCACAGAGACAGCACGCGACAGTTGAGGTTTTCTACCAATATTATAGCCAGCTGCACGATGCAATCATACCCACCCCCTGAATAACAAAACAGGTAACGAGTAGGTATATTCGCATTGTTGATTTTTATGCTGACATGCATCACATTCACATTTCATCCAAAGCACAAAACAAGAATACAGAATGGTTTGCAGGAAACTATCATATGTATGAAGAAGATATTGACAATATCATGAAGGAATGGCCTGCCAAGTTTTGAGTGGAAATTGTAGAGTTCGAAAGCGACTCCGGCAAGGACGAACCTATTCCATGTCCTATCACTGAAGAAAAGGACATGGGAAAAAGGAAGGAACCTGAGAGCCCATCACAAAAAAAGGGAGCGTGGAAGAAGCAGAAAGTTGATAAAAGCAAGTTAGACGCAGTACTCCACGATGAGGATTATGAAACAATCGCGGCCAAGGTCATAGAGTAGATGGAAGATCCGATGACTGGGAAGGAGAAACAGGACAAATCGATTCAGGAAAGTTTGTAGAAGAATCTGACCACGCTGCAGGGGATTATAGAGAAAATTGAAGAAGTACACAAAATATTACCCTTGCCGCGGGACTCAGAGTCCGAAGGGAAGTCAGGAGGAACTTCGTAGCAGAAGGAGCCGCAGCTAACCATGACTGTGCCTGCGAAGTCTCGTATTGTCCATCTTGATCTGTTAACGATAAGCCTGCCACTTCCAGAACAACTACTATTGGACATGAAGGATTTCGAGCGTGTGGAGCTCGACCTTGCGAAGATACCACCCCCCAGTCTACACTACTTGCATCTGTAGGTTGTTGAAGAAATGCATGAGAGAACTACTGACACGCGTAAAGGACAAGCTGAGATGCAAGAAGCTAATAGGCAATTGGAGGAAGTTAACTTGTGGAAAGCTATGGAACTGCAGGATGAGCATGATCGTCGAAAAATACTAGAGTCCATGATCACTACGGTCGCAGATGACATAGAAGAATTTGAAGTACAGGTAGACCCCGCGGACACTATCGTTAAGATTGGCGAACTGGTTAACAATATTAAGACAAAGATGCAAGACATGGAGATCATCCATGAAGCTAAGGTTGTTTCCTTGGAGGCACAGATCAACCCATAGACCCCATCGGATCAGCAATAGTTAAGAGCAAAATAAGTGAAGGCCGCAGCAGAGAGTATTGCCATCGAGGTGGATAAGTGCCAGATTTTGTTACATGCGTCGTCAAAGGCATTCACCGCCCTCGAAGAGGACCCAGGATTGCTGCAAGTAAAGAATGCTTTGAAAGATAAACAAGCAGCACTAGAACAGTTGGATGCAGAAGTGAAAGCCCTACTACCAAGAGAAAGGCTTCAGAAGTACAGAGAAGAAAAGAGACTGAAATGGGAGATAAGTCGCAACCCTTACTGGAGGATGCCCAATCGATATCGCAGGAGATCGAGGAGAAGTTAAAGGAGTTGCACGAAAATCAAGAACAGGTGGAAGGCCAGGTCGGTGATGAGATAACACCTGATATATTGGAAACAGTCAAGCAAGTTGAGCAAGACATGAATAAAGCAATTGAGAAGCTGATTGTCACATACAATGAGTTCGCTGCAAGGCTAGCTCCGCAGGCGGCAGAAAAGCTTGGATAAGTTGCAGGTGGCTCGGGGATGAGCCACATGTAAGTGTTAGGGGCCTGTTGGGCCTGGCCCAAGTGGGGCATTTTGAGCAAGAAGGATTTTTGGAACTGTGGAGTTGAGCACAGTTCAGTTGGAATATTTTTGTATAAGTTTTTGGGATGCTGCGAAGTTGTACATAGTGCAGCGTCGAAAGAAATGCGAAGATCAGTGCTACGAGGAGACAGCGCTGTGATGTGTCCAGTCTACGTGGATCCAGCAAAGCAGAGTGTTGGACGGAAGATGGCACAGATTTCTGTTAGACCAATGGTGGTCTATTTTTGGTAAAGATGCTCCAGGAGTACGAAGCAGCGGGTAGGAGCAAAGCGGAAAGAAAGCAACTGGTCGCACATATGAAATAACCACTATCTGAACCAATTGCACGAGGCCGTTAGAGGAAGAACGGCTTGGTGAAAGCGACCTGTTGGCATGTGTGGGACAGGAAGGCCGATAACGATGTGAGCATGCGCTATGGGTAGGCCACGATGGAATATTCGCTACCAGAAGCCAGCACATCCGGTTAAGGGGAAACCATGACAGTTTTGTAAAACCTAAGGGTTTTTGCCTTTGAATTATAAAGACATGACCTACAGGCATGGTCTATAAATAAGGCATATTTTGTATGGGAAAGGGTTACTCTTCATTTTGTGTTGTTCTCGTTATTGATCTGATAAATCTTTGTTGAAGAACATTTTGTAAAAGCTCTGCAAGCTATGTGCACAGAGGCTTATTGAGAGAGAGAAGAGAATCTACAGCTGAGTGCGCAGACAAAGAACTGTTGTACCCTTCCCAAAGACTAATATAACAACAGTTCTTGTGGATGTAGCTCCCATCCTGGGGGTGAACCATGTTAAATATTGTGTAGTGTGATTGTTTGTGTCCTTGCATTTACTTATTTGCTTACATTGGATGCTTGGATTCTCATTTATCAATAGGTGTGGTAATGCTTTTATATGTATTCGCCATAGACGAAAGATGGGAATGATATGTTAAGTATTGCAAGAATGAATGAATGTTGAATGCTCAGTATTCCAAGTCTGTGAAAGTATCAGTTTATGGAATAATCACATGTGCATGTAGAGTTCGGATTGTATAACTCTTCAACGCGCAGCACCGAGTGCGCACAGCATTGTATGTTTTGTCTGCTTGCATTTGTTATAAAGATAAATAATCTAAGGCATTAGATGGATGGTTAAGTGTTAAAGTAAAGTCCTCATAGTGATTAAGTTTGGAAGAGGAAGCATATCGGTCAGTTGCGTTGTCCTATTATTGGTATTCCACCCGAACCGCGTAGTCCGTGGATGCGCTGGTTGCACAAGTAGAAGTGCGGACCACGACGCAGTCTATCATCGTGCAGTGCTCAGCCCGCAGCGCGAGCTCTATAGTGCATTGCGCAGTAGTCCTGTCCGAACAACTCATCACATCACTATGGAAACCTGATTACGCAGTACCCTCATAGCTACACCTCGGGTGAGACCTCAACTTGTTCGCAAGCTATTGCCAAAAGGGCCAGTGAGAAGGGGTTTTGTTGGTTCCTTGAAACCACGAAGAACCTGGGTCTACATTGGAAACCTCTAGAACAATACTTAAGCCAACATGGTATGTGTCAATAGGATTTGGTAGGTTTTCCCAATAGAATATTTCAAACTAGAGGTTAGAAGGCTATAACAAAAAAGATAAATCTTTTGGAGGACATGGAAGCTACCTAGAGGATTAAGAGTAGAGATTTGTGGCTTGAGAAGGGAAATAAATACAAATTTTTCATCAATATGCAAACCGGAGAAAACCCGTCAATATAATATGGAAAATTAAGAGGAATAATGATGAAATGTATAACAATTTTGAGGATATTTTTAGTGCATGTATTGTACATTTTGGAGAGATTTATAAAGAAGAGAAAGGCCACAATTTCTAAAATTGTGAGCATGTCTTCATATTTTCCAAGCTTTGTATTAAAGGGGTAAAAGGGAGACTCTTGATGGAAGTACCCGGAAATGATCTGGAAGAGGTTCTCCGTAAATTTAAAAAAGACAACAGCCTAGGTCCAGATGGATGGATGAGGGATTTTTCTATAGGAATTTATTAATTAATTTAGGGGGAATTATTAAAAGTTATGGTGGAGTCTAGGTAAAATGGAAGGATGCTAGAGACATTCATTGCCTTTATTACAAAATCTCATAATCCTATTTCTTTTGAAAATTCAAACATATTTCATTGTGCAATTGTATGTATAAAATAACTTCTGTGAGGATGAAAAATATTCTCTCTAGATATATATATCCCAAGAGAAATTTGAGTTTTTAAATGGAAAACATATTCATGAAGCAATAGGAGTGGCCTAGGAGGGTGTACATAGAATCAAAACAAGGTAATTCTCAACAATGGTGGTTAAGGTTGATTTTTTCAAAGCATATGATGGGTCCAATTGGATTTACCCTAGGTGCATGTTGATAGTTTTGTGGTTTTGTGTACATTTTGTGAACTAGATCATTAGTTTTGTATCTACAATCTCATTTTCTTTCTTATTAATGGTTAAGATTTTGGTTTCTTTCAACGAAGGAGGGGTTTGTGACAGGCTTGTCCTCTTTTATCGATATTATTTTTAATTGTAGTTGAAGTCCTTAGAATGGCATTGAATGATGGAAAATAAATGGTTCTTTAAAGGCCATAAATATTGGTAGAATGGTATTTTTGTCTCATTTATTGTTTGTAGATTCCATTCTTCTTTTTTGTGATGACTCTAGGATGGATTCCATGAATCTCAAAGAGATTCGGGATTTGTATTGTACAACATCAATGAATTTTGGTCGTGACTTGATAAAATAAACAATTTATTTTGTAGGTATAAGTGAACATGATATTAGATTTTTTTAAGGTGTTTCTTTTGAAATGGGTAGATGTACATAATGTCTTAGTACCTTGTTTGTTTTCATTAAGCCAAATGATTATGGGAAAAAGAATTGGGATTTGGGTAATGGAAAATGTTCAAAATATGCTCTTGGTATGGTGTAATTACTGGTTGTTCAAAGTTGGAAGACTCATTCTTTAGAAATCCTTTGTGTGCCTTAATAGTTTTGAAAATGGAATATAGAAAATACAAGAGATCCACACAATAGATAACAAGATAATGACACAATAATGTAGAGAAGACCCTTAAGGTAGGGTAACACCATTAACTATTCCTTATGGAAGGAATCACTCCATAAGCCATTCCTGCTACAAATATTACAACAATAATTCACAAGACATCTCATTACATTGCTTCTACTTCTTTATATCATTTCTATCAAACCTGCTAGGTACTTTCGAGAGAAGGAACTTTCTAGTAGGTAGAACCTTTTAGTAATCCTTCTTACAATTATTTATTTTCACACTAAATCTATTATTCACTAATGATGGCCTCAATACATAGCATTATCCCCATAGGTGCCTCCCTAGGAACCCCATATTATCCTCACTAGATATATTACATTCCATCCCCCATTTCATGTTTCTTCCTTGAAACATGGGAGGAATATGCTCAATATGATATACTAAGCAATGTAGCCAACTTGTACTGAGTATGAGAATCCATCCATCATAGTGAGATGTGGTCATGGGGTCCAACTACTTTGTTTCCACCTCGATATTCATCTTGGTTGCTCCTTTAGTTCCATGTTTTATTTGTGCTACTATGATATCTCCATGCAAATTAATTTTATTCATCCATGTGCCTCCATATTGGTTCCATTTTTGTTGATTCTTCCAGCGTTGCCTTGATGATTGTTGTTTTTCATGTACTGTGTGTTGAACCTCCATTTTGTACCTATTTTGACTAATAATTGTGTTCTTTTTACTCAGTAAATTCTTCCTTTTTCGCTCAAACTATCCCTTTTCCACCTAAATCCCTATGGTATTTGCAAAAATTACATCTAAGGAGCATTTTAGGTATCATGGTCATTTCAAACATCAATTCGTATTATTTGTTACTTAAATAATGTTAAAAACCATTTTACAGTTGTCAATTATTGTTTATTACATGAAATCCAGGTTCTTGTAAATGGGATCAATTCAAGTAGCAGCACAAAAAGAATTGAGAATCCAACACTTGGAGATCTATGAGTTTTGTAGTTTCTTATGCTCCTTTTGGATGAAGAATAAATCCCCCATAAGAGAGGTGGAATTTTGGTCAACTATCTGGGTCAACATGTAAAATTGTAACGGCCTGTGCATTGGCAAAATTCCAGGATTATGGCATAATTCTAGGATTATGGATTAAAGCAAAGATTGGTGTTTTGTATACCAGAATCATGAATCCTTCCAAGAGAATTCCAAGGACTTGATATGATAACATATGTATCTATAATAGTCTTTGGTTGTAACCAAGTAATCATAAGTTATCTCTTGTATTGTGAACAAGATCTGATTCATAATGTAATGATCTTGACTGGGATCACGTGATATGGTATTCCTTGTATTCCACTTTTGTATTCTGAACCAATTATAAAGAGAGGCATAAACCATCACTTAGGGGGGTTGGTAAAAGGTGTGAGAAATTTGTGACTGGACACACTATAATTTTTAGAATTACTGAAAGAGATCTTCTTCTTTAGACTTACGGTGTGCTAGTGTTTTCTAGCTTCCGAGTCCACTTTTGTAGCTTGCTTTTGGGGAAGGAGAGCCTCCTTATTCCAGGATAAATGCTACTCATTCATTTCTTTCATTCTTACTTTCTTTTACTCTTTGCATTAGATTATACACGTTCAAGTTTTATTCTAGTTATAATGGTTGTGTGAATTTTAATTATGCATTAACGTATGCTGCGTGGAATGTTTCCATTTTTTTCAAGAATACATAACTTCGTCTAAGCATAAAATCGAAATAATTGAATTGCATTACTCATTACAGAGTATCCATTAAACAGGTAATATCGGATTACATAAGTGTTGTTTTCACCTGTGTTTTCTACAATTGCCAATTAGAGTGATTATCAATTCAAGAGAAACCAAGTCTCAAGAAGTTTGAATCTGTAATTGGATTCAATTTTGTTTTATATTTTAGTTTTAATTTCTTGTTTCAAATTCGTCCTCATTTCTAAGCACAAACTCTTAATGCTCAGTTCGACATAATAGGGATAGAATACCCGCTACAACAACGATCATTGATTGCAGATGATGTTGTTACCCATGTTTCAATAATTACCTATCATATTGATTATTGATTCAAGAGTAACCATACTTAGGGAAATTTAATTATGTAATTGCTTAGAAGTTGCTTTATATTTCTTTTGATACATCATTAGTTCATAAGTTAGTATAGGTTTCAAATGTACTCTAAAAGGATTGACTACACATATAGTGATTGCACTCCACAAGTTTTTATACTCCAAATTGATAATGAAATGTAATAGGATTTAAAACATATAAATCACTTGAAATTTTTGGTGTCATTGTCGAGGAAGTGCTAAAGGTGTTAGTTCTAGAAGATATGGTGTTGTGATTTCTCGTTACTTACATTTTTTTCCTCTTTGCATCTTCTCATATTAAAACATAGAAAAATCCTTTAGTTTCCATAATACCAACATTTTAGACTTGGAGGAGTGGAAACAGTAAGATGAGAGGTAAGAACCTTTGTATTCACTATCGTGAGTTTCTATGAATCTTTGTCGTTTTGGCACCTTATGAGTAGATTTAGATAAGTTTTCTTTTAGAAGAATAGTAAGATTGCATCAATACGTTTAGAGGCAATAAAGTTAGATTTCCCAGGGGAGGAGCAAGTCCCATTACTTCATTTTGTGGTGATGTAAGAGCCACCCATTCTACTAACCAAATGGCACGAAAATCAGGAGGACGATAAACCTCGAGGGGAAAAATGAAAAGACATAGGAAATATCCTACAATTGATTACATGGGAGAATATATTTCTGCAACAGAAGAAGAATTTGTTCCCTCAGCTGAAGATAAAGAAGAATTAATTAGTGGGTATCTTGATACATATTTTTAGACAAATATCATCCAATAACCATAATTTTTAGTAGTAACTGCTTTCTCTCTGAGGAATCTTTGGTACAAGGAGGACCACCTCTCATTCTATACATTAATATGGAAGAAGAAGAAGTCGCATGATCCAACCAAGAAGACAATGCTACCTTTGGGTTTCATATTAGAGACACTACAGGAATGGCACAACTGAATAATATTCCCCCATATGCTTTGCCCAAATTTTATGGTCTAGCTAGTGAATACCCAGATGCATTCCTCTTTGAATATGATTTGCTTTGTAGGAGTTATAGCTATTCCATTGATGCCCAGAAGTTGAAATTGTTTCTTTCCACCTTGAAAAGTGTAGCACTATGTTGGTTTATGGGCCTCAGTTGTAATAGTATTCAGACTTGGGATGAGATGAAGAAAGTATTTATGAAGAAATATTAGAGCGATTGTAAGGCCAAAGAACTCAGAGAATAAATCTTTAATACGACACAGAAATACGATGAAATTTTGGAATATTATGTGGAGCGATTTCAGTATAACCTTCAGAGGTCATAACAAGATCATGTCGGTAAGGAAACCTTATGAATAATATTGTGAAGAAGTATTCGAGAAGAATGTTTGGACCTCCTAAACTTGATGGGATCCGAATATGTTTCCTAGATGGAATATGCAGAGATATGTGATCTATGTAAATGTTACTCAATAGGAAACTCAAATACTGGGAAAATCCCCAAAGACATTACTTCCATATTTACAAAATCTCCTCCATGGGATGAGTCACATACGCTGAGATTGGTAATTTATTTTAGAATTTTAAAACTGACATTATTAGCTCTTTGAGTTCATAGCTTGACAAATTGCAGATTAAGAAGAAAAAGGAAGAATCATAATTGGCTCTATCCATATTCTGTTCTAAGTGCATGAAGAAACATCCCTTGAGGGATTGATCATTAAATAACATTGAAATTTTGTACCATTTGTAATCAGAACCATCTCACTGGTAGCTTCCATTCCTTTTCAGGGATTAATAAAGCATATCAAGGGAGCACGATGTTGTAAATCGACTTTATTTAATGACCCCACAAAGATCGTGGTATCCTTAGTCAACATGTATGGTTCAAAACACTGTGCATCAATTTCCTTATTATTTTGGTCAACGATATTCTTGACAAATGTGGAATCCTCCTATGCCATGGAAGGCATGGCCTTCTAAACATAATCCATACCAACCTTGGAAACAAGGGTGGTGTGGCTCATCTTATGAAAACATGCCTACCTTTTTGCATACTGCACAACAAATATATCCACAATATTCTAATTTGCAAACCCAACAATCATACATTGCACAAGCTCCACAACCTCAAGTTAGTCATCTACAACAATTGCAACTACCAGCTAATCAAAATCCTCCATGATTTATAAAATACATATTCCCATCCAATTCTAAACCCTAACAATAATACAGTGGTTCAACTTGCTTACAACATTGAGTTGCAAACCTTTCCCACACATTCCATTGCTACTGTAGGATTGCAAGAAATTCACCTAAGGTCTAGAAAAGTGCTCAACAAAAAATCGCTAGAAATTATAGAATAAAATGAAGAAGGAGAAACTCCTACTCAATATGATCCAATCAAGAGTGAGCTCATAATAAAACATCTTTCTCCTTAGAAGGAACAAGCACTACCATCCAATTTGCGTCCTTTTCCAGAAAGGCTAAATTTGGAAAGACCAAGAACCTCTTCTAAGTTTGACCTACTGGTAAAACTTATAAATGTTTCCATAAAGATTCCCCTACTACAAGCAATGAAGGATATACAATATGCACAAAAAAAATTAGGGAGTTGTTCCTTAAGAATCCTATAAGAAGGAAGAGATATCCAACTAGCATCCAATTTGTCAGTATACTAGTAAGTCTCATGTCCACCCAAGTCATTATCAAAAAATATGTGGACCCTAGGAATCCAATTGTCACAATTATCATCAATAACTCTCTTATTTTGAATATTTTAATTGAATTGGGTGCATCTATTAATGTGAAGGACATGGAAACCTTTTCTCAATTGGAGCTATGTAATATCCAACCTACACCTACTGTGTTAGAATTAGCAGATCAATCTAAAATTAGACTAGAAGGTGTACTAGAAGACATCATCATTTCCCTAGATTCTTGAGAATACCTAGAGGAATTTATGGTCCTATAGCTTAATTCTAACCTAAGAGGAGGACACCCTTTAATCCTAGGAAGACCTTGGTTATCGATAATAGATGCATTCATCAGCTGTAGGTATAGAAATATGACAATTTCAAATGGCAATGATGTCAAACAAATTACACTTTATCCCCCTACAAAACCTACATATGAACTAGAACATATGCAATGACTTGATGGGAATAACACTAATGAAGAAGTAATTCATCCCATTTTAACAATTGCACAAGCCATGAGTCTTAAAGAAAACATTGATGAGAATCAATTTAATAATTGCATCACTAACCTTGAGTTTTCTCAGTATTTTGGGGCCCAGTCGTCATCTTATGTGCAACCTTCCATAGACCATGTTTTGGAGCAAGAATTTAAAGAGACCAATACTGCATAAATTTTACATTTCGTCTTTTCATCATCATTTCCTATAGGCTCTAATTATGAATCTTGTAGCAAACCTATTGAGATTTTTAGTAGAAAAAACTAAATATCAACTCTGCCTTAGATGCATTATAGCATAAACAACTAATTTAGATTTTGCAGAAATATTATGATGCATTCGCATGGGAATATACTGTCATGAAGGGCATTCACCCAGACGCGTGCATTAACCATATCTATATCTAGGAAAATGCCAAACCTATCAGACATCCACAGAGAAGAATGAACGTAGCCTTGAGGGAAATAGTGAAGGAGGAATCACAAAATATATTGAATGTAGACTTGATTTATCCCATCTCAAACAGTCAATGGGTTTCACCAATAGTAATTGTGCCCAAAAAGAATAGTAAGTCTTAGATAAGAAAATATTATAGAGAACTAAACAAGGGCACTTTAAAGGACCATTTCCCTTTACCTTTTATTAATAAGGTCTTGGATACATTATCAAGGAAGAAATACTTTTCTTTCCTTGATGGATTTAGTGGTTACAAATAGATTGGGATCACTCGAGAGGATCAAGAAAAAATTACCTTTACATCTCCCTGGGGAACATATGCCTACAAGGTATTTCCCTTTGGGTTATGTAATGCACCTGCCACATTCCAAAGAGCCATACTTGGTAATTTCTCTGACTTGATTCATGCATGTGTGGAGGTATGGCATGGATGAATTTATTGTATATGGTGATTCTTTTTAATATGATTTGAATAATCTCAAAAATATTTTGATTAGGTGTTGAGAAACAAACCTTGCATTGAGCAATGAGAAATGTTTTATGATACTAAATCGCATAATTGTTCTCAGGCACAATGTGTCTTTTGTAGGAATAAAAGTGAACCCTTCCAAGATAGAAGTAATTGTCAAATAGGAAATTCCCACCACTTGAAAGGATGTGATAATTTTCTTAGTTCATACAGGTTATTGCAGCCGATTTATATAAAATTTTACTAAAATAGCTTCGTCGTTATTTAAATTACTCGCAAAAGTTGTTTATTTTTATTGGAATGATAATCTCAAAATGATTTTGATACACTCAAGGAAAAACTCTCTTCAAACCTAATATTAAGAGCACCAAATTGGACTTTACCCTTCCATATTTCTATTGATACATCATATTAAGCCATAGGAGTAGTTTTGGTTCAAAGAGAAAATCTGTTTACCTATGCTATTTATTTTATTAGTAAAAACTTGACTCTTGTTGAATTAAACTATATTGTTGCTGAGAAAGAGTTTCTTGCAGTGGTTCATGCTATCAACAAGTTTAGACTTTATATAATTGATTATGAATTTTTTGTCCACACTGACAATTATTCTATTAGGTACCTCATGAGAAAACCAATAATGAACGGAATTCGAATCACTAGGTGGATTTTGTTGCTACAAGAATTCAACATTAATATTTTGGATAGATGTGGGAAAGAAAATTAGGTTGCATATTTCCTTTCTCGACTTAATAATGAAGGTGAAGTTTTTCTTGTAGAGGATAGTTTTCCAGATGAAATTTTATTTACAATATCTACTAAGTCCCCATGGATTGCAAATATAGCTAATTATTTGACTGTAGGAAAATTACCAACACATTTCTCACCCATAGAAAAAATATGGATTGTTCTACTCAGTGCTCCAAGCTCATTGGTCCAGGGAGATCTGTTCTACATAAGTCCTAATTTGATTATCCATAGGTGTGTACGAGAGGACGAGATGTTTGAAATCATAAAATCATGCCACAATGAACCATGTGGAGGACATTTTGAAAACAAAAAAACAACTTATAAGGTTCTTCACTTGGGATACTATTGGCCCACTCTTTTTAGAGATGCCAAAATGTATGCCAAGGGATGTGATAGTTGTCAAAGATTGGGTCATCTGATTGCAACATATGATATGCTCTTGTAGCCACAAGTTCTCATAGGACCCTTTGAAAAATAGACCATAGACTTTGTGGGATATATCAAAACCCTTGTCAAAGGAAAAAGGTATATTTTGGTATGCACTAACTATGTCACCAAGTGGGTTGAGGCAAAGGATTTACCAAGATAAACTTAAAAGTTAGTAATGTTTTTTTTTTTTTTTGGGGGGGGGGGGGGTTCCTAGGGATATTGTAACTCATCAGGTAGCACAATTCACATCTAAATTGGTCCAAGAAATCACTTAGAAGTATCATATTAAGCACTAGAAGTCTTCTCCATATCATCCACATGCTAATGGGTTCCTAGGGATATTGTAACTCATCAGGTAGCACAATTCACATCTAAATTGGTCCAAGAAATCACTTAGAAGTATCATATTAAGCACTAGAAGTCTTCTCCATATCATCCACATGCTAATGGGAAGGTAGAGTCTACAAACAAGGTTTTGGAATCAATTCTAACCAAAATAGTTCAGCTTCACAAGCAAGATTGGGCATAAAAACTTTTAACTCAATTGGATTTTTCCCATACAATCTAGTGTGTGGTAAGCAAGTCCTTCTAATAGAATTCCATATTAAAACCTTCAAAATTGCAAAAGAGATTCGAATGGATTTAATTGAGGCACAAAAGTAAAGGATTTTACAACTAAATGAACTAGATGGAATGCAACAAGATTCTTTCCAGCATACTACCCTCATTCAACAAGAGAGAAAAATGGCACGGCAGATTCATAAAAAAGAAACCATTGAAAGCAAGTGATTGGGCACTTCTCTTTGACTCCAAATTCAAAAATTTCGAAAGGAATTCTACTACCCATTGGCTCTCTACTTATGAAATTGAAATTGAAACTATATTTAATAGTGGATCTATTAAAATAAAGACTATTGATGAAGAGGGAGTTTCCTTTTTGTTTAATGGCCACAAACTTAAATTGTACCAGAAACCTAAATCAAAAGGGGAGTTTCTTAAGGATATTTTAAATCAGAGTGAGGTGGAAGTGAGAAAATGGGTCCCCCACTTGCTTCTTCTAAATTTTCTTCATTTTATTTTTAGAACAAATCAATAAAAGAAAAAAAAGAGAATATTAAAAAATTGTAAAGAAGAAATAACGTATAGTTGTGAAAACTGGATCTCTAGCGCAGCTGTACCTAATCCCTTGAAAACCAAGTATCTGTCAAGAAAGAGTTCAAAAGTTCATTTTTTACCAATTTCATTTTTAGAATTTCGGTGCTGACAAGATCCCTAAGACCTTGTAAACAATTTCAGATTTTTAGCTTTAAATTCTTTCATAGTTCATTTCGAAAGATGTTAATAGGTGATGAGAATCAACCTCCAAGATTGTTCATTTTCAATATAAAGTTGCAGAGGTTTGAAATAGAGAAGAGAATATTTATATCGATTTTATCGCTTTCAAATCTGATAATTTTTTTCTTCATAAATTTCATAATTTAGGTCATACAAGTACATAATTTATTAACATAATAAATTCCAAGAAGATTGTTGATGGAAGGATAATTGTTTTTACATGTAAAATTACAAGCAAGGCAAAATGGCCCAGTATCCCTGATCACAAATCTCATTCCCAAATCATTGAAATGAGAGAATGGCCCACTATCCCTGTTCACAAATTTCATTCCCAAATCATTGAAATGAGGGAATTGGGGACTCCAGAATCTCCAAAGCTTGAGTCGGTATCACAATCTAAGATTTTTGATGCACCAGGGACTAAATATGCCAATTTAAACTGCCGGCCATCTGCAGCTTCTTTGACCTGAGAGCGGCAAAAGGGCCAAAGAAACTGTATTGGATCACTGCGTAAAAACATCCTCTGGACTCTCTTTCCATCCGGGAGACGGACACCTACCCTACAAAACGCTCCTTTATCTACTTCTCGTAGGGTTGCTGCTGGTACTTCATGATTTTGTGGAATTTTGAATTCTTTCGATTGCTCATCTGAGGCCTGAGAATTTGCTCTAACTGCAGACTGGTCCATGTCTTCCAGAGAGAAGGCCATTAAAGCTCGCCGGAGTTCCTCGACTTGTCTCTGTCTTTTATAAGGGCGTTCCACGGTGCCCTCATCCATATCACGGGGCTCTGGACCAACCATGCTTTTCCTCTTAACAGTACGAGAACTAACTTCAATATCAGAATGAGATTCGAATGGCTGTACTGCTTCTTCTGGCTGAGAGTTGCTTGCCTGCAAAACCTGCGGCGCTTTTTCTGTGGATTGCCGAACAATTTCAAAAAACCCAGCAGTCTTTTCCTGCTTTTCTGTTGAGTTTTCCATCGAGATTTTTAGTTGCAAGGAAAAAGTAGAGGCAAATATCTGAGAAATCTCAAAATTGGCAAACCAGATTGGCTATAGGGCGAAATCCCAAACGGCAGAAATTATGTAGCAGAAATTATCCAGTGCAGATTAGCAGGCCGCAATCATCGCTGAGTCTATCACAGTTAAGTTTCTGAATAAAATATAAATACTTTCTTTGTATAAATATAATTAAGTTAATTAGTGTAATACTGAAGAAGACCTAAAACTGTTTTTGGTCGGCTAAGAGTTTATGGTTAATGCTCTAAGGTCTAACATTTAGGCATACCAATAGTAATGATTGTTATCATTGTTAATTTGACAATTGAATTATGATAGATTTTTCTTATGCTTAAAAAATTATAGATTTTTTTTATTTGTGCTGAATTATGTATAAGTAAAAAGATAAATTCATCCAAATTGTAAAAAAAGTAATGTAAGTTATAGATCAATGAAAACTCTAACTTCCTACATTAATGTATTAAACAATCAAAATAAAATTTGTTACAAAATTAAAAAGTTTTAATGTTAAAATTTTTACCAATCCTTGAATTTTATAGGTTATATAATTACATACTCATCATTGAAAATAAGGAGAATATTAAAATTTTAAGGAAAGATTTCATATTTTTCAAATAAAGAAAAAAAAAGTTAAAACTTAAGTGTAAAATGCTATAACGAAGAGATTTTACATTGCAAAGTTTAAATAGAAAAAAATGTTTTTATAGATAAATTTTATATGAATTTTGATTAACTATATTGAAAGAATTGTAAATTCATAACATTCAAATTGAAAGAAATATAAATAATTTAGATTTAATTTGTGGATCAAATGTGGAATATAGTATATTAATCAAGATTTGTAATTGTAAATACAATCTAACTATTTATGAGTTTAAAGATTGTTGATTGAGATTAGCTTGGGTATTAAAATATCAAAAAGCTTTTATGAGATAGATTAATGTATCAATAATTTTATTTCAAATCATGCAATTTTATTTAATTATTTTTTATTTAATTCTATTCCTATAGATTTTATATTAAAATTTTAATAGTTTTTTTATATTTACTTTTATTTATATTTATATTAAAAATATATTTATTTATTTATTTTTATTTTTATTTTGTACCATCACAAACAATCGTACATCATTCTGTTATTGGAAAAAGTCATAAAGTAAAATTTTAGCCCTATTAATTTATGTGAATGTTTTGATTGGCACTAAAGGTGAATGTAAAATTTCAACCTTGAAGGGTTCCATATTTTCTATTAAATATATATATATTTTTTTTTTAGTTTAGTAAAATGTTTATAAAATGAAGTATATAATTAAGAAGCTCAGGTCAAAGAGTTAGTACTTTAATTTCATGAAGCTCAAGCACACTGGCAAGGTTCAGGGGTACATCAGGGCCTACACAAGCTTCATGCTGGAAATCAAAGATATGAGCGAAGAGGATCGTTTGTATCACTTCATGAAAGGGTTGAAGCCTTGGGCCTAAATGGACTTGCGATGCCAAGGAGTGCAAACTCTTTCCGCTATGATCTTTGCAGCAAACAAACTCATGGAATATTGAGCAAAAGTCGTGGATGAGTCTAAGGAAGGCGAGGAAGCACATCAAAGATCTCTCAACATGAACAAGAAGAAGATGAAGGGAAATCCAAGGTTGGATGAGAGGCATGACGACTACAAGGTCAAACATGCAGAAGCACCCAAGGAGAAGAGCAAACTCGTTTCATGTTGGATATGCACAAAGGATCATTATGTGAGGAACTGTCCATTGAAGCCATAGAAGCTATTTGCGCTGGAACAAGCAGAGAAGCCTTCGGTTGGAGTCACTGCAAGTGTTGGGCACAGTTCTAGAGGAACCTATGGTTACCCAGGAGCAAGACTACACCAAGTTGTGCTATGTTCCGATAGAGTTGAATGGACAGCATGTCATCGCCTTGGTGGAAAGTGGTGCGGTGCACCAATTCATGAAGGAAGAGATGGCTAGGAGCAACAAAGTGAGCTTCACGGTTGTGCATTGGACTAGTGGAGGGTAGGAGAATACTTGGGCGATGGTCATGGGCACCATTCACCCATTTGGTTATCGCATGACGACTCATTACATTTAGAACGGGTAGTAGGGGACTTGGGTGCCTTAGGTAGGAGGCACTTCAAAAACAACAGTCAAGTGAGCATTGGACAAAATGTCTAGTGACAGGTGGTAGATGTGGTGACTTCACCATGACAGTTGTAAAGGAACAAACGAGGCACGAAGGCACTCATGCAAGTTTCCAAAGATGTGTGAGCTCAAGGACTCAAGGTTGGACTGATCACCCATATGGTTGAGGATGGAGAGTGGAAGTGTGGAATCGTGGAAGACTAGAAGAGGAGTCGATGCGAAGATAGGTTGATCAAGAGCCAATGAGTGCAACAACTCTTAGACGAAGCAACAATCAGATATTTCATAGTGCATAAGGCATCTTTGAAAGCATTGTTGAGGACATCAATAGTTTGGAGTGGGGGAGGATGTCATGACCTTGGTGAGGAGAGCACCTTGGCCATCAACCCAACACATGGAGAAGCTTCTATAAGAAATGGTGAACAATCATCTATGTGATGGATCGAGTAATTGCCATGGAGTAGAGTGGGCACAAGACACCCACGCCTTAGACATGAAACCTAAGAGGAGCATGTCATGGGGACTTAGCCAACAAAGTGGTAAGAAATCACAAGTTGAAGTGGACCCGACTTGGAAATCCAGGGGATTTCTTGTTGGCAAATGGACCCAGAAAGTGGGCGTTTGGTGAGACACCAACGCTGAGTGGCAGAACATCTGGGCACATTAAAAGGCATGTGGACATGATCGAATGATGAGGGGCTTCAAAAAGAGTGCAACAAAGCTTGCATGTGAATACACCATGGGTAGTGTACCTAACAGAGTAAATGGACACTTCATCAGGAGAATCCCAAAGGCATGATGGTTCAGAAGACGAGCGCACACACCTTGGAAAGGGTGTTGAGTCTCGGGCATGCCAACTTAGGGAGGAGCCACTACCGACGAACCCAAAGTAAAGCACCCAAGCATATGGAGGTCGACCTGAGGTGTGACCCTTGGGAACACCCCATAACATGACTTGGGAGCCTATAAAGGCACAGAGGTGTTGGAGCTTGAGAATAATCCAATAAGGGTGAAGAAGTTAGAGCACACAAGGGAAATGAGTGCACTAACCATAGGAATCCGGTGCGGGTCAAGTATAAGGAAGTTTGGGCGTAGTTTAGTGCATGGTGGTTTAAACATGGGTACAGTTCAGGTGTTGCAAGAGGTGGACTCGCACGAGCTACATGGGAGCCGCAAACAGGAAGCTCATCACCAAGAAGAAGTGTGGGAAAATTCTTGGGGTTCCTTGTAAACAAAGAAGCTATTGTTTTGGGTGATGTGTCGGAGAAGCAACATGCAAGCATTGACCCGATATTGTACTCTCTTGTATATGTATATTGATAGTTTTTGTGTTCCCCATTTAGGTGTCGCTGGGCACATGTGTGTTCTTGTGTATTAGTTATTTGGCTAGGTGTTAAGTGTAAGACAATGGATACAAATAACTAAGTATAACAACTAAATAGTTAAGGTGTTTGTGAATTAGGCATAGTCTGTTGGGCACACATCCAGGTTGGTCTAGCCACCAGGGTGTTGGTTGTGGATCCTGATCTTCCTTATTCAGAGGTCGTGTTTCAACATTGTTTGGATTCCAGCCCATGATGAGGGGGTTTGGGGGGGATTTTCCCCCGAGAATAGTCGCCATGGGGGGTCCAAGGGGAGGGGGGGGCAACTAGTTTGGGAGCCCCTCCCTAGCAGAAGTTTCGGGGCAGCGCCCCCATAGCAAAAAATTTGGAAAAAATGCCTTGTAAAATGTTGTAATTTCATAGTCATGACTTGGTCAATAATGGGTGATTTATGGGCCCATGGTAGTGGGTGTTCCATAGTATTTTCCCATGGTAATCGCTCTTTAAAAGGAAGCCACTGTAATACGGCTATGTATTGTAGAATTGTAAAGATATCTGATTGTGTGAGAGAGTGAAGAGGAAGTTGCAGTCGATGTGCTGCAAGTTATATCCCTCATTTGTTGGATGGTATAATAATAAGGGTTGGAAATTTCTATGTGGACGTAGCCCATCTTGGGTGAACCACGTTATATTGCCGTCTCTCTCGTAATGTGTTTTATGTGATTTATATTTTCATCTTGTTTATTGTTATTGCTCTGCGATCCCATTTTTTTAACATGGGGGTTGTGTTCGGGCAGTGTCGCATGCCAAAGGAAGGGAACGTGACCTCAGTCCCGGGTCGGATCCTTGGTGTCGTGACAAAAGTGCTCCATATTTTCTATAAAAAATTAAATACTTTTTTAGTTGAATAAAAAGTTTATAAAATTAAGTATGTAATTAAGAAGCTCAAGTTCAAAAAGTTAGTCTAATTTCTTGTCATTAATGTTGTTGTCGTTGGTATTTGACTAGTTTCATTTTAAATTAGGTATACATATCCCAAACATCCTCATAATTTTTTAACTAATTTTTCGAAAAAATATAATTAAATTGAATAAATTATTATAATCTTTTTACATCACTATTCTTTACATTAATCTATTATTCAATAATACACCATTTAGAAATTTGTATAGATGAATATTGTTCAACAAAATGTTCATTTATGTTTGTAAAACATAGCAAAGATAACATAAAAGAAAAAGAATTATGTCACTCAAGAATATAGGTTGAGAATTTAGGATTTTTGTTGGATAATGATGAAGTGTACACATAGAAGAGGCACTACTAATGGAAAATATGGATTGATGTGAGGAGGTATTGGACCATATAGAAGATAGTTTGGGTGAAAATGAATTTTTTAACTCGCGAAGTGTTCATGGTTTCTATTTAGATAGGGTTGATAGGGATGGGTTCAAGTCTCATACCTTATGTAGTGAAAGGTTTTCTCCATCGAGGTATAAGGAAACCCATAGAGAAACATAGAATTTTAGTGTAATGTGGGTCATCTAGATGAAGGGAGCTCTTGATCTGTCTTTGTAATTCACATTTCTCAGGGTTGTTAGATTCTTCTGATATGGAGGGATTCAAAGTGGCTAAAGTGTAAAAGGTGGTTTTATCTAGTCTAAAGGATTTGGTACAGGATGATTCGCCACATGGAGCTTTAACCACTTCTCAAGACAACATTGAGATAGACGTTTCAATATCTTGAGGACAAGGTCAGGAGAATTTCTATGGAGTTTTTCAGTGTATACACCGACTGGGGAAATGAGGAGGTCATGGAAGTGGGGTGTTGATGGGTTCTAATCTTGTACTGCTAGATATATCTCATAAATCTATTGTTATACAAGGGGAATTAACCTTTTTGGAAACCTTTCCCCTAGGGAATTTGTTTTTTGATAAGTTCACAACCAATTTTGTTTTGGTCTTTGAATTTTGGTTTTCTTTCAAGGGTCCATGTAGATGGTAATTATTGTAAATAAGAAAATTCTAAAATCCGAGAGAAGAATGGAGGGACGACTATTATCCATCCTCCATAAGTTGTTGGGCTATTAGTGAATTGGGGATGGAATTAGAGAAGGTTAGTTTGGGGATTAGTGCTGAAGGAGCTAGCTCGAGAACTCAAAACAAAGAAGCAAGTGGAGGGTTTTGTTTTAGGGGAGAAGAAAGAAAAGAATTGTGTTAAGAAGAGAAACAACCTTGTAATATCGGTCTTTAGGGATGACGTCAAACTCTAGGAGGTAATCGGTATGGAAACACAAACTTTAGTAGGTAATATTTTTGGTAGGCATTACAATGAGAAAAGCATTACCTCATGGGTAAAACAAATTTGGAAAGTAATAACGGGTTATGGAAGAGGGAGATATTACAATGTATTCTGGGAAATATGTGAAGAGAGGTTGTGGTATAAAATCTTATTTGTTTGTAGCCTATGAAAGGGTGGTTTCAGAGGTTTTATCTAGGAAACAATCATTAATCATAGGGGTACTTAGAATAAGTGGATCCATTCTAACATGTTGATGGTGATTTGAGTGTCCCTCAACTATAGAGGGTTGGAAAGTTCCTCTAATAAAAAACTATATTTTAAAGAGGTTGGATGTTACCCATACTCTTGATACTTTAATGTTACATGAGACCATGTGATATGGTGAAAAATATGTTTTTGATATGATAAATATTTTACTGGAATCGGACTTCTTGTTGATTGATGATCGAGGTCATTTTGGGGGTATAGATACTAGTTGGATATCTAGATATATTCGATGTACTAACTTATTATCTGTTGATTTAGGTTTGGGTACTATATTGTATTCCCAAGAGTTGGGCATGCAAGTTATAGTCCTAAAATTGTATGGACCATATCAAGATAGGGTACAATGTTGGGAGAAAGTATTCAGTTTAGGGGTTTTGTCTCATGGTAATTTAATCTTAGGAGGGGTTCTGAACTTTTCTATAAGAAGAATGAAAATTTGGGGTTTGGTTGCTCAAGTGGATCCTCTTTTAGTTTCTTCATTCATAGACAAGAGGAAAAGGAATTGATAGACATACAGCCCATAAATATATTCCCTACATGGAGAAATAAGAGGGTGGGGGAAGATAGAAACTCAAAAAGGATTATCAGATTCCTAGTGTCTGATGATACATAAATGATTATCTTAGAATTAAGCAGTGGGTTGGATTAGGAGGTGAATCAAATTATTCTCTAGTGTTCTTGGAGATGACTAAAGTTAAAAGAAATCCACCCAACCCCTTAATGTTCAATCCATATTGGATTGATAATGAGGATTTTGTTAATCTAGTTAAGGAAATTGTACCCCTTGTGATGGGTCAATAAAAGGATTTTCCCTAATTCAATTTAATGAAATATGAAAAATATTAACCAAGTGGTAGTTGGTTGGGATCATGAGAAAAAAGCTCAAAGATGATGAGGAATTGGTGAGGTTTGAAGGTCTTTTGGATGGTATGTGTCAATAGGATTTGGCAGGTTTTCCCAATAGAATATTTCAAACTAGAGGTTAGAAGGCTAGAACAAAGAAGATAAATCTTTTGGAGGACATGGAAGCTACCTAGAGGATTAAGAGTAGAGATTTGTGGCTTGAGAAGGGCAATGAAAATACAATTTTTTCATCAATATGCAAACCAAAGAAAACCCATCAATGTAATATGGAAAATTAAGAGGAATACTGATGAAAGGGATATCAATTTTGAGGATATTGTTAGTGTATGTTTGTACATTTTGGAGAGATTTATAAAGAAGAGCATGGTCACAATTTCTAAAATTGTGAATGTCTTCATATTTTCCAAGCTTTGTATTGAAGGGGTAAAAGGGAGACTATTGATGGAAGTACCCGAAAATGATCTGGAAGAGGTTCTCCATAGATTCAAAAAATACAAGAGCCTAGGTCCAGGTGGATGGATGAGGGAATTTTTTATAGGAATTTATTAAGTAATTCAGGGGGAATTATTAAGAGTTATGGTGGATTCTAGGTAAAATGGAAGGATGCTAGTTGCATTCATTGCTTTTATTCCAAAATCTCATAATCATATTTCTTTTTGAAGATTCAAACATATATTTTTATTTTACCAAAGACGGTTAAGGTGTATTCAAAAATAAAAAAGGAGAATGATGTGGAACTGTGGCAAGCCAAGCCGGTTCATTACAATATCGATCACTGCAGAGTTCAAAATTATGACCAATACATAGTTCGAATTTCAATTAAACTGCAGAGTTCAGAGTTATGACCAATACAGAGTTTGAATATCATTTAAGAAGTGATATAGTGTAAATGAATTGGCACTGCGTTGCTGGAGCTTTGCTGACCAAATCGAGCCAATCCGGTTCACGCCAGGTTCATTCACTACCAAGTTCAAACTATAACCAATGTAGATTGTGTTGCTGGAGCTTTACTAACCAGGTCGAACCAATCTGATTCACAATAGATTCATTCACTGCAGAGATAAGCTATTACCAATTCAGATCTCGAGGTTCAATTAAATAATGAAGGAGTGCAAATGCAATGGCAATTTGCATAGCCGGAGCTTCGCTGACCGAATCGAGCTGCGCAGAGTGACTAAGTCCAAGTTCGACGCAGACATTGCCTAAGACGATCTGCGTAAAATGAGCAGCCACAAATAGGAGTTGGAAAGATTAAATTAAGAGAATGCAAGTTCTCAGGGTTTTACAGGATGATGAAGGCCTGTAGGGAGTGATGTTTGAGCTTCAGGATTGCTTGCAATTGTCCATTACAACAATTAAGGAACATTATGGTAAGCTATATCCCCATTTGACAATTCAAGCTTCCCGTAGTCGAGCCTTGTTCTAGCTTTGGCTTCAATGTCTGCTTCGTTGTTTAAATCTCTCAATATGTGGAACAATTTGAAGTGGGCGAAGGAGCTCACAGTTTGCCGGATCCTGTGGATGATTCGTGTTATTTCCAAATCTTTGGAGTCACTGTTCATGTTGAGAGCTTGGATGATTGAGTTGGAATCTCCAAATACAATTAATTTGTCAATATTGTGATTTTTGGCAATCTAATATCCTTTCAAGAGTGCCAATGCTTCTGCGAGGTTGTTGGAGCAGGTTCCTAGACCCCACTTGTATTTGATTTCCACTGTGCCTCTTGCAGAGAGAAGGACTCCTCCTACTCCAGCCGGTCTGGGGTTTTTTTTGGAAGCACCATCGAAGAGTAAGCTGTCGATGTTTTGCCTATTTCTCCATTCATGAAATTCGGAGTTGGTGAATCTTAGTTGCCAGTGTGGCTGACTCCGGGGTCGTATTCTTACCTTCTTTAAGGGATTGGGAGGGAGGGGGCCAAGCCAGAGGAGTTCGTTCACATTTAGGGTGTCTGTCTTGAGAGAGGAGGAGTGAACACATTCAATAAGGAGGCCTTTGGCCTATCCAGCAACTTGCAGGGGGGAGGTGTAGGAATCTTGAAATAAGGCTTTGTTTTTGGCTAACCAGATTTTCCAGAATACAAATTTGGGGATCGTGAGCCAAATGAGGGACTAAGGTTTTCTTTTTGAGAGAGGGAGAGGATAGGTGGAGTTCCATTTTCTGAACAGGTAGTTGATGAAATTAAAATCATGCATGGCTACATTAAGGCTATGGAGCATGTGGCTCCAAACAGTTTTAGCAAAATGGAAATCCAAAAACAAGTGATCAATTGATTCGGTGTTTCTTCGGCATACGATGCATCTATGGGGCCCAATGATGCCTATTTTGGTGAGATTATCTCCAGTTAGTATCTTCCGGTGAGCAAGCGTCCAAGTAAAGACGTTAATTTTGGGAAATCCAAATGGATTCCATACCATGCTCCATAAGCTTTTTGTGGAGTTATCATGTTTTTTAAGAGTCTTGTAACCAAGAGCTGTTGAATACTTACCTTTTGGTACACATCCGCGTTTGTCTCAATCTTGGAGATGGGAAGGGGCACAACCGGCCAGATTTTGCATGAGGAGAGTACTGGAGTGGTTGAGGTTAATAGGGGAATCAAGAATTTTCCAAGCCTGCCAATCACCGTCGGAGTTCCAGACGCTAAGGTCTTTCAGCATTTTAATTATGTTGTGGGTGAGCCAAATTGCTAAGTCGTGGAGGTCGTTTTTCTCCTAGAGTGGGGGGTGCCCCATGATCTTGTCAGAAAATATGTTAATGTTCCTTCCATTTCGAGGAATCTAGTATAAGTTCTAATCGAAGGTGTCCCAGGAAGCTCTGCATAAAGCCCAAATAGGGGTTCCTTTAGAGTTGGGTGTGTTGTCGAGGCATCTTAACTTTGTGCCATTTAAATATTTCTTTCTGAGTAATTGACTTACGCGATGTTGTTTGTTGAAGAGGATATGCTGAAGAATTTTTCCACCAAGTGATAAGTTTGCTTGGTGAGGGTCGCGAATTTGAAGACCGCCAGAGCATTTCGGTTGCTTAATGATGCTCCATTTCACCAAATGCATCTTGTTTTCATTGTGCTTGCCCCCACTCCAGAGGAAGTCTCTTGTGAGCTTGTTTAATTGGTTTGAGATCCCTTTGGGTGCTAGTAGGGTAGATGATTGGTATATTGGGGAGTGCTGAGAAAACTGATTTTATCAAAATTAATTTTCCAGCTTTGTTGAGCTAGAAGCCACCCCAATTTCTGATTTTGATCTTGATCTTGCAGATGGTCTCTTTCCTGATATCAGTCTTCGAGTGACCCTGTGCAATGGGGAGTCCTGGGTATTTAAAGTTATCCCATTGCTTGTGCACTTTAATTCCGAGAATGTGACCAATATTGGTAGCTGAATTCTTGTTTAAATTCCAAGTGTAGACATCACTCTTGCACTGGTTGATGATGCCTCTCGAAGCGTTGCAATACCATGTCTGATTCTGCTTGAATTTGCAAGCTCTGATTGAGGAGTCGCCTCCCAAAAAGAGGGAGTCATTGGCAAAGAGAGAATGGTTCAAGGCCATGGAGTTGGGGGATAAATTGAGACCAGGGAGGGAGCCAGAATGCAAATCAGATTTAAGCTTCTGGCTAAGGGAGTCTGCCAAGATGATGTCTAAAAAGGAAGAGAGCGGGCAGCCTTGCCGGATGCCACGCAGAGCTTGGAAAAATTGAGTGGGGTGTCCATTAATAAGAGGGGCTTTTCAAGGTCCACTAATGTAGGCAAAAATCCATTTAATGAAGGTTTTGCTGAATCCG
The DNA here is from genome assembly GCA_027924585.1 of Larix kaempferi. Taxonomy (NCBI): domain Eukaryota; kingdom Viridiplantae; phylum Streptophyta; class Pinopsida; order Pinales; family Pinaceae; genus Larix; species Larix kaempferi. The sequence goes on from BSBM01000770.1 coordinate 4,619,557, forward strand.
AAGCGATTCATAATTTTGAGAAGGAAGGAGTGATTGACGCGATCGAAAGCACTAGCCATGTCAATTTTGAGTAGCATACCTTTTTCCTTGCGCTTCTTGCTGGAGTGAATGGCTTCTTGAACGAGGATTACGTTGTCAAGAATTTGTATCCCTTTTAAGAATCCTCCTTGGTTTTCAGAGATGATGTTCCCGAGGAGGGGCTTCATTCTATTAGCCAACATTTTTGAAATAATCTTATATGAGGAGTTACACAGCAAAATTGGTCTGAAACGACCAAAGGAACTGGGATTTGATTCTTTTGGAATGAGTGAGAGGAAAGTGGAGTTGGTGCAGCCTCCGATTTTTGTCTTAGAGTGAAAAATTCTTACCATTCTCATATAATCATTCTTGATGTACTGCCAGCAGGTTTGGTAGAAGTGAATTGAATATCCATCCGGACCTGGGGCTTTGTCGGGATCAAAAGACCAAATCATATTGATAACTTCTTCTTCGGTGAACGGTTTGAGGAGCTCGATATTGTTATCCAACGTGATGATTTTTGGAATGTGATTAAGGAGAACCTGTTCATCTTCTTCACCTGTGTTATTTACTTCCATGAAGAGATTGGAGAAATTATCGTACGCTGCATGCTGGAGGTTTTCATGCCCTTTGACGTTGTGACCATTTTCCATTCTAATTTCAGAGATGTGGATGGTCGACTATCTGATTTTGGTTTGTTTGTGGAAAAATGAAGTGTTTCTGTCACCGACCTTAAGCCATGTGCTGCGGGATTTTAATCTCCAAAAATCTTATTCTTTTTGTAAGGCTTGATGAACTTTTATTTGCTGATTGACCTCTTCTTGGAGTTGTGTGCTATAGATTGGACCATCATCCAGAGAGGTTTGAATGATCTCTAGCTTATTGACAGCTTCTTTTCTGAAGTTGGAGGGTGGGGGGCAGTTGTCTTTGGCCTAGATCTTGAGTGCTTTTTTGGTAGCAATGAGTTTATGCTCCCAATCGAAGGAAGGGGAGCCTGAGATTGGATTTTTCCAAGCTTTGTCTAAGATATCCCAGAATCCTTCATAGTTTAACCATAGAGGACTGCATCTGAATGGAATTGGCCCGAGGCTCTCTTCTTCTTGAAAGTGGAGCATAATCGGTTTGTGGTTCGATGCTAGATTGGGTAGGATTTTTGAAGATATGATGTATCCCTTTTCTAGGAGACTGTTGTGAATGAGGAATCTGTCTAGTCTGGCCATTGTGTTTGCTTTTCATGTTCGCTTGTTGGACCAGGTATATCTGCCTTGTTTAGGTTTGATGTCCAGCACATCTCGAGTCTAAATAATAGTTTCAACTTGTGATTTGAAAGCATCCCTTCCGAGGTTGCCTCCTTTTTTTTCAGATGCAGAGAGGGTTATATTCATATCTCCTACAAGAATGAGATTATGGGGTGTGTATGCCTCAAGGAAGCCTTCCAAAAGACTCCAACAATCTTTTTTTTCAAAGTAGAGATTAGGAACACACATGTTGAAGAGCGCTTTGAGTGTGCGTGAGTTCGGTGAATATCCAGTGTTGAGCATCATAGGATTTGTGTAGCTGGAACTTGTCAGAGGACCAGAGGGTTTCTAAGCCACCAGAGGCTCCTCTAACACTGACCGCCATACCAACATTCTTTTTCCATTTTTCATTTCCAATTGAGAGGATAGTGTTTTCATCGAGCTTGGTTTCTTGGAGCATGAGAATGTCTGGCATGTTGATGCTTTGAATATCTTTGACTGCGTCTAATTTGTCGGGGCTGCCCAGACCTCTACAATTCCAAGAAACCAACTTCATTATTTACTATTGTAGATGGAGGGCCCCCCTCTTGGCGTGTCTCCCATTTTCTTTCCTGCTATTCTGGCTCTGGTGTTTCTGCTAAAGGCCATGTCAAGCGTAGCTTGAGATCCTTGAGTCTTTTCACGTTTGACTTCTTCTTCTCTTATGTCTTTTTTGGATTTCCGCCCAAGTTTTTTGGAATATTTATCTACAAGTTCTTCCGAAGAGGTGGGGGAGGCTACAGATCTAGATCTGGTGATTTTAGCATAGGAGAGATAGGGAGTTTATTTGAATTTCTTGGGGCTTGTAGAGTTTTGGGATTGGGGACGATTTGGGGAATGATGAATCAGAGGATTCTCATGGGTTACCTGGTGTTCAGGTATTTCTCCTTCTTTAGGGGCTTCATGGGTTTCATGGGTTTCTGGGGTTTCGAGGATCTTGAATCTATTCTCATTGATGGTGGGGTTGGGTTTTTGCTGTTGGGGTTCTTTCTCATTCCTTGATTTTATTTTGAGGGGGCCTTTGGGCCAATTCTAGGGTTACGATTTTTTTGGATGGTTATCCAATGATCTGTTTTCCCTTCTGATTCCAGATCTATGGGTTTTTTTTTTGTAATAGCGTGCAAAGTGGCCATATTCGTGGAAGTACCTGTGTTTGAAGGGGATTTTCTCTTAATCCAGCTCCTGGATATGACACCAACCTGCCACGGTGATTTTTATTGCTTCGGGGAGGCGATGCTTGAGATCGACCTCAACGCAGATCCTTGCGCATGAATATTGATTCTTCTTGTCAGCTTTGTCGATGTATTTTCCGAGGACGTTCCCGATGGATTCTAGTGATTCAGGATTCTAGCAGTGAAGAGGGAGGTACGGGAGCCTCACCTAAACTGGAACTGCAGATATAATATCTTGATTCGGATCGAAATCTGGGTTTCATTTTTTCAGGTAGAGCCCCTGTGGTCCCATGAAGTACGGTCTATTCCTGAATATTAGCTCTTGGTCATGTTTTCTTTCGAAGGAAAAGTCGAATAATCCCTTTCCTATGAGATAAGAGTTGATATCTTTGGAGATTAGTGGTCTCCAATTCTTTTGGACCCAAGTTTCAGTAGCTTTTGGGGAGGGCCATAGGCCTGTGAACTGGCCGATCAAGCCCTGTTCTGAGAGGTTGAGAGCGATTTTGCATGGTTTCTCAATCGGTAGAGCTACCGTAGGTATTTCAGAGAGCTTTTTCACAATTGTTTTTTGAGATGTCGTCAGATTCTTCTTTCCTTGCGCCATAATGAGCTTCATAAACGCATTGAGCTCAGGAGGGGGGGGGAGGGGGATCGGGGGATTCAACGTGGGCCATTAAGGGAGATCCCAGGCCCTAGCCGGGCACTAAGTAGGGCAAATGCGCAGGAGCGAACCAATGGAAGAGGACAAGGCAAGGCCGCAGATCGCAGGCTCGGAGAACAATGAGCCAACACGGATAGAGAGGGGCCAGGCCCGAGCTACAAGCGGCCGAAGTTAGGGTGACTCTCGACAAGGGAAGCCGAAAAGCGTGGAGAGGCGAGGGAGCTAATTCCCACGTTGATGTGGGAAATAAGGTTTTTCAAGATTCAAACATATTTCATTGTGCAATTGTATGTATAAAATAACTTCTATGAGGATGAAAAATCTTCTCTCTAGATATATATCCCAAGAGAAATTTGAGTTTTTAAATGGAAAACATATTCATGAATCAATAGGAGTGGCCTAGGATGGTGTACATAGACTCAAAACAAGGTAATTCTCAACAATGGTTATTAAGGTTGATTTTTTCAAAGCATATGATGGGTCCAGTTGGATTTACCTTAGGTTCATGTTGATACATTTGTGGTTTTGTGTACATTTTGTGAACTAGATCATGAGTTTTGTATCTACAATCTCCTTTTCTTACTTATTAATGGTTAAGATTTTGGTTTCTTTCAACAAAGGAGGGGTTTGTGACAGGCTTGTCCTCTTTTATCGATAATATTTTTAATTGTAGTTGAAGTCCTTAGAATGGCATTGAATGATGGAAAATAAATGGTTCTTTAAAGGCCATAAATATTGGTAGAATGGTATTTTTGTCTCAGTTATTGTTTGTAGATTCTATTCTTCTTTTTTGTGATGGCTCTAGGAGGGATTCCATGAATCCCAAAGAGATTCTGGATTTTCATTTTACAACATCAATGAATTTTGGTTGTGACTTGATAAAATAAACAATTTCTTTTTTAGGTACAAGTGAATATGATATAAGATATTTTTTAAGGCGTTTCTTTTCAAATGGGTAGACGTACATAATGTCTTAGTACCTTGTTTTTTTCATTAAGCCAAATGATTATGGGAAAAAGAAATGGGAATTGTTTAATGGAAAATCTTCAAAAGATGCTCTTGGTATGGTGTAATTACTGGTTGTGCAAAGGTGGAAGACTCATTATTTTGAAATCCTTTGTGTGCCTTAATAGATTTGAAAATATAATATAGAAAATACAAGAGATCCACATAAAAGATAACAAGATAATGACACAATAATGTAGAGAAGACCCTTAAGGTAGGGTAACACCATTAACTATCCCTTACAGAAGGAATCACTCCATAAGCCAATCCTGCTACAAATATTACATCAATACTTCACAAGACATCTCATTACATTGCTTCTACTTCTTTATATCATTTCTATCAAACCTCCTAGGTACTTTCTAGAGAAGGAACTTTCTAGTAGGTAGAACCTTTTAGTAAGCCTTCTCACAATTATTTATTTTCACACTACATATATTTCATGGGCCTTATTCACTAAAGATGGCCTCAATACATTGCATTATGTCATTTGCAATGACCACATAGAAGACTCATAGCATCTCTTCAACTCTTGTCCCTTTAGCAATGATCTTTGGGATCGGAGCGCCCTCATATTTTGGTGGAAGGATCATCAAAGGCACAACATTGAAGATACCATTGCCATCTACTGTACTCAAGCCTTCAACAAAAACATAGTGAAAAGATCCTAGTAGTTTCTTCTTGGTTTTCTTCTTTGAGAGACCCGGAAAGAAAGGAATAGACGCATCTTCCAAGATTCCTCTCTCTCCACTAATCAGTTATGGTAGAAAATTCAATCTAACATCAGCGAAACAATCACTACCAAAGCTTGGAATGGTGAATATTGGAATGGAACTAATGAAGACAAAAACCATCATCCAAGCGTACGACCTTGATTCCAAAATCTCGCCAGTTACTCCTTGAACCTCTCTTACTGTCCCAACTAATCCCAATTATTGGTCCCCTCCTAACTTGGGTTTTATAGAATTCAATTTTGACAGTGCTAGTAAAGGAAATCTAGGCCCTACATTATATGGTGGCATCTTTCGAGAGGACCACCGCAACATAATTCACATCTATGCCAGATATCTCGGGAAGGACAGTAACAATGCAGCATAAAAAAATTCTATGGAAAGGGGCATCCAAATCACCAACCAACAAGGATTTTCCAAGCTTATTATCGAGGGAGACTCTCAATTTATGATCCCGATCCTTTCTCGACTTCTCAATGGAACCTCAACCTGCAAGATTGCTTCCAGTTGGTGAATCATTTCCAAGATTGAGTGGCATGCACGTTCTGAAAAAGCATACCAGGGAGGAGCTTTGGGGTTTTATTGAATGGGAGCTGATCCAGATTTGGATTTGGTGGGGGAGAAGACTCCTTGTATACTCCAATGATCCCCCATAGATGTTTGTGAGGCCACCTTCTTTTCCATGGAAAACCAAACCATGGTTAATTATTACCATACTACACCCAATGGATCAAAGGGTATGAGCTCGCTCAGTCAAGTCGCTTTCTACAACTTTATGGTGTGAACAGGCAGTTGAAATTGATAAGGAGGTCCCATGGACAAGTGGCTTCATCACATCCCAATCACATGCATATGGGAGAATTTAATTAGGTACAGCGGGATCACCAATGAAATGGCATTGGGATGATGGTTTCAATCTTCATTTTTCTCAATCTTAACATCTCTCACGGATAGTATAAGATGTTTTAAGGAAACAAAAATGGTGTGAAAGTTTCGTGTCGGATGTTTCTGTGCAAGGGGATATCAACACCTTCTAATTTATCATCATAGACCATAGGAAATACAAGTACATAATTTATTAACATAATAAATTCCAAGAAGATTGTTGATGGAAGGATAATTGTTTTTACATGTAAAATTACAAGCAAGGCAAAATGGCCCAGTATCCCTGATCACAAATCTCATTCCCAAATCACAGTATCCCTGATCACAAATCTCATTCCCAAATCATTGAAATGAGAGAATTGGGGACTTCAGAATCTCCAAAGCTTGATTCGGTGTCATAATCTAAGATTTTTGATGCACCGGGGACTAAATATGTCAATTTAAACTGCCGGCCATTTGCATCTTCTTTGACCTGAGAGCGGCAAAAGGGCCAGAGAATCTGTAATGGATCACTGCGCAAAAACATCCTCTGGACTCTCTTTCCATCCGGGAGACGGACACCTACCCTACAAAGCACTCCTTTATCTCCTTCCGTATCCTCTAGAAAAGGTGGTCATAATGGCTTTTGACTTCTTGTAGGGTTGTTGCTGGTACTTCATGATTATGTGGAATTTTGAATTCTTTCGATTGCTCATATGAGGCCTGAAAATTTGCTCTAATTGTAGGTTGATCCATGTCTTCCAGAGAGAAGGCCATTAAAGCTCGCCGGAGTTCCTCGACTTGTCTCTGTCTTTTATAAGGGCGTTCCACGCTGCCCTCATCCATATCAGGGGGCTCTGGACCAACCATGCTTTTCCTCTTAACAGTACAAGCTCTAACTTCAATATCAGAAAGGGATTTGAGTGGCTTTTCTGCTGAGTTTTCCATCGAGATTTTTACTTGCAAGGAAGAAGTAAAGGCAAATATCTGACAAATCTCAAAATTGACAAACCAGATTAGCTATTGGGCGAAATTCCAAATGGCAGAAATTATGTAGCGGAAATATGGTGGAAGAGCTTGTATCCAGTGCAGATTAACAGGCCACAATCATCGCTGAGTCTATCACAATTAAGTTTCTGAATAAAATATAAATACTTTCTTTTTATAAATATAATTAAGGTAATTAGTGTAGTACCCAGCAAGACCTAAAACTATTTTTGGTTGGATAAGAGTTTATGGTTAATGGTTCAAGGTCTAGGCATAGCAATAGTAATGATTGTTATCATTGTTGATTTGAGAACTGATAAATTTTTCTTATGATTAAAAAATTATAAATTTATATATTCAAGTTTTATGCATAGTAAAAAAATAAATTTATCCAAATTGTAAAAAATTATTGTAAGTTATGGATCAATGAAAACTCTAACTTCCTATATCAATGTATTAAACAATCAAAATGAAATTTGTTACAAAATTAAAGAGTTCCAATTTTAAAAATTTTACCAATCCTTAAATTTTATAGGTTATATAATTACATACCCATCATTGAAAATAAGGAGAATATTAAAATCTTAAAATAAGGAAAGATTTCATATTCTTTAAATAAAGAAGAAAAAGTTAAAATTTAAGTGTAAAATATTATACATAAGAGATTTTACATTGTAAAGTTTAAATAGAAAAAATGCTTTATCGATAAATTTTATATGAATTTCCTTTTAATGAATCACTTGATTAACTATATTGAAAGAATTGTAAATTCTCAACATTTAAATTGAAAGAAATTTAAAAAATTTAGGTTTAATTTTTGGATCAAAATGTGGAATATAGTTTATTAATAGAAGTACAATCTAACAATTTATGAGTTTAAATATTGTTGATTGGGATTAGGTTGGGTATTAAAATATTAAGAAGCTTTTATGAGAGGGTAATGTATCAACAACTTTATTTCAATTCATGCAATTTTATTTAATTATTTTTTATTTAGTTATATTCCTATAGATTTTATATTGAAATTTTAATAGTTTTTTTATATTTACTTTTATTTATATTTATATAAAAAATGTATTTATTTATTTATTTTTATTTTTATTTTGTACCATCACAAATAATCGTCCATCAATTTGTTATTGGAAAAAGTCATAAAGTAAAATCTTAGCCCTATTAATTTATGTGAATGTTTTGTTTGATACTAAAGGTGAATGTAAACTTTCAACCTTAAGGGTTCCATATTTTCTATTAAATAAAAATTTAATTTTTTTTAGTTGAGTAAAATATTTATAAAATGAAGTATATAATTAAGAAGCTCGGTTCAAAGAGTTTGTTTAATTTCATGAAGCTCAAGTACACTGGCAAGGTTTAGGTTACATCAGGGCCTACAAAAGCTTCATGCTGGAAATCAGAGATATGAGCGAAGAGGATCGTTTGTATCACTTCATGAAAGGGTTGCAACCTTGGGCCTAAATGGACTCGCGAAGCCAAGGAGTGCAAACTCTTTTCGCAGTGATCTTTGTAGCAAACATACTCATGGACTATTGAGAAAAAGTCTAGGATGGGTCTAAGAAAGGCGAGGACACAAATGAAATATCTCTCAACGTGAACAAGAAGAAGATGAAGGGAAATCCAAAGTCAGGTGGGAGGCATGATGACAACAAGGTCAAACATGTGGAAACACCCAAGGAGAAGAGCATAATCATTTCATGTTGGATATGCATAAAGGGTCATTATGTGAAGAACTGTCCATTGAAGCCATATAAGCTATCTGTGTTGGAACAAGCAGAGAAGCCTTCTATTGGAGTCACTGCAAGTGTTGGGCGCAATTCTAAAGGAACCTGCAGTTACCCAGGAGCAAGACTACACCAACTTGTGTTATGTTCCAATAGATTTGAATGGACAGCATGTCATCGCCTTGGTGGACATTGGTGCGGTGCACAAATTCATGAAGGAAGAGGTGGCTAGGAGGCTCAAGTCGCACATGGAGCCAGGGTAGACTTCTTGCAAAGCAGTAAATTAAAAAGTGGAGAAGGTGGTTGGGGTTTCCAACTGGGTTCCTTTGAAGCTTGGTGAGTGGAGAAACAAAGTGATCTTCACGGTTGTGTCGATGAACGACTTTAAGGTTGTCTTGGGGAAGGAGTTTCTAAGGAGAGAAAAGGTTTTTCCAATGCCTCACTTAGATTGCTTGGAAATCATTTCGTGAGGTGAGTCGATTAACATACATGCTGTGAGGAGACCACAAACAATCGAGAAGGTGATTTATTTGAGTGTAGCACCTTGAAGAGACTGAGATGCAACACAACCTCACCATGTAGAAGATAAAGGAAAAGGAAAAGGCAGGTGGTCACTCAAATAAAAGTTGCAAGTAACAAGTTGTGACTCAATACTTGAAAGAATTGTTGATTCAGTAGTGTCGATAGTGAACAAAATTACCGACGCTTGCATTGCATTGCGAGAAGGTAGTGATGCAGATGAATAGGTTGTTGGAAGAGAAACCTGTGACTCCTCTAACCGAAGAAGGGATATTGAGACAGTGACTTAAGAGAAGTAAGGGGCTCCACATGAAGGTGCAACCACTTCTGATGCATTCGGGAGGGACTGGAAAAATGATCCCGAAGTGAAACGGTTGTTGGAGGAAGGTGAGGGAAGGATCAGTTCGAACTTGCCTCTCCTATTATACTTGAGCAAGAATATGAAAATGGAATAGTGGAGGGTAGGAGCAGACTTGGGCGATGGTCATGGGCACCATTCACCCATTTGTTTATCGCATGGAGACTCATTACCTTTGGCGTGGGTAGTAGGGGCCTTAGGTAAGAGGCACTTTGAAAACAATAGTCAAGTGAGAATTGGACAGAAGGTCTAGTGACAGGTGGTAGATGTGGTGACTTCACCATGACAGTTGTAAAGGAATGAACGAGGCACGAAGCCACTCATGTAATTTTCCCAAGATGTGTGAGCTCAAGGACTCAATGATGGACTGATCACTCAGATGGTTGAGGATGGAGAGTGGAAGTGTGGAATCGTGGAAGATTAGAAGAGGAGTCGATGTGAAGAGAGGTTGATTGAGAGACAATAAGTGCAACAACTCTTAGACATAGCAGCAGGAAAATATTTCAAAGTGCAGAAGGAATATTTGGAAGCATTGTTGAGGACGTCAGTAGTTTGGAGCAGGGGAGGATGTCACGGCCTTGGTGAGGATGGAACCTTAGCCATCACCCCAACACATGGAGAAGCTTCGATAAGAATTAATGAACAATCATCTATGCGATGGATCGATTAATTTCCATGGAAGGAGGAGAGTGGGGACAAGACACCCACGGCTTAGACAGGAAACCAAAGAGGAGATTTTGATGGGGACTTAGCGAATGAAGTGGTAAGATATCATAGGTTGAAGTGCACCCGACTTGTAAATCCAGGGGATTTCCTGTTGGCAAGTGGACCTGGAAAGTGGGCGTGTGGTGAGACACCAATGTTGAGTGGCAGAACATTTGGGCACCTTAATGGGCATGTGGACACGATCGAATGATGAGGGGCTTTAGAAAGAGTGCAACAAAGCTTGCATGTGAACACTCCATGGGCAGTGTAGCTGACAGAGTAAAATGGACACTTCATCGGGAGAATCCCAAAGATATGATGGTTCACAGTACGAGTGCACACACCTTGGCAAGGGTGTTGATTCTCGTGCATGCCAACATAGGGAGGAGCCACTACCTCCGACCCCAAAGTAAAACACCCAAGCATATAGAGGTTGGCCTGAGGTGTGACCCTTAGGCACACCCAATAACATGACTTGGGAGCCTATAAAGGCATGAAGGCGTTGGAGCTTGAGAATAATCCAATGAGGGTGAAGAAGTCAGAGAACACAAGGGAAATGAGTGCACCAAGCACATGAATTGGGTGCGGCCAGGCATAAGGAATTTTGGGCACAGTTTAGTGGATGGTGGTTTCAACATGGGTATAGTTTAGGTCTCGCAAGAGGCGGACCCATGGGAGCTACAGGGGAGCCGCGGACATGAAGCTCGTCACCAAGAAGAAGCGTGGGAAAATTCTCGGGGTTCCTTGTAAACAAAGAAGCTATTGTTTTGGGTGATGTGTTGGAGAAGCGACATGCAGGCATTGTCTCGATATTGTACTCTCTTGTATATGCATATTGATATTTTGTGCGTTCACCATTTAGGTGTCACTGGGAACATGTGTGTTCTTGTGTATTAGTTATTTGGCTAGGTGTTAAGTGCAAGACAATGGATAACAATAACTAAGTATAACCAGTAAACAGTTAAGGTGTTTGTGGGTTAGGCATAGTTTGTTGGGCACAAATCCGATTTGGTCTAGCCACCAGGGTGTTGGTTGTGGAGCCTAATCTTCCTTATTCATAGGTCGTGTTTCAGTTGTGTCTGGATCCAAGTCCATGACGGGGGGTTTTGGAGGGGATTTTCCCCCAGAATAGTCGCCATAAGAGGTCCAAGGAGCGGGGCGACTAGTTTGGGAGCCCCTCCCTGGAGGGGGTTATGGGGCAGAGCCCCCGTCGCAAACATTTTGGAAAAAATGCCTTGTAAAATGTTGTAATTTCATAGTCATGACTTGGTAAATAATGGGTGATTTATGGGACCATGGTATTGGGTGTTCCATAGTATTTTCCCATGGTAATCGCTCTTTAAGAGGAGGGAATTTTAATACGGATGTGTATTGTAGAATTGTAAAGATCTATGATTGTGTGAGAGAATGAAGAGGAAGTTGTAGCAGATGTGTTGCAGGTTGTATCCCTTCATTTGTTGGATGGTATAATAATAAGGACTGGAAATTTCTATGTGGACGTAGCCAATCTTGGGCGAACCACGTTATATTGGTGTCTCTCTTGTAATGTGTTTTATGTGATTTATATTTGCATCTTGTTTATTGTTATTTCTCTATGATCCTGTTTTTCTAACACAAGGGTTGTGTTCAGGCAGTGCTGCATGCCAAAGGAAGGGAACGCGACCTTGGTCCCGGGTTGGATCCTTGGTGCCGTGACAAAAGGGCTCCATATTTTCTGTAAAAAATTAAATACTTTTTTAGTTGAATAATTTTTTTACAAAATTAAGTATGTAATTAAGAAGCTCAAGTTCAAAGAGTTAGTTTAATTTCTTGTCATTAATGTTGTTGTTGTTGGTATTTGACTAGTTTCATTTTAAATTAGGTATACATATCCCAAACATCCTCTAAATTTTTTAACTAATTTTTTGAAAAAATATAATTAATTGAATAAATTATTATAATATTTTTACATCATTATTCTTTACATTAATCTATTATTCAAAAATACACCATTTAGAAATTTGTATAGATGAATATTGTTCAACAATATGTTCATTTATGTTTGTAAAACATAACAAAGATAACATAAAATCAAAACAATTATATCACTTGAGAATATAGGTTGAGCATTTAGGATTTTTGTTGGATAATGATGAAGTGTACACATAGAAGAGGCACTACTAATGGAAAATATGGATTGATGTGAGGTGGTATTGGACTATACAGAAGATAGTTTGGGTGAAAATGAATTTTTTAACTCGCAAAGTGTTCATGGTTTCAATTTAGATAGGGTTGATAGGGATGGGTTCAAGTCTCATACCTTATGTAGTGAAAGGTTTTCTCCATCGAGGTATAAGGAAACCCATAGAGAAACATTGAATTTTAGTGTAATGTGGGTCATCTAGCTGAAGGGAACTCTCGTTCTGTCTTTGTAATTCACATTTCTCAGGGTTGTTAGATTTCTTCTAATGTCGAGGGATTCACAATTAGTTATACTCTTTTCCATATAGTTTGCCTTTGCTGAATTGAGTTCCACAAAAATTTGCTTCCAACTAAACCAAGATATTATTGTTGATCCCAAGTTGAAGCAACACCCTAAGGTGCTCTTCCTATTTGATGCACTACTTTCCCAATCGGATTCTGTATACCCATGCAACATCACTTCATTGTCTCCAATATATCTTAATCGATACTCCATTGTGCCCCTTAGGTATCCAAGCACATGTTTTTCTACTACCCAATGCTCATGCCTCTACTCTGCCATGGATTGGCTCAAGGTGTTCACTGCAAAACATATATCTATCCTAGTGTTGACTAAATACATCAAGGAATCTACCAGCTTTTTGTACAACGTGGGATCCACCATGTCTGAATTTGAAGTAGTGACCTTCTTCATATTAGTGATCATAGGAGTGTCCATGGGCCTACATTCCTCCATCTGAGATCTCTTGGGTATCTCAACTACATACTTGACCTTCCCAAGGAAAATCTCCCCTGGTCTCTTCCAAACCTACAACCCTAAGAAGTAATGCATCAATCCAATGTCCTTCATATCAAACTCAATTTCCATATCTACCTTTAACCTTGCATTGAGCTCCTATGAAAATCCAAGAAACAGGTCATCTACAGATAATACCAAAATGAGCAGATCAACCTCAATAAATATGAAATAGAAGTTTTGGCATCTACTTCACTTTTGGTGAATCCCATGCTTTGTGGGTATCCATTGATCATAGAATACCATGCTCTTAATTCCTGCTTGAGCCCATATAGGTATTTTTTAATCCTGCTCACATGGGACTCCTTCCCATGGACCTCAAATCCTTGAGGCCGCTCGATGTACACATATTCCCCATAACCCCATTGATGAAAGTTGTCTTCACATCCATTTGGTGTATACCCCATCCCATAATGAAGACTAAAGGAATCACTAATCTAATTGAAGTGTACCTAGCAATTGGATCAAATGTGTCAATCCACTCCCTCTTTCTGGGAGAACCCTCTCTCCACGAACCTTGCTTTGTACTTATCTATGTTGCCATTAGCCTCATGATTGATCTTGAAGATCCATTTGGAAGTCACCATTTTCTTCCCCTCTGGTCTAGGAATAATTTCCCAAACATCACTCTTCATGATGGAGGTTTTACGAAGTACTCCTCCATAATGACATCCCTCCAAACTTCTTGGTAGGATTCCTCTTGAAAACTAGAGGTCCTAGAATTTGTTATGCATCTCATCAATGTCGTATAGTTCAGAAACTTCTTCAGAGATATATTCTCACTAAATGTGCTCCTAGGAGTCTAAATTTTCTCCTGAGCATCCCTCAATGTCTGAGTGAACCATTGATGTCTCCTGACAGAACTAGTAGTTGTTGGTGGCTCTTCCTATGCATTTAAAGGTTGCTTCCTTAAGCTAGAAGTCACTTGTGACCCTAGCTCAGCCTTTGGAGCTTATTTCTCCTCATTCTCTCTCACTAGTAATGGATTATGAGACTTCCTAGATGCAAAGCATTCCTCAAAATTTACATCCTTGCTTACAATTGTCTTCCTCTCTCCTAGATGATATATCTTGTTATCACTCAAGATTCTCCTGGGTTGTAGGAGAAGGGATCATGAGGTAACTTTTTCAAACCAAGATTTGGTGGATGGAAACTAGCCTTTCCAATCACAGAGAGGGATCTCTCTTTCACAATTTACTCAGCACTTAGGACATCATTTGCATGGGATGGCTATGGATAAACGTGGTGGCTAGACCTTCAGACAAGGTTTTGTAGGTTTTTTTTTTTTAGCTAATTGGGGTTAAGGATAGGAGTACCATTAGGCATGGAGTTGAACTTCAGTGGATTTATAGTCACAAATGACATATTTAGACCTCAAATTTAGAGGCAGAGGTGAGGTAGATGAGGTTTTTTCAAGTCAAATATACCAAAAGGTGAAGGAAGAAAAGGGAACAAATTCCATCACAGAGTTAGAGCATTTGCAAATGAATTCTAACCTGCAACTTCAATAGGAAATGGTGGAATACCTCGTCATATGCATTTAAAGCATAAAATATGAATTTTAGACCGTGTAAGATCTAGATACTACATAAGCAAACAATCAATGGAAATACAAATGAAGAACACATGCACAGGAAATAAAAAACATCAAAACACTCATCACAAGAATCTATGCTCCAAAATCGGGTCTTCTCATTAATTGAAAGGTCGAGTTCAATACATACGCAGAGCATTTTTTCTCTTAGAATCCAAAACATCCAACCCTTTGATTTCATTCAAATTATTCCTTTATAAGCTTACAAAACATCAAAAAGCTTATAACTAACTGAGAGTAGTCTAGAACGGGAAAGGATGAGGTTGTTCAGGCCGAACTGCTCAAACCGACTGCCTCTGAGTCCATTGGACGCGCTGGTGGGACACTTTGTGAGATGTCATGGAAAATCTCAGGCCGTTAGAGCCACCTGTTACCCCTTCAGGTTGGGTCATTTTAGGTTGATTTGGACAGGTAACAAGATCATGATTCTCTTCTGCCTCTAGATAAACTCCCAGTCGTTCCATTTCCCTGTGAAATTCTTCATTTTTCGCGGCCATAATTTTCCTTGTTTCTGCTACACAATTTTTGATCCGCAATCCGCAATTTGTAATGCGGGTTGCAAAACTCGGAACAGCCTCGCCTGATTTTTCAGAAGTCGCCTCCGCAATCTGCAATCCATAATGCGGAAGTTGGAAACCTTCCTTCGAGCCTCTTGGAAAATTACCTCTCTGTAATCCGTAATGCAGGTTGCGGAACTCGGGATTTCCGGATAGACCCCACCATATTTTACTTCCGCAATCTGAATCCGAAATGTGGTTTGCGGAACTT
The DNA here is from genome assembly GCA_027924585.1 of Larix kaempferi. Taxonomy (NCBI): domain Eukaryota; kingdom Viridiplantae; phylum Streptophyta; class Pinopsida; order Pinales; family Pinaceae; genus Larix; species Larix kaempferi. Next base: position 4,634,929 of record BSBM01000770.1, read on the forward strand.
GGAAACTCCATTCCGTGCCTTCTGGAAAATGACCCTTTCATAATCCGCAATGTGGGTTGGAGAACTTGGAACACCTTTGCAAAACTTTGCAGACATATTCTCCACAATCCGCATTCCGCAATGTGGGTTGCAAAAATCGAAAAGTCAGACTTGCCTTTGGAAAAATTAGGCTCCCGCAATCTACATTCCGCAATGCGGATTGTGGGACTCAGAAACTCATATCTGGTGTGTTGCGGATCACTTCCCAGCTGTTGATTTGGCTCTTTTTTTCAATCTCGACTGTTCAATCCCTTTAGATTGTGGAAGAATTCCCTCGTCTTTTTTTCTCATATATTTCATTGCGGCTTGATAATTTGGCTTGGAATTCATCGATACTTAGCCATTTTTGGGTTTTCTGACTCTTTCTGTGGCGTAAGAAATCAATGTGCATGCTTGGGGTTCCAGTAGGGGGATTCCCTTTCCTTCCTTGGAGGGAACATTGATAGGGGTGTTAACAGCGGCGCCAACTAGGGATTCTATCCTCGCTGTGAGCTAGCAAGAACAGTAGACTAGTGGCCCTTCTCTTCTTTCCTCTATTCAACCAAAAATTAAAATGGCTAGCTGGAACTCAACAAAAAAAGGCTTTGTATAGTGCGGGTGGGTCGACTGGCTTATTTGTCACTGGAGGTAGTGCTTCAAGAATCGCCCATTGACGGGTCCCTTTCCCACTGGTTCTTCGTACTTGTCCTGCAAAAGGAAAGCGTTGCTTCCATGGTAGGCGATGACTGTATGTGGACGCTACCAAAGTGTTAGCACTCTATAATTTCTCAAAAGGAAATTTTGCTAAGTTCATTTTCGGGAAAATTTCCAAAATATTCTACAACACTTGCTGAGAGCTCATGAGTAAATAACCTGCACACAATTTCAAATCAGGTTAAAGGTTTTGGCTTTTATGCATGGTATTTTCATCATTTTGGTCTTTAAAAAAAGAATCCAAAATAGCTTTCTCGGCCTTAAGAAGGGTTTTTGCATCTTTATTAAAAAGGCCCGAAGGCTTAACTCCAAAGCTCTAATTGCTCCTAGTCCGTGCACCTGCAATAAAAAATACAACATAAGTTAAGGGCCAGTACAGAGTTCCCAAATGTTAGACACCAAGTCACAAGGAGCCTCTTCAGAAAATTCAAGGTTCTTTTTTATGATCAATATCCTATGATTGCTATCCACTCCAAGATCTACGATTCCTGTTTATATTGCACTCATTACATGCTCGAGAAATGAATTATGATGAGTATAGCGATGGATGTAAGCGGAGGGCCACATGTCATTCGATGAATGGCATCGCAATCAGGGAAGAAGGTACAAAAAATGTTTTGTTACCATTGCAATGGTTACCAAAGTTAAACGACTGCCAAATTTTGGGTTTTTGCACATATTATGTCGAATTTTCTCGCTCGCATACAGAATGGCCAAGCAAGGTGTACCCAACCCTAAAGATAGTTTTCTAATGGAAAAATTACCAGGGAAGTAGTCAAGTTATGGATGATCAATCCACAAAGGTTTCAAGTTCCATTTATTTAGAAATTCGTTTGTTAAACTGCTTAGGTTTTCAAACGAAGTTTCGGGCTACCGATATTCTGAGAAGAGTGAAAGATTATGTCAATACAAATTGTACAGATGGAAATAGGACTTTCTTTCTTACAATTCTTTATCCTCGGGAGATTTTCAGTGAAGAAAATATGGGAAAAGCGCCACAAATCAGGGTACCATGTCAATAGATTCTGTATGGCAATATGGTCCAAATTCACCTCTACAGAGTGTATTATAATGCCAGCAGGTTGCCAATATGTCAAAGAGTGCCTGAATTCAAATGAAAAACCCTCAATGAGTTGTGTAGTTGCATATTTCATTCAAAGTGCAGAGCAAATTCATTGTCCAGCAGATGGTGCAAATAGTAGAAGCTGAAGTGATTCACTGCATTCAAAGACTCAGAGGATGTTCTTAACTCAGGAAGAAATTAAAGAGGTGGTTCTGTAGAGATGTTGGTTTTGTCGTTATTGGAATCTAACCGTGCATCATGGAATTCACACAAAGATCACCGACTCTCTAATGAGATCCCCTGAAAGAAGATCATGACTACACTCAGAAACAACAACAAAAATTCATATATTTAAAAAAAATGCATTTGCCAATACAAACAATTGGATAGTCTTTCTGCAGGTTGAAGCATGTTCAGGGTCAATCTGCATTTTCTTCTTCTTTCAGGATTCCTAATAATTCTACCCCTAATATCCCAATGCTTCAAACTCCATGGAAATGATTGTCATTGTTAAATAGTATCTTGTGCATTTCCAGAAACTAGTCAAATCGTTGCAGTGTTGTTACTTGTTGCAGTTGTTTTGAAAGGACTTCGAGTTCTTAATTAACAATCAAAGATTTTCAGATAGACAAATCTTACTTTTTCAACATTGGCATAAATGTAATTAGACAAACCTCAGATAATGATCGAAACCTTCCATAATTCCATTGATGAAGATAGTATACAACACCTGGCAATGACAAATGGCAGAGCATTTCAAGAGGAAAAGCAGCAATCAAGGGAGTATTTGCAGGAAGCAGTGCTACAGGTGGCAAAGTTTTCCTATAAACCAGGAAACAGTTACATAATGACAGTGTTCAAGAATTCATAGGTGGCAGAACTTTCTAGCTTTCCAAACAAATTTACAGGCAAAAATTTATGAATAATGGATCAGCTATCAGAACCTCTAGTATTCGATGACATTCAAACAGTTATTTAGGGTTTTGCATTTATTTCGTGTATAATTAGTTCTTAGGAGTTAGTTAGTTAATATTTACATGTGTCAGTCCTTGTAACTGCTTTCTATTTTTAGAAAGTAGAGTGATGACAAGAGCCTTTAGGGATGAAGGTGTCTAGTCCTATTTATGCACATGTAAAACATGGAATAAGGGGATTCAATTTTTAGTAAGAAGACCTATGGGAAGTATTGAGTCATTTTCAGGCTTAATAAAATATTGTAGAGCCAAGCAAAGATTTTTGAAAATTAGAGATTCTCGTGTTGTGGTTTTTACAGTGTTGATGTATATGTAACTTCGGAATGTATTTCATATATGTTTATTGTACTCCTATAGAGATGGTATTATTCCTCTATACGGAAGTGTTTGTATTCCTATAGAGATGTTATTATTCCTCTATACGGAAGTGTCGTCATTTATATTGTAAGTGTCGTAACTTATACTTGATGGGTTATTAGACCACCTTGTTGGGGTCGGTCTTGTATAAGTCATGTGGGTCGAAGGGTTATTAGACCACCCTATTGGGGGTCGGCCACGTGGGTCAAAGGGTTATTAGACCACCCTATTGGGTGTCGGTCCAGTCATCATTATGTTATGTGGTTAAGTTAAGGCTGACTTAGTAAAGGTTATTAGGCAAGTCAAGTCAAGTATAAATAGAGTGTGAGAGGCACTCTATTTCATCATTTTATTCTCTCTCACACTCTCGGGAGAGTGGCACACTTGTGGAGGAGGAGAAGCTGCTACTAGGAGGTGTCTATCTCTTATGCTTGGGTTGTATCATTGTTCTATCTATCTCTGAGGAAGTTTTTGGGGTTTTTCACCTTTATGGTTTTCCCCAAGTAAACTCTGTGTCTCTTGTGTGCTTGCATTATTGTGTCCATGATTGATATGCTGTAGATATGTTGTACATGTTGTTCTCTCAGTTAATATCCTAGATCAGATTGAATTAAACTCTAAAAAATTAGCATGGAATCAGAGCTAGCCTGAAAGAAGGCATGGTATGGCATGTATGACACTTGTTGCACTTGCAATGCTAGGGATTGATATAGCAAAAACCAGTCATCGTAGAAATTTCGATATAAATAAATTTTGGCGAGGGTTCAAGGTCTGAAAATTGTACAGGGCGAAGCTAAGATCCCCATGTACCTTGTGTCCAAAGGAAAACCTCTAATTCGTTGTACTTTGTGACTTATGATCTGTACAATATAGGGTTTCTGCCTCTTCTAGATCTCAGTCATAAACAGGTGACCTTGGAAAAAAGGTCATAACTTGGGCTAGGAAGCTCCAAATGAAATTTCGTAAAACGTGATAGGTATTTCACGGACTGTACTTTCTCAGGTAACTTTTTCAGAGGCTGAAACTGAACCAGTGACATGTGGCATGCCGTACAAGTTCGCTCTCCTGTTTTATCCCATAAACAGGTCACATTGCAACACTTGGCATAAATCTCTCTCAGAGAATCCATTTGAGGTCAGACCTATGGGGTTGGAAAGATGACAGGTCAGGATATTTCAGACCTTGTGGATCAAAATGTTTGGAGTTACACCAGAAAAAATCAGGTACATATTTCTATCAAAACAGAATTATTTTTTAGCACCTTCATTCATGGCTTCCAGAATTTAGGGTTTCGGAGAAAGTTGGAATTTTTGTAATCGGAGACTACGGCTGAATGATACTCATCAAAATAAAAATTTAGAGACCAAGATCAGAATTTTTGGTTGGGCAGAAGGCCGGGCTTGATCAGACCCTAGTTCGGGACTTTGATCGGAAAAGTGGAAAATTAGGGCTTTTGCAAAAATGGGAATTTTTGAAATCTGTGACCACGGCTGGAAGCTCCTCAGAAAACTAGAATATTAGAGCTTTGGATCGAACCTTTTGATTGGGTAGAAGGGTGGGATTTATCAAACCCTAGTTCGGGGTCATGTCCAGTGAATCCAGAAGTTTCAAAGGCAAATGTGAGGGGTGAAACTTTGCAGTTTTCAAATTCTGAATATACCAGCTTGATCATCTCATCAAGGCGCATATTTCTATCCTTTCGAAAGTTTGAAATTCAAAGTTTGAATTTTTAGGGTTTCTCTAATAAACCCTAGTCCAGCTCTAGATCCAGTTCCTGCAAATCAAGTGGATTGGGTTAATCCTAGAAGAGAATGGATTCGTCACCTACATAAGTGAAGAAGTTCCTATTTCAGAGGGAGATGAGGCTAAGGCCTTACATAAGAAGATTACAAGCAATCTCGACAGGTATGACTTATCCAGGTATGTTTCAAGATTTGTTCATGATTAAGTTTATGGTATGTTTGTCTTCATGTTATTACGGTTAGTACAATCTTGATTAAATTTAGACTTGTCGTATCACCTTAATAAAATTACGAATGTATGATAGAAGATATTCATTGATTAGGGTGTTGACACTTATGATTGTACTAATGCATTATGGTGTTGTATGAGGTTTATGTTGTCCGCTAACATGAAAGGTACACCAAGAAAGACAAATCATGTTCTAGTTCAAGAACATATGATCATGCTGACTTGAAGACAAAGATTCATCCATTGTCATGGATCACTTAGAAGATCTACTTACGAGGTATGTATAACTGGGTTCTATAATGATTAACCTATGAGATATGCAGGTTACTAGCACAAGTCATTGAAGAGAACAAGAAGACATCATGTGGGTATGTTAGACATAACTAGCTAACATACCAATCTAGGTATGTTTTTCCAATATCAAGTTAGAATCCTACCTTGTGTTAGGATCCCTTATATAAGTATACTTGGTATGATTGGTTATGTTTATTCATAAAGTTAGAAATATAAGTAATCAAGGGTTTATGCATTTTATGTCTCTTATCTTGATTGATGATTTAACTAACCTATGATCAAATAAGAATATGCATGAATAAAAGAAGACTTGCCTGGAACCTTGAATACTAATTTTTATTATCTGTGTTTGAAATGATCATGACTATACATGTTTAAGATTATTGTGTTTTGATAGTATTAAGATTATACTAATGAATGTGTGATTATGTATGAGACCTCGAGGATAACACAATGATGATACTAATAAGCATGCATAGTGATGGATATAAGTTCAAGGACAGGTAATCCAGGAAGCAAAGATCAAGAGGGAGCACACTCCAGTTGTTCCTGCAAGGAAGCAAAGATCAAGAGGGAGCACACTCCAGTTGTTCCTGCAAGGAAGCAAAGATCAAGAAGGAGCACACTTCAGTAGTTTCTGCAAGGATGCAGATATTCAGAGGGAGTTGACCACTTCTCACAATCCACATTAGAATGGAGTTGCAAAAAAGAAGCAAAGACTGAGAGGGAGTCAACCCAACAAACAAACAAAGATAAGTATTTGAATTATCATTCCTTACATATTTTATTGTTTAAATAATACTGTTCAATAATGTATATACTCATGTTCCTAGAATTAGGTTGTGTATTATGCATATTAGAATAGTTGCATTGATGAACAATATACTGCTAATATATATGTGTAAGTGGCCTATGGCACTATACAACATTCCATTGCTACTTATCTAGAATGAAACCTCTTTGCTGACATGTTGGGAGTTGTGCACACTCTTAACAATGTTCCTGGTAGAGATTGGAAGGCATCTAGAAAGCTACGAGATATGGATAAATGTTGTATTGAAGCATTGGCTAAGATAATTGCATGACTGTATGACATATTTCTTTATGTGTAAGAATTTGTTCTAAAAACTATGAGATGTTTTCTAATCATGCAATTTAACTTGTTGTGTAGGAAAGATCGTATACCATCACCTACAAAAGAAGGACTACAACATTTGTTCAGCAACAAAGTTATCTATTGAAAACATTGAAGATATTGAAGTTCCTAGGATCTGGAAAGAATGCCATGATCGAGGAGTACCATTCGACCATGAAGATGTTTGGGATGCAATCCCAAGACCTGAAGGGGAGTCTGTAGTGACTTCCAAGAGGATCTACAAGATCAAGCATGCTGCAGGTGGTAGCATAGAGACTTTTTCTCCTATAGCCAGATACACTTCCATTAGATCAGTACTTGCTCTGGCTGCAGTGATGAAAGGGAAGCTATACCAGATGGATTTCAAGACATCTTTCTTAAATGGTGTAGTTGAAGAAGAAGTGTATGTGGAGCAGCCACTTGGTTCTGAGACACATGATAGGGAGTCATATATGTGCAGAACTTAGGATAGACAGCTTTCTATCCAGTTTGGGCTTTACCAAGAGTAAAGCGGATTCCAACCTTTACTACAAGGTTGAGGAAGGCAATCCAGTGATACTACTTTTGTATATGGATGACCTATTTATTACAGGTGAAGATAGATTGATTGCCGACATGCAGCGGAAGCTTGTTGCCAAGTTCGAGATGAAGAACTTGTGGATGATGCACTATTTTCTAGGTATGGAGGTGTGGCAGAGTGTAGATGGAATCTTCCTTGGACAAGGGAAGTATGTAGTAGAGATCCTGAAGAGGTTCAGGATGATGGACTGCAAGGCCATGGCCACACCTATGGCATCAAACCTGAAGCTTTTGTGTGATGCTTCATCTGAGCCGGTTGATATCACTATGTATCGTCAGATGATTGGGTCCTTGATGTACCTGACGAACACGAGACCAAATATTTGCTTTGTGGTGAACACATTGAGACAGTTCCTGACGGATCCGAGGAGTGTTTAGCTGGTTGCTGTAAATCATATTCTGAGGTACCTGAAGTGTACAGTTGATTATGGGCTCAAGTATGATGCGAATCAAAAGTTTAACCTGTAGGGTTATGTTGATTCAGATTGGGAAGGAAGTGCTACAGATAGGAAGAGCACATCTGGGTGCTACTTCAGTATGGGATCAGGTGTGATCTCTTGGTTTAGCAGGAAGCAGTCTTGCGTAGCACTGAGTACAGCTGAGACTGAGTATGTTGCATCATGTTTGGCTATTTGTGAGGCAGTATGGCTCCGAAAGCTACTGTCTGAGTTATTTGATCTCCCGTTGGAGGCTACCGGTATCTTTTGTGACAACCAGAGTTGTGTGAAGCTGTCTGAGAACCCGGTGTTCCACGACAGGTCGAAACACATTGAGATCAAATATCACTATATCAGGGATATGGTGCAGAGAGGAGCAGTGAATCTCCTGTACGTTGCGACAGATGAGCAGATTACAGATGTGCTGACGAAGCCACTAGCCAGAGTGAAGTTTGAGTACTTCAGAGAGAGGCTTGGCATTCTTCAGATCGACGACACTTCGAGGAAGAAGTGATGGACACATTTGCTGAAGCCATTCCAAGCATGGTGGAAGGAGGACCCTTCAAATGGCTATGGATGTAAGCGTTGGATGATGAGCATTAGGATGATGTTATAGTTTCTACTCTATATGATCAGTTGGATAATTTATATGTATGTATGTACGCAGCATGCTGATGCTGGATATGATCAAGTAGATCATGTATTTGTATATGTATCAGGTGGATACTTGTATGATCAGTGTGATCATGTACTTATGTATGTATCAGGTGGATACCTGTATGATCAGTATGATCATGTACTTATGTATATCAGATGGATGCATTGCATGATCAGGTGGATCATGTATGATATGTATCAGGTAGATACTGTGTATGCATCAGATGGATATATTGTTTGATCAGGGTGATCACAGATGACGAGCTTCAGGATGTTGCTTTAGATGATATGCATGAGGTTGATGCTATGATGATCGGGATGATCACAGATGATGAGCTTCAGGATGTTGCTCCAGATGATATGCATCATGTTGATGCTATGATGATCGGGATGATCACAGATGACAAGCTTCAGGATTTCGCTCCAGATGATACGCATCAGGTTGATGCTATGATGATGATCAGGTTGATCATGTGATGTTGTACATCAGGACGATGTATGGTGAGTATCGGTTTGATACTCTGTGGCCGTGGACAAGTTGTGCAGGTAGCATAGAAAAGATCCTAGGAGATCCTATAGTCTGCACTAGGATACTCTTTCGAGGTTTTGCTACAGGTAGCATAGAAAAGATCCTTTAAAAACTGGATAGGTAGAACAATGTGCTCGTAACATCCCGGGTTGCTCTATCGAGATCCTATAGTCTGCGTTAGGATGCTCTGAGTAGGTTTTGCTATAGTTTCGCATAGAAAAGATCCTTTAAAAATCGGACAGGTAGGCAATGTGCTCTTAACATCCAGGGTTGCTCTATCGAGATCCTATAGTTTGCGCTAGGATGCTTTGAGTAGGTTTTGTGAAAGTTCACATAGAAAAGATCATTTAAAATTCGGACAGGTAGAGCGGTGTGCTCGTAACATCCTGGGATGCTCTATCGAGATCTAGACAGGTAGAGCTATGTGCTTGTAACATCTTGGGATGCTTTGAGTAGGTTTTATGAAGGTCAACATGTAAAAAAACCTATAGTCTGCGCTAGGTTTTGTTGACGCACGTAATCAGTCCTAGGATCCACGGTATGGCCATTGATGATGAAGACCTGCAAGTGGTGGGGCTACATCCAGTATGAAAAAGGAATGGCTCTGTAGAACTTCCTATGAGGAGTATATTCAGAGATTGATTGAGATAGCAGCAACAATGACGATGACGATTATCTAGTGACGATGATCTAGAGAAGATGATCTAGAGAAGATGACTTGTGCTAGAAGACCTGTGTCGAGAAATACCTTCCTAATTAAGAGGGAGTGTTGATGTATATGTAACTTCAGAATGTATTTCATATATGTATATTGTATTCCTATAGAGATGGTATTATTCCTCTATACGGAAGTGTTTGTATTCCTATAGATATGTTATTATTCCTCTATACGGAAGTGTTGTCATTTATATTGTAAGTGTCGTAACTTATACTTGATGGGTTATTAGACCACCTTGTTTGCGTCGGCCCTGTATAAGTCATGTGGGTTGAAGGGTTATTAGACCACCCTATTGGGGGTCGGCCATGTGGGTCAAAGGGTTATTAGACCACCCTATTGGGTGTCGGCCCAGTCAGCATTATGTTATGCGGTTAAGTTAAGGCTAACCTAGTAAAGGTTATTAGGCAAGTCAAGTCAAGTATAAATAAAGTGCGGGAGGCACTCTATTTCATCACTCTATTCTCTCTCACACTCTCGGGAGAGTGGCGCACTTGTGGAGGAGGAGAAGCTGCTGCTAGGAGATGTCTATCTCTTATGCTTGGGTTGTATCATTGTTCTATCTATCTCTGAGGAAGTTATCGGGGTTTTTCACCTTTATGGTTTTCCCCAAGTAAACTCTGTGTCTCTTGTGTGCTTGCATTATTGTGTCCATGATTGATATGCTATAGATATGTTGTACATGTTGTTCTCTTGGTTAAGATCCTAGATCAGATTGAAGTAAATTCTAAAAAATTAACATAGAGTCTGTATATTTCCCTTCTCAAATGTGCATGTTTACTTTCTTTGTTTATCTTTTCCATTATGTTTTCTGTCATACTTGAGTAAAGGTTATAGTGAATTGGAATTCATACTCATATGCTCTAGTTCATCATATTCAAGTATCCACCAAGTTTTTCCTCTCAAGTTAAAATTGAATTCATCCTAGTTTGATGCCCATATTAATGGACTGTTCATCTTTCCTCTATTATCACCAAATATCAAGAAACTGACTGTAAAAGTATAGCTATCCCGCCTTTAATGAAAAACCATAATTGCCAAATCTCTATACATTTTTCACATTTCGTGATCTTGACTCCATTTCCCAATGGTAACCCTGTTTTGTTTGTCTAACCACATCATTTAAATTTTACAATTTTTTTACTATTATTTTATAAATTTGCCCATTGCGTTTATTGTCAAGATGCTATCGTGGTGACATTAGATAGTAGGTTTGCAGAGAGAGCCCTCTCTGACTGAAGGAGGCCAATTTTCAATCTAAAGATTGGTTTGAGGTTACCTCGGGGTTTCCTTGACACAGCCCAAGGTAAAATCCGAGTGATAACATTTTGGCGTCGTTGCCGAGGAATGAAGTTTTCATTTTCCCTGGGTATGAATGACAAAGTTTCTAGCTCTCATGGTTGATGGTGAACAGCGGTCAAATATCAAGTAGGCTGTGCATTTTTCACCTGGCGACTCCAATCTTGAAGAATTTAGATTTCAGAAATTTCATGGTGACTCCATCTTCAGAATCCAGATTTCATCCTTATTGATGATTCTATGAGATCAAGATGAGTTTTACATCTATGAGGTATGCTCCTATGGATCGTGCTTACATTCATGGTTTTCCAAATCGTATGCCTCAGATAGACTGCCTGAGCAATCTGCCAGAGTTTAAAGATGAGGAAGGGGATAATGCTGCTCTTCATTTGATAGGATTTCATATGCATGTGTGCATGTTGAAGGTTAGTTTTCATGAGGATTGTCTTATGAAAATGTTTATGGCTTCCATGGAAGGTAGAGCGCGGTCTTGGTATGAAGGTTTTCCACGTGCTTGTATTCATTCTCTTAATGTTTTTCATGCTATATTTTATGATGAATACAAGGATTCCTACCCTTCTTTGTCTTTGGTTAACCATTGTTGTGATCATTTTGAGGTTTTTATTCAAGATCTAGAAGACTCTTGTGGTGATGACACGTTCATGGACGAAGAGAGCTTTGAGGCTTTGCATGAAATCCCTTTTCAGCATCATGCCATACAGGAAAGTTATCAAGTAATAGCTGCAACCCCTGCTGATGATTTTTCTTCCAAGTTGGATGAGAAGTGTTCTCAGTTTTGTCAGTTATCTTGTATTTCTGAGGAAGATCAGATCAGTCCTACTTCATGTCATTATATTTTAGAAGCTGTTGATCTAGAGGAATCGGCCTTAGTTGATTCATTAGAAGGACAACACATTGATGTTTCTTTTGAAACACAAGAAGCAGATCAGGTTTCGGATTATGCTGCTAATTTTTTGTTTGACAAGAGAGGTGAGAATATCCTCCATAATGTTTCTAAGACTAAATTTTCTCCTCTGTCAGAAGACGAAAAGGATCAGCTCCTGAAAAGTCATGTTGTTTCCCTAGCTAAATCAGGTTTGCAGTGTTCACACAGTCCGGGATATGTAAGTGAAGCTTCTTCCATTTTTTAGCATGTAAATCTGAATTTAAAGGATGACAGTCATGATGAAATTACACGGGAAGTTCCTTTGAGTGAGCCCATTTATGATGATGATTTTCCGCAAGGAAATCGGTTATTAGACACCGTTTTCTTTCATCAAAAGGATAGGAATGTCATGTTTAATGATCTTGAAAGGCGTTTGTTGTTTGAAGATGATTTAGATTATGACGTAGAGGAGTATGAATCTGAGATAGATAGCATGCCGGAGAAAGAAGCAAAGTTGCTCATACTTGAGGGAGGTATAGTCAACACTCAGGTAGCATAAAGTCACATTTCCCTAAGCATTCTTATGGATCAACAACCAAGTATTCTTTCAGGTCAAAATGAAAAAGGGAAGATGAATTTTCTTGCATTTGTGGAACATGATATCATTATCAGTGGATACTCAAAGTGTCTTATCTTATGTTTTCTTTACCTACTCAAAGGAAGTGTGAGTAGGGTTCGAGTAAATAGGCAGTTATTAGATTGGCTTCATTGGTAATTTTGTGTCATTTGATTAAGCAATCTATTTTCAGTAGATTAGACTAGGTTAACAGTTTGAATAAAGCTCGGCATGGTGAGCATTTCCTTTCAACAAATTTTAGCATTTCAGTTTTCAGTTGCAACAATTTTCAAATTCCAGTTTTGCAGAGCATGTTTTTCAAAATAAAAATCACAGGTTGCAGGTTGAAGACAGAGGCATATTAGGCACTTGGTATACGTTCTTTGGCATCCCGCAGGGGCATGCCATCCCCAGTAGGAGCCAGTTGTTAGCACTCTATAATTTTTCAAAAGGAAATTATGCTAAGTTCGTTTTCAGGCAAATTTCCAAAATATTCTACAACACTGGCTGAGAGCGCATGAGCAAATAACCTACACACAATTTCAAATCAGGTTAAAGGTTTTGTATTTTATGCATGTTATTGTCATCATTTTGGTCTTTAAAAAAAGTTTAAAAATAGCTTTCTCGGCCTTAAGAAGGGTTTTTGTATTTTTATTAAAAAGGCCCGAAGGCTTAACTTTAATGCTCTAATTGCTCCTAGTCCGACCACCTGCAATAAAAAATACAACACAAGTTAAGGGCCAACACAAAGTGCCCAAATGTTAAACACCAAGTCACGAGGAGCCTCTTCAGAAAATTCAAGGTTCTTTTTTATGGTCAAGATCCTATGATTGCTATCCACTCCAAGATCTACTGTTCCTGTTTATATCGCACTCATTACATGCTTGAGAAATGAATTATGATGAGTATAGCGATGGATGTAACCGGAGGGCCACGTATCATTCGATGAATGGCATCAAAATCAGGGAATAAGGTACAAAAAATGTTTTGTTACCATTGAGATGGTTAACAAAGTTAAACGAGCGCCAAATTCAGGGTTTTTGCACATATTATGTCGAATTTTATGGCTCGCATATAGAATGCAAAGCAAGGTGTACCCAGCCCTAAAGATATTTTTCTAATGGAAAAATTACCAAGGAAGTAGTCAAGTTATGGATGATCGATCTGCAAAGGTTTCAAGTTCCAATTATTTAGAAATTCGTTTGTTACACTGCTCAGTTTTTCAAACGAAGTTCCGGGCTACCGATATTCTAAGAAGAGTGAAAGATTAGGTCAATAAGAATTGTACAGATGGAAATAGGACTTTATTTCTTGCAATTCTTTATCGTCGGGAGATTTTCGGTGAAGAAAATATGGGAAAAGCGCCACAAATCAGGGTACCATGTCAAGAGATTCCGTATGGAAGTATGGTCCAAATTTGCCTCTACAGAGTGTATTCAAAGGTGGTAGTATAATGCCAACAGGTTGCCAATATGTCAAAGAGTTCCCAAATTCAAATGTAAAAACCCTCATTGAGTTGTGTAGTTGCATATTTCATTCAAAGTGCATAGCAAATTCATGGTCCGGTAGATGGTGCAAATAGTAGAAGCTGAAGTGATTCACTGCATTCAAAGACTCAGAGGATGTTTTTAACTCAGGAAGAAATGAAAATGGTGGTTCTGTAGAGATGTTCGTTTTCTCGTTATTGGAATCTAACTGTGCACCATGGAATTAACGCAGAGATAACCGACTCTCTAATGAGATCCCCTCAAAGATGATCATGAGTACACTCAGAAACAACAGAAAGGATTCATATATTTTTAAAAAATGCATCTGCCAATACAAACAGTTGGATAGTCTTTTTCCAGGTCGATGCATGTTCAGGGTCAATTTTCATTTTCTTCTTCTTTCAGGCTTCCTAATAATTCTACCCCTAATAGCCAAAGGCTTAAAACTCCATGGAAATGATTGTCATTGTTAAATAGCATCTTGTGCATTTCCAGAAACTAGTCAAATTGTTGAAGTGTTGTTACTTGTTGCAGTTGTTTTGAAAGGACTTCGAGTTCTTAATTAACAATCAAAGATTTCCAGATAGACAAATCTTACTTTTTCAACATTGGCATAAATGTAATCAAACAAACCTCAGATAATGCTCGAAACCTTCCATAATTCCATTGATGAAGATAGTATACAACACCTAGCAGCGACAGATGGTAGAGCATTTCAAGAGGAAAAGCAACAGTCAAGGGAGTATTTACAGGAAGTAGTGCTACAGGTGGAAAATTTTTCCTATAAACCAGGAAACAGTTACATAATGACAGTGTTCAAGAATTCATAGGTGGTAGAACTTTCTAGCTTTCCAAACAACTTTACAGGAAAAAAATTATGAAACATGGAGCAGCTGGTAGAACCTCTAGTATTCGATGACATTCAAACATTTGTTAAGGTTTTTGCATTTATTTCATGTATAACTAGTTCTTAGGAATTATTTAGTTAATATTTACATGTGTCAGTCCTTGTAACTAATTTCTATTTTTAGAAAGGAGAGTGATGACTCGAGCCTTTAGGGATGAAGGTGTCTAGTCCTATTTATGCACATGTAAAACATGGAATAAGGGGATTCGGTTTTCAGTAAGAAGACCTACGGGAAGTTCTGAGTCATTTTCAAGCTTAATAAAATATTGCAGAGCCAAGCAAAGATTTTTGAAAAATAGAGATTCTCGTGTTGTGGTTTTTATAGTCTGTATATTTCCCTTCTCAAATGTGCATGTTTACTTTCTTTGTTTATCTTTTCCATTATATTTTCTGTCATACCTGAGTAAAGGTTATAGTGAATTGGAATTCATACTCAAATGCTTAGGTTCATCGTATTCAAGTATCCACCAAGTTTTTCCTCTCAGGTTAATATTGGATTCATCCTAGTTTGATGCCCATATTAATGGACTATTCATCTTTCCTATATTATCACCAGAAATCAAGAAACTGACTGTAAAAGTACAACTATCCCGCCTCTAATGAAAAACCATAATTGCCAAAGCTCTGTGTATCTTTCACATTCCACGATCTTGATTCCATTGCCCAATGGTATCCCTCTTTTGTTTGTCTAACCACATCATTTAAATTTTATAAAGTTTTTACTATTATTTTATAAATTTGGCCATTGAGTTTATTGTCAAGCTGCTGTCGTGGTGACATTATATAGTAGATTTGTAGAGAGAGCCTTCTCTGACTGAAGGAGGCCAACGTTCAGTCTAAATATTGGTTTGAGGTTACCTTAGGGTTTCCTTGACACAACCCAAGGTAAAATCCAAGTGATAACATTTTGGCGCCGTTGCTGGGGAACGAAGGTTTCATTTTCCCTGGGTATGAACGACAAAGTTTCTAGCTCTGATGGTTGATGGTGAACAACGGTCAGATATCAAGCAGGTTGTGCATTTTTCACCTGGCAACTCCCATCTCGAAGAATTCATATTTAAGAAATTTCATGGTGACTCCATCTTCAGAATCCAGATTTCAACCTTATTGATGATTCTATGAGATCAAGATGAGTTTTACATATGGGAGGTATGCTCCCATGGATCGTGCTCACATTCTTGGTTTTCCAAATCGTATGCCTCAGATAGAATGGCTGAGCAATCTTCCAGAGTTTAGAGATGAGGAAGGGGATAATGTTGCTCTTCATTTGATAAGATTTCATATGCATGTGCGCATGTTGAAGGTTAGTTTTCATGAGGATTGTGTTATGAAAATGTTTATGGCTTCCATGGAAGGTAGAGCATAGTCATGGTATTAAGGTTTGCCACGTGCTTGTATTCATTCTCTTAAAGTTTTTCATGCAATATTTTATGATGAATACAAGGAGTCCTACCCTTGTTTGTCTTTGGTTAACCATTGTTGTGATCATTTTGAGGTTTTTATTCAAGATCTAGAAGACTCTTGTCATGATGACACGTTCATGGACGAAGAGATCTTTGAGGCTTTGCATGAAAGCCCTTTTTAGAAGCATACCATATAGGAAAGTTCTCAAGTAATAGTTGCACCCCCTGTTGATGATTTTTCTTCCGAGTTGGATGAGAAGTGTTCTCAGTTTTGTCAGTTAGCTTGTATTTTTGAAGAAGATCAGATCAGTCCTACTTCATGTCATTATATTTCAGAAGTTGTTGGTCTAGAGGAATCGACCTTATTTGATTCATTAGAAGGACAACACATTGATGTTTCTTTTGAAACACAAGAAGCAGATCAGGTTTCGAATTATGCTGCTAATTTTTCATTTGACAAGAGAGGTGAGCATATCCTCCATAATGTTTCTAAAACTAAAGTTTCTCCTCTGTCAGAAGACGAAATAGATCAGCTCCTAAAAAGTCATGTTGTTGCCCTAGTTAAATCAGGTTTGTAGTGTTCACACAGTCTGGGATATGTAAGTGAAACTTCTTCCATTTTTGAGCATGTAAATATGAATTTAAAGGATGACAGTCATGATGAAATTACACGGGAAGTTCCTTTGAGAGAGCCCATCTGTGATGATGATTTTCCGCAAGGAAATCGCTTATTAGACACTGTTTTCTTTCATCAAGAGGATAGGGCTGTCATGTTTAATGATCTTGAAAGACGTTTGTTGTTTGAGATGCTTTATATTATGATGTAGAGGAGTCTGAATCTGAGATAGATAGCATGCCAGAGAAAGAACCAAAGTTTCTCATACTCGAGAGAGGTACAGTTAACACTCAGGTAGCAGAAAGTCACATTTCCCTATGCATTCTTATGGATCAACAACCAAGTATTCTTTTAGGTCAAATTGAAAGAGGGAAGATGAATTTACTTGCATTTGTGGAACATGAGCTCATTATCAGTGGATACTCGAAGTGTCTTATCTTCTGTTTTCTTTACCTACTCAAAGGAAGTGTCAGTAAGGTTCAAGTAAATAGTCAGTTATTAGATTGGCTTCATTGCCACTTGTAACGCCCCATATTTTGACCAGGCGTGTTTATGAGTTAGACACCTTTCACTTTATTTACTTATTATCTGTTGGACTCAACTAGATAGAGTGAACTATATTTTCGGCATGTTAGACGTGATGATATGTTGCTACTATGTTTAGGATGTTACTATGCCCATGCTGACACTACGATTATGATGTTATGATGTCACCATCCTCATGATGTTATTAGGTTTATGTGGTTACTATGTGGTAGTTATCATGAGATTCTTTTATTTCATAATGACAGTGTATGTTTAATAATAATCCTGGATTAAATGTGATATATATGATGTGGTAATTATGTTGTGATTGATTTAATGATTCTATGTGATGAAATAAATGATGTTTACAATATGGATCAGACGATGATAGAATGGAAATATTGTTATAAATGTATGGCTGCAAAGTACTAATCCGCAGGTCACCGGGGCTATGTAATAGTTGGATACCTGATACGAAGTATGGTATAGTACCTATTTTGTAGAGAGCCTTGTTTACCAAATTTTATGATACGATGACACAAACCAATAATCTCGAGAGCAGCAAAGTATGATTTGATAAGGGTGTAGACCCAGTATGTTGAGAGGGATGGATGTATTACCCACCCTATGTTTCTACGATACCCGGGGTCGTGGGAGGACCGTGCTGAGACACGCTCCCCAAGTTGTTGCGATGACAATGGTCGGATGCCTGCTAGGAGAGGCTAGGTCCACTAGTTAGTCGATGTTAGCGCTCTCAGGTTCTATGTGGTTGGGTCAATATAGCTAGCACCCACTTTTGTACTAGCAGAGGAAGGATAGGGAGGATGCGGGCGTAGGTTAGGATGGGAGGATATTTAGTTAGTACTGTTGAGGGTTGGTTATTTGTTGATATTGAGTTAGTGGTAGTAGGAAGCTTTCCTTGTACTTGATTGATTGAACAAATGTAATCATAAAGATAATGAAATGAAATATTAAAGGTTAACTGATATAATGATCGATGATGTTTTAGTAATGTTATGATAAATATATATACTTGTTCTGTTTGCATGAAGTATTATTAGTATCAGTTAGTTGTTAAGCATAGGAAATATGATGTATATTTATAGTACTTGTCAGACCTGTGCATACGCTGGCCACGCATGCACATTTTGTACATGTGCGATAGTATCTGTTTACGACATACTTATCAGTATTTAACAACGTTATAAGTTGTCATAGATAACTCAATTAAGGTTTGGGTAAACGACATGAGTAATAGATGATCGATTTGTTTATGTATAAAATAAGTTAATTAAGCTTATATGTAAACATTGTAATGAACAATTAAAATAATTGCCGCCAATTGTAATTCTCGTCAAGTGAAGGTATCGGAAATATGAAGTATAGCAGATAAACGTTAATGTTGGAAGCATGTATTATCTAAGTGTTAATATTGATTAATTAAACCCTTAAGAGTACTTCGTTTATCAATGAAAATATGTTAGATTAGTGCTAAGGTACTTATTATTAATTAAGTATGTTAGATTAGTGCTAAGGTACTTAAATCACCATTAATATTTATTATTATGACTATTTAATATTATTATTATTATTATTTAACTAATGTTAATAATGATAATGTGTCCTTATTGGAATGAAAGAAATCATGAGTGGGTAAGTGAACATGTTTGAATTATTAAATTAATTAATTTATTGTTATGAAACGAGAAAGGAGTATTATTAAATTATTAAATGAGGAAGGTTAAGATAAAACTCAATTAAATTTATATTCATAACTTACTGTCATGTCACAAAACCGATGTGAGATTGGATTTTTATATATATATATTTATAATTAAAACAAACTACCACTTAAAATTTGAAAGGGTCAACATGATAGTATTTAATTATTATTTATTCAACCTATTAAATGGAGGATAAGACTAATATTGAATCCACCGCCTTCGTGCATGTCTTAAATTGAATATTTCAAGAATCATTAAATAATGTACATTGAACCCATCAAATCCAACCTAACTAGTCTTAATACCATTGAACTGCTCGAGAAAAGAAGTACTATACAATAATATTTATTTATGAATTGGATTGTAAAACAAGCAATCAATTTAATGTTTTGGGGGCTCGAGGGTTCTTATGGAGGGCGGTGGAGTAAACAGGAAGGCAAGTGGAGGAGGAAAATGGATCTATAAAGCAATGGTTTCACGGAGATGAAAGGGGGGGGGGGGTTGGTTTTCTTTTGGGAGAGGTACACTTAGTATTTTAGTATTTTGATGAAAAGGAGGAATGCCGAGGAGGGGGAGAACTCGAATCTTTGAGGAGGTGGGAAACTCAAAGACTGAGGTGGGGTGAACTCAGAGAAAAATTACTATTGAACAATGGAAAGGTACTAAGGAAAGTTGATGTCGGGATTATTGGTTTGTGGGCTCGGGGGCTAGGAAACCCGTCGGTTTCCTAGGGCCAGCACGATAAGAGTTGGTTGGCAGGGTGGTTCATCCATTTTTGGTATAAAGGCTTGGAACGGAAAGTCTACGGGAGCAAAAGCTTGGGCGGGAAAGGATTCAAGAGCAAGGGGACAATATACAACCTACATCGGTCCAGGTATTCTACTGGTAGTTAGAAAAATGATTTATATTTCAATATACTGAGTATTATGCAAGAAATTACAATTATATGTATGTTGATAAAATTACTATATGTAGTTGCACTGTATGCTACTAGACACTTCCTAATCACTAAAATTAGGCAGAAATTTAGCATAATGAAAGCATAATGATACTTATTCATTATTGAAATAAATAAATAAAAGAAATACAACTCCGTAGGAGCTGGTTACAAAAATTTCATCAAACTCTAGAACTTCGGTGCCCTTCCGGATAGAGGGGCACTGCATTCGGTATCAGAGCCACTAGCTCAAAAACTTGGACCTCAAGAGGCCTTTACACACCTAACTATCCTAAATTTTACTATGTCTAAGCTTACATAATGACATGGAACTTAGGACAAAACCTTGTCTCCAAAATTGAACACCAGCAATCCAAAACTCAGTTACGGGTTACCTGCAAAACACACAAATCACATTAGTAAACCTGGTTCAAAAATATAAAAATACAAGTAGAAATTATGTTCTATATTTTACTAATACTATGATCACTATGCACATATAAACTAGATGCAGTATTGTGCAAGATGCATATAGTCTTATCAAAGGATCCTTTTATCAATGTTTTAGCATTAGTATTTAGAACTTCCTTCCACGTAAAAAAAAAAAAAAAATCCTAATCCTTGAATGAAAAATAAGGAGATTTGGAATAAACATAGAACAGATGTGGCATGCAAAGCTAAACATAAAACAGATGGGCTCATCCTATTACTGAAAGAAGGAATTCCATGATATAATCAATAACAAGGGTTTCTTTCAATGCCTTCCTAAAATTTACAAACATGCATAACTTCACAATCTGAAGCAATATAATTAAAATCGGGATCTAAAACCAAAATAATGAAAATATTATTAAGATTGGCAAAGTTCCATGGTTGTGTTTACCCTCCAGCTACAGGTGCGCATGCATACCTTTGCTGGGGATGAGTATTGTTCATCTCCACAGCAACGTATCATTAATCTATCTTAATTAGGGAAACACATAAGCTGTATAGCAAGAAACCACCTGAAGATGCTATTATATTAGATAAAAATATTGAACGAGTTAAATTTATATAACCAGGATCTCCCCATTATTGTTCTTACCGGATGGTCCCCCCCGTCAAAGTGGGAGAGTTTTTATGAAGA
Source organism: Larix kaempferi (assembly GCA_027924585.1). NCBI lineage: Eukaryota > Viridiplantae > Streptophyta > Pinopsida > Pinales > Pinaceae > Larix > Larix kaempferi. Next base: position 4,655,898 of record BSBM01000770.1, read on the forward strand.
CTGCCACGGCTTTCTCTTATATATGCTTATTAATATGTGCTTATTTCCAGAGAATAAAAAATTCTTTCATGGGAGTCTTATATACCTAATATTTTTATGGAATGAGGCAAATTGTCCTCATTGGATCGAACAAATCACATTTTTAGTGCTTTAGTCTATTCCTAACAACAACTTTAAATTCGGATTTCTATTAAAGTGAGCAAGATATTTTTTTATATACTGTATCACTTTATGAATTAAGGGCTTAAACTGCTACTTATCTGATCTTGAAAGCACCGGATAAATTCAAATAACAAAATGTTGCTTTCAGATTTCAATCTCTAGGCATCTGCGACTCTTATAATTCAATAATAGATATAGTGAAAGTCTGTGCAACTTTCATTCTCACGACCTGAACATACTCTCTGGGGGATGATCAACGAGGTCGACCTGTGGGTTCTTGTGCTAAGATGTTTTAAGAAAAGTTTAGAAGTTGGCATATACAAGAACCCAGCAAGTTGATTTGTCCATGTGACTTGTTTTGGATATGGAAGAAGACAATTTCTAAACAACTTCTTTTATAGTCAAGAAATTATATCTACGCATAGAACGTAAGTTCAAAGCCAATTTATTACCTCCTAATAGGTCTAAATGTTTTGAAAATTGTAAAATTATTGATTTAAGATCTTATGTTCAAGGGATTATACAGCTTCTGACAGCTGTTTGCATGGCCCAGCATGCACTACCTATGTTTTCCGCTAGTTTCTTCTCTGGCCCAGCATGCACCACGTTTACTTAGGCTAAAATAAATAAATAAATAAACAAGAAAAAAAAAGAGAGGCTATGCAGGCCGCGAACCTGCCGTGCCAGGAGGGCTGCGCTCTCTGTGAGTGAAGTCATAACACAGGGAGACAAATCGTTGTAAAGTAAAAATGCAAAAGCCAGAAAATAAATACCACTAAGCTGTAAACAAGAAGACAAAAAAAAATTAAAATTTAAAAGAAAAAAAAAAAGAAAGAACAATCAGCTAGACACAGGCTTGTACGCAAAGCAGAATACCATTAATGTAACTGTCCGGGAAGAATATTTGTTTTGAGAGGAAACATCTGTATTTTCTTTTATATAACTAGCAACTACTAGCAAACATGCAATTTGCGTATAGGGAAAACAATTAAATTCGTAAATTGGGCATCGACTACCATACAATATCTTCCCCAACCGCACAACATTAAACGCCGAGCCAGGATCCCCACAAGGGGCATGGTTTTGGTTTTTAACAAAACCAGAAACGCAACTCAGTGGATGCAAGCCTTACTCCAAGGTCTCAGATTTATAGAGCGGAGTTCACAGATTTGTTCTGTCTTCGTGATGGATAGTCAAACGTTATGTATACAGATATCTGTGTAATTACAGTTGATTGTATCGTACTTGTCTCGACTCAACAAACCTAAGTTCGTGCAGGGGAGGCAGGGTGGATTTAATATCACCGTGACAGACGGATGGAACTTTTGACATATTTGCCCAGCAGACCTCACAAAACCCTAGACCCTATCGTCATTCAGCACAATTCTACGAGTCACCATATTGCACAGCGCGTCGATAAAAAGACAGAAACCAAAATTCAATATGTTGATTATGATTCCCCAAATAGACGGATCTTCTAAACACTAAAATAACTGCAGAACTAGGAAAGCATAAGAAACAAGGGAGAACCTAGGAGACAATCTTAGAGTTCGTTTCGCTTGCTTTCGCGGGGATTTAAGTCGTTATAAAAACATTAGCACACCACCTAAGAGACAGCTCGTGGTTGCGCTCCTGCAAATTATGTAGAGCCTCTTCCAAATCAATATCAATATCTGGTAGGTCGTAAGATGGTTTCTCACAACTATGTAGATCCATGTGTTCATGCTCGTCCTCGTCTGGCTGAAATCCCAGTTCTCATGTAGGCTCTACAAGAAGCACTATCTGGGTTGTTGCTGCCGCCATTTTTCTAAGGAAGATTGGTAGAGTTCCTTCTTCGTTTCTCTTCCACGATGAGTTGGTCGTGCAATATATATTCAAACATTACACGCTTTGGGCAGTGAATATTGATCGTTATTAATTGCTCAAGTCTGTTGGCTATGCTCCAGTGCTGTTCTTAGCGTAGTAATAGCTTGTCCCCTTCATCCCCATATTCAATAGTGTCGAATCCCTTTAGGAGGAGGGATTGGGGTTTCCAGTACTGCGTTGGTCGATTTAGTTCAACAGAATTTCAGGGTTTTCATGTTCGCAGCACTAAGGTTTAAAGTAGTAAAGCTGCGGGTATGGTGAACTTTTTTTTTACTTGCTGCGATAGGGCCCTAGTCTGATGCCTAGCCATATGTGTGAAGACCGGAAAGCTATAATTCCAAAAGGGTTGGTTTCTTTGGACGCAAAAGAGGTTACTCCTTCATCTTATAAGTTCACATACCATGGTTGGACTGTTGGCGCAAGACATTATACTTCCGAGGTACCTAATGGGGGTTTCACAGCTGAAAGCTTTAGAAGATAATGGTCAAAGCGCATAAAAACTCAAGTCAAAGTCTGGGGTAAACTTTGATATTTCTTTACCACCTCCCTCTGTTGGAAATGGGCACATAGCCCAGTCATTTCACATATGATAGTGTGATCAGGGCATGCACCAACCTACACGAGATAAGGAATTAAGAAGAATTAAGAAGATAAATATTGCAGTAAGAAGGTGAAGAATAGCTCAAGAACATGAAGCAATCAATTGTAGCAAAGCATGGAAGTCACTCATGAATCTCAAAAAAACAGAGATATGATTTACTATATTGAAAGTGCCTAATCATCTTTGCAGCTGCTATGTTCACCTCTTGGAGTGAAACTCCTCAAAAGCTAGGAGAAGGCTGAATAAACCGACGGAGACCACCTTGTTTTTAACCAGAAACACCATAGATACTTCCCAGGAGAAGCACTAGGGTCACATATTGCCATAAGAAATCCTCACAACCGGATGCCTGGGTTTTAGGAGACAACCCAGCCAAGCAACGCAATAAGGGAAAACCCTTAACCAGTCAAACTATGAAGAATATATATATATATATATATATATATATATATATACTCACTAAAATTTAAACACTAAATAAAATATACCCACTAAAATTTGAAGACCCTAGGGAGAAACCTTACCAACAGGTTGAGTTGCAGAGTTGAGTTGTAAAGCAGAACCCGAGCCCCTCCAGAACACAGTATCCCCATTACAAACCCTATCAAACTTCTCCCTCCTAGCATTGAGGCATTGCCAATGCCCCTTAGCGCCGTGAAGCTGTAAAAGAAAACAATAATGGTGAATCAACAAAGAGGGAGGCTATGGCGAAGGCCTAAAAATTTAGCCGAGCGGCTGCTTGGAGTTGCAGAGCCCGCGTGGGGAAAATTCAGTGAGGAAAGTGAGAGCCTCAGAAAAGTGTACCCCTTTTAGGTCTTTGTCGTATAATTATTTTTTTATTGCATGTTGGCCGCGTGGCCTTAATGCAGAGTGACTCTTTGTCCTGAGTGACTCCTTATCCGAATATGTTTTTAAATTTGATTATGTGAAATTGTTTTTAAACATATTTATATATTCTAAATTGTTTATGGATTATGAAAACGGTGATTTAAACAATTTGATTAATGGTAAGTCAAATCATTTTTTCTTATATATTATTAATTATTTTTAATATATTAATTAAATTTGTCCATATAGTTTAAATTTTGAGTACATTTAAAGTTAAACTCTCAAATATAAAATGGTGATTTAAACAATTTAGTTAATGGATTATGAAAATGGTTATTTAAATAATTTAATTAATGGTTAGTCAAATCATTTTTTTTTTTTTATATTATTAATTATTTTTAATATATTAATTAAATTGTTTAATTAAATTTGTCCATATAGCTTAAATTTTGAGTACATTTAAAGTTAAACTCTCAAATATAGAATGGTGATTTAAACAATTTAGTTAATGGATTATGAAAATAGTAATTTAAATAATTTAATTAATGGTTAGTCAAATCATTTTTTTTTGTATATTATTAATTATTTTTAATATATTCATTAAATTGTTTAATTAAATTTGTCCATATAGTTTAAATTTTGAGTACATTTAATGTTAAACTCTCAAATATAAATAAAGAATTATAAAATTAAAATGTATAATTTATTTTAATTCTATATTCCTAACATATGTGCTAAGATGAATTTAAATTCACCTTTAAACCTAGGGTTAGCAATAAGTCTAAGTAATTAGTTAAATAACCTCATGACTTTGTAGGGTTAAATTGCAAAGTAATTTGAATTAGATATAGGGTTAGGAGGCGACTCTCGATAGATTGAATTTAAGTTTGATATGAGGCTCTATATGTTTGTTTTCCTATGATATTGTAAGATGAGGCTAGGTCATGTCCCTAAAATATCAAGTTCCATAGGACGAGAGAGAGGCCATATGTTTGATTATTATGTGTGAGATAATATGCGACTAATGAAAACATTAAAGGTACTAAGGATGCATTTTAAAGAACATTAAGGAGGAATGGTGCAATCTAATGCCTAGGCATGTAACATCGAAGGGACTAAGAGTTTTGAAAATGATAATGATATCAATAAGTAAATATATGTGACAACTAAATACAACATAAGTAAAGTATGCAAAAAAAAAATAATACAATATGTTTAGACGACACTTAATTACCATAAGAGCTAGAGTTAGTGATAGAAGGAGTAGTACACTGATGAAGAAGTCTTTCAAGCCCTATAATAAGAACTAGTGTAGAAATATGTTGAATGGATAAATGACATTTCAATATTGTTATAGCAAACGATATGGAGAGCATGGGTCGGTTGATGCATTATTGAACTTCTAAGATGGCTTAGCAAGAGGAAAGCCGTGAGGGAGCTAGAGATATGTAGGAGTGGTTAGAAATCCCCATGGATAATATCAATGAAGGCATGGCGTATAACTATAAATATTGCAAGGTATAAATTTAGAAAAGAACATATGAACAATTATAGTTATAAGAGTAAGAATTGCATGGTAGTCCTATAGATTGTAATGATGGCCCTTGTAGGAAAAAAAAAAAAATTAAACATTTTGGGCATCTTGTATTACCCTTGCCAGTAGGCATATTTGAGCATTTGTGATGAAAACTATAATAGGATTGCGTCCTAGGTGCGGTAGCATACTTCCCAAGAGAATTTACGATGGAAATAATTACGAAAGAGTATGGTTGTATTTACAAAATCAGTGAAAGGAGTAGGTTGAGTACGCATAACGAATTTCTACAAATTTGAGTTAAAGTGAGTATTATGCGATTGATGCTAGTAAGCCAGGTTTTCACCTTGTACGGATAGGCTAGATAATGATTAACAATACCTTAGGCTTGCAAGATAGTACAAATCCTACAGGTATGTGTATAGGTTTGGTAGGTTGAATTTTATGGTGGGCATAAGTTGGTTGCATTCCACATAGGGTAGATTTTGTGTCAAAATTAAAACCATATATAGGGATGGGCATATCGTGAGACTCGTGAGTCAAGATCTACTCAAAATTATCGGGTAATAATATGTAATTCATTGAACAGTAATTGGTGTAAGTCAAAGTGAAGTTAACTTGAGGTGAGAACTAATGAAGGAGTCGTGACAACATTTCAGAATCAAACTAAAAGTCATGTAGAAGACACGGTCTTCCTATAAATCACCTTATAAAAAAAAAAATGCAATATAATTTAACAAGGATATCAATTATTCTATAGGTAAGTATAGTAATGAAAGTTGAATACGTCAAATCAACAACCTATATAAACATTAAACAAAATATAAGAACACTTCCCTTGTGATAAAATGAGTAGATTTTGTAAACATCGTTATGTCTAAACGAGAGGAGGCCCATTTGGGCAATTATAGCCCGGGTTTTTCCACCTCAAAGAAAGTAGAGACTATGCGTTGAGATTTTCCCTCGCTATTTTGACCATAACTTCGGGACGAAGTTTCCTGAAGGGTGGGTGTATGTAACGCCCCATATTTTGACTAGGCGTGTTTATGAGTTAGACACCTTTCACTTTATTTGCTTATTATCTGTTGGACTCAACTAGATAGAGTGAACTATATTTTCGGCATGTTAGACGTGATGATATGTTGCTACTATGTTTAGAATGTTACTATGCCCATGTTGACACTACGATTATGATGTTATGATGTCACCATCCTCATGATGTTATTAGGTTTATGTGGTTACTATGTGGTAGTTATCATGAGATTCTTTTATTTCATAATGACAGTGTATGTTTAATAATAATCCTGGATGAAATGTGATATATATGATGTGGTAATTATGTTGTGATTGATTTAATGATTCTATGTGATGAAATAAATGATGTTGACAATATGGATCAGACGATGATAGAAGGGAAATATTGTTATAAATGTATGGCTGCAAAGTACTAATCCGCAGGACACCGGGGCTATGTAATAGTCGGATACCTGATACGAAGTATGGTATAGTACCTATTTTGCAGAGAGCCTTGTTTACCAAAGTTGATGATACGATAACACAAACCAATAATCTCGAGAGCAGCAAAGTATGATTTGATAAGGGTGTAGACCCAGTATGTTGAGAGGGATGGATGTATTGCCCACCCTATGTTTCTACGATACCCGGGGTCGTGGGAGGGACGTGCTGAGACACGCTCCCCAATTTGTTGTGATGACGATGGTCGGATGCCTGCTAGGAGAGGCTAGGTCCGCTAGTTAGCCGATGCTAGCACTCTCAGGTTCTATGTGGTCGGGTCATTATAGCTGGCACCCACTTTTGTACTAGCAGAGGAAGGATAGGGAAGATGCGGACGTAGGTTAGGATGGGAGGATATTTAGTTAGTACTGTTGAGGGTTGGGTATTCGTTGATCTTGAGTTAGATGTAGTAGGTAGCTTTCCTAGTACTTGATTGATTGAACAAATGTAATCATAAAGATAATGAAATGAAATATTAAAGGTTAACTGATATAATGATCGATGATGTTTTAGTAATGTTATGATAAATATATATACTTGTTCTGTTTGCATGAAGTATTATTAGTATCAGTTAGTTGTTAAGCATAGGAAATATGATGTATGTTTATAGTACTTGTCAGACCTGTTCATACGCTAGCCACGCATGCACATTTTGTACATGTGTGATAGTATCTGTTTACGACATACTTATCAGTATTTAACAACGTTATAAGTTCTCATAGATAACTCAGTTAAGGTTTGGGTAAACGACATGAGTAATAGATGATCGATTTGTTTATGTATAAAATAAGTTAATTAATCTTATATGTAAACATTGTAATGAACAATTAAAATAATTTCCGCTAATTGTAATTCTCGTCAAGTGAAGGTATCGGAAATATGAACTATAGCAGATAAACATTAATGTTGGAAGCGTGTATTATCTAAGTGTTAATATTGATTAATTAAAATATTAAGAGTACTTCGTTTATCAATGAAAGTATGTTAGATTAGTGCTAAGGTACTTATTATTAATTAAGTATGTTAGATTAGTGCTAAGGTACTTAAATCACCATTAATATTTATTATTATTATTATTATTATGATTATTTAATAATATTATTATTATTATTTAACTAATGTTAATAATGATAATGTGTCCTTATTGGAATGAAAGAAATCATGAGTGGGTAAGTGACCATGTTTGAATTATTAAATTGATTAATTTATTGTTATGAAACGAGAAAGGAGTATTATTAAATTATTAAATGAGGAAGGTTAAGATAAAACTCAATTAAATTTATATTCATAACTTACTGTCATGTCACAAAACCGATGTGAGATTGGATTTATATATATATATTTATAATTAAAACAAACTACCACTTCAAATTTGAAAGGGTCAACATGATAGTATTTAATTATTATTTATTCAACCTATTAAATGGAGGATAAGACTAATATTGAATCCACTGCCTTCGTGAATGTCTTAAATTGAATATTTCAAGAATCATTAAATAATGTACATTGAACCCATCAAATCCAACCTAACTAGTCTTAATACCATTGAACTGCTCGAGAAAAGAAGTACTATAAAATAATATTTATTTATGAATTGGATTGTAAAACAAGCAATCAATTTAATGTTTTAGGGGCTCGAGGGTTCTTATGGAGGGCGGTGGAGTAAACAGGAAGGCAAGTGGAGGAGGAAAATGGATCTATAAAGCAATGGTTTCACGGAGATGAAAGGGGGGGGGTTGGTTTTCTTTTGGGAGAGGTACACTTAGTATTTTAGTATTTTGATGAAAAGGAGGAATGCCGAGGAGGGGGAGAACTCGAAGCTTTGAGGAGGTGGGAAACTCAAAGACTGAGGTGGGGTGAACTCAGAGAAAAATTACTATTGAACAATGGAAAGGTACTAAGGAAAGTTGCTGTCGGGATTATTGGTTTGTGGGCTTAGGGGTTAGGAAACCCGTCGGTTTCCTAGGGCCAGCACGGTAAGAGCTAGTTGGCAGGGTGGTTCATCCATTTTTGGTATAAAGGCTTGGAACGGAAAGTCTGCGGAAGCAAAAGCTTGGGAGGGAAAGGCTTCAAGAGAAAGGGGACAATATACAACCTACATCGGTCCAGGTATTCTACTGGTAGTTAGAAAAATGATTTATATTTCAATATACTGAGTATTATGCAAGAAATTACAATTATATGTATGTTGATAAAATTACTATATGTAGTTGCACTGTATGCTACTAGACACTTCCTAATCACTAAAATTAGGCATAAATTTAGCATAATGATACTTATTCATTATTTAAATAAATAAATAAAAGAAATACAACTCCGTAGGAGCTGGTTATAAAACTGTCATCAAAATCTAGAACTTCGGTGCCCTTCCGGATAGAGGGGCACTGCATTTGGTATCAGAGCCACTAGCTCAAAAAATCGGACCTCAAGAGGCCTTTACACACCTAACTATCCTAAATTTTACTATGTCTAAGCTTACATAATGACATGGAACTTAGGACAAAACCTTGTCTCCAAAATTGAACATCAACAATCCAAAACTCAGTTACGGGTTACCTGCAAAACACACAAATCACATTAGTAAACCTGGGTCAAAAATATAAAAATACAAGTAGAAATTATGTTCTATATTTTACTAATACTATGATCACTATGCACATATAAACTAGATGCAGTATTGTGCAAGATGCATATAGTCTTATCAAAGGATCCTTTTATCAATGTTTTAGCATTAGTATTTAGAACTTCCTTCCACGTAAAAAAAAAAAAAAAAAATCCTAATCCTTGAATGAAAAATAAGGAGATTTGGAATAAACATAGAACATATGTGGCATGCAAAGCTAAACATAAAACAGATGGGCTCATCCTATTATTGAAAGAAGGAATTCCATGATATAATCAATAACAAGGGTTTCTTTCAATGCCTTCCTAAAATTTACAAACATGCATAACTTCACAATCTGAAGCAATATAATTAAAATCGGGATCTAAAACCAAAATAATGAAAATATTATTAAGATTGGCAAAGTTCCATGGTTGTGTTTACCCTCCAGCTACAGGTGTGCATGCATACCTTTGCTGGGGATGAGTATTGTTCATCTCCACAGCAACGTATCATTAATCTATCTTAATTAGGGAAACACATAAGCTGTATAGTAAGCAACCACCTGAAGATGCTATTATATTAGATAAAAATATTGAACGAGTTAAATTTATATAACCAGGATCTCCCCATTATTGTTCTTACCGGATGGTCCCCCCCGTCAGAGTGGGAGAGTTTTTATGAAGACTGCCATGGCTTTATCTTATATATGCTTATTAATATGTGCTTATTTCCAGAGAATAAAACATTCTTTCATGGGAGTTTTTATGAAGACTGCCACGGCTTTATCTTATATATGCTTATTAATATGTGCTTATTTCCAGAGAATAAAACATTCTTTCATGGGAGTCTTATATACCTAATATTTTTATGGAATGAGGCAAATTGTCCTCATTGGATCGAACAAATCACATTTTTAGTGCTTTAGTCTATTCCTAACAACAACTTTAAACTCGGATTTCTATTTAAGAGTAGAAAGATATTTTTTTATATACTGTATCACTTTATGAATTAAGGGCTTAAACTGCTACTTATCTGATCTTGAAAGCACCGGATAAATTCAAATAACAGAATGTTGCTTTCAGATTTCAATCTCTAGGCATCTGCGACTTTTATAATTCAATAATAGATATAGTGAAAGTCTGTGCAACTTTCATTCTCACAACCTGAACATACTCTCTGGGGGCTGATCAACGAGGTCGACCTGCAGGTTCTTGTGCTAAGATCTGTTAAGAAAAGTTTAAAAGTTGGCATATACAAGAACCCAGCAGGTTGATTTGTCCATGTGACCTGTTTTGGATATGGAAGAAGACAATTTCTAAACAACTTCTTTTATAGTCAAGAAATTATATCTACGCATAGAACGTAAGTTCAAAGCCAATTTATTACCTCCAAATAGGTCCAAATGTTATGAAAATTGTAAAATTATTGATTTAAGATCTTATGTTCAAGGGATTATGCAACTTCTGACAGCTGTTTGCATGGCCCAGCATGCACTACCTGTGTTTTCCACTAGTTTCTTCTCTGGCCCAACATGCACCACGTTTACTTAGGCTAAAATAAATAAATAAATAAACAATAAAAAAAAAGAGGCTATGTAGGCCGCGAACCTGCCGTGCCAGGAGGGCTGCGCTCTCTGTGAGTGAATTCATAACACAGGGAGACAAATCGTTGTAAAGTAAAAATGCAAAAGCCAGAAAATAAATACCACTAAGCTGTAAACAAGAAGACAAATACAATTTAAAATTTAAAAGAAAAAAAAAAAGAAAGAGCAATCAGCTAGACACAGGCTTGTACGCAAAGCAGAATACCATTAATGTAACTGTCCGGGAAAAATATTTGTTTTGAGAGGAAACATCTGTATTTTCTTTTATATAACTAGCAAATACTAGCAAACATGCAATTTGCGTATAGGGAAAACAATTAAATTCATAAATTGGGCATCGACTACCATACAATATCTTCCCCAAATGCATAGCATTAAACGCCAAGCCAGGATCCCCACAAGGGGCATGGTTTTGGTTTTTAACAAAACTAGAAACGCAACTCAGTGGATGCAAGCCTTACTCCAAGGTCTCAGATTTATAGAGCGGAGTTCACAGATTTGTTCTGTTTTCGTGATGGATAGTCAAACGTTATGTATACAGATATCTGTGTAATTACGGTTGATTGTATCGTACTTGTCTCGACTCAGCAAACCTAAGTTCGTGCAGGGGAGGCAGGGTGGATTTAATATCACCGTGACAAACGGATGGAACTTTTGACATATTTGCCCAGGAGACCTCACAAAACCCTAGACCTTATCGTCATTCAGCACAAGTCTACGAGTCACCATATTGCACATCGCGTCAATAAAAAGACAGAAACCAAAATTCAATATGTTGATTATGATTCCCCAAATAGACGGATCTTCTAAACACTAAAATAACTGCAGAACTGGGAAAGCATGAGAAACAAGGGAGAACCTAGGAGACAATCTTAGAGTTCGTTTGGCTTGCTTTCGTGGGGATTTAAGTCGTTATAAAAACATTAGCACACCACCTAAGAGACAGCTCGTGGTTGCACTCCTGCAAATTATGTAGAGCCTCTTCTAAATCAATATCAATATCTGGTAGGCCGTAAGATGTTTTCTCACAACTATTTAGATCCATGTGTTCATGCTCGTCCTCGTCTGCCTGAAATCCCAGTTCTCATGTAGGCTCTACAAGAAGCACTACCTGGGTTGTTGCTGCCGCCATTTTTCTAAGGCAGATTGGTAGAGTTCCTTCTTTGTTTCTCTTCCACGATGAGTTGGTCATGCAATATATATTCAAACATTACATGCTTTGGGCAGTGAAGATTGATTGTTATTAATTGCTCAAGTCTGTTGGCTATGCTCCAGTGTTGTTCTTAGCGCAGTAATAGCTCGTCCCCTTCATACCCATATTCAATAGCGTCGAATCCCTTAAGGAGGAGGGATTGGGGTTTCCAGTATTGCGTTGGTCGATATAGTTCAACAGAATTTCAGGGTTTTCATGTTCGCAGCACTAAGGTTCAAAGTAGTAAAGCTGCGGGTATGGTGAACGTTTTTTTTACTTGCTGCGATAGGGCCCTGGTCTGATGCCTGGCCATATGTGTGAATACCGGAAAGCTATAAGTCCAAAAGGGTTGGTTTCTTTGGACGCAAAAGAGGTTACTCCTTCATCTTATAAGTTCACATACCATGGTTGGACTATTGGCGCAAGACATTATACTTCCGAGGTACCTAATGGGGGTTTCACAGCTGAAAGCTTTAGAAGATAATGGTCAAAGCGCATAAAAACTCAAGTCAAAGTCTGGGGTAAACTTTGATATTTCTTTACCACCTCCCTCTGTTGGAAATGGGCACATAGCCCAGTCATTTCACATATGATAGTGTGATCAGGGCATGCATCAACCTACACGAGATAAGGAATTAAGAAGAATTAAGAAGATAAATATTGCAGTAAGAAGGTGAAGAATAACTCAAGAACATGAAGAAATCAATTGTAGCAAAGCATGGAAGGCACTCATGAATCTCAGAAAAAACAGAGATATGATTTACTATATTGAAAGTTCCTAATCATCTTTGCAGCTGCTATGTTCACCTCTTGGAGTGAAACTCCTCAAAAGCTAGGAGAAGGCCGAATAAACCGACGGAGACCACCTTGTTTTTAACCAGAAACACCATAGATACTTCCCAGGAGAAGCACTAGGGTCACAACTTGCCATAAGAAATCCTCACAACCGGATGCCTGGGTTTTAGGAGACAACCCATCCAAGCAACGCAATAAGGGAAAACCCTTAACCAATCAAACTATGAAGAATATATATATATATACTCACTAAAATTTAAACACTAAATAAAATATACCCACTAAAATTTGAAAACCCTAGGGAGAAACCTTACCAATAGGTTGAGTTGCAGAGTTGAGTTGTAAAGCAAAACCCGAGCCCCTCCAGAACACAGTATCCCCATTACGAACCCTATCAAACTTCTCCCTCCCAGCATTGAGGCGTTTCCAATGCCCCTTAGCGCCGTGAAGCTGTAAAAGAAAACAATAATGGTGAATCAACAAAGAGGGAGGCTATGGCGAAGGCCTGAAAATTTAGCCGAGCGGCTGCTTGGAGTTGCAGATCCCGCGTGGGGAAAATTCAGTGAGGAAAGTGAGAGCCTCAGAAAAGTTTACCCCTTTTAGGTCTTTGTCGTATAATTATTTTTTTATTGCATGTTGGCCGCGTGGCCTTAATGCAGAGTGACTCTTTGTCCCGAGTGACTCCTTATCCGAATATGTTTTTAAATTTGATTATGTGAAATTGTTTTTAAACATATTTATATATTCTAAATTGTTTATGGATTATGAAAACGGTGATTTAAACAATTTGATTAATGGTTAGTCAAATCATTTTTTATTATATATTATTAATTATTTTTAATATATTAATTAAATTTGTCCATATAGTTTAAATTTTGAGTACATTTAAAGTTAAACTCTCCAATATAAAATGGTGATTTAAACAATTTAGTTAATGGATTATGAAAATGGTTATTTAAATAATTTAATTAATGGTTAGTCAAATCATTTTTTTTTTGTATATTATTAATTATTTTTAATATATTAATTAAATTGTTTAATTAAAGTTGTCCATATAGTTTAAATTTTGAGTACATTTAAAGTTAAACTCTCAAATATAGAATGGTGATTTAAAGAATTTAGTTAATGGATTATGAAAATGGTTATTTAAATAATTTAATTAATGATTAGTCAAATCATTTTTTGTATATTATTAATTATTTTTAATATATTAATTAAATTGTTTAATTAAATTTGTCCATATAGTTTAAATTTTGAGTACATTTAATGTTAAACTCTCAAATATATATAAAGAATTATAAAATTAAAATGTATAATTTATTTTAATTCTATATTCCTAGCTTATGTGCTAAGATTAATTTAAATTCACCTTTAAACCTAGGGTTAGCAATAAGTCTAAGTAATTAGTTAAATAACCTCATGACTTTGTAGGGTTAAATTGCAAAGTAATTTGATTTAGATATAGGGTTAGGAGGCGACTCTCGATAGATTGAATTTAAGTTTGATACGAGGCTCTATATGTTTGTTTTCCTATGATACTGTAAGACGAGGCTAGGTCATGTCCCTAAAATATCAAGTTCCATAGGACGAGAGAGAGGCCATATGTTTGATTATTATGTGTGAGATAATATGCGACTAATGAAAACATTAAAGGTACTAAGGATGCATTTTGAAGAACATTAAGGAGGAATGGTGCAATCTAATGCCTAGGCATGTAACATCGAAGGGACTAGGAGTTTTGAAAATGATAATGATATCAATAAGTAAATATATGTGACAACTAAATACAACATAAGTAAAGTATGCAAAAAAAAAATAATACAATATGTTTAGACGACACTTAATTACCATAAGAGCTAGTGTTAGTGATAGAAGGAGTAGTACACTGATGAAGAAGTCTTTCAAGCCCTATAATAAGAACTAGTGTAGAAATATGTTGAATGGATAAATGACATTTCAATATTGTTATAGAAAACGATATGGCGAGCATGGGTCGGTTGATGCATTATTGAACTTTTAAGATGGCTTAGCAAGAGGAAAGCCGTGAGGGAGCTAGAGATATGTAGGAGTGGTTAGAAATCACCATGGATAATATCAATGAAGGCATGGCGTATAACTATAAATATTGCAAGGTATAAATTTAGAAAAGAATATATGAACAATTATAGTTATAAGAGTAAGAATTGCATGGTAGTCCTATAGATTGTAATGATGGCCCTTGTAGGAAAAAAAAAAAAATTTAAACATTTTGGGCATCTTGTATTACCCTTGCTAGTAGGCATATTTGAGCATTTGTGATGAAAACTATAATAGGATTGCGTCCTAGGTGCGGTAGCTACTTCCCAAGAGAATTTACAATGGAAATAATTACGAAAGAGTATGGTTGTCTTTACAAAATCAGTGAAAGGAGTAGGTTAAGTACGCATAACGAATTTCTAGAAATTTGAGTTAAAGTGAGTATTATGCGATTGATGCTAGTAAGCCAGGTTTTCACCTTGTACGGATAGGCTAGATAATGATTAACAATACCTTAGGCTTGCAAGATAGTACAAATCCTACAGGTATGTGTATAGGTTTGGTAGGTTGAATTTTATGGTGGGCATAAGTTGGTTGCATTCCACATAGGGTAGATTTTGTGTCAAAATTAAAACCATATATAGAGATGGGCATATCGTGAGACTCGTGAGTCAAGATCTCCTCAAAATTATCGGGTAATAATATGTAATTCATTGAACAATAATTGGTGTAAGTCAAAGTGAAGTTAACTTGAGGTGAGAACTAATGAAGGAGTCGTGACAACGTTTCAGAATCAAACTAAAAGTCATGTAGTAGACACGGTCTTCCTATAAATCACCTTATAAAAAAAAAATGCAATATAATTTAACAAGGATATCAATTATTCTATGGGTAAGTATAGTAATGAAACCTGAATACGTCAAATCAATAACCTACATAAACATTAAACAAAATATAAGAACACTTCCCTTGTGATAAAATGAGTAGATTTTGTAATTATCGTTATGTCTAAACGAGAGGAGGCCCATTTGGGCAAGTATAGCCCGGGTTTTTCCACCTCAAAGAAAGTAGAGACTATGCGTCGAGATTTTCCCTCGCTATTTTGACCATAACTTCGGGACGAAGTTTCCTGAAGGGTGGGTGTATGTAACGCCCCATATTTTGACTAGGCATGTTTATGAGTTAGACACCTTTCACTATATTTGCTTATTATCTGTTGGACTCAACTAGATAGAGTGAACTATATTTTCGGCATGTTAGACGTGATGATATGTTGCTACTATGTTTAGGATGTTACTATGCCCATGCTGACACTACGATTATGATGTTATGATGTCACCATCCTCATGATGTTATTAGGTTTATGTGGTTACTATGTGGTAGTTATCATGAGATTCTTTTATTTCATAATGACAGTGTATGTTTAATAATAATCCTGGATGAAATGTGATATATATGATGTGGTAATTATGTTGTGATTGATTTAATGATAATATGTGATGAAATAAATGATGTTGACAATATGGATCATACGATGATAGAATGGAAATATTGTTATAAATGTATGGCTGCAAAGTACTAATCCGCAGGACACCGGGGCTATGTAATAGTCGGATACCAGATACGAAGTATGGTATAGTACCTATTTTGCAGAGAGCCTTGTTTACCAAAGTTGATGATACGATGACACAAGCCAATAATCTCGAGAGCAGCAAAGTATGATTTGATAAGGGTGTAGACCCAGTATGTTGAGAGGGATGGATGTATTGCCCACCCTATGTTTCTATGATACCCGAGGTCGTGGGAGGGCCATGCTGAGACACGCTCCCCAAGTTGTTGTGATGACGATAGTCGGATGCCTGCTAGGAGAGGCTAGTTCTGCTAGTTAGCCGATGCTAGCACTCTCAGGTTCTATGTGGTTGGGTCAGTATAGCTGGCACCCACTTTTGTACTAGCAGAGGAAGGATAGGGAGGATGCAGGCGTAGGTTAGGATGGGAGGATATTTAGTTAGTACTGTTGAGGGTTGGTTATTTGTTGATATTGAGTTAGTGGTAGTAGGTAGCTTTCCTTGTACTTGATTGATTGAACAAATGTAATCATAAAGATAATGAAATGAAATATTAAAGGTTAACTGATATAATGATCGATGATGTTTTAGTAATGTTATGATAAATATATATACTTGTTCTGTTTGCATGAAGTATTATTAGTATCAGTTAGTTGTTAAGCATAGGAAATATGATGTATATTTATAGTACTTGTCAGACCTGTGCATACGCTGGCCACGCATGCACATTTTGTACATGTGCGATAGTATCTGTTTACGACATACTTATCAGTATTTAACAACGGTATAAGTTGTCATAGATAACTCAATTAAGGTTTGGGTAAACGACATGAGTAATAGATGATCGATTTGTTTATGTATAAAATAAGTTAATTAAGCTTATATGTAAACATTGTAATGAACAATTAAAATAATTGCCGCCAATTGTAATTCTCGTCAAGTGAAGGTATCGGAAATATGAAGTATAGCAGATAAACGTTAATGTTGGAAGCATGTATTATCTAAGTGTTAATATTGATTAATTAAACCCTTAAGAGTACTTCGTTTATCAATGAAAATATGTTAGATTAGCGCTAAGGTACTTATTATTAATTAAGTATGTTAGATTATTGCTAAGGTACTTAAATCACCATTAATATTTATTATTATTATTATTTAATATTATTATTATTATTATTTAACTAATGTTAATAATGATAATGTGTCCTTATTGGAATGAAAGAAATCATGAGTGGGTAAGTGAACATGTTTGAATTATTAAATTAATTAATTTATTGTTATGAAACGAGAAAGGAGTATTATTAAATTATTAAATGAGGAAGGTTAAAATAAAACTCAATTAAATTTATATTCATAACTTACTGTCATGTCACAAAACCGATGTGAGATTGGATTTTTATATATATATTTATAATTAAAACAAACTACCACTTCAAATTTGAAAGGGTCAACATGATAGTATTTAATTATTATTTATTCAACCTATTAAATGGAGGATAAGACAAATATTGAATCCACCGCCTTCGTGAATGTCTTAAATTGAATATTTCAAGAATCATTAAATAATGTACATTCAACCCATCAAATCCAACCTAACTAGTCTTAATACCATTGAACTACTCGAGAAAAGAAGTACTATAAAATAATACTTATTTATGAATTGGATTGTAAAACAAGCAATCAATTTAATGTTTTGGGGGCTCGAGGGTTCTTATGGAGGGCGGTGGAGTAAACAGGAAGGCAAGTGGAGGAGGAAAATGGATCTATAAAGCAATGGTTTCATGGAGATGAAAGGGGGGGGGTTGGTTTTCTTTTGGGAGAGGTACACTTAGTATTTTAGTATTTTGATGAAAAGGAGGAATGCCGAGGAGGGGGAGAACTCGAAGCTTTGAGGAGGTGGGACACTCAAAGACTGAGGTGGGGTTAACTCAGAGAAAAATTACTATTGAACTATGAAGGGTACTAAGGAAAGTTGATGTCGAGATTATTGGTTTATGGGCTCGGGGGCTAGGAAACCCGTCGGTTTCCTAGGGCCAGCACGATAAGAGCTGGTTGGCAGGGTGGTTCATCCATTTTTGGTATAAAGGCTTGGAACGAAAAGTCTGCGGGAGAAAAAGCTTGGGCGGGAAAGGCTTCAAGAGCAAGGGGACAATCTACAACCTACATCGGTCCAGGTATTCTACTGGTAGTTAGAAAAATGATTTATATTTCAATATACTGAGTATTATGCAAGAAATTACAATTATATGTACGTTGATAAAATTACTATATGTAGGTGCATTGTATGCTACTAGACACTTCCTAATAACTAAAATTAGGCAGAAATTTAGCATAATGATACTTATTCATTATTGAAATAAATAAATAAAAGAAATACAACTCCGTAGGAGCTAGTTACAAAACTGTCATCAAAATCTAGAACTTCGGTGCCCTTCCGGATAGAGGGGCACTGCACCACTTTTGTGTCATTTGATTCAGTAATCTGTTTTCAGTAGATTAGAGTAGGTTAACAGTTTGAATAAAGCTCGACATGGTGAGCATTTCCTTTCAACAGATTTTAGCATTTCAGTTTTCAGTTGCAGCAATTTTCAGATTTCATTTTTGCAGAGCATGTTTTTCAAAATAACAATCACAGGTTGCAGGTTGAAGACAGAGGCAGATTAGGCACTTGGTCTACGTTGTTTGGCATACCTCAGGGGCATGCCATCCCCAGTAGGAGCCAATTGTTAACACTCTATAATTTTTCAAAAGTAAATTTTGGTAAGTTCGTTTTCGGGCAAATTTCCAAAATATTCTACAACACTGACTGAGAGCGCATGAGCAAATAACCTACACACAATTTCAAATCAGGTTAAAGCTTTTGGATTTTATGCATGGTATTTTCATCATTTTGGTCTTTTAAAAGAAAGCCAAAATAGCTTTCTCGGCCTTAATAAGGGTTCTTGTATTTTTATTAAAAAGGCCCAAAGGCTTAACTCCAATGCTCTAATTGCTCCTAGTCCATGCACCTGCAATAAAAAATACAACTCAAGTTAAGGGCCAGCATAGAGTGCCCAAATGTTAGACACCAATTCACAAGGAAACGTCACGAGGAGCCTCTTCAAAAAATTCAAGGTTCTTTTTTATGGTCAAGATCCTATGATTGCTATCCACTCCAAGATCTACGGTTCCTATTTATATCGCACTCATTACATGCTCGAGAAATGAATTATGATGAGTATAGTGATGGATGTAACCGGAGTGCCACGTGTCATTCGATGAATGGAATCGCAATCAGGGAAGAAGGTACAAAAAATGTTTTGTTACCATTGCGATGGTTAACAAAGTTAAACGAGTGCCAAATTCAAGGTTTTTGCAGATATTATGTCGAATTTTTTGTCTCGCATACATAATGGCCAAGCAAGGTGTACCCGGCCCTAAAGATAGTTTTCTAATGGAAAACTTACCAGGGAAGTAGTCAAGTTATGGATGATCGATCTACAAAGGTTTCAAGTTCCATTTATTTAGAAATTTGTTTGTTAAACTGCTCATGTTTTGAAACAAAGTTTTGGGATACCGATATTCTAAGAAGAGTGAAAGATTATGTCAATAATAATTGTACAGATGGAAATACGAATTTCTTTCCTGCAATTCTTTATCCTCAAGATATTTTCGGTCAAGAAAATATGGGAAAAGCACCACAAATCAGGGTACCATGTCAAGAGATTCCGTATGGCAGTATGGTCCAAATTCGCCTCTACAGAGTGTATTCAAAGGTGGTTGTATAATGCCAACAGGTTGCCAATATGTCAAAGAGTGCCCGAATTCAAATGTAAAAACCCTCAATGAGTTTTGTAGTTGCATATTTCATTCAAAGTGCAGAGCAAATTCATTGTCCGGCAGATGGTGCAAATAGTAGAAGCTAAAGTGATTCACTGCATTCAAAGACTCAGAGGATGTTTTTAACTCAGGAAGAAATGAAAGAGGTGGTTCTGTAGAGATGCTAGTTTTCTCGTTATTGGAATCTAACTGTGTGCCATGGAATTCACGTTGAGATCACCGACTCTCTAATGAGATCCCCTCAAAGATGATCATGAGTACACTCAGAAACAACAGAAAGAATTCATATATTTTTAAAAATGCATCTGGAAATACAAACAGTTGGATAGTCTTTTTGCAGGTCAAAGCATGTTCAGGGTCAATTTGCATTTTCTTCTTCTTTCAGGCTTCCTAATAATTCTACCCCTAATAGCCCAAGGCTTCAAACTCCATGGAAATGATTGTCATTGTTAAATAGTATCTTGTGCATTTCTAGAAACTAGTCAAATCGTTGAAGTGTTGTTACTTTTTGCAGTTGTTTTGAAAGGACTTCGAGTTCTTAATTA
Source organism: Larix kaempferi (assembly GCA_027924585.1). Taxonomy (NCBI): domain Eukaryota; kingdom Viridiplantae; phylum Streptophyta; class Pinopsida; order Pinales; family Pinaceae; genus Larix; species Larix kaempferi. The sequence goes on from BSBM01000770.1 coordinate 4,676,547, forward strand.
ACAATCAAATATTTCCAGATAGAAAAATATTACTTTTTCAACATTGGCATAAATGTAATCAAACAAACCTCAGATAATGCTCAAAACCTTTCATAATTCCATTGATGAAGTTAGTATACAACACCTGGCAGCAACAGATGGCAGAGCATTTCAAGAGGAAAAGCAACAATCAAGGGAGTATTTACAGGAAGTAGTGCTACAGGTGGAAAAGTTTTCCTATAAACCAGGAAACAATTACATAATGACAGTGTTCAAGAATTCATAGGTGGCTGAAATTTCTAGCTTTCAAAACAACTTTACAGGCAAAACGTTATGAAACATGGAGCAGCTGGCAAAATTTGTAGTATTCGATGGCATTCAAACAGTTGTTTAGTGTTTTGCATTTATTTAGTGTATAACTAGTTCTTAGGAATTAGTTAGTTAATATTTACATGTGTCAATCCTTGTAACTGCTTTCTATTTTTAGAAAGTAGAGTGATGACTCGAGCCTTTAGGGTTGAAGGTGTCTAGTCCTATTTATGCACATGTAAAACATGGAATAAGGGTATTCAATTTTCAGTAAGAAGACCTACGGGAAGTTATGAGTCATTTTCAGGCTTAATAAAATATTGCAGAGCCAAGCAAATATTTTTGAAAAATAGAGATTCTCGTGTTGTGGTTTTTATAGTCTGTATATTTCCCTTCTCAAATGTGCATGTTTACTTTCTTTGTTTATCTTTTCCATTATGTTTTATGTCATACTTGATTAAAGGTTATAGTGAATTGGAATTCATACTCATATACTTCTGTTCATCGTATTCAAGTATCCACCAAGTTTTTCCTCTCAAGTTAATATTGGATTCATCCTAGTTTGATGCCCATATTAATGGACTGTTCATCTTTCCTCTATTATCACCAGAAATCAAGAAATTGACTATAAAAGTACAGTTATCCCGCCTCTAATGAGAAACCATAATTGCCAAAGCTCTGTACATCTTTCACATTCCGCGATCTTGACTCCATTGCCCAATGGTATCCCTCTTTTGTTTGCCTAACCACATCATTTAAATTTTACAAAGTTTTTACTATTATTTTATAAATTTGGCCATTGAGTTTATTGTTAATCTGTTGTCGTGGTTACATTAGATAATATATTTGCAGAGAAATCCCTCTCTGACTGAAGGAGGCCAACGTTCAGTCTAAAGATTGGTTTGAGGTTACCTTGTGCTTTCCTTGACACAACCCAAGGTAAAATCCGAGTGATAACACAGAGGTTGTCAAATTTATGGGCCCGGTCTTCTCTTCTAGCATCCCATTTCAACACTAGATCTCCCACTTAGAAATCATCAACCTTGGTCTTTCTCTCAAAATTATTCTTAACCCTATCTTGAGCGAGTATAGCTTCAACATGTACTCTGCTTATGAATTCATGTATCTCAACCAACTGGTTGGTCCTCCTTAGATCATGGTTTGGCTCCTGTTCTTGCTCATGTAGCAGCCTCATTGCAGGCCTTTTGAGGGAATCATGAAATATCACCTCTGTCCCATATACCGATTTAAAAGGTGAAGTTCCAATGGACCTCTTGGAAGTGATTCTATCATCCCATAGAGCTAAGGTCAGCTTGGTGTGCCAAGCCCTTTTGTTCTCTTGCAACAACTTCTTACTAATCTTGACTAGGCTCTTGTTAGATGATTCAGCTAGTCCATTTCCCTGGGGGTAATAAGCAGTATAATGGCCCAATTTTATGTGGAACTTGTCACATAATTTGACCATTTTCTTGGATTTGAAAGCTTGAGCATTGTTAGTGATTATCTTGATAGGGAACCCAAACCTAGACATGATATTTTCCTCCAGAAATTTGACGATAACCGTGTATGTGGCCTGTCTGGTTGGTATGGCTTCAATCCATTTGGTGAAATAATCAATGGCAATCAATATCCACCTGTGTTGTCGAGAGGAGTTAGGAATGATTTCACCAATGAAATCTAGCCCCCATTGCTGGAAAGGGGCTTCTACAGAGATTGGTTTCAAAGGAAGGGACAAGAGCTTCCTCTTTCCTTCAAAGATTTGGCATTCATGGAAAGTAGATATCTCCTTATATGCATCTTTGAACATGGTGGGCCAATAAAATCCTGCCCTAAGAATTTTGTTGACAGTAGCCTTCTAGTAATGATGCCCCCCACAAACACCTTTGTGAAACTCTTTCAAGGTCACTTCGGCTTCATCTTCCACTACACAATTCAATAGAACACCTCCAGGGTCATTCCAATAAAGGCAACCATTCAATATGCAAAACTTTGCAACCTTCATCTTGGTTGACCTGGCTTTACTTTTACCCCATCTCAGGGGGTGCCTGTAAGTTTTGCAAAACATATATAACATCAGAATACCAAGGAGAAGACAAGAATGTGTTTGATACCTGTAACAATGGATCTTGAGGAGTTTTTTCCAGCATTTGTGAGACCAAATTCACACTTAGTGAATCCCAATTGGATTCATCCATGAGACTGGCTAGTCCTTGCCCTTTGATAAGTGTTGTAGGTTTGATCTCTAGGTCATATTCCAAAAGCACAACTATACACTTATCCCTTCTACCTTCTGGATCAGGCTGGGTCAATATATCCTTTACTTCAGCATTAGGAACATAAGCAATCACATGGGAATGTAGAACATAAACTCTGAAATATTTCAAAGTTTTAATCATGGCATATGCCTTCTTCTCCATTATGTTGTATTTGAGTTCAACTAATCTAAGAGCTCTGCTAAAGAAGGCTATAGGATGCTCATCTCCTTCCTGATTTTTCTGTAAAAGCACTCTAGCTATGGAATGCTCAGATGCAAAAGAAAACATTAGAAATTCTTTGTCAAAATCGGGGCGGATTAGCACAGGTGCTTCAACAATTGCCCTTTTTATGTCTCCAAATGCTTGTTTGGCTTCGGCAGTCCACCTAATCTGAGTTTCATTCTTAAGCATGTTTGTGATTGACCTCAAGATCTCTGCAAAATTGGGGATGAACCTTCTTAATAAATTCACTGTGCCTAGAAAGGATTGAACCTCTTTTTTATTTATGGGGAGTTCAATTTTCTGTATTGTGTCAACTTTGTCCGGGTCAATTTTTATCCCATATTTAGATATTATGTGACCTAGTAGGTTGCCTTCTTGCATGGAAAAGTTTGAATTTTTGGGTTTCAAGGAGATTCCAATTTTTTTGCATTTGGTAAACACTTGATGCAAATGTTTCAAATGCTCTGCATCGGACTTATAATACACATTGATGTCATCCATGTGTATGACCACAAATTTGTCTTTCTCTTCTGCAAAATCTATATCCATAGCTCTTTGGAAGGTGGTTCCTGCATTCAACAGACCAAAAGGAATCTTTGCATACATGAAGGTCCCCCAATGTGTGGTAAAGGTTGTCTTGTCTTGGTCTTTTGGTTGTACATTAATCTGATTGTACCCTGAAAATCCATCAAGCATGGACATTCTTGCTGCCCCTACAACCTTCTGTAAAATGTGATCCATCTTGGGCAGGGGGTAGTTGTCTTTTAGGGACACTTTGTTCAAGTTTCTGAAGTCAATGCACAGTCTGATTTCCCCATTTTTCTTTCTCACTGGGACTATGTTGGCTACCCACTTTGAAAATATTAGCGAGACTATGATTTTGGCTTCATACAGTCTCTTCACTTCTTTTTCTATTAGAGGGAGCAACATAGGATTCATCCTTCTTAGTTTCTGCTTGAAGGGTTTCTCACTTGTCTTGACTGGTATGGTATGTTGGATGATGGTAGTGTCATATTATTTCAAGTATTCACAGCACCATGCAAACACATCAGAAAAATTTCTCATTAAATCCACATAGTCATCTTTAGTGCCTAGGTTTAAAGACTTTGATAGTTTGACAATTTTGGGTTCTTCATCATTTCCAATGTTACATTCTTCCACTTCACTCTGGTTTGGAGCAAACTTGTGATGTTTGGCTACATCATTTTCATAATAAAAAAATTCCAATGGAAACAATCCTTTGGGTATATAATTGCTCTTCAGTTGCAGAATCTCTTTGTCTCCCAAAGTGGTTAGGAGCTCTGGTGGGTCAAGTTCCCATGCATCACATGAACAGTCTTCTTGATCAATCTGGGTGTTGGAAAATTCCTTAGTCATGTCTAGGAATCTATTGATCTTTTGATCAACTTCAAATATTTTCCAATGTTTGGTATTGTCTGGAACAGAGGGTCTATGCCTTATATTGATCATGTAAGCTTTTATAGGATAGGAAGGGAGTTGAAATCTGCAAGCAGAGCTGGCCAAAGTGTCGACTATTGTATTTTTCTCTCTAGGGATGAAATAAATATCGTGCTCTGTGAATAAATTATCAAACATATCCCAAACAACATTTATGTAAGCCCTCATTCTGGGATGTTTAGTATCATAATTTCTCTTCACCTATTGGATCATCAACTCTGCATATCCATAAACTTTGATCTTTTTAGCTCTTATATATTTGAGTGCATTCATACCCAACAGTAGGGATTCATATTCTGCCACATCATTGGAATAGAGAAACATTAGCTTGAAGGTATGCAATTTGGTGCATTCACTTCCTTCATTTGGAGGGATGAAACTTATGATTAACATGTTATGATAAAGATCTTTCATGAATGAATTATTCACCTATGCTTGGTAGCCTTCATACTAATAGAATGTTATGAAGCCAATTAGGAATGGCGAATTTTAATCGATTTGATGTTTTGATCATGATTTTTGTGTAAGAGTTATGTTAGATAGACTTGGGGGGCTGAGGCTCCGGACCCAACGGCTGGTCCAGATGGTCCCTACGCCAGAGACCAGGGTTCTACTCCTGCCCCCTCCCCAGGTTCAATCGCAGGTCTTGTCCCTGTCACTTCTGAACGCGCTATACCTTCCCAGACGGTGGTGAATCGGTTCCAAATTAAGGCTGACCCCGGCCCGAGGTTTGTACCCGCCCCGCCCGGTCGACGATGCTCACTGGGGGATCTCGGATAGTTCCTCGGATATCAAAAAAAAAAAAAAAAAAAAAAAAAAGATAGACTTGGCATTTAAAGATTGGAGGCTTGTTTATGTTGACTAACGTAAATCCAAACTCTATCACAAATATGAAGAGGAAGGTTTTTTATTTTTATTTTGTAAATGGTCTATTGTATTGTGGAAATTAATTGACTTACATACTACTACTCACATTATATTAGACTAGCAAACCCATCTTTTCATGTTAATAATGTAGCTATATTACAAACTTTTATCTTAATGATTAAATTATTTAATCTTCAAATTTGCTTTTCCATTTTTGTTTATGCTTAAACTTATATTCTTATCTTTTCTCTGAATGTTCATATTTTTTCCCAACCATTTTTTATAATTCTATTTTATAAAAATAAAGTTACATTCTTTATAAGTTGAGAATAATTGCATATATATTGAATAGTGTGGCATTATTTGTCCTCAATCTTTTTTCCTCGCATAAAGTAAGTAAAGTACCTACTTCCATATCCATTTAAGGACCCTATCTCTAATTAATATATAAATTTTATTTTAGTTACATAAGCAATATATCATCCTATAATTTTTACCATCCAATCCTTACAAAAATAAATCAAAAACAAGTTTCAAAAGTAATTGGTATCTCCTTTTACATCTACTAAAATATCCCAACATCATCATCCATTAAAACCAAAAATATTTGTTTAAAAGCATGGATCATGAATAAATTTAGAATGAATTCCATTCATCTCTTCCATAATTTTCCATCAACAATGGTGGGGGATATACCTTCTTGTGACAAAAAAAAATTAGCCTATGCATTCCTCTCCCTGTAAAGGGATGAAAATATATTATCTGAAAAAATATTTTATGGAATTGATTTCCTTGAAAATGGGTCAAAGCATGAAGTTTTCACATGAAAAATTACCAACCATCCACTCAATAACTACTTGAGAATCACCAAATACTTGGATCCTTTCCACCCCTTTTTTGAAGCCAACATGAGCGTTAATTTGAGAGTTATTAGTTTTTCATAATTGATTGTCCCTCTTCCCAAACATGCAATAAATGCTATCCTATGTGAATTATAAATATGAGCCATGTTCCATGCTCCACATATACATGGATTTCCTTGTGTTTCCCCATCAAAGTATAGCTAGGCACCAAAACTATCTATAATATTTTCTTCAACATGTCTAGGAGGCCTAGCTGTGGGAAAATTCTTATGATGATTAAACTCTATGATGCACATGAAAGGGGTGAGTTTGCATGTCTTAAAAAAGACTAGCATTCATAGATAGTGTATCTCCCAAGCCATAATTAAGAGAAGGCCCTTATATTTTTTACAACCAAATTCATAACCCATTTCTTGACCCATTCTTCAATTGATATAACGAACCGAGAATCTATAACACTAATAGATGATTTTAAGTCCTTCCAAACATGAATAGTATAGGAACAATGAATAAACAAATGAGAAACTCTTTCATCATGTGTTAGTATAACAACAATTAATAAATATGTGAGAAACATTTTCATATTTTCCTTGCACAAAGAACACCATCCAAGGCCAAATTTATTCATTGATTGTAAATTTTCCAAAGTAAACACTTTATTTTTTAATTAAAACTACATAAATATATGGGTTCTTAAAGGGAACTTGTGCATACCTTCTTTGCTTCAACCGCAGGGCTTGCTCATATTTATTCCTTCCTCATTGGGAACCTTATATATAAGCTTTGAGGTAGAATATCCTTTAAGTCTATTATTTGACCAAACTAATTGACCCACTTCATCTTTTATCCTAGAATGACTTATTGTATCTTGAGTCTCTAAACATAACCATCACATATCATTGACTTTGCCTCACCAAGATCTAGTTAATCAAGGAACTACCATTCTTGACTCCAGATTGTGGATATCATTAGATTTGCCACCTGAGAAAGAGCATATAGAACTTTACCTTTAAGATCATTTATGAGAGCTTCTAGAAGGATATATGTTTCTCTACATCCCACCCATGGATATTCACCAAGCCTAATGATGTTCTTATCACCCACATTTCAAACCAACCATCTATTATTAAGTGAGAAATATTTTATAGTATATTTCCATATAATTGAGACATTATAAAACTTTTCAAAGGGATCCTTATTCATTCCTCTAAAGAATTTGACTCGATAAACTTCTGAATAACCATTTGACGCCATAAACATTTTTTCTGAAATTAGTCTTCATATTGTTTTTGCAAAAATGGAGGTGGAAAATATAAATATGTTTTTGATACCCAACCCTCCCATATCCTTTGAAAAAGACACTTTTTTTCATGTTTACTAATGGAATGCCCCTCGTGTATATTCTCACAGAACATAAAAATCTAAACCCAGTTCTTCTAATCTTTTCCAAAATCCTCTTTGGAATATAATCCAAAGTCATCCAATACACTAGGATCACTTCAATAATAAAATTTGTAATGTACCTAGGGAGGATAATATGTGGTACCTAAGGAGATACCCAAGGGGATAATACTATACATTGAGGATATATCTGGTAGATAAGGGCCATGAAGTAGATTTAGTGTGAAAATGAATAATTGTAAAAAGACTTACTAGAAGGTTCCACCTACTAGAAATTTTCTTCTCTACAAAGTAGCTAGAATGTTTTGCCTACTAGAAAGTACCTAGTAGGTTTAATAGAAATTATATAAATAAGTAGAAGCAATGTAATGAGATGTCTTGTGAAGCATTGTTGTGATATTTGTAGCAAGCATGGATTGTGGAGTAATTCCTCCATAAGGAATAGTTAATGATTTTACTTTACCTCAAGGGTCTTCTCTACACTATTTTGTTCATTATCTTGTTGTTTATTATGTTATTTGCAATTTCATGTTTACATTCTATTTTCAAATCTATTAAGGAACACAACATCAAAGGCCTCTCGGGCAAAAAAGGGCATATGTTTGTTCTTTTTTCATATTTTTTGGAGCAAAAAAGATGACAATAGTATTCAAATTGATTTCTAAAAATTTATATGTAGAATTTGAAGAATCCAATTGTAAATCTAAGTTCCTCTCACAAAAAAAACTAATTTAAAAAAAATTCCAAAATGGAGTTAGTGTTCATTTGAAATGATCTGTTTAAGGATTTTTTCAATGATAGAAACGCGAATTGTATATCATATATCTTTTGATAGAGTGCCAAAATTTTCATCAAACCACCTCTAGTAGATGCAGACTGACCATGTAATTCCCAAATTGTGGTCATAATAATAATTCTAAGAAATATTCATGAAACCATGATCATTTTAAATGTGTTGCCTCAAACCACATTGAATAGTACGTTATAGTTTTGCTTGCATGTTTTATTCCAAAAAATGTATTTTACATGAAATTTTAATGGTTCTAGTAATCAAGAATATATTTCTTATTATAAGAAAAATGATTCCCTTTGGAAAAGCTACCTATACTCTTATTCAACAGATGAAGTAGTTATATGGCATCAAACACTTTGCTTTAAGGAGCTATTAAAACATTCAAATGAAGAATATGAAAATGTATTTTTAGATAGGTGCGCAAATTTTTGTGAAGTGGGATAATGAGATCCGTAATGGTTTATTTTAATGTGACAAATTCATATTACATGTCCATGAATGTATTTAGCAAGAGAAGTTCATTGTTTCTATAATCCTTAGTAGCAAAATTAATTTCATAAATCTTAATGTGGCTAAATCATTTCAAGTCCTTGCAAAGCATATTCAAATAAAACAAAACGAGGGTGAAAATTTTCAAAATTTTAAAGATTTAAATATTACTATGTACTAATATATGTTTCATTTAGACATCCATGTTATATATATGAATGAGGTGGATATTGTATTGGGATATCCTTAGATGGACTCAATTGGTGCAATTAATATTATGGGATACACAATGAATTTGAAAAGAATGAGTCTTCCACCTCTGGACAACCAGCAATTACCCCATACCAAAAGCATATTCTCAACATTTTATATTAGCCAAAGCCCAATTGTTTTTCTCATAATTGGCTCAATGAAAAAAAAGGTACTTCAAAACACTTCATCTTCACTTGTACCTACAAAATAAATTGTTTATTTTCTCAAGTCACAGTCAAAATTCCTTGATGGTGTACTATAAAAATCCAAAATGTCTTTGAGATTCATGGAATCCCTCATAGAACCATAAAAAAATGGCACCTACAAACAATAAATGAGACAAAAGGATCATTCTATAAATATTTATGCCCTTCAAATAACCATTTATTGTTCCATCATTCAATTCCATGCTAAGGCCTTCAACTAGAATAACAAATAATATCAATAAAAGATAACAACCTTGTCACAAACCCCTCCCTTGATGAAAGAAACCAAAAGTTTAACCATTAATAAGTATAGAAAAGGAGATTGCAAATACAAAACTCATATTCTAGTTCACAAAACCACAAATGTATCAACATAAGCCAATGGTAAATCCAACTGGACCCATCATATGCTTTGGACAAATCGATCTTAACCACCAGTGTTGAGCATTACCTTTTTTGTATTCTAGGTACGCCCTCCTAGGACACTCCTATTGCTTCATGAATCTATTTTCCATTTAAAAATCCAATTGCTCCTAGGATATATATCTAGAGAGAGGATCTTTCATCCACATATAAATTATTTTATATATGCAATTGCACAATGAAATATGCTTGAATATTCAAAAGAAATAGGATTGTGATATTTTGGAATAAAAGCAATGAATGCAACTAGTGTCCCTCCATTTTCCCTAGACTCCACTATAAATCTTAATAACTCATCCTCAATTACTTCATAAAATCCTATAAAAAAACCCCATCATATATACATGTAGACTCGGGCTCTCATCTTTTTGAATCTATGGAGAACCTCTTCTAGATCATTTTTGGATACTTCCATCAATATTCTCCCATTTTACCCCTTTAATACAAAGCTTGGAAAATATGAATCCATGCTTACAATTTTAGCAATTGTGACCTTTCTCTCTTCTTTATAAATCTCTCCAAAAATGTTCAATACATGTACTAACAATATCCTCAAAATTGGTATCCATTTCAAATATTGAGCCACAAATATCTACTCTTAATCCTCCAAGAAGCTTTTGTGTCCTCCAAAATATTTATGTTCTTTGTTCTATCCTTCTAACCTCTAGTTTGAAATGTTATATTGGGAAAACCTACCAAATCCTACTGATACATACCATCCAAAAGAACTTCCAACCTCACTAGTTATCATCATCTAGTGAGTTCTTTTCTCATGATCCCAACCAACTACCACCTAATTAAGCTTTTTCAGATTTCATTAAATTGAATCAAGTAAGATCCTCTTCTTAACCCCTCAAAAGGGTCCAATTTCCTTAACTAGATTAATAAAATCCTCCTTCTCAAACCAACATGGATTGAACACTAATGGATTGGGTGGATTTCTTCCAAATTTAGTTATATCCTAAGATTAAATGACCATGAGACAAAACTCCAAACTGAATACTTAATCCTAACATTGTACCCTATCTTGATATGGTCCATAAAATTTTGGGACTATAACTTCCTTTCCCATAGGAATAGAATATAGTGCCCAAACCTAAATCAACAAACAATAAATTTGTACACTGAATAGATCTAGACGTCCAACTAGTAACTATACCCCCAAAATGATCTCGATCATCAATAAACAAGAATCATCCCACTAAAATATTTATCATATCAAAAAAAAAATTCAACATCTCCCATGGTCTCCTGTAACATTAAAAATGAAGATTATGGGTAACCTCCAACCCCTTTAAATATATATTTTTTAGAGGAACTTCCCAACCCTCTACATTTCAGGGACACACAAATCATGATCCACCTATTACAATGGATCTACTTATTATAAGTAACCCTATGATTAAGGATTGTTTCCTAGATAAAACCTTTGAAACTGCCCTTTCTTGAGCTAAAGAAAAATAAGATTTTCTACCCTATCCTCTCTTCACATATTTTATAGAATTAATTGTATCACCTCCCTCTACATCTCCTCCCTCAATTCCCAACAAAACTATTGTTTCCCTCATATTATACCTTGAACCTTTGCTTAAGAACCCTAGTTGCTCCTTTTAGGATTCATGGGAACTAGAGGGAATAGTAATTACCTTATCCACACAATATTGTTCTCTATATGGGGTTACCATAAAAATTGTGAATCCCAAAGAAAAATAAGAAGGGAACCTTCCCCCTTTTTATAAAATATAACCATTATTAAATTACCTAGAGGACTAGATAAATTAAAATTGATTATATGTCATATCACTAAATCAAATCATTTATCCAATGCACTAACCCCCTTTAAAAGGATAAGGTATTTTAATGGCATACTTGTTATCTCTTATGACACCTTTGGTCCAAATTCTAAAGTAGCCTTCATCACTCAATCTGTTGAGTGTGGGGAATTGACTCCAAAAAGCACTTTTGATCATTTAAAGGATCCACCATAAATTATGTTACAGGACCTTAAACTGCTTCTTCCAATTAAACATACATTAATTTGGAGGATTCTAAAATACCCTCCTTTCCCTCTATGATTCTTTTATCTAAGAGACCCTAAGACATTTCCAACCCTACCTTCATCTTACCTTTCCCAATTTTTCTTCTTGAAGGGAAAATCACATTCTTTTATCAAATTAATGTCTATATTTGTGACACCTTATGCAATGAAAGTGTACTACACAATAATCTAGAATTTGAACATATGCCTTAGATCCCTTATGAAGAATAAATTCTAAAACCAAATTCAAACCCTCCCCCAAGTCAAAGTTCACAAGGATTATTTCCATAGAAAAAATTATGGGGGTTTAAATAGTCATATTATCTTCTATGAACCTACCTAGAGAATTCTCTATTTCTTTGAAATCTTACAGGGGTTTGATTGTATTTTATCTACATCCCTTGCATCGCTAAAAGCAAAATCCATCAAATCCCATGAGAGCATATATAAACATGAAGAATAACCAATTATTACTTCCCAACATTGTTTTCCCCATGAGTTGATGCTTTTCATACCCATAACCTCATGGAGTTTGATGTCATCCCGAAAGACCAATTTTACAAGGTTGTTTCTCTTCTTAACACACTTTTTTTTCTTTCTTCTCCCCCTAAAACAACTCCCTCCACTTCCTTCTTTGTTTTGAGTTATGGAGCCTCGTTCAACACCAATCCCTAAACTAGCCTTCTATAATCCCTTGCCTAAGTCACTAATGGCCCAAAAAATCATTGAGGAGGGATACTTGTGAAATTCACAGCAAATCATAGAGCCTGAGAATACCTCATAGAGAAAGAATTAGCAGAAAAGATGAATTGCAGTGAAATGAGCAGTAAAATTCATCGTGCATTGGAACTCAGATGTGCAAAGAAAGTGTGTCATTATCCATTAATCAGTATAGTCAAAATATATAATACAATGGAGAGAATTCGATTATCCAAGGAGAATTCGAATCCCAGTCAGTCTAACATAGGAATAATCAACACTGCATTGCTCCAGAGGTTCCATACTCAACTCAACTCAAACAAATCTCAGTGAATTGAAGCTACTATCAGTTAACTGATCAAGGAGGGTGTGTTTTGTGAGTTTGGCATGCAAAATAGGCTAGAGAGGGCGCATTAGATCACAATCAGTTGCAATCGGAGCTCAAATCCCCCTCTAGAGTTAAGAACTCAAGTGGAATTCAGTTGGACTAAACCATATCACTGAGTTAGATCCTAAAAGGTAGGGAACTGAATCTGGTGGTCCTAAAATCATGCATGCAGGGCACATCAAGTGGCTAATGGGTCCCAAATGACATCTGCACACCACTAGGGGGCTAACAACATCATCAACTACTTGGAAAAGGTAAATAATGCTAAGGTGGACAAGGTTGGAGTATTAATTATCCTAACAATAATAGTCGTCCCTCCATTCTTCTTCTAGATCTTAGAATCTTCTTATTTACAAAACTTACCATATACAAGGACCCCCAAAAGAAAACCAAAATTCAATGACCAAACAAACCATAAGGAAAAGTTTTTGCTTGTGGGAAAGGTTTCCAAAAAGGTTGATGTCCCTTGTAGAAAAATAGATTTCTAACATATATCTACTATCTAGAAACACAATATTAGAACGCATCAACACCTCACTTCCATGACCTCTTCCTTTTCCTAATCAGTGCATAAACTGAAAAACCTCCATAGTGTTAAATGTACAACATCAAGAGACATTCTCCAAACCAATCTTGTGCAACCAAGATTGATCCTCTCGTATAGAGGTGAACACTTTGATTGCATTCCGTGTAAAGGTTATTCCTCCCATATAGAGGTAATTGATCAAAGTAACGCTGTTGTAAAGTCTTGTTGGACAAGGCTCCATACTTGTGTGTCAAGTCATGATTCTCATGTGAACCTTTCGTATAAAGGTATCCATTGGATGGATCTCTTGTATAGAGGTGGAACTTCTATATAAAGTTCATGCTTTACTTTTTAAAAGCATTTAATGTTGTGTGATGTATTATTAACCATGATCATGATATTGCTATTAAGTCTCCTTTAGAGATTGATCACCTCTAAAGTGAATTACTTCAGCATATGATCATTTGGTCTGGAATAATATACTATGATCACAACATCCGATAGTTCTTCTTAGTATAATGTAATGTGATGGATGATTAAAGTTAGCACATATTGACCATGTAGTAAAAGATAAAGAGATAAATATAAATGCATAGATAAAAAAATAATTCGAATTGATCAGGAGATGACTAAGTGAACTCAAATTGTCAAGCTTCAGTTAAAGCCACAATGTATGCCTCAGTTAACTAAAGAATTCACAGTGGTCACTACAAGAAAATCAATCAACACTATTTTAGTTAATAATAGTTAACTAAGTGTTAAATAAGAAGGACTAGTTAACTAATGTGTTTTCACTTTAGTTAAACTAAATTACGACACTTCAGTAAATCAAGGAGAACTCGAATTGATCACTACAGTGATTTTATCAAGAAATAATCAATTAAAGAGAATTAACTAAGTGACAACAAAGAAGATCTAGTTAACTAAGTATTGTTGCATGATGACACTTATGTTAAACTAAAAGATGACACTTGAGTTGCTACACTTGCATGACGACACTTAAGTTAAACACCTAACTAAGTGGAAAAGATTTTAGTTAAGAGGTGAGTTCATCCCGAGAGACAGTTCAGTAGGATAAATCAATGCATGAGAAGTGGAGCACACTTCTCCATGCAAGATTGATACATCCAGTCTGAGGGCGAGTTTATCTTGAAGTTAGAAGAAGCCAATGCATGAAAAGAATGTATAAATATGTTATACAGGATTGATGAATTCAATGTGAAGCGAATTCTCTTCTCCATTGAAGGCAAGGCACTTCTCTTTATGCAGGTTATTGTTCTTGCTTGTTATTGATGTGCTGGGCACATTGGAAAACACATACGATTGATCTCTCTTATCTATTGCTTATGTATATTCACCAAGAGTTTTTTGGTGATATCTTATCTTTCGAAAGCAATATGCTATGTTGTAAAAGAAAGCATTCTCTACTGTCCATTATATTATACTGAGAAGAATTGTTGGGGTTTTTGTTCTCATAGTTTTGAGTATTTTCCCCAAGATATATCTTGTGTTATGGATGTATGAATTTCATGTGATTGAATTGTCTCATTGCTTCAAGTTTCAACATCTAAAAGAATTAAAGATCAAAGCTCAACCAAATATTAACACATAGCAATTCCCCAGGAACCTTCCTCAAGATAGTGAAAGGTCTATTTCAATGTTGTCTTGAGAAGTAGTAAAAGCTCCTTGTGGCGAATTATTGTGTACCAAATCCTTTGGACCAAATGAAACCACCTTTTGCACTTTAGCCACTTCGAAACCCTCCACATCGGAAGAAATCTAACAATTCTAAGAAATGTGACTTACAAAGACATATCTAGAGTGCCCTTTGGCTAAATGACCCACATTACACTAAAATTCAATGTTTCTCTCTGAGTTTCCTTAAACTTCGATGGAGAAAACCTTTCACTACATAAAGGGATGAGACTTGAACCCATCCATATCAACCCTATCTAAATAGAAACCATGAAACCCCACAAGGTAAAAATTTCATTTTCCGCCCAAACTATCTTCTATATGGTCCAATACCTCCTCATGTCAATCCATATTTTCCAATAGTAGTACCTAGTCTATGTCTACCTTCATTATTCTCGAACAAAAACCCTTAATAATCAACCTATATTCTCAAGTGATATAATTGTTTTGTTGTATGTTTTTCTTTGTTGTTTTTTACAAACATAAAAGAACAATTTGTTGAACACTATTAGCTATAAAAAATTTGTGTATTTTCCAATAATAGATTAATGTAAATAATAATTATAGATTATGATTTTTTCCAAAATAAAAAATAAATAATAAAAAAATATATTTTTAATATAAATACAAATAAAAGTTTAAAAAACTATTATTAAAATTTCAATATAAAATCTATATAAATATAATTAAAATAAAAATTACCAAATAAAATGATAAGAATTGAAATAAAATTGTTGATACATTCTAGCTTAGAAAAAACTGCCTCATAAATACTTATTAATGTTTTAATGTCCAATCTAATCCCAATCAAGCATCTCCACTAATCCATAACTTTCATTATTTTTTTACAATTTGAAGTGATGATGAATATAATAAAAATTTATAATTTTAATGATAATTATTCAAGTGGACTTTTTAGTTATAGTACATTCAATTGGAGCATTCTAAGCAACAACTAAATCGCCCCTATTGTTGGAATCCGGTAACTTTAGGAAGTGCGGAATAGATTAATGTAAATAATAATTATAGGTTATGATTTTTTCTAAAATAAAAAAATAAATAATAAAAAAACATATTTTTAATATAAATACAAATAAATAAATAAATAAATTTATTATTAAAATTTTAATATAAAATTTATATGAATATAACTAAATTAAAAATTACCAAATAAAATTGTAAGAATTGAGATAAAATTGTTGATATATTCTAGCTTAGAAAAAAGTGTCTCGTAAATACTTTATTAATGTTTTAATTGTCCAATCTAATCCCAATAAGCATTTCTACTGATCCATAACTTTCATTGATTTTTTAGAATTTGAAGTGATGATAAATATAATAAAAATTTTAAATTTTAATAATAATTTATTCAAGTAAACTTTTAAGTTATAGTATATTTAATCGGAGCATTATAAGCAACAACTAAATCGCCTCTATTGCTGGAATCGGGTAACTTCAGGAAGTGCTGAAATTGCTTGAAGTGTTCAAAATTCAGTATTTATTATAGGAGTGATCATATTGATTGCTGAAATTGGGCAATTACTGAAATTTCAATTTTCATGATCAATTTTGGCCGGAATTAATAAAAAATCCATCTTGAAAGCTCAAGTATTTTGGTTACTCTTTATCCTAGGCCCATTTAATCTAGAGAAAAAATTAACTAAATATCCAACAACATTAACTACAACACAATAAATTAATCCCATAGACTTGAACTTTTAATTATAAATGAAGTGAGTTAAAGTTAATTGATTTTTCTAAGAAATTTTTGTCTTTATCTATTCATTTTCTCAAAATTCCAATAATTATGTATTCTTAACATAAACCAAAATCCCCAAAACAAAGTTTCATTCTCATTGATTCCATAATTAGCGCTATGGGCAAATACTAATTGACTCATCACCATTATTATTCAAAGACGACCACCCCTATATAAATTAGGTATTGGTGGTCGGCCAAAGCACTTTTAAGTCTTACTTGAAGACCACAGCAACTAACTTGTATTTATAAAAATAAAATGTTTTATTTAAAATAAAAATTGTATCTCCACGAGAAGGATATTTTAGATGCAATTGTACACCTAATATTATATTTAGAAACTTAACTGTTATGCCATCGGCCGGCTAATCTGCACTGGCTGTGAGCTCTTCCACCGTATTTCTGCTACATAATTTCCGTCTTCGGGATTTCGCCCAACAGGCAATTCTGGTTTGCCCATTTTGAGATTTCTCAGATCTTTGCTTTTACTTCTTCCTTGCAAGTAAATCTCGATGGAAAACTCAGCAGAAAAACAGGAAAAGACTGCTGGGTTTTATGAAATTATTCGGAAATCCACAGAAAAGGCGCCGCAGGTTTTGCAGGCAAGCAACTCTCAGCAAGAGCAAGCAGTACAGACATTCGAATCCCATTCTGAAATTGAAGTTAGAGCTCGTACTGTTAAGAGGAAAAGCATGGTTTGTCCAGAGCCGAACTCGACCCCTGACATGGATGAGAGCCCCGTGGAACGCCCTTATAAAAGACAGAGACAAGTCGAGGAGCTCCGACGAGCTTTAATGGCCTTCTCTCTGGAAGATACGGATCAGCCTGTAGTTAGAGAAAATTCTCAGGCCTCAGATGAGCAATCGAAAGAATTAAAAATTCCACATAATCATGAAGTACCAGAAGCAACCCTACAAGAAGTCAAAAGCCAATTATTCCCACCTTTTCTAGAGGATACGGAAGGAGATAAAGGAGCGTTTTGTAGGGTAGGTGTCCGTCTCCCGGATGGAAAGAGAGTCCAAAGGATGTTTTTACGCAGTGATCCAATACAGTTTCTTTGGCCCTTTTGCCGCTCTCAGGTCAAAGAAGCTGCAGATGGCCGGCAGTTTAAATTGGCATATTTAGTCCCTGGTGCATCAGAAATCTTAGATTATGACTCCGACTCAAGCTTTGCAGATTCTGTAGTCCCCAATTCTCTCATTTCAATGATTTGGGAATGAAATTTGTGAACAGGGATACTGGGCGGAATGAGATTTGTGAACAGGGATACTGGGCCTTGCTTGTAATTTTACATGTAAAATACAGTATCCTTCCATCTTCTGCAATTTATGCTGTTGATAAATGACTTGTATTGCTTATGGTAGAATATTTAAACAGAATCTTATTTTATTGTCAAAATCGTCATTAAAATACAAATACATTTATTTTTGTAAAATAAAAATAAAAAAAAGCTAAATTCTTGTGAAAAAAGCTCCCTACAGTTTCTTTGTAAAATAAAAAACGTTGAATTCTTGTGAAAAAAGCTACCTCAGGACCAAATTGCCAAATATTTAAACAGTATCTTTGATTGTTGTTGCTTCATAGGTAAAGTAAAATACATCATTGCTTCATAGGTAAAGTAAATAAAAGCCCATTGAAAGTCATGGGCTTTTGTTTTTTGTAGAAACTTTTTTCACTAAGTTTTTTATGTTTTGTTTTTTCAAGTGTGGTAGAAACATTTTTCACTAAAATGTTTTTTCATAAATAAATATATGTATATCAAAAGGATTTGGGATTTGGGTTAATTTGAGTAGTTTGCCGAGTCAATAAAACGAATAGCTAATATTGTGTCAAGATTCAAGTCCTATCAAGTGATATGTTCACGCTCGTGGATGCATGCTAGTGCATACAATCACTATTGGGACTATTTGTGAATGATGTGTCACTTCTGTGGAATAGATACTTTTACTTGTAGTTGTTTAGTTAATAACAATTAAATTGAATGATACTATTATGGTTCCCCATAATGTTAAGTCTTGGTGTGTTAGTCTCATTATAATATGAAGAAGCTAGATCAAGAAAAAAGAGGATTTGGTTTATTCAAGGTTTTTTACATGTTGTTGATATTTATGTGGTGTTGAAGTTTTTGGTTATTTTTTTTATAACAAAGTGGGTTGGTGCCTTATTAAAGACATTTATCTACCTAAACTTTAACTAAAGACAATATGTTAATGGACATTTTGTTGAAGACTCCATCATCCTTTTAGAGGAGCAAATCTCATGGAATAATAATATAGAATTCTTGGAAATGTTTTACATTGCCTCACACTTCTCCATTATATGGTGAACCAAAACGTAGTGTTATAAACAAATCCAATGCCTAATTCCTAATTGGCTTAAGGATCGAGTTAATCGTAGATTTATATTGGCCAAGTCTAAGTTTCTTGGGATTTTATTTTGTCATTGTAGAGGCATTTAGTAATGTATATTCTACTAGCCATTTAGAAATCATACAATTGGTGTTGCCATGAGA
The DNA here is from genome assembly GCA_027924585.1 of Larix kaempferi. NCBI lineage: Eukaryota > Viridiplantae > Streptophyta > Pinopsida > Pinales > Pinaceae > Larix > Larix kaempferi. The sequence goes on from BSBM01000770.1 coordinate 4,695,680, forward strand.
TCCAGTGAAAAGGATGAAAGTAATTAAATTCCTCATGCATCATCTTTTCTAGGTTTACTTAATTACAATGGCATGTATCTTTGTATTTAGGAACCTTATTGCTTTAGTTTTCTATATATGCTTGGTAATGTGGATACCTTTGTATTTTATAGGATTTATCACTATCAATGAGAGAGATAGTTTTGAAACATTGTTGTGTGAGTCATACCCAATTGTCAACATTGTACTTATGTTGCTTTGTTTTGTATCTAATTTTTCTTGATTATTATATTTATGTACCTAGAAAATAGAGGGTCGTAGTGCATATGATTTATGTTCTTATGTGTTCATCACCCCTATTGAAAGCAATAAATTTGATCTAATATGTAGTTGAGAATAACTTGTATATTAAGATTACATGGACTTTCCATGAATGGGATACAAATGGGATATCGCATTCTTTATTTTTTTAAAGTTATTTAAGGGCATCCTTCTTTTCTCTATACCAATCTCATAAGCACAAGTTGGTCCTTCCCATAAAAATGTTTTGGCATAAATTATGATTCCATAGCAATTTTGGCCAACATTGCAAGCATAATTATTAATGAGACTAAACCTTCTACAAAAGCCCTATCTATTTGATTAGTTTGTAAGTATTAAACATGTGAAGTGAAACAATGCATACATATTTTTAAGCAAAACAAAGATTAAATAGTGGCACACACACAATACATAGAGATTTACCCTATAAACCCTTTGTTAGCACCCAAATCGTACCTCTAGGTTGCGGAGAGGCCAAAATGGGGTAACCACAAAACCACTTTAGACTTATGCTACTGACCCAACACAGTCAGAGAGGGATCTCTCTTAGACTCAAGAAAATTGAAATAATCACAGATATATCGATGACAAACATACAGGATTCGTATTACTCAAGGTAATCATTCAAAGCACATTCAGAAGGTCAGATTTCTGCTAGAACAAGTTGGGTTTAAAGTGTGGTAAGATAATCATGGCCTAATACATAAATCGAATAATAGTGTTGCAGAGCGAAACATCAAAACATAACCAAGGTAGCCACCCGCTTCCGGTCTAAGTGCTATTATCTAGTGAAAAGGAGAGAAAGAACGAACATTCCATTGACATGAGCGACCCTCAAGGGCGAATTTGATGTCAACTTTAGAAGAAATGTTGAGTGAATACCTGAAACAATAGGCAGAGCTTGCTACCAAGAATTATGTCCTACTATACACTGATTCCAGATATGAGAAGGAAAACATAATGTAATTGAATAACAAGAAACACAATCACACGAGGAGAAGAGAAAAACAGACTGTAAGCAAAGCGACACATGAATCTTTGTTAAATGCCAGCTTCAGACACTGCAATTCTATTAATGATTAAGTCAAAAGGACAGGGCTTAGTCTCCCCAGGCCTCAACCAAATGATTTTCCAACCCTTTGATATCCTATTACATAGCTATTTATAGGCTTCTAGACTTGGACTGATCCTCAAAAATAGTTACAAAATATGTTGCCACATGTATGGCCCAGTTCGCCACTTCTGACAATGAATCATCAGGTTAAAAGGACTGCTAACACACTAACCATGATTGCTTCTACAGATGTCCTTTGCACGGTGCAGGCCATGAAGTCGCAAACGGCTGACAGACCTTAACTGACCTCAAAACTTAAGAAAAAAGATAACCATATGCTTAGCCAAAGACAGACTTGCCAAGTGGGAAAAAGAGACAGCACAAATAGGCCACCACCCTATTCTTGAATTTTCAACTGGCCCTGTGGCTTGAAGAATTCTTCCACCCTCAGGGAATCCTTATCCGGCATTTTCTTTGTTGAAGGAGGAGGTGTCGTCTCTTCAGTGAGGACGATGCAATCTTTGATGATTTCTGCAACCGGGTATGTGTCCTGCTCATCTTCAGAGGCCTCCTTCTTCTTCTGTTGACATCGATTCCTCCTACGCACCTGTCGGCCTTCATGCTCCTCAGGCTCGCTGGCCGAACTCTCTTCCACGTGTCGAATACTAGAGGAGAGGAGGGAATGTGCTCCTCCTCCACCTCAGACCACACTTGTTCTGGTACAACAACCATCTCGGCCTCTTGATCTCTCTCCATAACCAAACTTTAACTGAAAGATGCTCGAGTGGTCAAGCTCGCCACCCTTCTCATGCAACGATTCTGAATCAGGATGCAGGGGCCATGCTTATAACAGCCTTGATGATGACGACAGCCACGTGTGATCACCTTTTCCATGATGGCCTGACCGAATCTCCCAATCGAGCAGCAATGATGTTTGTACTTTGAGTCGACGTTATACATGCTTGACATGGCCTCTCTGATCCGGATTTATGTGGGAACGAAATGAAAGAGCAGATACATAATCATATACAGAGATACATTTCAAAGAACACAGTGATACAGTAAACACATATTCTATTAAATAGTGGAAATAGAACAAACTGTAAATACAACAACTAGAATGGTGGTATCTATCTCTAGGAAGAGATGTGGCCGCTATACTCATTCCTGCCAAGATGAATACAATGAGGCTCTGAAGGAATTTTTACAATAAACAGGAATGTCAAAAACCCTAGACATCCAAAAACCTAACCCTAGGAGATGAAGCGCCAAAAGTCATGTGGGCCCCGTTTGGGTAAGTTAGTACATCAACTTCCCGGGGTTGTAACTTTTACATATGATCTCCGTTTGGGGCGCACGATAGCTCGTTGAAAATATCTATTCGAGGACTACAACATTCATCATAGAATGATGAATTTTTGCGAGCGCAACATGCCCAAAAAAATGTCGTTTAGGGCCTCAAAACGGCCTCGGAAGTTTAGGACCCGAAAAATCACTAAAAATAGCAAATTACCAAAAGTGCCAGAAGACTGTTTTGAGCCAGTTAGAAGAGGTGGGTCACCACCAATATCCACCTGGATCAATCGTACCTCCTTAGGAAGCAATGGTCTCCATTGCGTCAAATCCCTTACCATATGTCGAACTGTGTGTTGAGTTGAGCTCTGGGTGCAACGTTTGCTGAAGCGAAAAGGTTTCCTTTCATTGAAATCTTTAGAGGGTTGTAATTGTTGTTGTTGGATGCGCTGGAGTTGTTCAACAGTTTTGGTTGTTGTGGTATCCTTGGTCTACACTGGTGTGGATGGTTTCTTTTTGGAGGAGCACCTTGAATGTGTGGCTTTGCACTGCAAAGGTACTCGAATAGGTAATGCTACACTGAATTTGTGTTCTTCTTGTTTCTGCTGAGTAGAGGGATAATGTGCAGAGGTTGTGGATTTCTCTGCGATATGATGTTCTTCTTTAGTGGCAATTGTGAATAGGGAAAATTTCCCAGTGTGAGAGATTATCTTCCTGCCCTACTTGGTTGAGGTAAGTGAAACTGTCTCTGGTATCCGATAGAATTGTCCTCCCAAAGTAACAATGACACTGTGAGGTCGTGATTCATATACAGCATGACACTTCCACATATATGGTTGTCCTAAAAGAACATCACATACTTCGAGTGGGGCCACATCACACAATACCTCATCTTTGAAGGGCTTGATGCCATATGGTAGGCGACATTAGTGACTGACGCGGATCCCTCGTCCTTGGCTTAGCCATCCAATGGTGTATGGTTGTGGGTGTGGCGTTATTGGTAGCTCCAATCTCTTCATGACTTCTTCTGAGATCAGGTTCTTTTGGTTGCCGCTGTCCACAACAAAGTGTAGGGGAATTCCCTTCACCCACATTTCTGAGTGGAAAAGGTGCTCCTCTGCCTCCGACTCTTTAGGTTCCTCTGGTTGAACCTGCGTGGTGGCAACAACGGCACTGGGTTCTGCATCAATGATCTGCTTCCCTTTTTGCGCAGCTATGAAATTAGGTTCTGATTCAGAATCAGAACCGGGATCTGATTCTGAAGCTTTGATCTCAGCCACTAATGACTGTTTTGAGTGACATTCATCAGTGTTGTGCAGGGGCTTTTGTGGAACTTGCACCACTTCCCAGTGTCCTTCTTTGTCTTTTCGTTACCCTTCTTCGCTTGTGGTTTGAACTAGTTGTCCTTTCCCTACCTTGTGTTCTGTGAGCCAAAGTTTCCCTTGCCCCTCTTTTGTGCAGGTCCGAAGTTACGCTTGTTCTTTTGCTGAAATTTCTGCTCAATTTTGACAGCATATCGATAGGCGAATCCGAGTGAAGAGATTTCCAGGAAATCCATCTTTGTTCGTATGTACCGGTGTAGGCCACTGCAATATTTCAGTGCTAGGTTCAGCTCGGAGTCCTTGATACATAGCTTTGTGTGCAATGTATGAAATTTGTTGGTGTACTCCGACACCGTTTGGTCCCTCTCTTGGTGTAGAATGGTCCATTTTGTGTACTGGTCATCATAGTTTCCAACAGGGTAATATTGTTCCTTGACGGCATCTATAAAAGAGGCCCAAGTGGGATTGGCATATTCAAACAATCCAGACTCGTCTGATGAGTTTTGCTCACAATAAGTTTCCCACCAATTTTTGACATGGGGGGTGGCCTTGAGGAGCGTAAAGACGATCTTTTCCCCGTCAAAAAAATTGTGGATAGAGAAATACCCTTCTAGTAGATTCAACCATTTATCTATGGTATCGACATCAATCTGGCCTTCAAATAAAGGGACATCAAAGTTAACTTTTACCTTGAAGGGAGTCGCATCTCCGAAACGGCTACTTGTCGAAGGTGTATCTATTGTCGTCGGTATGCGTTGAAGAATTTGGGCGAAATTATCCATCATCTCGTTCCGCTATCGCACAAGGGATTCCTTGAGCAACAACTTAATAGGATCTCCTGCTCCATCGTCTCTCTTTTCGTCCACCATGGGAGGCCGTTTGGTGCGGCGAGAGTGATCTTCCCCAAGTGAAACTAGTTTGACACCAAACTCTCTGTATCCTGACCTCGTCGGGGACATGCACCGAGAAACAATCAAAGAGCATATTGCTCTGATACCACTGATCCAGATTTATGTGGGAACGAAATGAAAGAGCAGATACATAATCATATACAGAGATACATTTCAAAGAACACAGTGATACAGTAAACACATATTCTATTAAATAACGAAAATAGAACAGACTATAAATACAACATCTAGAATGGTGGTAGCTATCTTTGGGAAGAGATGTGGTCACTATGCTCATTCGTGCCAAGATGAATACAATGAGGCTCTGAAGGCCTTTTTACAATAAATAGCGATGTCAAAAACCCTAGACATCCAAAGACCTAACCCTAGGAGATGAAGTGCGAAAAGTCATGTGGGCCCCATTTGGGTAAGTTAGTACATCAACTTCCCGGAGTTGTAACTTTTGCATACAATCTCCGTTTGGGGCGCATGATAGCTCGTTGTAAAGATCTATCTGAGGACTACAACGGTCGAAACAAAATTCCATCATTACAAAAAGTTAGTAACCACAACATGCCCAAAAAAACGTCGTTTAGGGCCTCAAAAAGGCCCCGAAAGTTTATGACTCGAAAAATCGCTAAAAATAGCAAATTACAAAAAATTCCAGAAGATTGTTTTGAGCTAGTTGGAAGAGGTGGGTCACCACCAATATCCACCTGGATCACTCTCGGATAGGTGGGGAAATATGCATCAGCATTGAGGTGCCCCTGGTTTCATTGGTCATCATTTTAGTGTCAGTAGAGTTGCCTTCCAACCTTTAATCGCATGATCAAACATGCACCGTTGATTTCCACGTTATCTGAATCTGGGTTGTTGGAAAACTCCGCCCCTACCATGTTCGCAAATTTGAAGCTGGTCAGCCTGGTGCACAAGTAAGATTTCCAAACTCATTGTGAGCCGTAGATCTCTCCCCCTGCTGAATCATAGCCGTTAGAAAGTGCCGAGGTTTAACCCGAGTTCGCAGATATGAAACGTGACTTTTCTCGTGCATGTTAAAAGTGCAAACATCCTTTCGACCGTCAATCTGTATTTAAGTTGCTCACCGGCTAACGCCTCTGCCCGTGATTATGTAGCTCCCAACTTTCACCGCGAAGGGCGTCTTGCGACCGTCGATCTCTGTCACTCTTAATCCAGGCCCTCCAGAGGTGTCGTCATACACCGAGGGCACATTTCTTCGCCTCAAGCCTATTTAGCACTTCTTTTAAGCCTTAGACCCTTTAGATTTTCTCTCCATGGGTTAGGTTTGCTGCATAAAGCTTTGAACCTTTTATGATTGGACCATGGGTGTCTGGATCAACGCTTTGCCTCTGCTGCCTCTCTACGGGCCTGAACCTCCCCCACACCCTTAGTGCAATTCTAGTGCTAACAAATGGCTCCTATTGGGGATGCTATCCTCCTTGTGAGGTAGAAAAGAACCCCATAGAACAGTTCCTTACCCATTGGGTTGTGGCCTATCACAAAATTAGTTGTCTGTAGCTCTTTATTGAAAACAAAAATCAAAAACTGAAATGGAGACTACAAAGCACCACTGCAATTGAATGCTGAAAAGTGCTCGGGATGCCGAGCTTATTTATACACAAAACTACTCTACCCTATGCTACTGGAATGGTTGTCGTATCAAATGATATGAAAATGCTGGTGCAACCAATCCAGTAGCCGATCCAACAGGAAAACCTCCAAATCATGCCTAACCAAAATTAGAGGATAAGACCATAATGGCAAAAAATATTGATGATAGGCGCAGACTTTTTGAAAAAAACAAAACTTCTTACCCCAACTGAAGAATCTTTTCATATAGCCAACTATTGGATCATAGAAAACGTGATGTCCTTCAAATTTTTCTGCCATACCCCTGTCAAAATAAGTCTTCTTCAGCCGTACCTCCTCTGGCACTCTATCAGACTGTAGCTCCGCTTGCAGCCTGGTCAATTTTCCCTCAAAGGGCCTATAGGTAGCATGCTTATCTCCTCCGCTACTCACATCCAACGTGGGGATCAAGTATTTGCAGCAGGCCTCGAATAGAACCTGGAACTTACCCAGGTCCAGACATCTATACAACTCAACAAGATCAAGACAACCAACCTCTTGCTGCGACTGAAGCTCTGCAATGTGGAAAGCTACCTCAACGCCGGCACCATTCATAACATTACTCCCTTGGCTTCTTAAGATCCCAGGATTAAAAACCTGATTCTGCTACGGAGTCTCAAAAGAAACTTCACCCTAATTTTCAAAAGGATCAAGGAAAAGGCCTTCTTCTTGTAACCAAGACCCTAGGCCTGAACAACCTGCGCAGAAATCATGTTGACCCCCCTTGTCTCCCTCTAGCAGCTCCATTATCTGGTCACTCTGCTGAAAGTGTGTGCCAGGCACAGGGAACCCCCCATGGATCTCATAATCTTCTTCAACTTCAGTCCCAAAGGAAAAATCCACTTGCTGGGAGTCTCTAGAAACCCCTTGGTCATCAACTCCCTCCTCTTCCCTTGGATGAGGGCAGGGCTCTTCGGGCAGAATTTTTGAGCTTTCCTCACTCATGGCTTTAAGAATTCTCTTTATTTTGGAGAACGATTCAAATTCAGGAAATAGGGCTTCACCATTCTTGGGCTCAATATTTTCATGGCTTTCCGTGTTGAAATTATGAGCTACCACCGAGCCCTCTTATTTGGATGGCCCTTCTACACAGTGGAACTGACTGCATGATGGTTCCTTCTTCTCATCCACTTCTAAAAAAACTATGACATCTTCATCTCTGTATTCATCATATATGGGTGGACCAAACCTTTCATCCAGACCCCGCACCCTAGACTCCTCAATGTGATGAGTGCAATCCACATAAAACAAACCTGCACCATCATCTCCCTGTACATGGATTGGCTGGCCATCCATCTGCTCATCGTGAGGAAATGACACAAGATTTTTCTGCTCACATCCTCCTCCAAAATCTAATCTCTTCTTGGATTCATCTTCATTTCCCTGCTCTGAAATTTTCCTATACATTCTAAGATTGTCATCAATCTCTAGTGCATCAATGAACATACGTTGCAAATTGGGAGACCTTCTCTCCAAAAGACAAAAAGATGACTCAGGGGGAAAAGTAGATGCAAAATGCAATTTAGCAGCATTTTCTAGGGGCTGAATTCCCTTTGGCATATTATAATAGAAGCTTGCAAACCTCCTATTAAAAATGGACATGGTTTCACCTTCTTGCCTTCTCATGGAGTAAAACTCTGAAAGCACCAGCTCACATGATCTTCTCTTACCCCAAAACTCCAAAAAGACACTCGACAACTCTTCCCATGTATTAATAGACTCCAGCTGCAAGTGTTTAAACCATTTTTTAACATCTTTTAGGAGGGATTGAGCAAAAAATCTCATACGAACATCATCATGCTCTACTTCAAAAAGGTCCAGAAAATGCTCAAAGCCTTGAAGATGTTCATCAGCATGAGCAACATAAGAATAAAAAGGTTGTCTTTTAGTTGAATTAAAACCAACAAATTTATATAAACTAGTAGTATGATCAACAGGACCAGAAGAAACTACTTTGAAATTTTGATTGATATTTTTAAGAACATATTTATCAGGCCAGGCTTCAAATTCAAATCCTTTTTGACATGCACAATAAATAGAAAGTAAGTTGTTGGACATATTTTCAACATGAAAAACATCTTCCAATTGACCATTAGCAACATTAACATTACCATAACCAATTACGGAAAGTTGTTTACCATCACCTATAGATACTTCTTGAGATGTGTTTTTATTATTGTCATAAGATGTAAATAAAGAAGCATTACCAGTCATATATTCAGAAGCACCAGAATCCATTATCCATTCCACATTAGAAGAAGAACTACTAGAAGAAAAAACAAATGCACATAAAGCTACTTGTGATTCATCAGAACCATTCTTTTTAGCCTTAGACATTAAACATTTCAATTTAAAGCAATTCTTTTCAGGATGATTAGTTTTACCACAATGCTTACAAGGATCATACACTTTCTTCTTCTTACTAGATTCATGATGTGCATTAGAAGCATTACGAGAATTATTAGTAGGTTTTGAAGTATGTGAACAAGAACCTTTAGCATTATTAAAACTTCTCTTAGGATTTTTATTGTGTGCGATTAGAGCTTTATTAGGTGAGACTTGTCCGGAAACAATTAACCTTTCTTGCTCATTAATCAACCCTTTACAAAAATCACCAAAAGTAGGTTTCGTGGTATTTGAAGACAATTCAAGAGCTCGATTCCTAGTTTGAATGAACATATCAAAACAATATGGCAACTTTTGTTCTACAAGAATTATAAGAGCAGTGTCGTTTTTCTTGTAATCTTTACCACAATTATTTAATTTTTCATTTAAGGTTTTCACTTCAGCAAGATATAATTCTACTCTTTCAAAGTTAGTAGGATCTAGCTCAAAAATCTTCTTTTCAAGGTAATAAGCAGAAACATCATCAAATTTATCAAATAAAGAAGTAAGACTTTTCCGTACCTCAACGAGGTTGTCTTCTGCCTCTATACTTACCTGAAGATTATCTGAAACTGTTTGACCAATGAGCCCTCTTGCTTGATCACATTTATCTTCTCATATAGCCAAAGATTGAGCATCAACAGGTTCTGTGTGTTCACCATTAACAATCCTCCGTACATTCTTACTCTTGAGAACATCAATCATTTTTCTCTTCCATGCAAGATAGTTAGGACCAACAAGTTCAGGAACATAAGCTACTTCTGAAATCATAATGATAGAAATATTGACAAGAAACCCAAATACTAGAAATGACAAGAGAAAAAAATGAATAATAGAAAACTAATATACTTTACCGTACTAAACTGCAGAAACACAGTAGAAAAAACAGTAAAGGAAAGAAACTTTTACTTACAACCCTTGTGAAAACTGCCAAGAAAACTCACTCGCGGGATTTTCCATAGTGGACTCAGGACTAACACTGAAAAAACACGGGTTCGGAACGACAAAGGTCACAGTTACTCGTGAGTTTACAATAGAGTTAGCCGCGGGTTCGCAGGTCTGTAAAGGCGAATGTCGCGGTTCTGATCGGGGTGTTCACAGGTGTCTGTGCAGTAAATTCACGGCTATGCCGAAGCACTCGCGAGTCTCTGCACAGGAAGCCAAAGTACTTGTTCCTGAAGGTTCAAAGTAAAAAGATGAAACGCAGGACAGACCTGCCACATTTTGTGAATTTTGAGGCATGTGTAAAGGGGGTATACATTCTGAAGTATTGGAACACCGAGGACGGTGTTATTCCAAGGGGAGGGGTATGTAACGTCCCCATCTTGACCCTATTGCATTCAAATTATAAATGATATAATATTGTTATAAAATCATGGTGAGGAGCTCAAGGCCAAGGCCCCACCATCGATTTATTGATGCATATGGTTATGTGCTAGCCAGGCACAATGGAATTTCGAATATCATGCAAATATGCATTTTAATAAAATACCCACAACTAGCTATGCAACACAACAAAGAGATGAGGGCATGATTTTACAAGGAATTGGGAGGGAAAACATTCAAACCCTATGAGCCAATCAAGTCATGCAAAGTGTCAATGAGCGAACCCATCAAACCCTCAACTACCCATGTTGAATTTTGTACCCAATCATTCATTTCTCCCAAGAGTTGGTTGAAGTAGTTAATGCCTTGGGAATGGAGAGGTATGGCTGTCCAAATTCGAGTATGGAAAAGCCACCCTTCCTAGAATTTCGTGTTGGGCTTCTTGGGCAAGAAAGGAGCCATGAAATTTCCCCCAAGCCATTATCCATCAATCAGTTTCTCTCCCTCATGAGTTTGGAGCTACCTGGGCGTTTTCCAGCCACATTGTTGTGTTTTCCTTCATTCTCCCAGCTGAGAAGGGCATTTTTGTATTGTATACCAGTGGGGAAGAAGGGGAATGGAATTGGGGTTCCATAGAGATCGTTTTTGCTGTTAAATGCTTAGAGAGTTGGGGAGAAAACGTTTTCCTCCCTATGAATGTTTTCCCCCATCCCACAATTCGTTTTTGGATGGAAACGATTTGGGGAAAGCCCAAACCCATGGCCATCCTATTGGTAAATCTATTGCTTTGGCTTGAGCTTGAGTGTAAGCCTCCAGGGTTCAAATGTAGCCTGATAAACCCAGCTGTGGACTGGCTTGGCTCAGATGAAATGAGTAATTGGCTATGAATGAGCTGGAATGTCCTCTTTTCCTTGTAAGAATCATGCCCAGCTCGGGGGTGGCAGTTGTGTTGAGAGATTGATGAACACAACTGGCCTATGGTTGGGTGGAATATTGCAACGACATAACTAGTTGTTTGGGACCAATTGCACAATGAAGATAAGTGTTTTTATATCTATGTGTTTTTCCTCTGCAATGTATAATTTAATGATTATTTTGATATGCTAGTTGTGAACAAAACATGTGTGTGTGGATGAGTTTATTTCCGCTGTGCATTTTTGCTTGTTTTCCATCTACACACATCTCTCTTATTGCTGAGAATATAATGAATGGGCTGAGTTTTATGTGAAAGCCCCAGAGATTGGCATTATGTTCCCTTCCTTAGATTGGGTCCGCGGGTGGGTACATTACAGGAGGGTAGCAAGTAGAATGAAGTAAACGTGAGTTAACAGTGAGAACAGTCATGAGTATGGCGTAGCATATGCGGGTCTGCTCACTGGAAGTCACGGGTTTGCAGTATACTCCCAGGATCGCAGTAGGAATAGTCGCGGTTAACTACGGGTTTTGCGAATAAAAAGCCACAAACGTCAAGTTTGAGGCCGAAAACAGTGTCGAATCTGCTGAAGAGAGAAACCTGCACAAATTCTACCAAACTTGGATGAAAAACTACCGATCTAATAACCGGAAGATAGATCTCCTAGAGGAGAATCAAAAAATCATATAGATCTACAAAACAACATCAAAATTACCAAATTAATATAACTAAATTAAAAATTACCAATTAATATAAAATCTATATGAATATAACTAAATTAAAAATTACGAAATAAAATTAATATAACTAAATTAAAAATTAACCAATAAAATTGTAAAAATTAAGATAAAATTGTTGATACATTCTAGCTTACAAAAAAGTGCCTCATAAATACTTATTAATGTTTTAATGTCCACAATCTAATCACAATCAAGCACCTCCACTAATCCATAACTTCATTGATTTTTTTACAATTTGACGTGATGATGAATATAATAAAAAATTTACAATTTTAATGATAATTTATTCAAGTGAACTTTTTGGTTATAGTATATTTAATCGGAGCATTATAAGCAACAACTAAATCGCCTCTATTGTTGGATCGGGTAACTTCAGGAAGTGCTGAAATTGCACTTTGAAGTGTTCAAATGGTGATTTGGAGGATCTGGGTAGTTTTACAATTCAGCATTTACTCTAAGAGTGATCATATTGATTGCTGAAATTGGGTAATTAGTGAAATTTCAATTTTCACCATCAATTTTAACCGGAATTAATAAAAAAATCCATCTGAAATCTGAAAGCTCAAGCATTTTGGTTACTCTTTATCCTAGGCTCATCTAATATAGAGAAAAAATTAACTAAATATCCAACAACATTAACTACAACACAATAAATTAATCCCATAGACTTGAACTTTTAATTATAAACGGGGTGGGTTAAAGTTAATTGATTTTTCCAAGAAATTTTTATCTTTATCTATTCATTTTCTCAAAATTCCAATAATCGTGTATTCTTAACATAAGCCAAAATCCCCAAAACAAAGTTTCATTCTCATTGATTCCATTATTAGTGCTATGGACAAATACTAATTGACTCATCATCATTATTCAAAAACGACCATCCCCTTATAAATTAAGTATTGGTGGTCGCCAAAGCACTTTTAAGTCTTACTTGAACACCACATCAACTAACTTGTATTTATAAAAATAAAATGTTTTATTTAAAATAAAATTTTATGTCCACGAGATTGATATTTTAGATGCAATTGTACACCTAATATTATATTTAGAAACTTAACTGTTATGCCATCGGCCGGCTAATAAGAACTGGCTGTGAGCTCTTCCACCGTATTTCTGCTACATAATTTCTGCCTTCGGGATTTCGCCCAACAGGCAATTCTGGTTTGCCCATTTTGAGATTTCTCAGATCTTTGCCTTTACTTCTTCCTTGCAAGTAAATCTCGATGGAAAACTCAGCAGAAAAGCAGGAAAAGACTGCTGGGTTTTATGAAATTATTCGGAAATCCACAGAAAAGGCGCCGCAGGTTTTGCAGGCAAGCAACTCTCAGCAAGAGCAAGCAGTACAGACATTCGAATCCCATTCTGAAATTGAAGTTAGAGCTCGTACTGTTAAGAGGAAAAACATGGTTTGTCCAGAGCCGAACTCGATCCCTGACATGGATGAGAGCCCCGTGGAACGCCCTTATAAAAGACAGAGACAAGTCGAGGAGCTCCGACGATCTTTAATGGCCTTCTCTCTGGAAGATATGGATCAGCCTGCAGTTAGAGAAATTTCTCAGGCCTCAGATGAGCAATCGAAAGAATTCAAAATTCCACATAATCATGAAGTAGGAGATAAAGGAGTGTTTTGTAGGGTAGGTGTCCGTCTCCCGGATGGAAAGAGAGTCCAGAGGATGTTTTTACGCAGTGATCCAATCCAGTTTCTTTGGCCCTTTTGCCGCTCTCAGGTCAAAGAAGCTGCAGATGGCCGGCAATTTAAATTGGCATATTTAGTCCCTGGTGCACCAGAAATCTTAGATTATGACTCCGACTCAAGCTTTGGAGATTCTGGAGTCCCCAATTCTCTCATTTCAATGATTTGGGAATGAAATTTGTGAACAGGGATACTGGGCGAAATGAAATTTGTGAACAGGGATACTGGGACATTTTGGCTTGCTTGTAATTTTACATGTAAAAAAAAGCATCCTTCCATCTTCTGCGATTTATGTGTTTTTGGTTTTTTTTTTTTATAACAAAGTGGACTGATGCCTCGTTAAAGGCATTTCTCTACCTAAACTTTAACTAAAGACAACATGTTAATGGACATTTTGTTGAAGACTCCATCTTTTTAGAGGAGCAAGGAGCAAATCTTATGGAATAATAATATGGAATTTTTGGAAATGTTTTGCATTGCCTCACACTTCTCCATTATGACCAAAACGTAGTGCTATAAACAAATCCAATGGCTAATTCCTAATTCCTAATTGGCTTAAGGATTGAGTTAATCCTAGGTTTATATTGGTTAAGTCTAAGTTTCTTGGGATTTTATTTTGTCATTGTAGAGGAATTTAGTAATGTATATTTCACTAGCCATTTAGAAATCATACAATTGTTGTTGCCATGAGATCTAGTGAAAAAGATAAAAGTAATTAAATTCCTCCTCCATCATTTTTTCTAGGTTACTTAATTACAATGGCATGTATCTTTGTATTTAGGAACCTTATTGCTTTAGTTTTCTATATATCTTTGGTAATGTGGATACCTTTGTATTTTGTAGGATTTATCAATATTAATGAGAGAGATAGTTTTGAAACATTGTTGTGTGAGTCATACCCAATTGTCAACATTGTACTTATGTTGCTTTGTTTTGTATCTAATTTTTCTTGTTAATTATATTTATGTACCTACAAAATAGAGGGTCGTAGTGCATATGATTTGTGTTCTTATGTGTTCTTCACCCCTATTGAAAGAAATAAACTTTATCTAATATGTAGTTGAGAATAACTTGTATATTAAGAGTACATGGACTTTCCATGAATGGGATATCACATGCTTTGTTTTTTTTAAGTTATTTAAGGGCATCCTTCTCTTCTCTATACCAATCTCATAGATACAAGTTGATCCTTCCCATAAATATGTTTTGGCATAATTATGATTCCATAGCAATTTTGGCCAACATTGCAAGCATAATTATTAATGAGACTAGAGCTTCTACAAAAGCCCTATCTATTTGATTAGCTTTAAGTTGTAAACATGTGAAATGAAACAATGCATACATATTTTTAAGTAAAAAAAATTAAATAGTGTCACACACACAATACATAGAGATTTACCCTATAAACCCTTAACGGGAAAAACCAACAAAACTTAGAGTCGCATCTCTATCTTTCTCATTGTGTTCTTAACCATTCACAATAAAATATTTAGGTATTCTACAACATCCAAAACTCTAATCTATTAACTTGAATTAGATTTAAACTCCAATCCCTTACTCAAGATTAATTACATGTTTTGTTATAAAATAGCAAAACAAATGGGACAACAATCAAAATGTCAATATGTAATTGTTACACTTATTGGTAACATGTGGTCATCCAATTGGTACAATATGTCCAATACATTAAACAAAATAACGTCTATTTCATTAAATATAGATTTATTCTAGTCCAAGCCTCTTTGAAAAGAGACCAAAAATGTCTTTTCTAAAGAGACCAAAAATATGCCATTTTCATCATCACAAACATAGCCTTTAATAATAATATAATTTTTGTCATCACTACATATATGTTTTTCCTCCAAATAATCTACAATAATTGTGTTTGTAGCATCATAAGCACCCATTAATTTTTTCCAAACTTTATTTAGGGGTTTCAAATATACATGCGGATTTCCAAAGCCAACCCAACCCTTTCTTAGTATAGTGTCATAGTCTTCTTGTGTTAGTATGACTTTAAGTTTTTGGCTTTCAAATCCATTTTTGTCAAATAAAAATGGAAAAAAAATCATCCACATTCTTTTGTTGCATAGATGTCCACAAACCAACTTCAAAATTTCTAAGGCACTTTTCAAAAAATTCAATAAAATCGAGCCATATAAAGTATATCTTTGTTCTTGTAATGATATCTGATTTCCTTAGCAATGTCTTGTTTTGCAATGAACTTTTATGAAGTGCATGTAACCAGACTCCAATTATATCAAATATTATTATTAATTGTTTATTTAATAATATTTTTATCTGGAAACAAAGGAATTCAATACAAAAATCCCATTAATATTGAAGGAGTGAATCTGCGTTCAAATTTACATCAACTAATGTTTTGATCTATACTATGGGATCATCTTAAGGAGAAATAAGATGCTCTAAGAAGATGATCCCACAATAGGGATCAAAACATTAGTTGATATAAATCTAAACGTAGATCCCCTCTTTCAATAATTTCCTCTACGTAATCATGCTTTACAATCCCATTAATACTTAAATTTGTACATATTAATATTTATGTTTCTATATAGCAAAATTAATAAGTATAATTGTTTCAAATATGACAATTTTTTTTAGAAAATAATGAATTATGAAAATATTTAAAAAAATGTGTGTCTTTCATAAGGGCCATTAAAGGTCGAACTAGATCACAATATATAGGAATCCATTAGAGGAGGATAAAAGGAAAGATAAGATAGAACTATCAAATATCCCAATAAAAGGTGGTGGTGTCTAAAGACATTGTTTGTGAGACTTTAAGCACACCAATTGACCACTTAGTGGACCCAAATGGTCAAATGTTGTGTCCTGACTAAATGTATGTTGTTGCTCATACAAATCATTTTTTTCCAATATTGTAATCTAAATTTGAATGTTTTTAACCAATGGCTCATGTCTGACCGAGACCCCAGGTGACTCAATAGTGAACACAACCA
The DNA here is from genome assembly GCA_027924585.1 of Larix kaempferi. Classification (NCBI taxonomy): domain Eukaryota; kingdom Viridiplantae; phylum Streptophyta; class Pinopsida; order Pinales; family Pinaceae; genus Larix; species Larix kaempferi. Next base: position 4,712,227 of record BSBM01000770.1, read on the forward strand.
TGTATATATATTTATGTCTCCTTCATATGAATCATCAAATATCCATCTTGATCAAATTTTCAAACAGTCCTCTTCTCCATTATCGTATGAATGGTATTGACCATCATTTACAAACAAAATATTTGATGCTTTATATATATCTTCATATTGGAGAAATACATATTTCAACATTTTTTTAAACATGTAGCATTCCATTCAGACATCGATAAGATATGGAAGAGTACAAAGAATGTCTACAATGATTGCGACCCCAAACAAATATCAAGTTTCCATTGTCTAGCCATTCAAATTCACTAATGAAATGCTTTACTTATTTGCAATCTAAAATGGTAAACCATGGAGAAATGTCAAAATACTCTCTCGCAATGTTGATAGTCTCAGCACTAAAAATCCATGTACAATAATGATAACATACATTCACAAAGTGAGGTTGTTTGTAGTGTGGTCCTTTTCCGGTAAACACACGAACTCCAAACAATACTCCCTCTAGACCCAACACCAATAATTTATTCTAAGTTGATTTTCTAATTGCATACAAATACGATAACTAGATATGTAATCAAAACAACAATATACAAACCATTAAATTAAAAATCATGTAGATGATAACCAAGGAAATAGGATTCAAGCATTTATGGAGCTCATAAGTCCATATCAATAATATTAAAATATAACAAAGTAAAAAAATCATTCATAATAAAGTGATACAAACCGACAAATAATTATTAAATATATGTTGCAACTGTAACTAGTTTATTATAGGTTTTTCTCAATGCTTAAAGAAGAGAAAAATGCTATAACATCAGACATGGCATCCAATTTAGAAAGAACTTGCCAGGTATTTCCTACCAAATATTTACTTCTTTAGAAGATACATTATGAGCTTTAATGAAAATGCAAATTTCAGTAGGATTTCCTTGTATGTAGCACCTTACATGGAAATCATAGCTATACATTCCACTGGAAATTCATTTCCAAACTCACCACACACAGTTTGCAACTCTTTTAAGTTTTTTCCAGAATCACATGGAGAGAATTTATCAGAAGACCAAAAAAATTAATTTGTTGGTCAATTGTTTTGGATTCTCTCCAAGGAATTTCCTAAACAAATCCCTCCCATCAAATACACCTTTGGAAGACTAAATTCCAACTTGGAAATTATCATAACACAATTGCAAAAAATCAATTGCATTCATTAGAAGAAATTTCAATTTAAAATGGGTATTCCAAAAATAATACAAATTCCATGTCATCATGTATTAGCCAATCAAAATGCTTTAAAATTAAAAAAAGGGAGCACCTAAAAAAATTGGAGGAAAAAAAAAACTATTTTTTTGGATCGTATTTTCAACTTATCTCCTTGTAGGTTTACTCAAATTTCAAGCGGGAGGACTCGTTGGATGCATAATTAAATTTTGCATCCAACGAGTACTCATGTTGCATACTTTTAACAACATCCACGCCATGAAAAATCGAAAATACATTAAAAAACGTGTTTTCTCTCACTAGAAACACATTTTTAAATGTATTTTCGATTTTTCATGGCGTGGATGTTGTTAAAAGTATGCAACATGGGTACTCGTTGGATGCACAATTTAATTATGAATCCAACGAGTCCCCCCCCCTTGAAATTTGAGTAAACCTACAAGGAGGTAAGTTGAAAATACGATCCAAAAAAGTAGTTTTATTACTCTGTCTCTCTACGATTATTTTATTATTTTATTATTATTTTCCTTAAGAGGCCCATTTTTTATCCAAATTTCCTCTAATGTGGTCGTGACTGATACATATTTGAACGGTATTTGAAATCATGTTCTTGATTGACATTATCAGACACTTCTACTCCCTTTTTAGTGGTGCATACCTTTGAAAATAAAAAACCTTCCATTTCTAAAATTGTAACGTCCCCATCTTAACCCCATGGAATTAAAATTGTAAATGATGTAATATTATTATGAAATCATGGTGAGGAGCTCAAGGCCAAGGCCCCGCCATCAATTTATTGATGCCTATGGTTTACGTGCTAGCCAGGCAAAGTGGAATTGCAGATATTATGTAAATATGCATTTTAATAAAATACCCACAACTAGCTATGCAATGCAACAAAGAGATGGGGGCATGATTTTACAAGGAATTGGGAGGGAAAACATTCAAACCCTTGAGCCAACCGAGTCAAGCCAAGTGTCAATGAGAGAACCCATCAAACCCTCAACTACCCACGTTGACTTTTGTACCCAATCATTGATTTCTCTCAATAGTTGGTTGAGGTAGTTAATGCCTTGGGGAAAAGGAGGTATGGCTGTCCAAATTTGGGTATGGGTAAGCCACCCTGCATGGGAAATCACATTTTGCTTCTTGGGCAAGAAAAGAGCCATGAATTGCTTCCCAAGCCATTATCCATCAACCAATTGCTCTCCCTCACGAGTTTGGATCTACCTGGGCGTTTTCCAGCCATGTTTTTGGGGTGTTCTCCTTGATCCTCAGCTGGGATAAGGGCGTTTTTGTATTGTATACCAGTGGGGAAGATGGAAAATCGAATTGGGGTTCCACAGGGACCATTCTGGCCATTAAATGCTGAGATGGTTGGGGAGAAATCGTTTTTCCTCCCTGTGAATGTTTTTCCTCATCCCACAATTCGTTTTTGGATGGAAACAATTTGGGAAAGCCCAAACCCATGGCCATCCTGTTGGTAAATCCATTGCTTTGGCTTGAACTTGAGTGTAAGCCTCCAGGGTTCAAATGTAGCTTGATAAACCCAGCTGTGGACTGGCTTGGCTCAGAAGAAATGATTAAGTGGCTGTGAATGAGTGAATGTCCCCTTTTCCTTGTAAGAATCATGCCCAGCTCGGGGGTGACCTTCGAACGGACTCAGTATATGCTGTCAAAGAGCCTACAGTTGGGTGGAACGTTACAGCGACATAGCTAGTTGCTTGGGACAATTGCGAAAGGAAGATAAGTATCCGATGTGTATTTACTTTTGCAATGTTTAATTTGATGATTATTTTGATATGATGGATGAGCATGAATTGTGTGGATGAGTCTTAAGTTTGTTGTGCATACTTTCTTGATTTGTATCTGCACACTCTTGTTCTATTCATTTGATTCTAATGAATTTGGCTGAGATTATGTGAAAGCCCCAGAGATTGGCTTCACATTCCCTTCCTTGCCTTGGTGAGATGGGTGGGTACATTACAAATGGTATCAGAGCTGCTGGTTGCAACATTGGGCCTTTATGGGCTACCTATCATAGTTGCAAAGGTAAGTATGCTTCCTGCTTAGCATTGATAGTTAAGAAAAAATTTCAAAAATTTCAAAATTTTTCTAAGTGTCTATGAGTTTCTGCCAAAACTGTGCCGGCGAATCTCGACGAGTTCATCCACAACGGCGGAGGAACTCAGCAAGTTCGTCTGCAACGGCGGAGGAACTCAGCAAGTTCGTCCGCAACGGTGGAAGAACTCAGCGAGTTCGTCCGCAATGGCGGAAGAGATCGGCGAGTTGCTTCGCAACGGATCGCCCAGAAATTTTAAGTTCGACGAAAATAGATGGAAAAATTTCAGAAGGAAAAGCTAAGTTCGATCGGAAGAACTCGGCAAGTCGCCCCGCAACGGCGGAAGGACTCGGCGAGTTGGTCCGAAAAACTTTCTAAGTGTTTTCGGCGTCAAAGAGGAAATTTCGGGGGAACTTGGCGAGTTGCTCTGAAATGGCGGGAGAACTTGGTGAGTTGGTCCGCAACGGCGAAAGAAATCGGCTAGTTGGTCCGCAATGACAAAAGGACTCGGCGAGTTGGTCCAAAAATTTTCAAAATTTTTCTAAGTGTTTACGGCGGAGAAAATTTCAGAAGAGATTAGCGAGTTTCCGCCGCAACATTGGAAGGAATTGATGAGTTCGTCCGCAACGTCGGAAGAGATGGGCGAGTTGCTCCGCAACGTCGGAAGGAATTCGGAAAGTTGGTCCGCAACGGATCGGAAGGAAAAACCGAGTTTCAATCTGAAGAACTCGGTGAGTTGGCCCGAAACATGTCGGAAAAACTCGTTGAGTTGCTCCGAAACAAGAAATTTCAGTGGCTTTCCAGGGTGAAATTCAGGCGCTAAAAGCTGAAAATGGCCGTAAATTTATGCGCCAGATTGCGCGAAATTGAAGGTTTAAAAAAAAAAAAAAATGAGGGCGCTGCCCTCGATCCACCCTACAATGGCGCAGAGAAGCCACAAGGGGGCAAGCCCCCTTGACCCCCATCGTCCCCCGGAGACAGTCATTGAAAGTGTGAAATGCATTCTCTATGCCTGGGATGAGAAGCAGGGATTGCATAGAAGGTTGTGGAGGCCTTATTAAGAGTAATTGGATGTAATATGCATTGCGGAAGAGTAATGGGAGCAGCGAGGCAATGTTGATAAGAGGGAAATTCCTCACCTTAAAGCTAATTCTGTTTGTAGCATAAGAATTGCATATTTGCAAAATAGCAAGAATGAATGATTACACATATGCATATGTTGAATTGCTAATTCATGAGATTATCATAGCTAATGAATCCTTGTGTGCTTGGTAGGGAAGCCAAGAAAAGGATCAGCTATGATGTGGAGGAGGAGCTCCATGTCATGATGAGGAATTGGAAAGGGAGAATTCCTTAACTCCTCCATTGCTATTATATTTATATTTCTTGAGTTGTCTATACTGAAAATTATGGCATAGGGATGCTAGAAATGCAAAATGATAGATAGATGAAGTGAATATGTACTAGATGGCATATTGCACAGTGCATGTGAAAGTGTCTTTTTTGCATGTATATGATATTGCATATTAGTATAATAGTGAGGTTTTACATATGCAATGATCCACTTAAGATAATTATTGTGGTTGCTAATAATTAGTCATGTTCACATTGGTTGTAGGACCAAAGACAACCGAAGCATGGCTAAGGATGTGGATGATGATTGTTGCATACAACCTTATGAAGAGATGATGGTGCAACAAATCCGAGATCATGATGTTGGCAAAAGGATGGAGTAGCTTTGGTAAGAGGCCAACTGATCAGGTAACATCAAGCGATGTTAATGACAACCATGCAGGTAATGATTATTTCTGCGTAAATTGCATGAATGTTGAAAGAGGATTTGGTGAGATCCCTTCAACTATGTTCAAACTATGATTGATTGGTTTGCATGTGGTATTGAGTGCCTAAATGTGAATGTTGACCCACCGAGTATGGTGAGGTGCAGGTAAGTAAAGGCAAGGAGCCTTGCACCCTATAGTTTCTTAGAAACCTCAATGCATTCATATGAAAATTATATCATACCATTTGTGTATGTTGGTTGTGAGTTTAACAACCAAAGCAAGTGATGACTTGTGATCCTGTTGTAGTGTATGCCATATGGGATAGGCATGGTTAGGCCATAATATGTTGGAATGAATAGTATTCATGGATTAATGCAAGTTTGTATTGAAAGATTATGTGAGTGATGTAAATGTTGTGAATATGCATTGTTTGAATGCATGGGTGTGACATATATATGTTTCAATGCAGTTAGATAATAGATGAAATGGTGGACGATTGTTAATCCTGAGACCATTTCACGAGCTGTTATGAATGCAGGAGAAAGACTACATGAAAAAGGTAGACATGTGAGAGGCTACCAGAGCACTCTGTTGGAAGGACAAAGTTGCATGGAATATGAAGTAATGAGTATTTACAGTTTATTTAAATTGCATGGATAGTGTGATTGTATCTTGCAAATTTTATTATGATGATGATGCATATATAGAAAGGTCTATATTTCATTGCATTTCAAATACTAACAGCTGAAAGTGTTTGAATTATTGAGTGTTATAATTCTGAGATCACTTCAGTAACTGTTGTAGCAATGAAAGGATTATATGCATAGATACTCATAACGTGTTTGGCTGATTGAAGTTCAGATTTGAGGTAGGAAAGTCTTGCATATGGAAAACAAGATAAGTCCATAGTAAAGACCGGGATCTACCATGTGTAGAAGCCAAAGGTTATGAGAGGGTTCTAATGGTTGTAACTTATGCATGAAACAAATCTGAAAATTGTATGATTTAAGTTTATGAGAATAATCTCTTGGTTGCAAATCTAATTTCTATAGGAAAACAAATTTGTAAATTTCAGATTTGAGAATTTGCTTATAATTGCTAATCACTGTTTGGATTATATAAAATTGTGTCAGGAGGACATGTTGTAGGTGGATGTTCATGTATGGTAGCAAGGGTGAAACCATAATGGGCAGAGTGATACCACTTACAAGAGACAAACAATATGAGGAGGGCCTCATTGCTAAGCAAATCAACTTATGTAGGAGACAGAATTATAAATTCATATTGAATTTAATTATTAATGCTATTGATTGGTTATGGAACAATCATATTTGAAGCTTATTGCTAAATGTTGCTAACTATTTGGCTATTTGATAAAGTGTGCCAGGATGACACATTGCAGGAAGACCATGTGTGATGGCCTGTAGAAGCCAAACTAGATGGGAAGGATCCCATGCTTTGGAAATGGGTTTCGGGTGAAACGCCATTGTAAATGTGACAATGTCTCAACCGAACTGCATGTCGGTAAATCCATGTGAGTGAGATGGTGAAATTATGCCAAGAAGGCATGTGTGGTTATGGAACATGAGAATAATGGGGTGGCAAACCGAAGTACTATTGACTCAGAGAAGGGAGCCCCATTCTTAGCCAATCAAGGAAAGATACATATGTGAAACGAATGAGTATTCGGTAACCCTAATTGATGATATACATGTCTGGTTATTAGATTTAATATGCAGAGCATGTTTTATTATTTCATTATTGTTCCAGACTGCTTGAGTGTGACTAAGGCCTACATGGCTCACATCGAAAAGGGATGCATACCTTTCGGGTGATGGGTTATGTTAGGGTTTTCAATATTGACTACACCCTAAGGGAATGGACGCATTCCTGGTGTTTCAAGACTTGATAGTGAATGTTATGAAATATGGTTACAATTTTAGAGCAGCAATACTGATGAGTCTGCTTATCCTTCTTGTGCTATCAGCTTACACAGATGCAATTTGGTGTTGCACGTAAGAGGCGAAGTGAAAAAAAAGGTGCTCAAGAGGATTGTATGGGCAGTGGTGACCTTTCTACGCTCACACTAAAGGACACTAGAAGAGATGGATAGGCCTGAGGAGCTGTGTTGCAGAAAAGGGATATCATCCTTGTGTAGTGTGAGTGGGTATTGTGGGGCCATGCTAGCCTGCAGTCAAGTGAGTCACCTATGGAGTTCCTAGAGGGAACCACTGGTTGCATAAGAGAAGGAGCCACGTAATCATATTATGTTGTTCATATTGCCTGATAAACCCAGTCGATGTACTGGCTTGGCAATGGTTGTTGTATGCCTAATAAACCCAGTCGGTGTACTGGCTTGGCATTGGTTATTTGGGTGTTGTGGCAAAGGGTTGCTGGATGCCTGATAAACCTAGTCAGTGTACTAGCTTGGTATGTTGTTAAATTGATGCCTGACAAACCCAGTCGATGTACTGGCTTGGCATTGGTTATTTGCATGTTGTGGAGGTATTGGTGAAGGGTTTTATTTCCTGACAAACCCAGTCGGAGAACTAGCTTGGAAATGGTTATTGTATGCTTGATAAACCCAGTCTACGTATTGGCTTAGCATACTGATTTTTGAAATGCTTGATAAACCTAGTCTACGTACTGGCTTAGCATACTGATTTTAGGGATGCCTGATTAACCCAGTCGGCATACTGGCTTGGCATTGCCTATTCGAATGATGTTGTGGAGTAGCAGGTGTGCTGGCCAAGCATCCACCCCACAGGTGATCCAAGGCTTGTAAAGCAGAGAAGGAAACCTGTGGAGTAGTGAGGAAACACACAATACAGATAAGTATTCATTTCCATTTATTTCTTGTTTGGAATAATGAATATTTCAGGTATAAGTCTTCTAACAACTAAGCTGATACACTATTGTTTCCTTGTTGGAAACCTTGGCCATTGCAGGAAGCAAGGACCTTGAAAGGACTATAAAATTCTTGGTAAACCCAGAGAGTAACTGGTTGGATCTATAAATGCTTGGTAAAGCCAGAGAGTAACTGGTTGGGCGCTATAAAATTCTTGGTAAATCCAGAGAGTAGCTGGTTGGGTGCTATAAAATTCTTGGAAAATTCAGAGAATAGTTGGTGGGAACATTAACCACTTGATGTTGTGGAGCAGTCGGCGTGCTGGCCAAACATTACGTAATTAATTGATAAAAACCAGTCGGCGTACTGGCCTAGCAATGCCTATTCGAATGGTTGTGGAGTAGCCTGCGTGCTGTCCCAACATTCATTATTGTATCCACGAGAAATCCAAGGCTTGTAAAGCAAAGAAGGATTCTGTGGGATAAAGTGAAGAAATCCAATGTAGATAAGTATTTGGTTATCTGCAGCTTCTTGCTTATTTAATATGAATATACGTGTATATATGATTCAGTTATGACTTCTTAAATTATCGTTTGGAGATGAACCCTATGAAAATAAACTAAGCATGTGAATTGATTCAATGTTTGGGTGTAGGTATTGCTGGAAGCAAGGACTATGAAAGCATCATAGGGATGCATGTGGACATATGACTGTTCTAAAGAGCTCAGTATGAGCAGTAATGAAAGATGGTGCTAGTGGAACTGTGTGGGTCCTAGCAGCCAAAGGTTCTGTAAGCAACAATGGGGAAGGGTTCCCTAGTTGAAAGGCATTAGATAGACCTTAGACACTAAAGTGTCATAGCCAATAAAGGGCAAGTCAAGCATTCACATTGAAGTGAAAGAGGCTAAGGAGCATAGAACCACAAATGATGGTGTGGCTCTGGATTGGAACAAGACTAAGAGGGGGAAACTCTTACTCTTCTCTTTCCTTTGACTGATGCATCTTAGAAAAAAAGGATTGTTGAGTGCATGTCATAGCTGAAAATAGATCGTGTTTAATTGCTTGAAATAAATTGTGAATGTTGAACTAGTTATTTTCCTGTGAAAAGATGAACATGAATGAGCTCATGTGTATGTTGGAAAAGCATGAAATGTGTGGAAGTCTCGTGAGTGAAGCATGGACGTTCCAAGTCAATTGGAAAAATAATTGACTAATTTTAATATTGTGTTATGCTTGTCCTAACAGGAATGGCCATAATGAGTCTCACAAGTGAGACATTGAAAGCCATTGATTGCAGCTATTACTATCCAAGTGTTGCTGGTGAGAAAAGTGAGAGCTAGTCGTGCACCGTGATCATGGCAGCAAACCAAAATCTATTTGATTTGGCTGAAAATCTTCCTCAACTAGTTGCCAGGACAATAAGAAAAATGGCATCCATGGAATTCCAGATTGGTAGACCAGTTAGAAGGTGAATAAAAGGGAGGGATTGCTGTGGAGCAATGCCCACCTGCAGAGATGGAAGATTAAAGCCAACAAAAGAAGCTTGTGGAAGCCAAAGGACTTGATCCTGAAAGTTCAAAGTAAAGAGATGAAATGCAGGACAGACCTGCCACCATTTGAGAATTTTGAAAAATGTATAAAGTGGGTATTTGTTCCTAAGTATTGGAACACCGAGGACGGTGTTATTCCAAGGGGAGGGGTATCTAACGTCCCCATCTTAACCCCATGGAATTAAAATTGTAAATGATGTAATATTATTATGAAATCATGGTGAGGAGCTCAAGTCCAAGGCCTCGCCATCGATTTATTGATGCCTATGGTTTACCTGCTAGCCAAGCACAGTGGAATTGGGGATATTATGTAAATATGCATTTTAATAAAATACCCACAACTAGCTATGCAATGCAAAAAAGAGATGGGGGCATGATTTTACAAGGAATTGGGAGGGAAAGCATTCAAACCCTTGAGCCAATCGAGTCAAGCCAAGTGTCAATGAAAGGACCCATCAAACCCTCAACTACCCATGTTGACTTTTGTAGCCAAACATTGATTTCTCCCAATAGTTGGTTGAGGTAGTTAATGCCTTGGGGAAAGGGAGGTATGGATGTCCAAATTCGGGTATGGGAAAGCCACCCTGCATGGGAAATCACGTTTTGCTTCTTGGGAAAGAAAAGAGCCATGAATTGCTCCCCAAGCCATTATCCATCAACCAATTGCTCTCCCTCACGAGTTTGGATCTACCTGGGCATTTTCCAGCCATGTTTTTGGGGTGTTCTCCTTGATCCTCAGCTGGGATAAGGGTGTTTTTGAATTGTATACCAGTGGGGAAGATGGAAAATCGAATTGGGGTTCCACAGGGACCATTCTGGCCGTTAAATGCTGAGATGGTTGGGGAGAAATCGTTTTTCCTCCCTATGAATGTTTTTCCTCATCCCACAATTCATTTTTGGATGGAAAAAATTTGGGAAAGCCCAAATCCATGGCCATCCTGTTGGTAAATCCATTGCTTTGGCTTGAACTTGAGTGTAAGCCTCCAGGGTTCAAATTTAGCTTGATAAACCCAGCTGTGGACTGGCTTGGCTCAGAAGAAATGATTAATTGTCTATGAATGAGTGAATGTCCCCTTTTCCTTGTAAGAATCATGCCCAGCTCGGGGGTGGCCTTCGGACGGACTCAGTATATGCCGTCGAAGAGCCTACGGTTGGGTGGAACGTTGCAGCGACATAGCTAGTTGCTTGGGACAATTGCGAAAGGAAGATAAGTATCTAATGTGTATTTACTTCTGCAATGTTTAATTTGATGATTATTTTGATATGATGGATGAGCATGAATTGTGTGTGGATGAGTCTTAAGTCCGTTGTGCATACTTGCTTGATTTGCATATGCACACTCTTGTTCTATTCATATGATTCTAATGAATTTGGCTGAGATTATGTGAAAGCCCCAGAGATTGGCTTCACGTTCCCTTCCTTGCTTTGGTGAGATGGGTGGGTACGTTACAAAAATCAACAAATAATTTTTATGAGAATTTTCACAAAAAGAAGATTTGTGTCATAAATTACATAATACATTTAAAAAAAATATATAACAGTCTGGAAAGAATATTTATCGTTTCATACCTACAGCTGATTTGCTTAGAGAAATGGATACCAACTACACTGGAGCTACCGGGTCTTGCTCTGGTATCCATGCTTGATTGAACATTTTCCATGTGTTGCTCTGTAACATTTTGTAGATGAATATTGTCGATATCTCCATGCCCTGCAGAGAAATAAAGACATGTATTTTTTAAGTTATTGGAATTTTAAAATGATTGTAATCTGTAATTTTAGAAAAACACCAATCAGAATTTAGAAGCTCACCTTCTTCGCCAACATTATCCATATATTTTTCATTTCTATTTGAATTATAATTTTTGTTTTGAATAGACAACACCATCCTCATCATGATCTGATTTTCTCTTCCTATAAGAGGATTCTCCTGAATCATCTACACTTATAGCTAAATACATGAAGCAAATTTATAAGTTTGTTATAAAGGGACAAAGAATCGAAACACATAATGAAACAAAACATTTGTAAATATAGATATAAAGAACATTCTTTTGGATCAGTCAATAAGGACTGGAATAATTATTCATGCACAGTTCCTATTGAAATGTCTCTGCAATAGAAACAATGCATAGATATGGATTTGTTCTTAGAGAACAAATAAGTCTAGCATCAACATAGAATGAGATGGTGGTGCCTTGATATGAGGTCAAATTGGTTGTTAGATGATCCCAAAATACTTTGTCCTTTTGTTTGGGGAAATGTTCTCTCTCGATTTGAATCCCAAATATTTGAAAGTTGGGCAATCAGTGAGTGTCAGGATTTCATCGGTCCAATCCATTTCAAAAAAATAGTAGACAGATTGTGCCCCTCTAAGCCAATTCTCCAAGAATGTGTAAGAGATAAACATGTATAGTAATTGTTATTAAAGTATCTAATGATTCCAATGGCATCATATTCTTTCACGTGTTTTTTTAATTTCTTTGTTAAATGAGAGAAGGATTTTTTAATGGAAAATGAAGCATTTAGATCACCTATGAAAACAAAAGTAGGAGGTTATGAATTTGATGCTAAGAAAAATAACAAATCAAGAATATCATTTTTTCTAGCCATATAAAAAGTTGCACATATAGAACACAACTAGCTTCTCACAAAAGAGCGACGCATTTTGAAAATAACTGATTCCCTTTAGTGTCTTCCACAATGACAATGGATAACAATATCAACAGAAAAACCTTGTAGTATCTCTCAGAGAATCCATCGTGACATTGATCTTGGTTTTCTTGATATATATTTCCAAATGGCAGAAGATTCTTTTGGAACCTAAATCCATCCTTCTCCGTTGCTCGCTTCCATTTCTTCATCAAAGACTTGACTTAATTTTCATCACATAGAATACTGCAAACCTATCGAAAATTATTTGGAGCAATTTTATAGAACTCAACCACTTTTTTATTATACACGTCCTTGGATGAATAAAAATCATAGTCTTCAACACTCAAATATTTAACAATCATATTTATGGTTGTTCCTTCATCTTTGACTCTCTTGCAATATTGTAAAGGAGTCTCTACATCGACATTACAGTCTACTGTTGTACTCAACCAAAATGATCCCTGAATTATTTTCTTCGAAGTGATTCTCAATTCTGTCTCATCCATATCACATAGAGGTATAAAAAAGTTAGACCCATATTGTTTTGTTTTGTTTTCGTTGCACAAAATCATCTTTATGGATTATTTTGGGCAAGCATGGCAATGAGTCATTTTTATAAATATCAAATAAAGTACACCATTTTTCCCAAAGCTCATTTGAAATCAATATAGGAGTCATCTTGTCTTTAAGGTTATCTTTGTTGTAAACATCGAATATATCTACACATTCATTCTGAAAATTATTCAATCCAATCAATTTGTAAATTTAGAGAAGAGTTAAAATTACATTGAAATGTTTGTCATGGTGTAACAATGTTTGAAACAAAAAATATTTATACTTTCGACTCCACAGAGGAATTTTTTCCTTTTCCGGGGAGGCTGGGCCTATTACTATATATCCATTTCTCCCTAACCTTCATGACTTGATCAATGAATGGAGTGTTATCAAATTCCTTATTAGAAATATTTTGTTGCTTACACAAACTTGCAATGAATTTATATGGAACATATTTTTGCAACATACGAGCTTTATGAAAATGATATCTTGGATGAACATATTTGTATTTCTCATTTTCAATTATCTTATGTTGCGCAAAGATAGTGTGCTATCCATCCAAGATATAGAAATTCAGTATATCAATTTCAATCTAATATTCATTTTGTATAGAAATAGGATCATTTGTATCCAGAATGAAAGGCATTAAAATTTCCTCTCAAAGAGTCATGGTGAAATTTGTGGCAAGAAACAGAAAAATCCTAGCCAAAACATCTTCGTTCACTTTCTGAAATTGTAAATTTGTAGGTGCAAGAACACATCTCTTGTTATCAATAAAAAAGAATTTTCATTAAAAAGAAAATATTTTATTTGCTTTTGTTGGATGCTTTCTGAACTCTCAAAACATTTGCTTACTTTCTCCATTATTACCTTTGAATGGATTTCTTTCAAAATCCTGAATGGTGATCTAGTGACATCCTTTTCTAGGTCATATATGCTAGATATTCTAAGGTAGCAGAGATTATTTCCATGATAAACATTTATGATCATGATGTTAAAATTCATGTAATGGAGAGCCAAAGATGTATTTTAATAAGTAAATCTCCTTTTAAATACCAATAGAATTCCATTTTTCAAGTTATGCTTGGTTGTATTTGATCCAGCTTGATTAGCCGGAACATACAGTTGCAATATGCAACTATGTCTTGCACAAGACTCATCATTGGTGTCAAATATTTTCATTAACTTAGGGCAGAACTTACAAATTGGAAGGTCCGTCTGTAATAAAGAGCAAAATTTTCCTTCAACAATATTTACTTGGACATGCAACATGTCTTCTTGAAATCCATCTATAGATACAATGATTCCAATATTTCTTAGTTGTTCTTCAACAAACACATAGAGTTATAAATTTGGATATAAATTATCGGGTTCTTCCATCTCGAAAAACCAACCAGTATCACTATGTCCTATGTTGTGCTTAGGATGTATTTCAAAGAACAAAATTTCTTTGAATTGGATGAGAGTTACCAAAATGAACATTGTTACATATAGAAAAATGTTACCACCACATTATGAAATATTACAAGGGAAAATGTAGATGTCTTTATAATATTAAGGTACAATATTCATAAAAATTATAATACATAACAAAATAAACACCAAGTTTTAGGATATAGAAACCAGGTATCAGTTCCACTTGGCTAGACATGTAAATAACAAATCAATAGAGATTTACTACATAATAGTATCCTAAAAGAGGTGATTCAAAATAAAGTGTCAAGCAACCCTTCCTCGGATAAAGTAAATGGGTTACACTTCCTCGAGGAGAGTGTCCTACAAGAGGTGGGTCAAAAGGAAGATTCGACCAATCCTTACTCTAGATGATGCATTACTAGAGTACCTTATTTGAGGAAATTTTGGTCTATCCTTATTATAGTTGATTTGGTCCATCAATCCTACATTACAATAATATCTAAGAGAAGGTTTAGCTTATCCTTCCACTGCAATTGTATCATTCAAGGGGTGGTTCATGGGAGGCTTGAGTGACCCTTCATCAAGGATATATTAATCGGTACTTGTCCCTCTTGGGTAGAAATGTAAATACAAAATTGGTAGATCATTCCTAAAGAATCATATCCTCAAAAAGGTGGTTGAATAGAAAGTGTCAGGAAACCCTTCCTCAGATGTAGTAGTTTGGTCACACTTCCTCCATGATAGTATGTTCTTGGGTATCGTAGATGAGGAAGGGTTGGTCGATCCTGCATCTAGAATATGGGTTTCCCAGATAATATATTTGAGGAATAGTCGATCAATCCTTCCACTAAATGATTCATTTACGGGTTACATTATTTAAGGAAGGGTAAATTGATCATTCCTCAATATAATGTGTTTCCTAGTATCGATTTTTAGGAAGATCGACCAATCCTTCCTCTATTTGATAAGTTTATTAGATATTGTATTTGAGGAAGAGTTGGCATATCTTTCCTATAGATGACGATTTATGGGTATTGTATTTGAGGAACGATTTAATAATCCTGCATCTAGAAGGTAGGTTTATCAACTACTATATAGAAGGAAGGGTCGACTGATCCTTCCATTAGATGATACATTTATTGGGTACTATATCTGAGGGGGTTTTGGTCGATCCTTATTTTAAGTGATAAATTTTCTGGGTACCATACTTTAGGAAGGGTCATCTGATCCTTTCTATAGATGATACATTCCTAGGAACTGTATTTGAGAAAGGGTTTGTCAATCCTTTCTGTAAATGATTCATTTACTGAGTACCATATTTGAGGAAGAGTCAACTGATCATTCCTTAAGATGATATGTTTCTTAGTTACATTTTTTAGGAATATTGACTGATCCTTCCTCTAGTTCATATGTTTCTTAGATATTGTATTTGATAAAGGGTCGATAGATCCTTCCTCTAGATGATGATTTACTGGGTTCCATATTTAAGGCATGGTCAATCGATCCTTTTTCTACAAGTTCAATTTATTGGATACTATGTTTGAGGAAGGGTTGACAGATCCTTCCAGTAGATGATACATTTACTAGGCATTGTATTTGAGGGAGGGTTTTATGATCCTTCCTCTAAATTATATGTTTCCTAGGAACCATACTTAAGGAAGGATCGACCAATCATTTTTCTAGTTGATACATCCCTAGGTACCGTATTTGATGAAGGGTCGGTTGATCGTTCCTCTAGCTGAGGCATTTACTGGATACGGTATTAGAGAAAGGGTTGACTGATCATTCCTCAATATTATATTTTTCATGGTACTATTATATACAGGTTCCTGGCAACGAAACCATTTGTTGGCTTAAGTATTGATTTTAGAGGTTTCCAATGTAGACCTAGGTTCTTCGCAGTTTCAAGGAACCAACAAAACCCCTTCTCACAGGCCCTTTCAGCAACAGCCTGTGAATAGGATGAGGTCTCACTCGAGGTGTAGCTACGGGGGCACTGTGGAATCAGGTTTCCACATTGATGTGATGAGTTGTTCGGACAGGACTACTGCGCAACGCACTATCATACCTGCGCTGCAAACTGAGGACTGTGCGACAATAGACTGCGTCGCGGTCCGCACTTCTACAAACTAACCGCTACGCAACCAACACACCCAAGGGCTGCACGGTTCGAGCATGATACAATTAATAGGACAGCGCAACGGAGCTATACGCTTCCTCTTCCAAGCTTAAACTCTGAAGACTTTACTTAACACTTAATCATTCATCTACTGCCTTATATTATTAGCTTTTAGAACAAATGCAAACAAACAAAATATACGAGGCTGTGCACCTCCAGTGCGGTTTATTCAAAGAGTTACACAATCAAACCTCTACGTATACTTGTGATTATTCAATAAACTGATACTTCCACCAACTTAGAATACTGCACATTCATCATTCATCTATTCATGTAAGACTTAACGTATTATTCCCATCTTTCCTCTATGGCGAATACATATAAAAGCATTAACATATAGCTTATAAATGAGAATCCAGACATTCAAAGTAGGAAAATAAGCAAATGCAGAAACACAACAATCACACTACACATTATTTAATGTGGTTCACCCCCCGGATGGAGGCTACATCCACAAGAACTGTTGCTATATTAGTCTTTGGGAAGGGTACAACAATTCTTTGTCTGCGGACTCTCTTCTCTCTCGATTAGGTCTCTGCGCACATAGCTTGTAGAGCCTTTACAAAATTGTCTCTCAATAGAGATCTATTCAATGAATACAACGAATATTAACCCTTTCAATCAACAACCCTTCCCCATACAAAATTTCCTTATTTATAGATCATGCCCGTAGGTCATGTCTTTACAATCCACAAGCAAAAACCCTTAGGTTTACAAAACCATTACAGTTTCCAACTCATCGAGCTTGCTGGCTTCTGGTAGCAAATATTCCATCATGGCTTCCTTCAACGCATACCTCACGTCGTTATCGGCCTTCCTGTCACACGCATGCCAACTGTGTTAAATTTTGAGCATTAATTCACAATACTCTAGGACCTTTGCCGAGAGAATAACATATACAGTATATCAATGCATGACAATCACAATATGACAAGCATCATAAGAATCAAAAGCATAAGAGACAAGAGACACAGAGTTTCCATGGGGAAAAACCTAAGGTGAAAAACCCCACAACTTCCTCAGAGATAGAGAGCAATGGCTCAACCAAAGTACAACCAAATAACACTGAGATAGTCTCCTAGTAGCAGATGATCCTCCTCCTCACTAGTGCACCACTTTCTGAGTGAGAGTGAGTTGTTTTTCCGAATGAGTAAAATAGAGATCTCCGATCTCTATTTATACTAACCTTTTTCCCAGTGACCTTATGGGGCTGAATTTTCTAGCTAGGTACATCCACATTATATTATATATAATTCAGGGCCGACCCCACAAGGTGGTCTAATAACCCATCGGCAAGTACACACGCTTGCGACACTTGTCAACCCACATGACGACACTTCCTTATAGAGGAATGACACATCTCTTATAAGGGTACAATAAATATATATAAAATACACAGATGAAATACATTCCGAAGTTACATATACATCAACACTCCCTCTTAACTAGGAAGGTAGTTCTCGACACAGTACTGCTAGACAAGTCTTCTTCTCGGGATCATCGTCATCAATGCATCGTCATCATCATCATCACTGCTATTGCTATCTCAACCAATCTCTGACTCTACTCGTCATAGGAAGTTCTACAGAGCCAGTTCTTTTTCATACTGGATGTAGGCCCACCACCTGCAGGTCTTCATCATCACTAGCCATACTGTGGAAACCTCAGGACTTATTACGTGCGTCACAAAACCTGGCTGCAGCATCCCAGGCTATTACGAGCACACAGCTCTACCTGTAGGATCTCCTAGGAGCAAATTACATGTGACCCATCACAAAACCTAGCTGAAGCATCCCAGGCTGTTACGAGCACACGGCTCTACTTGTCGGATCTCCCAGGAGCACATTACACGTGATCTCACCACAAAACTTGGCCGAAGCATCTGAGACTTTTTTCATCCTGTCCACATTTCCCAGGAGCAAATTACATGTGGTCATGGAAAAAACCTGGCTGAAGCATCTGAGGCCTTTTTCATCCTATCCAGATCTCCCAGGAGCAAATTACATGCCATAGGACAAAACCTCGAAAGAGAATCTGCCAGATATCCTAGGGCACCGAATTACATGCCATAGGCAAAACCTTGAAAGACTATCTATAGATCTCCCAGGGCACAAATTATATGTCCTCCCAAGCAAAACCTTGAAAGAGCATTTGCCAGATGTCCCAGGGCACCGAATTACATGCCATAGGAAAAACCTCGA
Organism: Larix kaempferi; assembly: GCA_027924585.1. Lineage (NCBI taxonomy): Eukaryota > Viridiplantae > Streptophyta > Pinopsida > Pinales > Pinaceae > Larix > Larix kaempferi. The sequence goes on from BSBM01000770.1 coordinate 4,730,680, forward strand.
AAGACCATCTGCAAATCTCCCAGGGCACAAATTACATGCTTACCTGCACAACCTGATCCACAACCGCAAAGTATCATCTGATACTCATCATACGTCATCCTAATGTACACATGATCACCCTGATCATCATCACTGCAACATCCTGCTGCATGTCATCTGGAGAAGCTCGTCATCCATGATCATCCTGATCATACAATGCATCCATCTGATGCACACCACGTATCTACCTGATACATATCATCATACATAGTGTATCCACCTGATACATAGATACATGATCCACACAATGTATCCATCAACATACATGATCTACCTAATCATATCTGATACATATCAATATACATGATCTACCTGATCATACAATGTATACACTTGATACATATATAGATACATGGTCCAAGCATTCAACATGATGCATATACAAAATACATACAAATGATCCAACCGATCATATCCAGCATCCAACATGATGCATACATACATATAAATGATCCAACTAATCATATCCAGCATCCAACATGATGCATACATACAAACATAAAAAATGATCCAACTGATCATATCCAGCAGAAACCAGAACATCATCCTGATGCTCATCATTCAGCGCTTACATCCACAGCCATGTGAAGGATCCTCCTTCCAACATGCTTGGAATGGCTTCAGCAGATGTTTCCATCACTTCTTCCTCGAAGTGTCCTCGATCTGAAGAACGCCAAGCCTCTCTTTGAAGTACTCGAACTTCACCCTGGCTAGTGGCTTCGTCAGTACATCTGCAATCTGCTCATCCGTCGCAACATACAGGAGCTTCACAGCTCCTCTCTACACCATATATATAGTGATATTTGATCTCTATGTGTTTCGACCTGTCATGAAACACTGGATTCTCGGATAGCTTCACACAACTCTGGTTATCACAGAAGATACCAGTAGTATCCAACGGGAGATCAAATAACTCAGACAGTAGCTTCCGTAGCCATACTTCCTCACAACTAGCTGAACAGGCTGCAACATACTCTGCCTTAGCTGTACTCAGTGCTATGCAAGAATGCTTCCTGCTAAACCAAGAGATCACACCTAATCCCATACTGAAACAGCACCCATATGTGCTCTTCCTATCTGCTGCACTGCCTGCCCAATCTGAATCAACATAACCCTGCAGGTTAAACTTTTGATTCGCTTCATACTTGAGCCCATAATCCACTATACCCTTCAAGTACCTCAGAACATGCTTTACAGCAACCAGGTGAACACTCCTCGGATCCGTCAGGAACTGGCTAAATGTGTTCATAGCAAAGCAAATATCTGGTCTCGTGTTCATCAGGTACATTAAGGACCCAATCATCTGACGATACATAGAGACATCAACCAGCTCAGATGAAGCATCACATAGAAGCTTCAGATTCGATGCCATAGGTGTGGCCATGGCCTTGCAATCCATCATCCCGAATCTCTTTAGGATATCTACTGTGTACTTCCCTTGACCAAGGAAGATCCCACCTGCATTCTGCCACACCTCCATACCTAGGAAATAGTGTATCATTCCCAAATCTTTCATATCGAATTCAGCAGCAAGCTTCCTCTTAGTATCTGCAATCAGTCTGTCATCTCCTATTACAAATAAGTCATCCACATATAGGAGTAGAATCACAGGATTCCCTTCCTCAACCTTGTAGTAAAGGTTGGAATCCGCTTTACTCTTGGTAAAGCCCAAACTAGATAGGAAACTGTCCATCCTACCATACCAAGTTTTGGGAGCTTGCTTCAAGCCATACAAGGCTTTCTTCAATCTACACACATATGACTCCCTGTCATGTATTTCAAAATCGAGTGGATGTTCCACATATACTTCCTCTTCAACTACACCATTCAAGAAAGCAGTCTTGACATCCATTTGGTGTATTTTCCATCTCATTGCTGCAGCCAGGGAAAGTACTGTTCTGATGGAAGTATACCTGGCTACAGGTGCAAAAGTTTCTTCATAATCTATTCCCTCTTTCTGAGAGAAGCCACGAGCTACGAATCTTACCTTGTATTTCTCCACACTGCCATCTGCAGCATGCTTGATTTTGAATATCCATTTAGAGTCACAACAGACTTCTCTTTAGGTCTTGGGACAACATCCCAAACATCATTCTTCATTATTGATTGGCATTCCTCAACCATGGCATCCTTCCATTCTTTCTTTTCTGCTGCTTCTTCATAACTGGAAGGTTCTTTGTTCAAAATGTCACAGAGTAAAGCAACATAGCTGGTATGTGATCTGGTTCTCTTCTTTGCTCTGTGTTCTTCTTCTGGAATGCCAAATCTTTCTGCATCTTGAATGAGCTCTCTAGTCCATGCAGGTTTCCTCTTGTGAGAGTTATCCTCACGGGGTGGATCTATAGGTTCTTATGGATCTTCAGACTCACGAACAACTTCTGGAATTGCTTCAGCCATGGTAGTGTCTTGAAATCTGTTTTCCTTAGGTTCTTCATAAACTTCGATAGGTGCCTTCCTTGATTTGATGAATGTTGAGTTTTCATCAAATGTTACATCCCTGCTGACATCAATCTTATTGAACCCTGGAAAGTATATTCTGTAAGCCTTCAAGCTTTCACTGTAACCCACAAAGATACCCTTCTTTCTTGAAGGATCTAGTTTAGTCCTCTTTTCTTTTGGGACATGAGTGTATACTGGACAACCAAATATTCTGAGATGGCTGACTTCAGGTTTCTTACCAGAAAAGACCTCTTCTGGTGTCTTGTTGTCCAATATCTTGTGGGGTGTTCTATTCTGCACATATACAGCTGTTCTATCAGCTTCTGCCCATAGATGCATAGGTAGATCCTGGTCATGGAGCATTGCTCTTGCTGCTTCCATGATTGTTCTGTTCTTCCTTTCTGCAACTCCATTCTGTTGTGGATTGTAAGGAGTATTCAACTCCCTCTTAATCCCTGAATCACTGCAAATCTTCTTGAAGTCACCTGAGGTGAATTCTCCACCATTGTCGGATCTGAATGTTTTGATCTTCTTGTTAGTTTGATTCTCCATCAAGGTTTTGAATTCCTTAAACTTATCAAACACCTCATCTTTGTTCTTCAAGAAGTATACCCAAGTCTTCCTGGAGAAGTCATCAATAAATGAGACATAATAAACATACCCACTCAGGGAACTGGATGACATAGGACCACATACATCTGAGTGGATGATTTCCAGGATGTCTTTTGCCTTACTTTCACTGCTTGGGAAATCCTTCTTAATGTTCTTACCTTTTGCACATCCTTTGCAAACACCTTCATGTTTGGTCTTGATTTCAGGAAGACCCTCTACAGCCTTGCTTGCAATTGGAAGTGCTCTATAGTGCATATGAGCAAGTCTTCTATGCCAAAGTTCACTTGGATCCATGGACTCATGCACCATGGCATGTTCAGGTTGTCCCTTCAATTTATACAAACCTCCCTCTTGCTCTCCAATCACTACTGCATCATCTATGGTATTTCCCTTTGGCCACATTAGGACTTGGCCATCCACAAATGCAACCCTCATACCTTTTGCATCTAATGCAGAGATTGAGAGTAAGTTCTTCTTGAGCCCAGGTACATAAAGAACTTCTTTCATCTTCAAAGATTTTACAGAATCTAGGTTGTAGGAGGCTTCACCACTTCCTTTGATTGGGTATTGATAATCATCCCCAAGTTTCACCTTATGGGGTGATTCATGTTCAGATAGATTCACAAAATATTCCTTAAACCCAGTCATGTGTTTGGAGGCCCCACTATCAATCAACCAATCATTACAACCATGGGAGATGGTACCTATGAGAGTAGAGATTAGAACATACTCTTCTTCACTTGATGAGTCATCATCACTTTCTGCCGTAGCCTTCTTCTTAGGTGGTTCATCATCCTCGGCAGCATGAGCATGAAACCTTCTTTTGCTGCCCTTCTTCTTCTTGTTGGAGTTGTTGTTGTCCTTCTTGTTCTTGGGACAATTTATGGCAATATGTCCTTTCTCATTACAGGTGAAGTAGATTCTTCTTTCTTTGAAGTGATGTGAAGATTTCTTGGAGTGAGATGGCTCTCTCTTGGACTTCCCTTTCTTGGTGTGAGCTCTGAGAGCTTGATCTTCATTCCCCATCTTTTCTTCTCGTGCCACAAACCTTGCTTCTTCTTGTGAGCATTCTTCCCGTAGTCTACTGAAGGAGATCAACTTCTTCCTTGCACAAATTCCTTGGATAAAGGAATCCCATGACCTGGGTAGGCCATTTAGAGTGGTCATTACCACTTCACCATTCTCCACCATTTCATACACTGCTTCTAGTTGTTCCTTGATCTGGGAGACCCTTGAAAAATAGGATTGAATGGTTTCTCCATTCTGAAACTTTATTCCTTTCAATTGGTTCCGTAGGGTCATCTTCTGATTTATGTTCTTCCCTTTAATTAGCTTAGTCAAAGAGTCAAACATCTCCTTGGGTGTCTTTAGAGAGGACACATGGGGTATGAGATGATATTTAATGGAATCAGCAATGATTCTCTTTGCCTTGACCAAGTTCTTCTTATGCAATACCTTGGCCTCTTCATCCTCTAGGATAGGGATGTCTTCTTTCACATATGAGTCCAACTCATTCTCTTCCAGGATTAACCCAATCCTATACTTCCAAGCCCGGAAGTTATCAACTCCTTCAAGCTTATCCTCAAGCTTGGTGTGGTGAGACATCTTAAAGAGTACGTCAAATGGAAATAGAAAAGATTTAGATCTTACCACTTGAGATGCTGAAAACTGGATCTGGTCTTGGATTAGGGTTTGTCGAAAAAACCCTAAAAATTCAAAAAGTGAATTTCAATTTTCTGAAAGGATAGAAAGATGCGCCTTGATGAGCTGATCAACCTAGTGTATTCAGAATTTGAGATCAGCAAAGCTTTACCCTTCAGATTTGATCTTTTGTCCTCCTGGGTTCACTTGGGAGAGCCCTGAATTAGGGTTTGAGATTCCTGGAGATCTACCCAGCCAAAAATATCGATCCAAAGATCTAAACTTCGATTTTTGCAAGGAGCTTCCAGCTGTGTCTTCAAATTCCAGAAATTCCTACTTTTGAGGAAACCCTAATTGTTAGGGCCAAATCTGAAAATGCTCGGAATTGAATTCTGATTGGACAGATAGATGCGCCTTGATGAGTAGAGTCAATCTACTATACTGATTTTCCAAAATCTGTGGAGAGAAACCCAATAAACAAGAAACTCAAGATTCCGTCAGTGCAAAATGTCTTCTTCTCAGGTTAGCTCTGATACCATGTTAAATTTTGAGCATTAATTCACAATACTCTAGGACCTTTGCTGAGAGAATAACATATACAGTATATCAATGCATGACAATCACAATATGACAAGCATCACAAGAATCAAAAGCATAAGAGACAAGAGACACAGAGTTTCTGTGGGGAAAACCCTAAGGTGAAAAACCCCACAACTTCCTCAAAGATAGAGAGAGCAATGGCTCAACCAAAGTACAACCAAATAACACTGAGATAGTCTCCTAGTAGCAGATGATCCTCCTCCTCACTAGTGCACCACTTTCTGAGTGAGAGTGAGTTGCTTTTCTGAATGAGTAAAATAGAGATCTCTAATCTCTATTTATACTAACCTTTTTTCCCAGTGACCTTATGGGGCCGACTTGTCTAGATAGGTACATCCACATTATATTATATATAATTCAGGGCTGACCCCACAAGGTGGTCTAATAACCCATCGGCAAGTACACACACTTGCGACACTTGTCAATCCACATGACGACACTTCCTTATAGAGGAATGACACATCTCTTATAAGGGTACAATAAATATATACAAAATACATAGATGAAATACATTTCGAAGTTACATATACATCAACAAACAGGTTGCTTTCACCGATCCGCTCTTCCTCTAACGGTCTCGTGCGACTGATTCAGGTAGTGGTTCTTTCGCATGTGTGACTAGTCACTTTCTTTCTTCTTTCCTCCTACCTGCCGCTTGGTACTCCTGGAGCATCTTTACCAAAAATAGACCACCGCTGGTCTAACCGGAACCTGTGCTATCTTCTATCCAACACTCTACTTTTCCGAATCCACATAGACTGGACACCTCGCAGCACTGCCTCCTCGCAGTACTGAGCTTCGCAGCTCTTCCGGCGCTGCGCTGCGCGCAACTTCGCAGCATCCCAAAACTTATGCAAAAATGTTTCAACTAAACTGCGCTCAGCCCCGCAATTCCAAAACTCCTTCCTTCTCAAAAATGCCCCACTTGGTCCAGGCCCAACAAGATCCTTCCTCTAGATGATGATTTACTGAGTTCCATATTTAAGGAATGGTAAAACGATCCTTTTTCTACAATTTCAATTTATTGGATACTATGTTTGAGGAAGGGTTGACAGATCCTTCCAGTATATGATACATTTACTAGACATTGTATTTGAGGGAGGGTTTTATGATTCTTCCTCTAAATTATATGTTTCCTAGGAACCATACTTAAGGAAGGATCAACCAATCATTTGTCTAGTTGATACATCCCTAGGTACCATATTTGATGAAGGGTCGGTTGATCGTTTCTCTAGCTGAGGCATTTACTGGATATGGTATTTAAGAAAGGGTCGACTGATCATTTCTCAATATTATATGTTTCATGGTACTATTTTTTAGGAAGATCGATCAATGCTTCATCTAGTTGACAATTATTTTAGCTACTATATTCAAGGAAAAATCAGTTGATCCTTCCTCTAGAAGGTAGGTTTACTGGCTACTATATTTTAGGAAGGGTCAAACAATCCTTCCACTATATTGTACATTTACTGGCTATTGTATTTGAGGAAAAGTCGACCGATCATTACTCAATATGATACATTTCTTGGTACCATTTTTTACGAAGATGGATTGATCCTTCCTCTTGTTAATAGGTTTCTTGTCTACGACATTTGAGGAAGGGTTTACAGATCCTTCCTCTAGATGATGATTTAATAGGTACCAATCAACTGATCCTTCACCTAGAAGGCATGTTTACTATCTATTGTATTTGTGGAAGGGACGATCGATCTTCCTAGACGATACATTTACTGGATATTGTATTTGAGGGAGCGTCGGCCAATTATTCCTCTAAATGTTAAATTTTCTAGGTACCATAATTTAGGAAGGGTCTCTCAATCCTTACTATAGATGATACATTCTTGGGAACCATATTTGATAAAGTGTTAGCCAATCCTTTCTCTAAATGTTGCATTTACTGGGTACCATATTGAGGAAGGGTTGGTTAATCATTCCTCAAGATGATATGTTTCCTGGTACCATTTTTTAGGAATATCAATCGTTCCTTCCTCTAGTTGATATGTTTCTTGGCTATTGTATTTGAGGAAGGGTCAGTAGATCCTTCCTCTATATGATGATTTACTAGGTACCATATTTGAGGAACGAGATATCGATCCTTCATATAGAAGGTTGATTTAATAGATTTTGTATATGAGAAAGGGTCGACAAATCCTTCCACTAGATGATAAATTTACTGGGTATTATATTTGAAGGAGTTTCATCTGAGCATTCCTCTAAATGATATGTTTCCTAGGTACCATACTTGAGGAAGGATAATCCGATGATTCATATAATTGATACATTCATGGGTACTGCATTTAAGGAATGATTGATCGATCCTTCCTCTAGTTGAGACATTCACTAGATATGGTATTTGAGGAAAGTTCAATTGATCATTCCTTAATATAATTTGTTTCTTAGTACTATTTTTTAGAAATATTGATTGATCCTTCATCTAGTTGATATGTTTCTTGGCTATTTTATTTCAGTAACGATCAGTCAATCCTTCATCTAAAAGGTAGGTTTACTGGATATTGTATTTGAGGAAGGCTCAATCGATTCTTCCACTAGATGGTACATTTACTGGGTACATTATTTGAGGAAGGATCGACCAATCATTCCTCAAGATGATATGTTTCCTGGTACCATTTTTTAGGAAGATCGACTAATCCTTCCTCTTGTTGATAGGTTTGTTGGCTACAGTATTTAAGGAAGGGTCAGAATATCCTTCCTCTAGGTGATGATTTACTGGGTATTGTATTTGAGGAATGGTCGATTTATCCTTCATCTAGAAGGAAGGTTTACTATCTATTGTATTTGTAGAAGGGTTGATCGATCCTTCCACTAGACGATACATTTATTGGGAACTGTATTTGAGGGATGGTCGGTCGATCATTCCTCTACATGTTACATTTATTGTGTACCAACCTTGAGGAATGGTCATCCAATCCTTTGTCTAAATGATAAATCCTTGGGTACCGTGTTTGAGGAAGGGTCAACCTTTCCTTCCTATAGTTGATAGGTTTCCTAGCTAGGGTATTTGAGGAAGGATGACTGATCATTCCTCTAGATACATTTACATGCTATGATATTTAAGGCTGGGTTAGAATATCATTCCTCTAGGTGATACATTTTCTAGATACCATAATTGAGCAAGGTCGGTCGATCCTTCCTTTGGCGGATATGTTTCCTGGCTACCTTTTTTGAGGAAGGGTCAGTCGATCCTTCCTCTATATATAGTGAATTGGTATGATATTTGAGGAAGGGTCTGCTATTACTTCCTCTAGGTGATTTATTTCTTGGATACTGTATTTGAGGAAGGTTTAGTGTATCCTTCATCTATATTATTCTTTACTAGATATGTTAATTTAGGAAGGGTTAGTTGAACCTTCCTCTAGATCACACTTTTATTGGTTACCGAATATGAGTAAGGGTCAGTTGGTCCTTATTTTGGATGATAAATTTCCTCATTAATGTATTTGATAAAGGGTTATTCAATCCTTCATCTAGATGATAGGTTTCCTTGCTATCATGTTTGAGGAAGGGTTGGTCGATCCTTCCTCAAGATAATACATTTCCTGGCTACCGTATTTTAGGAAGGGTCGTTTGATATTTCATCTAGATGGTATAGTTCATGTCTATCATATTTCAAGAAGGGTCAATTGATATTTCCTCTGGATGATAGATTTCCTAGCTACCGTATTTTAGGAAGGTTCGACCAATCTTTTCTCTAGTTGAGGGATGATGCAAAGCAGACAAGCCAACAAATCCCAAAAAGCAAGACTCAGCCAAGCTAATGAGCTATAAAAAACAAAAAATGGGTGAAAACCAAAAGCTCAAAAACTAAAGAAAGAGGAGTTTCGAGTCAGTAAAGAGGCATGGAACAGTTAGAATACAGGCCTACTAAGATTTAGGCACACCCATAATTCACCCAACAACAACGAAAGATCATAAACAAGACAATCCCATAGTTGTACGCAATTGTTCATAGAACAATAACGTGTATACGTAGGCTACTGTACTAATAGTAGTGCATCCACGCGGGCTAAGAAAAGCTGACCCACATATATGGAAAGGTGGGTGGACCAAAAATGAATCAAACAACCAAGAAAAATCAAGATTTTCTATGCAGATCCTAAGAGCCAATAAACGACATAGAAAATCTACAGAACAGAGACTCAAAATAAGGAAAAATGCCTAAAATCCCCAAAATGGAGGTTCCTCCCTAGCGGAGTCACCATTTCTGTTACAGAGAAAAAATCCCTATGGCTTGGGGTAGACCACAACAGACAAATGACTACCTGAAATCAACTCAATTCCCAATGCATGCTATATAAATGTAAATGCTAAGATGTGGAATAAAAGACCAACCTTCAACCGGACGTTTGATGTAGATCCCCGTTGAGATTTCAAATACCTACACTTGAACCTGTAGGTTAGTCTCAACAATAAACACAAGCAAGTGCATACAGTATATGAAAGATGTTAGCATGAACAATAGCATGGTCCATGATATAATAAGTAAATGTTACCCAATGTTAATAAACAACCATTCACAAGATCAATTGGATGAGAAAATGAGTATTTCTATTAATGTAAACAAGAAGTACATGATAGAACCTCTTGCCGACAACTCATCTGAACCGATAACTAGGTCCCTCCACTTGTGTATCCACCACTTCAATCCCCCATGAAATGGAAAACTCATGAGCAAAGGATAGATTCCTTCACAAGATATGGAAGAGTTTGGTAGGTGAACATAAGAGGTTCACAACAACTAGGATCAATGGATGTAGACTCAAGCTATGGAAAAAATCCAATAGAGTTTCGATGCTCTCTCCTTCTCCTCCTTCCATGCATCATAAGAGATCAATATATAACCCTCCAAAGGTAGGTGAAAGGTCGAATCGAGTCGTTTTGGGATACATGGAGGGCCAAAGGTCACCCTATGACTGCTTTTTGGAGTAAAAAGGGAGTTTTTACTATCATTTACCATTTAACACGATGTACGTGGGCTATAGTGGGATAGTCAGTGCATGCGCGAGTTGCAGTAAAGAAGCTCGCGTACAGGAACAAAAATAGGGAAAAAGAGGTTCCTGGAGGGAAAAAAGTGGTTCTGAGTCAATCAAATGAATAACAGAGGCCAAATAGTATAAATGCTCACAGGGTGGCAAAATACGCTGTAACAGTAATTCCCAAATTGTGGTCATAATAAGAATTATAAAAAAGATTCATGAAACCATGATCATTTTAAATTTGTTGCCTCAAACCACATTGAATAGTGCGTTATAGTTTCTCTTGTGGGTTTTATTCCCAAAAATGTATTTTACATGAAATTTTAATGGTTCTAGTAATCAATAATATCTTTCTTATTATAAGAAAAATGATTCCCTTTGGAAAAGGTACCTATACTCTTATTCAACAGATGAAGTAGTTATATGGCATCAAACACTTTGCTTTAGGGAGCTATTAAAAATTCAGATGAAGAATATGAAAATGTATTTTTAGATAGGTGGGAAAATGTTGTGAAGTAGGATAATGAGATCTGCAAGGGTTTATTTTCATGTGACAACTTCATATTACATGTCCATGAATGTATTTAGCAAGATAAGTCCATTGTTTCTATAATCCCTAGTAGAAAAAATAATTTCATAAATGTTAATGTGGCTAAAGCATTTCAAGTCCTTGCAAAGCATATTCAAAGAAAAAAAAATGAGGGTGAAAATTTTCAAAATTTTAAAGATTTAAATATTACTATGTACCAATATATATTGAATTTAGACATCCATGCTATAGATATGAATGATGTGTATATTTTATTGGGATATCCTTAGATGGACTCAATTGGTGCAATTAATATTAATGCGCAATTTTTTTTTGAAGCTTCAATACAAGAAAAATAAAATCACATTGCATGGTATTTTTGTTGATAAAGGGCCCAAGGTGTTACGTGAAGAATTTTTTTCAGCACTTGTTGACATTTCAAATGAAGAGTTTGAGGTTGAATGAAAAGAATAAGACACTACAAAAGAACATAAAAAAGTAAAAAGAATCTTAGGAGCTACAAGGATCAAAGGAAACATAGGTTGAAGAGTAAAAAAAGGAGCCAATATCTGAGGTTGCTATATATTGCCACCCACACTACATGAAAAAGAATGGTCATCAAGGCAAGGCTAGGAGCATAAAAAAAAATGGAACCAATATGGAGGCACATGGAGGACTAAAAGTAATTTGCAAGGATATATCATAGTAGCACATCAACAACATGGAATGCAAAAGAGAAACCAATATGAATATCAAGGTGGAAATGAAGGAGTTGGTCCCCATGTCCACATTTCACTATCATGGATGGATTCCCATACTAGGTACACGTCGGCTACATTGCTTAGTAGATCATATTGTATGGATTCCTCCCATGTTTCAGGGAAGAAACATGCAAAGATGGATGGCATGTAATGTACCTAGGGAGGATAATATGGGGTGCCAAGGGAGATACCCGAGGGGATAATCCTATGTATTGTGGCCATCTCTAGTGAATACGACCCATGAAATAGATGTAGTGTGAAAAATAGTAATTGTAAGAAGGCATGCTAAAAGATTATGCCTACTAGAAAGTACCTATGAGGTTTGATAGAAATTATATAAAGAAGTAGAAGCAATGTAATGAGATGTTTTGTAAAATATTGATTTAATAGTTGTAGCAGGAACGACTTGTGGATTTATTCCTTCCATAAGGAATATCTAATGGTGTTTCCCTAACTTAATGGCCTTCTCTACATTATTGTGTCGTATTTTTATCTATTGTGTGGATATGTTGTATTTTCTATATTCCATTTTCAAATCTATTAAGGTACACAATGAATTTGAAAAGAATGATTCTTCTACCTCCGGACAACCAGCAATTACCCCATACCAAAAGCATATTCTCAACATTTTCTATTAGCCAAAGCCCAATTGTTTTTCCCATAATTGGCTCAATGAAAAACAAGGTAATTCAAGACACTTCATCTTCACTTGTACCTACAAAATAAGTTGTTTATTTTCTCAAGTCACGATCAAAATTCCTTGATAGTGTACTATAAAAATCCAAAATGTCTTTGAGATTCATGGAATCCCTCATAGAACCATCACAAAAAAGAAAAATGGCACCTACAAACAATAAATGAGACAAAAAGATCGTTCTACAAATCTTTATGCCCTTCAAATAACCATTTATTTTTCCATCATTCAATTCCATGCTAAGGCCTTCAACAAGAATAAAAAATAATATCAGTAAAAGATAACAAACTTGTCACAAACCCCTCCCTTGATGAAAGAAACCAAAAGCTTAACCATTAATAAATATAGAAAAGGAGATTGCAAATACAAAACTCATATTCTAGTTCACAAAACCACAAATGTATCAACATAATCCAAGGGTAAATCCAATTGGCCTCATCATATGCTTTGGACAAATCGATCTTAACCACTAGTGTTGAGAATTACCTTGTTTTGATTCTAGGTACACCCTCCTAGGCCACTCCTATTGCTTCATGAATCTATTTTTCCATTTGAAAATCCAATTTCTCCTAGGATATATATCTAGAGAGAGGATATTTCATCCACATATAAATTATTTTATATATGCAATTGCACAATGAAATAGGATTGTGATATTTTGGAATAAAAGCAATGAATGCAACTAGCGTCCCTCCATTTTACCTAGACTCCACTATAAACCTTAAGAACTCATCCTCAATTAATTCAAAAAATCCTATAAAAAATTCCATCATATATACATGTAGAATCAGGCTCTCATCTTTTTTACTCTATGGATAACCTCTTCTAGATCATTTTTGGATACTTCCATCAATATTCTCCCATTTACCCCTTTAATACAAATCTTGGAAAATATGAATCCATGCTTATAATTTTATCAATTGTGACCTTGCTCTCTTCTTTATAAATCTCTCCAAAAAATTTCAATACATGTACTAACAATATCCTCAAAATTGGTATCCATTTCAAATATCGAGCCACGAATATCTACTCTTAATCCTCCAAGAATATTTTGTGTCCTCCAAAATATTTATGTTCTTTGTTCTATCCTTCCAACCTCTAGTTTGAAATGCTCTATTGGGGAAACCTACCAAATCCTATTGATACATACCATCCGAAATAAATTCCACCCTCACTATTTCTCGTCATCTTTGAGTTCTTTTCTCATGATCCCAACCAACACCTAATTAAGATTTTTCAGATTTCATTGAATTGAATCAAGTAAGATCCTCTTCTTAACCCCTCAAAAGGGTCCAATTTCCTTAACTAGATTAATAAAATTCTCCTTCTCAATCCAACATGGATTGAACACTAATGGATTGGCTGGATTTATTCCAAATTTAGTTATATCCTAAGATTAAATGACCATGAGACAAAAATCCAAATTGAATACTTAATCCTAACACTGTACCCTATCTTGATATGGTCCATAACATTATGGGACTATAACTTCCTTTCCCATAGGAATAGAATATAGTGCCCAACCCTAAATAAACAAACAATAAATTTGTACACTGAATAGATCTAGACATTCAACTAGTAACTATACCCCCAAAATGATCTTGGTCATCAATAAACAAGAAGACCCATCCCACTAAAATATTTCTCATATCAAAGACATTTTTTCAACATCTCCCATGGTCTCCTGTAACATTAAAAATGAATATTATGGGTAACCTCCAACCCCTTTAAATATATATATTTTTATAGGAACTTCCCAACCCTCTACAGTTGAGGGACAAACAAATCATGATCCACCTATTACAATGGATCTACTTATTATAAGTAACCCTATGATTAAGGATTGTTTCCTAGATAAAACCTTTGAAACTGCCCTTTCTTGAGATAAATAAAAATACGATTTTCTACCCTATCCTCTCTTCACATATTTTCTAGAATGAATTGTATCACCTCCCTCTACCTCTCCTCCTTCAATTCCAAACAAAACTATTATTTCCCTCATATTATACCTTGAACCTTTGCTTAAGAACCCTATTTGCTCCTTTTAGGATTCATGGGAACATGGGAACTAGAGGCAATAGTAATTACCTTATCCACATAATATCGTTCTCTATATGGGGTTACCACAAAAATTGTGAATCCAAAAGAAAAATGAGAAGGGACCCTTCCCCTTTTTTCTAAAATAGAACCATTATCAAATTACCTAGAGGACTAGATAAATTAAAATTGATTATATCCCATATCACTAAATCAAATCCTTTATCCAATGCACTAACCCCGTTCAAAAGGATAATGTATTTTAATGACATACTTGTTATCTCTTATGACACCTTTCATGGTCCAAATTCTAAAGTAGCCTTAGTCACTCAATTGGTTGAGTGTGGGGAATTGAATCCAAAAAGCACTTTTGATAATTTAAAGGATCCACTATAAATTATGTTACAGGACCTTAAATTGCTTCTTCCAATTAAACATACATTAATTTGGTGTATTGGAGAAAACTCACTATGGCTTGGGAATACCACAACAGACAGATGACTACCAGAAACCAACTCAATTCTCAAAACAATGCTATTATAAATGATAATGTTAAGATAATGGAGAAATGTAACCAACCTCGATCCAAACGTTTGAAGTAGATCATCGTTGGAGCTTTCAATCCATGCACTTGAAATCTGTAAATTAGTCTTGACAGCCAATATCCAACAAGTACATATAATATATAAATGACATTAACATTATCAATAACAATGGTCCATAATATTACAAGCAAATGTAACCCAATGTATAATAAACAACATTCACAACATGATGGACGAGAATTTGAGTATTTCTATTAATTAACAAGAAGAAGTACAAAGTGATACGACCTCTTGCCGAGAACCAATCTGAACCAAGATCTAGATCAATCCACTTGTGCCTCCACCACTTCAATCCTCCATGAATGACAAACTAAAACTAGATAAGAGTTTGGAAGGTGAACATAAAGGGTTCACAACTACAAGGATCAATGAGTGCATACTCAAGATAGGGAAAAAATCCACTAGAGTTCTCTTCTTCCTCCCGTCCATAAGCCATATGTGCTCAATATATAGTCCTCTCAAAGGTAGGTGAAAGGACACATCGAGGCGTTACTTGGGCAGATGGAGTACCAAAGGTCACCCAATGACCACTTTTTGGGAGTAAAAAGTAATAAATTAGTTATTTTTACCATTTTACTTGATACCCGCGGGCTATAGTGATGCAACTAGCGGGTATGCATGCTATAATGATGCAACATGCGGGTAGGAATAAAAATAGGGAAAAATAGTATCTCTGAAGGATATGAGTGGATCTGAGTCACTGAAATGGATCCTACAGGCCAAATAATCCTGATGCTCATAGGGTGGAAGATTACGATGTAACAGATGCCCCCTAATGTGTGAGGTCAGAGACTAATGCTACGATGGCCGAAATACATTATAAAACTCAGAAGTGGAGTGATGGAGACACAAGTGGAAAGAGTAGCTCACTCGTCATAATACAATAATATCTCTGAATACATGTCGGTATAGTACAACAAACTGATACAATGGCCATGAGTAGGCAGTACATATAAAAAGTAACAAGTGATCATAGCCATGATCCCTCTACAGTAAGATATGGTTTCCTGCTGAAAAGGAAACAACTAGTGCAAACTGGAGGTACAAACTGCTAAAATCTGAGAGGTGATATCTCAGATGTAAAGTCAAATTCATAAGTAGCATACTGAATGCCACAATTGCCTGGGGTATTCTACACAAGTCTTCGACGGTGCAAGTCCCATTAAGTGAATAAAGGAGTTGGGGTCGAACCTGATGAGACATCGTCTGATTACCGGTCAATGATGTATACCGTTAACAGACATGAGATAACCAACCAATAATGAAAATGGGCATCAAGGTACAAAGCACAATCATCGGAGTGTGAATAAATGGGTTGAAGTCGAACACTAGGATGAATCCATCGATCAGGGGACATTGATGTATTCCCAAAACTGTCAATGGAAAGAGAACCTGCCACTAATGATTGCAAGCCTCAAGGTACTCAACCGAACTCTAAGCCTCAAGTCCCGGGATAAATGGGTTGAAGTCGACGGAACGAGACTCGCTGGAAGGAGGGCATTAAGGCATCCCCCATCGACCAGCACGAGGTACCAGCAATGTTGAAAGATTTGGAAGATCTCAGGTGAAACGGACTAACTCAATAAGGATGGATGACATGCAATAGTCAAGAGATCTGAGGAGTGGCCGACACTAGTTTCAGGACTTCCTTTGAACAAGAGCATGAGCAGATGGATAGACTCAGGCAGCATAGACTTGAAATAAACTGTGCAATGTAGGAGGCATTACAAAGGGCTCCATAATGGCTGGAAGCTTAACCAATCGGTGGAGAAAACTGAGAAACATGTACAGCTCCTAAGGCCCAACTATAGTCCCGACTCATAATATACAAAGTGGAATGAATGCTCTGTTCAAAGGTGACACAACAGCTGCCAACAAGAAATAGTGACCATAATCCCGTCCAGCTTTTTGGAATATTTGATTTTTTTGGTCTTTTTCATATTTGGGAAAAGCTTGAAAAAGAATAAAATTGCTTATAGTACAACAAGTGAGGGAACGAGTGTCAAATAGCTAGAAAACTAGTCCCAAGCAGTGGAACATACCTATGATTAATGTAATGAAGTGCGTGCAGGATGTGGACACTTGGGGGTATGTTCCCTCAAGGTCAACAGGTCATCAAATTGTGAAGGGAAAATATATAAGCTCTGCAGGGCTCGACAGGGAAAAGTGCTCAGGCACCAGGTTAACGATTGAGTAAGCGGGAGCCAAAACAAGGCTCAAGCAGCAAGCAAGATGATGCGATGCAATCACAACATGATATAACTAAGGGGATTCCTTAAGGAAGATGGCCAACATAAAACATGGTAGAGTATGAGTCTTTATCGCAATGTCATGGCGTAACTACAAAGGACTCCCAATCCTAAGGACAAACAACGACATGGGCACTAGAATGCATAAAGGGGTTCTAACTAGGGTACCCATGTTCGGAAAATCCCTACCGCCACATAACGACACTTCTAAAGCAGTGTGAAGGTTCCGTGTCGGTTACGAAGAGGGGTTGCACCTAGGGTTTGTGAAAATGGTCAACAGGTCAAATGCATAATGCATGTGAAAATGGCATCTAACCTATATGCCAGGTGTGAAACGTACCTGCCGTAGGTGTGAAAATGGTTCAGAACAACTTTTGTCGATTAAATATGATTAAAAAACACTAATCCATGACACAATATTAGTTCATAATGGCTCAAAATGGCAAAAAATATAGAGAAGTGGGTCCAGAAAATTATAAATAGTAATAAAATTTTCCAAATTACAATTCATTTCCACTATTCACCAATTTGGAGTTTAGTGGTTAGTTTTTACCTGAAAGTTCAGTTGTCGATCCTGGGAGCTACAAGCGACCGTTCAGCGAACCGTCCGGAGCAGGTTGGTGGTTACTTCCATACCTTTCATTTCAATGCTTTTATTTCAATTTTTGTAGGTGGGATTTTTAGTTTGGCCAATCCCTAGATGGCTTCGGCACTACCTGCGGGCTATAACTATGCGGGTCGCGGGTAGGGCACCAAACGCGCAGTCAAAAAATAGACTGCCCGCGGGTACCCGCCACTGTATACAAATTAGCCTGAGGGTACGACCGTGAAGAAATTTTTAATCATGAAACTGACCAAAATTTACTTGTTTTGCACTCCAGGATGGTTCTAGAGTGGAGGGAAAGAGAGCATGACCATGTTGATGAGGCCGTGCGCAATGATTTGCAAGCACAACAGGCATTGCAAGCATGTGGGTTGTATAAGGACTGGAGCATAGGGGGTTTAAGGGCCCAAAACCTATTACTCCGCCATCTGATAGACTACTGGGATGTGGATGCACAAAACTTCATCCTCAATAGGAACACTTTGACACTAGAAGTAGAGGATATCTATTTCATTACCGATTTGTCCCGTAGAGGGGAGGTGGCCAGTCTTCGATCTCGGACCGTGGGTGGTGGGATCACTGTTCAGGACTACATAGCACGATATTGTCCTGCAAACACACGAGCGGTGGGAAGCCAAGTGCCCATCAACGCCATAGTGGATTTGAGTACAAAGATCATTGTGGCTACCCTGGTGCAGATCATTGGATCCAAAGCACTGCACCAGGCATCCAGGCCGGTGATGTTTTATGCATCACAATGCATGCACCCTACGATATTCGACTGGTGTACTACTATGCTGGTGTCTATGAAGACACAACTGACGGAATACAAAGAGGGGAAGGCCAAAAACTTCAGGTATGGTATTATCCTATGCAGCTTCTTCTTTGAGAGGGTTCCGGGGCTTAGTCCGAGGGTGGATGTCCCTCCTCACAGCCTCCGTGATCTAGCCCTGACCTGGTGGGATGAGATATTGACACGACAGGGTGGTGGCCGTCTGGCGTCACCATATACTAAGGAGTTCTTCCACTGGTGGAACCGGTAGGTGATCACTATAGAGGACTATCCCTATGTGGGGATAGACCTTAGACAGGATCGGGACATGCCGCTTCCACCAGGCGCAGCGTTCGGAGACATCGGTGAGTACTCTTTTGGTTTTGTGTTTATTAAATTTTTATGTATTTTTTTATTATAGTTAAAATGAAAAAAATATTTTTGGTGGTAGTATCAAGTGCTAAAGTTTGACTGTTTGCTCGCAGACAAAGGCCCAGTGAGACCTAAGGGATTCCCGAGACATGGTCGTCGGGGTAGAGGTGATGAGGCAGCAGGGCACACACTTTAGACATTGCGGCACAACATATCACGGATGGTTTCCCAAGTACCACATATAGAGGTAGCCCAACTACCTGAGGCCATGCAGCTCCAAGTAGTAGGTGTTCCTAGTGAGTGGGTGTGGCTACTGCAGCGGGTGGCCAATGCAGTACAGTACTTCTATGAGACACATCTCGTCGAGGTGGCAGCTAGGCCTCCTCGGGGGGAATAGATATCCCAGGGTCTCATTTTTTGTATCGATATGTATATTTTTAAGGACTATGGGCTCCAGTTTTGTATGACACTACCATTTTTTGACCTATTTATATATATATATAACTTTGGTTCTCGGTTCTACTATATGTGTGTATGTACAAATGTATGAATGTCTTTGTATTTATGTGCTTCATGATGAATGTGACAAACGCCAATCTAATACATAGTTAGCGTATGCATCAGATATATAATTAATACTTCTCGGAATATGAATATATGTAATTGAAACAAAATGTCTCTCCAAGAGTCGTACCTTAAGGAACATCCGTAGTAATGTAGGGTCTCATACACAGTACTACCCATTCAGCTAAGACACAACTAGTTGTGAATCTAGGTGTACTTCTAAAGACTGGATGTCATGTGAAATAGCATCTCGAAGTAGCTCAATAACGACACTATACTCAGCCACATTATTAGATGTAGGACCGAGGCAAGCACCTCCTGAGGACACAACTAGGTGGTCGGGTGAGAAGATAACCCAGGCAGCAGAAGCAAGCTTCTGCGTATGTCGGCTAGCACCATCCACGAAACCTAAGAATGTAGGAGATCCTGTTGACATCTGTCAATCAAATAGGATCTAATCAGCAGACCCAACAACCAAAAGACAAGCTAAACTATGTACATAAAAACTATACAATAGTGTACAAAAGTATCATCCTGAACCAGAGGTTCAAGCGTAATACCGCTTGAGGTAGAGCCCATTTCTAGGCTCCTTCAAGATAGTCCCCTCATAGTCTTCTAATTCATAGGCTCCTTTTTCCAGGACACGCCTCGCGATGTAAGGACCGTGCCACATGGGGTTGAACTTGCCTGCCCCCAGGGGTTCTTTAGCTTGGTCATACAAAAGTACCAAGTCACCTTTAGCATATTGCTAGGGATGGAAAAACCTATCATATTGAACCTTGACACGACGCTTGTTAACATCAATGGCCACAGCGGCATCTCGACGTTGCTCGTCAAGTTGCTAGAGGTGTACAAAATGTTGCTCAATATCTGTCGTATCAGGGAGGAGCTCTATGGCTAGCTTGAGTGAAGGGATTTCACATTCAATTGGTAAAAGTGACTCCACACCATGAACTAACTGAAACGGTGAGAACTCGATAGCAGTCTTAACTGCGGTTCGATATTCCCACAAAGCAAGATATAACATGATATGCCAATTGGTCTTGCTTTGTTGGATGGTATGTTGGAGAATGGTCTTCAAAGACTTATTTACTGCTTCAACCTGACCATTCACTTGAAGATAGTCGAAAGAGGAGTGTTCCTGACGAAACCCAAGCTTGAGAGACAAATCCTCCATCATCTTGTTTTGAAAGTGACTACCATGGTCAGTGACAATCTCTTTCAGGATACCGAACCGAGTGATAATATGGTTGAACATGAAATGGGCTGCAGTAGCACCATCGGCTTTTATAGTAGGCATGTCCTCATCCCACTTGGAAAAATAATCCACGGCCACAATAATATGGTGATGCCCCCCCAGCCGAAGCTGGTTTGCAATCCATGAAATCTACCCCCCACTTAGTGAAGGGACAGACAGTGACGACCGGATGGAGGGGCGCTGGATGCAAGTGTATATTCCAAGAAAACACCCGGCAAGGGTGACATCTCTTCACAATGTTAATACAATCTTTAAAGATGGTAGGCCAAAAATAACCAGCTCGCATGATACGCTGGGCTGTAGCAAGCCCAGATAAGTGACCGCCACACGCCCCTGCATGACAGTCATTAAGTACCCATTCCACTTCTTCGTGAGTCAAACAACGACGGAGAATGGAATACTTTCCTCGTCGATACAAAGTGTCACTGATGATAGTATAATCTTTAGTGTGATGTCTCACACGCTATCGCTCATCTCGTGAATAATGTGGAGGAAACTTCAAAGTTTTGAGATATACAATGACATCCCCATACCAAGGGTCCTCAAACGAGATAAGAAATAAGTGTTCATCCACAAAGGAATCTTCATGAATGACATCCTCATCAAGTCGTGGAAGGTCCGACATAAGCTCAACGAACACCAATGATTTCACCGATTTCGCTGAAGCAAAATCAAGATCAAAGTCCTAAAGGATTACAATCCATTTATTATACTTACCCCCGATAAGGCGTCGTGATAGCACGAACTAAAATGGATTGATGTGAGCTACAACTGTGGTTGTTCGAAGCAAAATGTAATGTCATAACCACTGGACTATGTGGACAGTCACAAGTGCCAGCTTTTCTACGCGAGTGTACCTTAGCTCAGCGTCTACTAAATTTCGACTGAGATAATAGATAAGATGCTCGACGAGTGCATCATCTACCTAAACCAAGACCATGCCAATAGTCTCTTGAGACGCGGCCACATAAAGAATGAAATCTCGTGTGAAGTCTGGTGGACTAAGCACAGGGGCCGATAGAAAATCTTTCTTAAGGGCATCGAAAGACTATTGGGCTCGCTCATCCCAGATAAAAGGTGTGTCTTTCTTCAATAAGCGTGCGAAACCTTTGGTAATACTAGAATAGTTAGCTATAAAGCGACGTAGAAAAGTAGCTCTCCCTTGGAGGCTCCGAAGTTGTAAAAAATTACGCGGAGGAGGCAACTGAAGTATTGCCTCAACTTTGAGAGGATCGACTCTGATACCCTCCCTCGAAACTATGAATCCTAGAAGGTGACCAGTCCTAACAGTGAAGATGCATTTGTTTGGATTCAATCGAATTTTGTAGTGGATACATCGTTCGAGAATCATACGGAGGTGCTTGGGGTGGTCCAATCTCTTGCAAGAATGGCCAGCAAGATCATCCAAGAAAAATTCCATAATCATCTTAAGATCATGAAAGGCATAGGTCATGGCTCGTTGAAAAGTAGCTCCGACGTTTTTAAGGCCGAAGGGAATTTTCTGATATGCAAATGTTCCCCATGGACAAATAAATGTCGTCTTATGTTGGTCCGTGGGTTTGATTTGAATCTGATTATAACCCGAGAAGCCATCCATGAATGAAAAAATCTCACTCCCCACACAAGCATCCAAAATTTGATCAATAAATGGCATGGGGAAGTTGTCTTTCGGACATGAACGGTTCAAATGTCTGAAATCAGTGCATACACGAATCGTTCCCTACTTCTTATCCACAGGAACAGGGTTTGACACCCATTCGGTAAGGGGAATAGGGTAGATGAAACTAGCTTTGAGCAGTTTCTCCACCTCTTCCTTGATAGCAGCTGCCTTTCTAGGGTTCACAGCACGTAAGCGTTGTCAAACTGGTTTAGCATTAGGATATGTACTAATCTCATGTTCAACAATGAGGGGGTCTATTCCTGGCATCTCCTCGTATGACCAGGCGAAAGCTTCCCGGAGTTCTATAAACAAGTCAGTGTAAATAGTGATCTCCTCAGGAGTGCAATTGGCACCGATGTAAATGGTTTCTATCTTTCATGGAGTGTGAGAGATGTTGATCGAAATGGTTGGGGAAATATTGGCCATATTCCCCTCCGCAAAAACATCATGCAACTCCAAAAGAGCCACAGGGTGACCAACCATCTCTGCTAGAGTCATCCTAAACTCCTCTTGCTCAACGAGCTTGAGGTTGGGAAGAAAATAAGAGAGATGGTGCATATCTTCCCAAGTCCTCTCACTACCACACATGGCCTCGAGGATAGCTTCATCAGATGGTAAAGTATCATCAAGGCAATCGTGGGAGCAAGATGAGTTGGCTGCCCAAACTGGTTGCGTAACGGGATCTTCTTCAACTGTCTGGGAAGAAGAGAGATCCAGATCTGCAGTGGTCTGTTGGATATGATCGTAAGCAAGCTCCACTACAGATAAAGGAATAGACATCCCTACGTGCGCAATGCTTCCAGATGTGGAACTCGTGGATGGTAAAGTCCACGGATCATCTAAATAGGAGGTCTGGAATAACATATTATTCGGAGGAGACACATTGTCGGTAATGGTTCCAATAAAATTCACAGGTGTAGAAATATTATAAGTTCCCATCAATGAGGGGTACATTCCGAAACCTATGTTCCCAGTTGCCTGGTGAGAATTAGAAACTTGCGGGACTACAGATCCTGTGGATGTTGCGGAAGGAGTGCCAACAAAATCCAGCCGATCGATCGTCACAATCTTTCCTTCATGGGGAAAGCAGATAACTCTAAATATAGTAGACACGACAGCCTTCATAGCGTACATCCAGTTCCGACCCAGTAAAAGGTTGTAGTCGATGGGAGCATCAACCACTTCGACTTCAATAGGCATAGACTTACCTCCCAAGGAGACAACAAGGGAAGGGATAATTCCATGCGGCGTAAAAGATCTACCATTGAATGCAGTGAGTGTAGTTCTAGGCGCGAGTAGAGGAGGAGAGCCAAGAGCTTTCCAACAAGCTAACGACATTACTAACGCGGAAGCACCTTCATCAACCATAGTACGTTTGACAAAGCTCTTAAGGAAAACCACCTGGATTTGAAAAGCCACGTGGTAAGGTAAGCGAGGTTGGACATCAGTAGTATCAAACTTGATAACACTAGGATTTCCCCCATCCTTAACTCCTAACGCACTCAAAAGGGCATGCTTCTGAGAAGGACAAGCTTGCAAAACTTCAAGAGCCGACATGGCACATGGATTTTGGCCCAAATATTCTACGATGGAGTAATTCTAGGCGGCTTGAGCATTGGGGTTATGCATAGAGGGCTTGAGAACACCTTTTGGTATCCGCGACATAATGGAGGGTTTCTCGATATGCAAGGAATTGTCAGGAGGAGGGGGAGGCTCACTCCCCAAATTAGGTTATGGTGCACCATAATCGTGCTGACGAGTAGCAACACAAACCTCCGACTGAACCATATTCACACATCCATAACCACTAGTATTGGAAGAAGACATTGCCGTTTCATTAGTACCATAACCAGTGGTGGTAGCATGCGAAGCCATGTTTTGATGATGAGGAAGGGGATCCTTCAACACAGCTAGGCTCTGTGCCAAATGCTTCGATGCTTCTTCAATTCGAGGACATAAGTGAGTAAGATGATCCTCCCCACAAATCTTGCAAGGGAATTTCACCTTATGCCTAGGTTTACGATCCTCGCCAGCATTACCGCCTTCCTGAGGAGGGTTGGAATTCTCTTTATGAGGAGTATTATGATTGCTATTGTCATTACTTCCATTGTTTCCACCCCTACGATTATGTTTCCCCTTTTTCTTACCACCAGGTTGCTGGTTACCCGATGGTTTCGTTGATTGCACATTGTGTACATCAAACGATGCCACTCTTGAATGTGGTCAGAAATATGTGTGGCATTATTCTGACGGAAGGTGGACAACAACTCAATACCAGTATCATAATGAACTGGCAACTGGAAATGGTCTAAGAAAACCAAAGCAATCTCATTGAATCCCCTATAGGTGTTTCCAAGAAACTCCACATATCACTTCGCGGCTACCCCCGTGAGGGTGCGTTGAAATAGTCATAATCTAATGGAATAATGATTCAAAGAGTTGGAGGAGCACCAAAGGTGAAACGTTGTGACATGATCGCCCAGATCCTCACCTCCCTTCTCTTCAAACTTTGGAATGTTCGAAGGAAGCTTGGTAGGGACCAGGGACCAAGTAGGGTCATGACACACTAGATCATTCGTGAGCTTTGAAAGATTCGGGAGATTCAAGCTTGCAAGGAACGAGAGCTGAGGCTGGAAAGCTTGATTATAAGCCCCCATAAAAGGTTGGTTAAACGGAACCATGTTATAAGACGAACCAAAAGCTTGACCATGAGTATTAAACTGCTGATAATGAGGACCTAACAGACCATAAGCTTGCCCATGGCCATAGGATTGATAACCTCCTCCTGCCTGACCCATTTGAGAGTAAGCAAGTATATGCGTGTTTTGGGCACCATATTGGGGTGGTGGGTTATACTGGTGGCCAACACTGACTTTGTTGTTGTAAGGGTTTCCACCATGAGTATGGGGCATGTATGTACTATTCATAGCAGGAACCATGTTGTAATGACCATAATGGTATGGTATGTTCCCACCCCTAGCATTAGGATTAGCTTGAGCAGTCGTGTGGTGACCAAAATCATGAGAAGTATTCCCAGCCCCAACATTGGTGTTACTAGTAGCAGGGATGGTGGCGAGATGTACATGTGGATAAGAGATATTCCCACCCCCTATATTAGTATTACTAGTGGAGGCAGTGGACGTAAAAGTATGTGGTATATGTCCACCCCCGTGGTTGGGAGGAGCATTAACATCCGTAAAAGTAGTCCTGGGTTGACGAGTAGCGGCACATGTATTAGGTGGTGGATGGCGAGTCGTGTTTCGAACAGCATTCCTATTAGGTTGGGAAATCCTAGGAGGTGGTCGTCTTCCAATATTAGCATTATTTGGAGGAACATGACCAGTCCCCATACTATGTGTGTGGGATGACAACGTAGTGCCCCAGCGAGGGTAGTGCCCCCAGTGGGTATAGTATGGCTAACACTATGACTAGTGCCAATGTGACTACCAAACATAGCGGAAGGTTCGACAGTACTATGACTAGGCATACCAAAAGACAATGCAGTTGGGTTGATCGTAGGGCCAGTGTCGTCATGTAACTCTGGCATTCCGTATCTATAACTGCGTGGAAACGAAGGAACGAAAGGATCGTCCTGTTCTTCATCCTCAGGTAAGTTGGGCTCTCTGTAAAGATAATTATCCGGATTCGAAGGATCAAACAGATCTCGTTCAAGTGGATTAGGCCAAATAGAACCAGGTTGAGTCTCAGGTGGATCACCTCCCCACTCCTCATGAGGAGTATGGGGATTGGAAGTGTGGTCAACTCTACTCGATGGAGTCGAAGGTTTTTTCTCAATATCGGAATGTGGAGCAGTCATAAGGTCTTGGATGTAAGTCTCGTAAGAATATGAAGACTCAGAGGGATCCCTCTAGCATCCTCTAGCAGTACGGCGTGAAACCTCGGTTGGCTTTTAACCAGCCAACCAACGGGACCAGCGGAGAGTAGGGCTCCTCGCCACGATATCTCCAGAGAGAATATATAATTAAAACATCCCCTAAAGGCCAACTATCGATTAAAAACAGTAAATCAAAAGCACACACCTACATAAACTACAGCCAAAAGCAGACAAACAGAGTGGCTAAATGAGCTCTTGCCACTAGAGCCAGTATGTCTCTCCCAGGAGAGGCTTGAGACTCCCAAACAATAGCCGAAGGTAACAGAATCAGTTATAGAGACACCCAGGCTTCACTGCGTGTACAGGGTCAAGTCCACTGCACAAACACAACTGTGTTGTCCA
Source organism: Larix kaempferi (assembly GCA_027924585.1). NCBI lineage: Eukaryota > Viridiplantae > Streptophyta > Pinopsida > Pinales > Pinaceae > Larix > Larix kaempferi. The sequence goes on from BSBM01000770.1 coordinate 4,757,347, forward strand.
ATCCCTATCTGACTCAGGACACAAACAGTATAACCACTACAAGTACCCTGGTGATACCTAGGTAAGGAAACTATGGTCACCACAATATAACCAATGCTCAGGGAGACAGTCGTAGGTGGGATCCGTCGTATGGGCAGGGTAGCTAAGCCCGAAGCACAAGAGGACGAACCTCCGGTACCCCCAGATACGAACAAATCCTGGATATATCTCCCACGTTCAGTCGGTATCAGAGGGATATCTCCTCAACCAACCTCCTGTGACCTCGTGCTTAACTCTTGATTGAGTAGAGATTCCCGAGAACACCGATCTATACCATGGATTCCTCCACTCCCTAGTCAAACACCTAATGTTTCATCTAGTAGTCTTGGATTGTTAACTCACAATGATCTATTCCAAGACTCTAAACCTATGCTAGTTGGTGTACCCTATAAATAAAATCAGTCTAATCAATTTTAAGATTAAGCGTTAATTTTAGTGGTTGTGATTACTCAAGGGATATGATCGTGAAACTAGTGATGTGTAGACTCAATAGTATGCAAAATCGTCCAATCCTAGACTCATCTATCCAATAAAACAATGTCACTAATATGCAAAATCAACCAACAATTCTGAAATAAAGATGCAAACTTTTATCTTTTCGATGCACAAGAAGAACCTAAATGAAGGCAACAAGTACTCAATGTAAGATGGAGTACATGAAAGTAAAATATTTTTGTATTTTTTCTTATAAACAAGAAGGAAAATGCAAAAACTAGATGTATATTTTTGTATTTTTTCAATATAAATGGAATGAAAAAAAAATGCAAGCAAAATCCTACTATCCAGTCACTGAAGTGCCGAGAAGATCACTAAGACAACCCAGCAGATCCTAAACAGCAAGACTCAGCCAAAGGAAAGATCTCAAAAGGAAAAAACCAAGAGGCTAAATCCAAATATTGGTAAAAACCCAAGAAGGCTCAACCAAGAGAAAGGAAGAGTTCTGGTCACAACCAAGGCATGAAACAGTCAAGAAAGAGGCCAACAAAGACTCAGGAACCACCAAAGCCAACCCAACAACAACCAATAGCCATAAACCAACAAAAGCCGGAGTTGTACGCTACTGTCGAAGGAATACCTACAGGTACCCGCGAGCAGTAGAGTAAACAGAGGCGGGTATACGCGAACTAAGCTAAGCTAGCCCGCGGTGAGGAAAGGAAAATGGGAAAATAAAGAGTCCAAGGGCTCAGAAAAAGCAAGTTTTCTATGGTGTATCTTAACGGCCAATCAGTGACACAGAACTTCGATAAACAACAACTCTAATTAAGGACTAATGCTCAAAAAATTTCCCAAACATGGATGTTGTCCCCAGTGGAGTCGCCATTTCTGTATTGGAGAAAACTCACTATGGCTTGGGAATACCACAATAGACAGATGACTACCAAAAACCAACTCAATTCTCAAAACAATGCTATTATAAATGATAATGTTAAGATAATAGAGAAATGTAACCAACCTCGATCCAAACATTTGAAGTAGATCCTCGTTGGATCTTTCAATCCATGCACTTGAAATCTGCAAATTAGTCTTGATAGCCAATATCCAACAAGTACATATAATATATAAATGACATTAACATTATCAATAACAATGGTCCATAATATCACAAGCAACCCAATGTATAATAAACAACATTCACAACATGATGGACAAGAATATGAGTATTTCTATTAATTAACAAGAAGAAGTACAAAGTGATACAACCTCTTTCCGACAACCAATCTGAACCAAGATCTAGATCAATCCACTTGTGCCTCCACCACTTCAATCCTCCATGAATGGAAAACTCAAACTAGATAGGAGTTTGGAAGGTGAACATAAAGGGTTCACAACTACAAGGATCAATGAGTGCAGACTCAAGACAGGGCAAAAATCCACTAGAGTTCTCTTTCTATTCTCTTCTTCCTCTCGTCCATAAGCCATATGTGCTTAATATATAGTCCTCTCAAAGTTAGGTGAAAGGACACATCGAGGCGTTACTTGGGCATATGGAGAGCCAAAGGTCACCCAATGACCGCTTTTTGGGAGTAAAAAGTAATAAATTAGTGATTTTTACCATTTTACTTGATACCCGTGGGCTATAGTGATGCCACTAGCGGGTACGCATGCTATAATGATGCAACATGCGGGTAGGAATAGAAATAGGGAAAAATAGTATCTTTGAAGGATATGAGTGGATCTGAGTCACTGAAATGGATCCTACAGGCCAAATAATGCTGATGCTCATAGGGTGGAAGATTACGATGTAACATTTGGAGGATTCTAAAATACCCTTATTTCCATTTATGATTCTTTTATCTAAGAGACCCTAAGACATTTCCAACCCTACCTTCATCTTTCCTTTCCCATTTTTTTCTTCTTGAAGGGAAAATCACATTCTTCTATCAAATTAATGTCTATATTTGTCACACCTTATGCAATGAAAGTGTACTACACAATAATCTAGAATTTGAACATATGCCTTAGATCCTAATAAATTATGAAACCAAAGTCAAACCCTGCCCCAAGTAAAAGTTCACAAGGATTATTTCCATAGAAAAAATTATGGGGGTTTAAATAGTTATATTATCTTCTATGAACCTCCCTAGAGAATTCTCTATTTCTTTGAAATCTTATAGCGGTTTGATTGGATTTTATCTACATCCCTTGCATCTCTAAAAGAAAAATCCATCAAATCCCATGAGAGCATATATAAACATGAAGAATAATCACATATTACTTCCCAACTTTTTTTCCCCATGAGTTGATGTTTTTCATACCCATAAACTCATGGAGTTTTATCTCATCCCGAAAGACCAATTTTACAAGGTTGTTTCTCTTCTTAACACACTTTTTTTTCTTTCTTATCCCCCTAAAACAACTCCCTCCACTTCCTTCTTTGTTTTGAGTTATGGATCCTCCTTCAACACCAATCCCCAAAATAACCTTCTATAATCCCTTCCCTAAGTCACTAATTTCCCAAAAAATCATTGAGGGATAATTGTGAAATTCACAGCAAATCATAGAGCCTTAGAATACCTCACATAGAAAGAATTAGCAGAAAAGATGAATTACAGCAAAATTGCAGTGAAATGAGCAGTAAAATTCATCATGCATTGGAACACAGATGTGCAAAGAAAAGTGTGTCATTATCCATTAATCAGTATAGTAAAAATATATAATATAATGGAGAGAATTCAATTATCCAAGGAGAATTCTAATCCCAGTCATTCTAGCATAGGAATAATCACCACTACATTGCTCCAGAGGTTCCAAACTCAACTCAACTCAACCAAATCTCAATGAATTGAAGCTACTATCAGTTAACTGATCAAGGAGGGTGCGTTTGTGAGTTTGGCATGCAAAATAGGCTATATAGGGCACATTAGATCACAATCAGTTGCAATCGGATTTCAAACCCCCCACTAGAGTCAGGAACTCAAGTGGAATTCAGTTGGACTGAACCAGATCACTATGTTAGATCCTAAAATGTAGGGAACTAACTCTGGTGGTCCTAAAATCATGCATGCAGGGCGTATCAAGTGGCTAATGAGTCCTAGATGACATATGCACACCATTAGGGGGATAACAACATCATCAACTGCTAGGAAAAGGTAAATAATGCTAAGGTGGACAAGGTTGGAGTATTAATTATCCTAACAATAATAGTCATCCCTCCATTCTTCTTCTAGATCTTAGAATCTTCTTATTTACAAAACTTACCATCTACAAGGACCTCTGAAAGAAAACCAAAATTCAATGACCAAACAAACCATAAGGAAAAGGTTTTGCTTATGGGAAAGGTTTCCAAAAAGGTTAATGTCCCTTGTAGAAAAATAGATTTCTAATATATGTGTACTATCTAGCAACACAATATTAGAACGCATCAACACCTCACTTCCATGACATTTTCCTTTTCCTAGTCGGTGCATAAACTGAAAACCTCCATAGTGTTAAATGTACAACATCATGAGACATTCTCCAAACCAATCTTGTGCAACCAAGATTGATCCTCCCGTATAGAGGTGAACACTTTGATTACCTTCCGTGTAAAGGTTATTCCTCCCATATAGAGGTAATTGATCAAAGTAAGGATGTTGTAAAGTCTTACTGTACAAGGCTCTGGACTTGTGTGTCAAGTCATGATTCTCATGTGAACCTTTCATATAAAGGTATCAATGTAATGGACCTCCCGTATAGAGGTGTACCTTCTATATAAAGGTCATGCTTTACTTGTTAAAAGCATTTAATGTTGTGTGATGTATTATTAACCATGATCCCGAGATTGCTATTAGGTCTCCTTTAGATATTGATCACCTCTAAAGTGAATTACTTCAGCATATGATCATTTGGTTTGGAATAATATAATATGATCACAACATCCGATAATTCTTTTTAGTATAATGTAATGTGATGGATAATTAAAGTTACCACATATTGACCTTGTAGTAAAAGATAAAGAGATAAAGATAAATGGATAGAGAAAAAAAAATCTGAATTGATTAGGATATGACTAAGTGTACTCAAATTGTCAAGCTTCAGTTAAAGCCACAATGTATGCCTCAATTAACTAAAGAACACGGTGGTCGCTACAAGTAAATCAATCAACAATATTTCAGTTAATAATAGTTAACTAAGTGTTAAATAAGAAGGACTAGTTAACTAAAGTGTTTTCACTTTAGTTAAACTAAAATACGACACTTCAGTAAATCAAGGAGAACTCGAATTGATCACTACAATGATTTTATCAAGAAAGAATCAGTTATAGAGAATTAACTAAGTGACAACAAAGAAGATCTAGTTAACTAAGTGTTATTGCATGACGACACTTATGTTAAACTAAAAGACGACACTTGCATGACGACACTTAAGTTAGATACCTAACTAAGTGGGAAAGATTTCAGTTAAGAGGCAAGTTCATCCTGAGAGACGGTTTAGTGAGATAAATCAATGCATGAGAAGTGGGGCACACTTCTCCATGCAAGATTGATACATCCAATGTGAGTGCGTTTATCCTCAAGTTAGAAGAAGACGATGCATGAAAACAATGTATAAATATGTTATACAGGATTGATGAATTCAATGTGAAGCGAATTCTCTTCTCCATTGAAGGCAAGGCACTTCTCTTTATGCAGGTTATTGTTCTTGCTTGTTATTGATGTGTTGGGCACATTGGAAAACACATATGATTGATCTCTCTTATCTATTGCTTATGTATATTCACCAAGAGTGTTTTGGTGATCTCTTATCTTCCAAAAGCAATATGATATGTTGCAAAAGAAAGCATTCTCTACTATCCATTATATTATACTGAGAAGAATTGTTGTGGTTTTTGTTCTCATAGTTTTGAGGATTTTCCACAAGGTATATCTTGTGTTATGGATGTATAAATTTCATGCGATTGAATTGTCGCATTGTTTCAAGTTTCTGTTAGATTGCCAACATAAGATCCAAAGAGATCATGTAACTTCACAGTGAAAGAATTAAGGAATTAAGGAAGAAGAGAGAAGCAATAGAACATAGATCCAATAGACGCAGAATAATTACACACACTACATTAATCAGAATAGTAACCGGGTAAATATACAATGCTGAGTATGAGGATTCGAATTCACTAGGTGTAATTCGAATTATCCTTCATGCACAGATCCATAATCAGTGGAGAGTCATCAGTGCCAAACTAGGAGTCTATCACATCATCAGTGAAGTCATCAATGCACAAGTAGTGATCAACCGGGAGTCAAACTGAGTCTAACTGAGTGTGGTTGGTGTAACTAGCACATGGAAGCACTGATATAGTGAAGGAGACTCAGTGGAGGGCACTCATGGAGCTAACTGGAGTCAAAACAGTCTATCTAGTCACACTGTAGGTCCAAAAGAGTGATAAGGTCAGTTAGGAGTCAGTTAATCCTTAAATCAAGGAATAACTGAAGATAACTGAACTAAACTGGACTGGCAGATGAAGAAAGGCGCCCTTCTCATGCAATAACTGAAAAGAGGGCTCACTAAGCTCTAGGAGAGCTAAGACTGATCCGAGAGAAGCTCCTGGGGCTAGTTTGCTAAGGGCTAGGTGTTGGTGCTGATGACTAGGATGCATGTAAACCCTAATTGCATGCAAACCCTAATTTTGCATGCAGGACTGAAAATGTAAATGACAGGAATGTTAGAAGGACTAGGATGGAGTATATGAATATCCTAACAGTTTCAACATTTAAAAGAATTAAAGATCAAACCTCAACCAAATATTAACACATAGCAATTCCCTTGGCACTTTCCTCAGGATAGTGAAAGGTTTATCTCAATGTTGTCTTGAGAAGTAGTAAAAGCTCCTTGTGGCGAATTATCGTGTACCAAATCCTTTGGACCAAATAAAACCACATTTTTTACTTTAACCACTTCGAAACCCTCCACTTCGAAATAAATCTAACAATTATGAGAAATGTGACTTACAAAGACATATCGAGAGTTCCCTTCAGCTAAAGGACCCACATTACACTAAAATTCAATGTTTCTCTCTGAGTTTCCTTAGACATCGATGGAGAAAACCTTTCACTACATAAGGGATGAGACTTGAACCCATCCCTGTCAACCCTATCTAAATAGAAACCATGAAACCCCACAAGGTAAAAATTTCATTTTCACCCAAACTATCTTCTATATGGTCCAATACCTCCTCGTGTCAATCCATATTTTCCAATAGTAGTGCCTAGTCTGTCAGAAATATGGATCTAGCTAAACTAGCTTACCTTTCTATGCAAAACAATAATATATCAACAATAAGTACAGAAAATAGAACAAGAGAAAAAAGTACACCAGATATACCTGGTTCACCCAATTGGGCTATGTCCATGGGAAGGTAGTCTTCTATTATCTCCAGAATATCTCCCTCAAGCTTACAAGAGAGAAATGCCAATAACCCCAATACAATATAGCAATACTTGTGTTGAATAAGTAAAGATCATGATGAGTGTTGTGACTCCCTTGACTCTATTATATACTAAGAGATGAGGAGGAATTACTCTCACATATTACATGTGAGATAATATAATTATCCATATTAATATCTCTATTATATAATAATGAATATCAAGAGTATATTTTACCATAATGAATATGGGATATAATGTATTACTCTTTTACATAAGATTGTAGATATCTTCCGACATAATACAAAGACATTATTATCTTCCAAGGAATATAAAATATTCCAACACTCCCCCTTAATAATGGCTGGGAGAAAATCCAACTAACAAAGGAAGGAAGGATTCATTACTGCTCACCCTTGACGACAACTTCCCTCATCCCAAGTACGGAACTAAGATGCATATACTTCACTGCTGTTAAGGATTTGGTGAAGATATCGGCTGCCTGCTGCTCTGTAGGAAATTACTCAAGAGAAAGAACACCATCTGCAACAAGACCTCAAATGTAATGAGAATCAAGATCGAGATGCTTTGTCTTGGAGTGATATACCGGATTATAAGCAAGCTAAATTGCACCCTGATTGTCACACTTCAACAAAGTGGACGATTTTGGAACCAGACCAAGCTCAGTGAGAACATGCCGTAACCAAACTACTTATTTTGCTGCTTCTTTGGATTCTCTATACTCTGCTTCACACGAAGATAAAGAAAGAGTCTTCACATTTTTTATAGACCAAGAAATCAGACCTGAACCAAGTTGAAATATATAACCAGCAGTTGACTGTCGATCAGAACTGTCACCTTCCCAGTTAGAATTTGTATAACCAGAAAGTGAAACTGTAGTGCTACTCGAATAAAAAACACCATAGTACAATGTACCCTGCAAATATCTTAGAATTCTCTTGGCTACCTGCCAATTACTTTCATGAGGTTGCTGCTTGAACCGTGAAACCATACTGACGACAAAAGAGAGATCTGGTCTGCTGTGAGTTAAATATATCAAACTCCCAACTAGCTGATGATAAAGAATAACATCAACAAGAGGAGTAGTACACTCAATAGTTAACTTTACACCGGACTGAAAAGGCGTAGGAGCAGGTTTACAATCACTCATATGGAAATGAGCCAATAAATCTATATCATACTTCGGTTGAGAAAGAAAAATACCATCTACCAGATGACAAATTTGAAGACCCAAGAAATAGTGCAATATACCAAGATCAATCATTTCAATATGCTTTTGAAGATAACTTTTCATACTTTGAATGAGAACAAGTTGGTTGCCAGTGATAATAAGATCATCCACATATAAAACAATAACAATGATATTATCATCAACATGTTTAACATACAGGTTAGGATCATATATACAACGCTTAAAACCATTATTCAAGAAATATGCATCAATTTTATCATACCAAGCCCTAGGTGTTTGTTTAAGACCATATAAAGACTTGTGTAATTTACATACTAAACTTGATGAGTCAACATTAATAAAACCAAGAGGTTGTTGCATATAAATGTCTTCATTAAGATCACCATTTTAAAAAGCACTTTTAACATCCATTTGGTGTATTTCCCATTTATAAGATGCAACAATAGATAAAATGGTTCTTATTGTATTCATTTTAGAAACAGGAGCAAAAGTTTCATTATAATCTATACCTTCAAGTTGATTAAAACCTTTTGCAACTAATCTAGCTTTATACTTTTCAATCTGTCCTTCTACAGTAAATTTAGTTTTATAAACTCATTTACAACCAACTAAATTATTTCATGAAGGAAGAGGAACAAGAGACCAAGTCTTTTTATTCATAAGAGAATCATACTCAACAGACATAGCTTGTTCCCAATGAGGTTTACCCTTAGCTTGAGCATAAGTAGTAGGATCATCTGTGGCCAAAACTTTGGTCATAAGAGCAAAGTTAGATCTAGTTCCACGAATATCGAAAGGGATTATGATATCACTTCCTACAGATTCAAGAGTTTTCTGGGCCGAAATAGGAAGGTTAGAAGGGACAAAAGTCACTTCAGGAGCTTCAAAACATTCAGGTGGAATACTTGAAGAAGAAGAAGAAGAAGGTGAACTAAGATCAGTCATAGAACTAGAAGGAGTAATCGAGATAGGAGTAACAGGTGATAAGAGAATATTCAGAGTAACATGAGGTTCAACAGACTTAAGTGGTGGAGAGACTTCAATAAATTGAATATCTCTTCTAATGATGACACTTTGATTAGAATGATCAAACAACCTATAAGCCTTAGAATCCTCAGAATAACTAATGAATATACACTTGTGAGACTTGGGTTCTAACTTTTTCCCTTTTTCATCAAGAATATGAGCCGAACATTCACAACTGAACACTTTAAAGTTACTAATATCTAGTTTCTTACCATTCCATTTTTCCTCATGGGTAACATGCTTAACAGATTTTTTAGGAACTCTATTTAAAATAAAGTTAGCACAATTGATGGCTTAAACCCAAAATTTCTTATGTAATCCTTTAGAATAAAGCATACATCTAGCCATTTTAACTAAAGTTCTGTTTTTCCTTTCAGCAATACCATTTTGTTGAGGCGTGTAAGGAACGGTTTTTTGATGTCGAATGCCATGTTTAGATTAAAAAAGCTTCAAATTCTTTCTTAATGAATTCCCCCCCATTATCAGTTCTTAAAGTCTTAATCATTTTACCATAATCATTTTCACCCAAGGATTTAAATGTTTGAAACATAGAAAAAGAATCACTTTTATTCTTCAAGAAATAAACCCATGATTTTCTACTAAAGTCATCAATAAAGGTAAGAAAATAGATTGCATATGATATAGATGGAACTTCAAGAGGACCACAAATGTCACTATGAATTAATTGCAAAGGTTCTTTAGTACGCCAAGCTTTACCTTTATCAAACATTTCTCTATGATGTTTACCAAGAACACAACCTTCACAAACACCGTTAGTAGACGAAATATGAGGTAAGCCATGTACCATTTTAGTTAACATTTGCATTTTACCGTAATTCAAATGACCTAATATTTCATGCCATAATTTACTTAGTTCATCAGCATGAGCAACATAGGAATAGAAAGGTTGTCTTTTAGTTGAATTAAAACCAACAAATTTATATAAACCAGCAGTATGATCAACAGGACCAGAAGAAACTACTTTGAAATTTTGATTGATATCTTTAAGAACATATTTATTAGGCCAAGCTTCAAATTTAAATCCTTTTTGACATGCATGATAAACAGAAAGTAAGTTGATGGGCATATTTTCAACATGAAAAACATCTTCCAATTGACCATTAGAAACATTAACATTACCAGAACCAATTACGGAACGTTGTTTACCATCACCTATAGATAGTTTTCTGAGATGTATTTTTATTATTTCCATAAAATGTAAATAAAGAAGCATTACCAGTCATATGTTTAGAAGCACCAGAATCCATTATTCATTCCACATTAGAAGAAGAATTACTAGAAGAAACAATAGATGCACATAAAGCTACTTGTGATTCATCAGAACCATTCTTTTTAGCCTTAGACATTAAACGTTTCAATTTAAAGCAATTCTTTTCAGGATGATTACTTTTACCACAATGCTTACAAGGATCATACACTTTCTTCTTCTTACTAGATTCATGATGTGCATTAGAAGCATTGGCAGAATTATTAGTAGGTTTTGAAGTATGTGAACAAGAACCTTTAACATTATTAAAACTTCTCTTAGGATTCTTATTGTGTGCCATTAGAGCTTTATTAGGCGAGAATTGTCCGGAAACAATTAACCTTTCTTGCTCATTAATCAACCATTTACAAAAATATCAAAAGTAGGTTTCGTGGTATTTGAAGGCATTTCAAGAGCTCGATTCCTAGTCTGAATGAACATATCAAAACAAGATGGCAATTTTTGTTCTACAAGAATTATAAGAGCAGTGTCTTTTTTCTTGTAATCTTAACCACAATTATTTAATTTTTCATTTAAGGTTTTCATTTCAACAAGATATAATTCTACTCTTGCAAAATTACTAGGATATAGCTTAAAAATCTTCTTTTCAAGGTAATAAGCAGAAACATCATCAAATTTATCAAATAAAGAAGCAAGAATTTTCCATACCTCAACGGGGTTGTCTTCTGCCTCTATACTTACCTGAACACTATCTAAAACTATTTGACCAATGAGCCCTCTTGCTTGATCACATTTATCTTCCCATATAGCCAAAGATTGAGAATTAACAGGTTTCGTGTGTTCACCATTAACAATACTCCATAGATTCTTACTCCTGAGAACATCAATCATTTTTCTCTTCCATGCAAGATAGTTATGACCAACAAGTTCAGGAATAGAAGCTACTTCTGAAGTCATAATGGTAGAAATATTGACAAGAAGCCCAAATGCTAGAAATGACAAGAGAAAAAAGTGAATAATAGAAAACTGATATACTTTACCATACTGAACTGTAGAAACACAGTAGAAAAAACAGTAAAGGAAAGAAACTTTTACTCACAGCCCTTGTGAAAAGTGCCAAGAAAAGTCACTCGCGGGTTTTTCCATAGTGGACTCGGGAATAACACTGAAAAAACGTGGGTTCAGAATGACAAAGGTCACGGTTACTCGCGGGTTTACAGTAGAGTCAGCCGCGGGTTCACAGGTCTGTAAAGGTGAATGTCGTGGTTCTGATCGGGGTGTTCGCGAGTGTCTGTGCAATAAATTCGCGGCTATGTCGAAGCACTCGCGGGTCTTTGCACATGAGGGTAGCGAGTAGAATGAAGTAAACGCGAGTTAGCCGTGAGAAAAGTCATGAGTATGCCGTAGCATACGCAGGTCTTCTCAGTAGAAGTTGCGGGTCTGCAATATACTCTTGGGTTCACAGTAGGAACAGTCGCAGTTAACCACGAGTTCTGCGAATAAAAAGTCACGAACGTCAAGTTTGAGGCCGAAAATAGTGTCGAATTTTCCGAAGAGGGAAACCTGCACAAATTCTACCAAACTTGGATGAAAAACTGTCGATCTGATAATCGAAAGATAGATCTCCTTGAGGAGAATCAGAAAATCATATGGATCTACAAAAACAACATAAAAAACCTTTGAAAAATTTCTGCAAAAATCTACACAACAAGGTTAGGGTTAGAAAAAAAAGCTGCAGAAATATGCCTAGATTTGAAGAGAAGCCTAATGGCTACCAGATAGAAAGCAAATCTACAAAATAAACAGTTCCCAAGTGATAAAATATTGTTTGAAAGCAATAAAAGGTGCTAGATCATAGCAACTAGCTCTGATACCATGTCAAAAATATGGATCTAGCTAAACTAGCTTACCTATCTATGCAAAACAATAATATATCAACAATAAGTACAGAAAAGAGAACAAGAGAAAAGAGTACACCAGATATACATCGTTCACCCAATTGGGGTACGTCCACAGGAAGGTAGGATTCTATTATCTCCAGAATATCTCCCTCAAGCTTACAAGAGAGCAATGCCAATAACCTCAATACAATATAGCAATACTTGTGTTGAATAAGTAAAGATCATGATGAGTGATGTGACTCCCTTGACTTTATTATATACTAATATATGAGGAGGAATTACTCTCACATATTACATGTGGGATAATATAATTCTCCATAATAACATCTATTTATATAATAATGAATATCAAGAGTATATTTTACGATAATGAATATGAGATATAATGTATTACTCTTTTACATAAGATTGTGGATATCTTCCGACATAATACAAAGACATTATTACCTTCCAAAGAATATAAAATATTCCAACATAGTCTATGTCTACGCTTCATTATTATCCAACAAAAACCCTTAATAATCAACATATATTCTCAAGTGATATAATTGTTTTGTTGTATGTTTTTCTTTGTTGTTTTTTGCAAACGTAAAAGAACAATTTGTTGAACACTATTAGCAATAAAATTTTCGTGTATTTTCTAATAATAGATTAATGTAAATAATAATTATAGATTATGATTTTTTCAAAAATAAAAAATAAATAATAAAAAGACATATTTTTAATATAAATACAAATAAAAGTTAAAAAAACTATTATTAAAATTTCAATATAAAATCTATATGAATATAACTAAATTAAAAATTACCAAATAAAATTAATATAACTAAATTAAAAATTACCAAATAAAATTGTAAAACTAAATTAAAAATTATCAAATAAAATTAATATAACTAAATTAAAAATTACCAAATAAATTGTAAGAATTGAGATAAAATTGTTGATACATTCTAGCTTAGAAAAAAGTGCCTCATAAATACTTATTAATGTTTTAATGTCTAATCTAATCCCAATCAAGCATCTCCACTAATCCATAACTTTCATTGAATTTTTTACAATTTGAAGTGATGATGAATATAATAAAAAATTTACAATTTTAATGATAATTTATTCAAGTGAACTTTTTAGTTATAGTTCATCTAATCGGAGCATTATAAGCAACAACTAAATCGCCCCTATCGCTAGAATCTGGTAACTTCAGGAAGTGCTTAAATTGCACTTTGCAGTGTTTAAATGGCCATTTCGAGGATCTGGGTTGTTTTAAAATCCAGCATTTACTCTAGAAGTGATCATATTTATTGCTGAAATTGTGTAATTACTAAAATTGCAATTTTCACGATAAATTTTGACCGGAATTAATAGAAAATCCATCAGAAAGCTCGAGCGTTTTGGTTGCTCTTTATCCTAGGCCCATCTAATCTAGAGAAAAAATTAACTAAACATCCAACAACATTAACTACAACACAATAAATTAATCCCAAAGACTTGAACTTTTAATTATAAATGGAGTGGGTTAAGGTTAATTGATTTTTCCAAGAATGTTTTGTCTGTATTTATTCATTTTCTCAAAATTCCAATAATTGTGTATTCTTAACATAAGCCAAAATCCCAAAAACAAAGTTTCATGGTGAAAGTTCTCATTGATTCCATGACTAGTGCTATGGACAAATGCTAATTGACTCATATACGACCACCCCACCCTATATACTACTTAGGTTTTATTTTTTTGGGTACTATCTTTTGGTCATTTGATGTTTTGTATCCCTTGGGGGATTAGTATATCCTATTTACCTAGTTTGGATCTTGGTTGAGGTTGGTTTTTTTTGGAGACCTAATGTGGTCTAGGCCTTATTTGCTATCATGTTGGGGATAATGTTTCTGGATACTTTTCGGGTATCTAGTACCATTCTACTTCATTAATACCAAGGGGTGTTCATACCTGAGATGACCATTCCAATGCGAAAACGACGTAAAAAGACACTTAATGACTCCTGCACACTCGAAAACTAGGTCAAATAGCCAACCAAGCGTTCAAATGCGATAAAAACGATCCAAACTATAGCAAATGGTTTAAAGGCATCACATATTTGAAAAAAATATATTTCTTTTGTCTATAAATAGAAAAATGGGTCAAATAGAGTTACCATTGTTTCATTTTCCAAATTGGGAGGAGAAGTGCCATTTCGAGCGAAAACTTCACTTGTCGATTCCGGGAGCTACGAGCAACCATTTCACCCACCATCTGGAACAGGTAACTCTAAACTTCATCCAACATAATTGTAAGTGGTTTACATTTTTTAATTTGGTTCATTTTTTTGGGTTTTAGCTTGGTTTATGAAGGGCCATTGTGTCCTCAGGACGCCGTAGTCTGCCCTTTCAGGAACTGCGACAAGACCAAGTCGTCGCAAGGATCGCATGGCTCGACTGCAACGATGTCGCACTGTTAGCAATAACAGGGTGCGACAAAGGAAACGTCCAACCCCAAACACAAACCATGCCCAAAAAAAGAACTTTTGGTGGTTGAAGCAAGTGTTAACAATGTTTAAACTCTCCTTTTGGCAGGTTACCAGCAGCCATAATGGTTTTGGAGTGGCATGAACGGGAGCATGAAATAGATGATGTACAGGCTTCAAGTGATCCACAATGTGTGGAAGCGCTGAGGAACTGTGGGATCCTCAAGTTATTCGAGATCTAGGGCATGAGGTCCCAAATCCCTTTATTGACACATATGCTCCGATGCTGGGATGCGGCCCAACAATATTTCATGATCGGTGAGCACATGCTTACCATAGATGTCGAGGACATCTACTTCCTGACTAGATTGTCCTGAAGAGGGGACAATGTGATTCTTATTGGATCACGTGGAAGTGATCGGACTGTGGGAGACATGATCCTACAGCACTGTACTGCCAACACCCGTGCTTCTAGTGGGAAGATTCCCATAACAGATGTGCGGGAATGTCCATTGCGCACCATACTTTTCACCATTACGAGGATGGCAAGGAGCCAAACTCCTCACTTAGCCACCAGGTCTCATATGCAATACGCAGAGGACTACATGTCTCCAAAGATATTCAACTTGTGCGAGGGATGCCTCACAAACATGCGAGCTCAGCTGAACAAATGTCGACGGGGAGAGCTCAAACAGTTTGGCTACGGTTCGATAGTGATCTCGTTCTTATTGGAACGGGTTCCCCTCTTGCACCCTTAGGTACCAATGGATGACAGGGATCCTAGGGATCCACACATGTCTATATGGATAGAGGTGATGGCCCAACATGTTGGGGGCCCCATCATCACACATGGTCCTGAGTTCTTCACCTGGATGGAGGGCCAGTTATTGATGGTAGAGGATTACCCATACAGTGGTACGGATTTTAGAGATGACCCGGACTTGCGGCTACCCGAGGGAGCAGCATGGGGAGACATAGGTACGAACAATAAACCCTTGCACTTTTAAATTTTGTGTTTTTATAATTTTTTTGTTATAGTGTTGACAAGTTAACAACATGTGTGTGCAGATGTGGGCCCCGTACGACCAGTGGGAGTCTCTCTTCTTGCGAGGGGACAGAGAGGAGAGGGAGTAGTCGCGGGTCTTGTTGTACATGCTGCCATTGTAGAGATGGATGGGGTCTATGCCAACCTGAGTGGGTTGATGTTAGATGTTCCCGAGCTGACGGTAGATGAGGTGCTATGGCCCATGCGGGTGTACACGGTTGGAGCGACTGCGCGCTTCAATGCGTTGCTTCACAGGGTTGCGAGAGCAGTTGACTGTTTCCACACTTATTAGGCTAGAGCTGTTAGACCACCTAGGGTTGTACAGGCCAGGCGCTAGGCCTTACGTTGTTACTGTGTATGTACTGAGAGCTTAGAGGCCTCATATTTTTGTACTTACTGAAAGCTACGGGGCTTCAGATTTTGTAGAGACTCACTGAAAGCCATCGTGCTTCAAACTTTTGTACCAACACTACTTTTTATGATGATATCTATATATATACAGACATTCCAGCGATTTATACATTATGTGTTTTAAAATGAATGAATGGTGTGGTTTTGTTATGTGTTTGCTTATATAAAATGAATTATTTACATGTTATGTCTACTTTTAACAATTTATGAATATGCTTATGTGTGTGCAATGTACCAATATAAGATGAAGTTGGCCATAGAATCGGCAATTGTGTTCGCGTCTCGTGGAATGTGTAGGTACTGAATGGACTCGAAGTACCTTTCCAGAAGATGGACTCGTTGATAGAGACGAAGTAAGATAGGATCACAGATGACGTAGACTCGGTTTAGATGAGAGACCACTAGTTGAGAATCCAGGTGGATGACAACGTGGTCCATACCCAATGAAATGGTGTCAGTTAGGGTTCCAATGATTGCTTGATATTCTGCAACATTGTTGGTTGCAAAACCAGCCCCCTGCGTTGATGAGCTCGTCGGTAGGTGAATAGAGTACCCAAGTTGCCGAAGCAAGGTTGCGGGTATGCCGACTGGCGTCGTCTGCGAATCCATAAGACATTTCCATCTGCACACGCAGACAGAACATGGTATAAGAAACAAAACAAGACCTAAACACGCAAGAAATCAAAAGCATCACACCACACAAAAACACACACTCCATGTACAATATAGACAAAAGTACTTATGCATGAAATACTCAATCATAGTACCTATTTAGGTAGAGCTTATTGCAGGGCTCACCCAAAGATATCCCGTCGTAGTGTTCAATCTCATAAGCTCCCTTCTCCAGGATGCATTTCACAATGTAAGGTCCATGCCACATGGACTCAAACTTTCCTGCCCCCACCTTATCATGTTTCTGGTCATACATAAGGACCAAATATCCTTCGCTATAGGCGCGAGGTTCTACCAAATCATTGTACTGCGCTTTGATGCATTTCTTATGAGCCTCGTTAGCAAGAGAGGAATCTCAGCGAGTCTCATCGATTTTAGCTAGGTAGAGGAAGCGTTCTTCCTCGACAGTAGTGTTTGGGAGAAGTTCGATGGCGATCTTGAGAGATGAAATCTCGCACTCAATGGGAAGGACTTCCTCCAATCCATACACTAGTTGGAAAGGAGTAAATCCAATGGCGGTTTTAATGGAGGTTTCGATAAGCCCAAAGTGCGAAGAAGAGCATGTTATGCCAATTGGCCTTGTGCGTACCCACCATACTTTGAACCATAGTTTTCAAGACCTTGTTAATGGCCTCGACCTGTCTGTTCAACTGTGGGTAGTACGATGTTGAGTTTTCATGGAAGAAACCCAATCTCTCGCTCAACTCGTCAACCAAATGGTCATAAAGTGAGAACCATGGTCAATAACTATCGCTTGAGGAACTCCAAACTGTGCTATTACATGATTAAATATGAAGAGTGTGGCGTTTTTGCCGTCGTTCGTGTATGTAGGCATTGCCTCGGCCCACTTTGTAAAGTAGTCAACAACTACAATGACGTAACTATGCCCCCCGGCCGAGGTAGGCTTACAATGCATGAAATCGATGCCCCATTTAGTGAAGGGGCCAATGGAAATAATTAGGTGTAACGGGGCGAGATGGGTGCGCTTTTTCGTATGAAAATGTTGACATGGAGGACATTTTTTTACGGCCTCGATACAATCTTTGAAGATAGACAGACAGTAATATCCTGCGCACAAAATCTTCTGGGCTATATCCATCCTAGAGAGGTGACCACCACACGCCCCAGCTTGACAGTCATTTAGAATGCATTCAGCCTCATCATGAGTCAGACAATGTCGAAGGATAGAATTGATGCCACAACGGTACAAAGTATCACTGATAATTAGATAATACTTCGCATGGTGGCATATTCGACGACGGTCATCATGAGACAATTCAGAGATGAAACGTTGGGTTTGAAGATACAATGTGATATATCCATACCAAGGATCAAACGTACTTATAAGAAACAATGACTCATCCGGAAAAGAATTATTGGGCTCATACTCTACATCGGTACGGGGAAGGTCGCAAATGAGCTTAGCAAACACCAAAGACTTTTTTGACTTGGCGTTTTCGAAAAGAAGATTGAATTCTTGCAGTATCACAATCCAGCGTGAATACTTTCCCCCAAGTACCTGACAAGTCAAAACGTGGTACATGGGGTTCGAATCAGCGATGATGGTGGTGGTGTGAAGCAAAATGTAATGTCGGAACTTCTACACAGCTATGACTGCCGCAAGAGCAAGTTTCTCAACATGTGAATAGCGAGTTTCAGCATCAATGATACCTTTACTAGCATAATATATCACATGTTCTTGGGAGTTCTGGTCTTCTTGTACCAAAACCATGGCGATAGTGGTGTCGGAAGCCACGAGATATAAAATGTAATCTCGATAGTAATTTGACGGTTGGATCATAGGGGAATGCGTGATGGCATGTTTTAAACTATCAAAATATCGCTGATCTTGGTCATCCTAGATGAACGGGATGTTCTTTTTCATCAATCTCATGTAGCCCTGCATCTTTTGGGTGAAATTACAAACAAAACACCTTAAATAAGTCACTCATCCTTGCAGACTCTAAAGTTACGTAATGTTGGTTGGAGATGGAAGAGCGACGATGGATTCCACCTTCGAGGGATCAATATGGATCCCATATTTCGAGATGATAAAGCCTAAGAGGCATCTAGACTCGACACAAAAAATATTCTTGTGAGGATTCAGACGGATATTGTACCGCCTGCATCTGAGGAAAATGGCCGTCAGATGATCTAAGTGGAACTCACACTGCTTTGAGTGGGTAGGGAGGTCATACAAGTAAGGTTCCACAAAGTCCTTCACATCATGGAAGGCGTACGACATGGCCCGCTGGAATGTGGCACCAGTGTTTGTAAGGCCAAACCAAATTTTACGATATGCAAACGTTCCCCAAGGGAAGATGAATGCAGTCGTGTGGTGGTTGGCGGGGTGGATCTCAATTTGGTTGTAGCCGAAAAATCCATCCATGAATGAAAAAATGACACTTCCAACACAATTGTTGATGATCTGGTCAATGAAGGGAGTCGGGTAGTTGTCCTTGGGACAAGCTTTGTTGAGATCCCGATAGTAGACACAGACACAGATGGTACCCTATTTTTTATTAACAGGGACAACGTTTGAGACCCACTATGTCAATGGGATAGGGTAAATGAAACCGGCCTTCAAGAGTTTCTCAATATCTTCCTTGATTGTCGCGGTCTTTCGAGGGTGTATCGGTCACATCTTTTGGCCTACAGGTTTGATGTCAGGATAGGTTTTAATCTCGTGTAAAACAATGGAGGGGTCTATCCCAGGCATATCCTCGTAGGTCCAAGCGAATACGTCTTAGAATCGCTTGAATAAGGCCATGGCGGCGATGACTTCTTCAGGGGAACACTTCTGGCCTATCTGAATGTGTTCCACTACACTAGGAGTAACCGAAATGTCTATTAAAGTGGTAGGCTCAATGTTGGAAAAGTTACCTTCGGAGTTCATTTGACATGCGAGTATCGAGGACTGAGACCTAGAGTAGACATTCGATGTAAAGATGGTGTGAATGTTGTTCTCCACAGTATCCAACAAGGGAAGGAAAGACGAACGATCGTGGAGGTATTCCCATGGCGGATCATCTACACTCATGATTTCCATAATGGAATCGTTGGAATGAAAATTCCGTAGCAGAGGATCATATGATGTTCGTTGTAGAGAACAAGAGGTGGAGGCCACAACTAAGTGGTCCTCCGGCGCTGACTGGATAGCCTCATACATGAGTTCAGTGGGTGATAGAGGCATGGTATCTCCAATCAGGTGTGTGGTGGCTTCATCAGGTACAAGCCACGAATCAATGGAGTTAGGGGTAGGTTAAATCTGGGAGGAGATCATGTTCATAGTGGCAACATGGTTTGGGGGATCTAAAGTAGGAAAGACGCCCATAAGGGATGAATCCTTAAGGAGGCCAACCCCCACACTTTCATACTTTTGTGAAGATTGTCCAATCGAAGGAACGTTATCGCCCGGGTGAGTAGTGGTGTCATGTGTGCAGAAATCCAGTTGGTCGACTGTGACAATTCGGCCTTGATGGGGGAATTGTACTATGCAGAATACAGATGATGCGATCGAAGTCATGGCGTAAAACCAATTACGACCAAGTAGAATGTTATAATCTAACGAGGCGGCGACTAATTCCATGTTAAGGGTTGCGGTCTTGCCCCCCAACTCGACTGGTAAAGCTTGTAACATCCCATGAGGTTGAAATCCATGTCCGTCGAAGGCTCTTAAAGTGGTAGGAGAACAGTTCAACTCGAGAGAACCAATGGCTCTCCAACAGGCGATCAACATGACTAACGTAGAGGCTCCTTCGTCCAAAACGGTACGATGGATTATCTTCCCAGCAATGTTTGTAGCAACTTGAAATGCTAATTGATGGGAGAGCCTCGGTTTGAAGTATTCCAGCCGAAACATAATGGTGTTCGATGAATCCAGGTCAACTGCACCGATGGCAATGAGGAAATTATTGCACTGATTCGGATAATTTTGCAAGACCTCGAGTGTCAACATAGCACAAGGAGCTTGTGCTAGGTCCTCTACAATGTTGTAGTTTTGAGCAGCTCAAGCATTAGGACTGAAAACCGATTTTCTAATCGTGCTCTTGGGTGGACGCAACACTGACTCAAGAGAAGGCTTCTCTATGGTGAGAGGAGCAGCTGGTACAGTGACGTTGGGCATCGAAGTGGAAAATTTTTTAGTATTACTTCCAATAGGTTCTTTGGCGTGAATGGAGTCATATGAACGAGAATGTATGTTCAAGTTGATAGTCTCATTACGTACCATGAGAACATGTGTGGTGGTGGATGCTTCTCCTTGGGAAGAAGAGTGTGAGCGATTGATTGATGATATGGAGAAGGGAAGGGATCGTTGAGAACTACAGGTGTGGGTTTTCCCTTGAGAAACTTTTGAACGTCATCTCTATGGGGGCACTCTTTATAAAAGTGATCATCACCACACAGTAGGCAAGGATACTTCAAATTCCTTTTATGTTTGGTATCATCAGGGGTGCTCTTTTGTTCCTGCTCGGTGGAATATTTCTAAGGTTTCCCCTTGTTCTTCTTCTTACCACCAGAATTTTAAGGTGAAGTTGATGAAATAGAATTCACTTCTTTGGTGACAGCAGGAGTGGATGATTTGGTGGTGTCGTGACCATCCTGTGTTGGTGATGGGGAAGAACCCTGGGGGTTCGACGAACCAACAGTTTGAGAGGAAGGCTGGGTGTCAAGGGATCCAATGATGCCATCGGCTTGGGGTCCCTTGGGTGGTTTCACGGGGTCGTAAGTGTTGTGGGGTGCATCGGGAAGAATATCAAACAACGTGCCAGATTGAGCATAGACTAAGTCTAGCAAATGGGCACGAGCAATGGCTTGTTCCTCAGTGACAGTGCCTCCCATGGAAACATCTCGTGCTATGGTTGGTATGAGAGACTTCGTAAACCAATCTGCTAGGATCTGATCTGGAATAGGAGCCTTAATGAGACATCGTTGTTAAATTTTGAGCATTAATTCACAATACTCTAGGATCTTTGCTGAGAGAATAACATATACAGTATATCAATGCATGACAATCACAATATGACAAGCATCACAAGAATCAAAAGCATAAGAGACAAGAGACACAGAGTTTTAGTGGGGAAAACCCTAAGGTGAAAAACCCCACAACTTCCTCAGAGATAGAGAGAGAAATGGCTCAACCAAAGTACAACCAAAATACACTGAGATAGTCTCCTAGTAGCAGATGATCCTCCTCCTCACTAGTGCGCCACTTTCTGAGTGAGAGTGAGTTACTTTTCCGAGTAAGTAAAATAGAGATCTCCGATCTCTATTTATACTAACCTTTTTTCCCAGTGACCTTATGGGGCCGACTTGTCTACCTAGATACATCCACATTATAATATATATAATTTAGGGCCGACCCCACATGGTGGTCTAATAACCCATCGGCAAGTACACACACTTGCGACACTTGTCAATCCACATGACGACACTTCCTTATAGAGGAATGACACATCTCTTATAAGGGTACAATAAATATATATATATATATATATATATATAATACACAAATGAAATACATTCGGAAGTTACATATACATCAACACTCCCTCTTAACTAGGAAGGTATTTCTCGACATAGATCTACTAGACAAGTCTTCTTCTCGGGATCATCGTCATCAATGCATCGTCATCGTCATCGTCACTACTGCTGCTATCTCAACCAATATCTAACTCTACTCGTCATAGGAAGTTCTACAGAGCCAGTCCTTTTTCATACTGGATGTAGGCCCACCACCTGCAGGTCTTCGTCATCACTGGCCATACTCTGAAATCCTCAGGACTTATTACGTGCGTCACAAAACCTCGAAAGAGCATCCCAGGCTATTATGAGCACATGGATCTACCTATAGGATCTCCCAGGACCATATTATATGTGACCTCACCACAAAACCTCGCAAGAGCATCCCAGGCTGTTACGAGCACGCAGCTCTACCTATAGGATCTCCCAGGGCACGAATTACATGTGGTCACCACAAAACCTCGCAAGAGAATCCCAGGCTGTTACGAGCACACAACTCTACCTATAGGATCTCCCAGGGCACGAATTACATGTGGTCATGGAAAAACCTCGCAAGAGCATCCCAGGACTTATTACGGGCACACATCCCAACCTATCGGATCTCCCAGGGACAAATTATATGCCATAGGACAAAACCTCAAAAGAGCATCTGCCAGATATCCCAGGGCAACGAATTACATACCATAGGAAAAACCTCGTAAGACTATCTGCAGATCTCCTAGGGCAATGAATTATATGTCCTCCCAGAGAAAAACCTTGAAAGAGCATTTGCCAGATATCCCAGGGCACTGAATTACATGCCATAGGCAAAACCTCGAAAGACTATCTGCAAATATCCCAGGGCAACGAATTATATGCTCATCTACACAACCTGATCCACGGCCATAGAGTATCAACCTGATACTCACCATACATCATCCTGATGTACACATGATCATCCTGATCATCATCACTCCAACATCCTGCTGCATGTCATCTCGAGCAACATCCTGAAGCTCGTCATCCATGATCATCCTGATCATACAATGCATCTACCTGATGCATACCAAGTATCTACCTGATACATATCATCATACATGATCCACCTGATCATACAATGTATCCTCCTGATACAAATACAAATACATGATACATATCACCATACATGATCCACCTAATCATACAATGTATCCACCTGATACATATACAGATACATGGTCCAAGCATCCAACATGATGCATATACAAAAATACATACACATGATCCAATCAATCATATCCAGCATCCAACATGATGCGTACATACATATAAATGATCCAACTGATCATATCCAACATCCAACATGATGCATACATACATACATAAAAATGATCCAACTGATCATATCCAGCAGAAACCAGAACATCATCCTGATGCTCATCATTCAGCGCTTACATCCACATCCATGTGAAGGATCCTCCTTCCAACATGCTTGGAATGGCTTCAGAAAATGTGTCCATCACTTCTTCCTCGAAGTGTCCTCGATCTGAAGAACGCCAAGCCTCTCTCTGAAGTACTCTAACTTCACCCTGGCTAGTGGCTTCGTCAGCACATCTGCAATCTGCTCATCCGTTGCAACATACAGGAGCTTCACAGCTCCTCTCTGCACCATATCCCTGATATAGTGATATTTGATCTCTATGTGTTTCGACTTGTCATGAAACACTGGGTTCTCGGACAGCTTCACACAACTTTGGTTATCACAGAAGAT
The DNA here is from genome assembly GCA_027924585.1 of Larix kaempferi. Taxonomy (NCBI): domain Eukaryota; kingdom Viridiplantae; phylum Streptophyta; class Pinopsida; order Pinales; family Pinaceae; genus Larix; species Larix kaempferi. The sequence goes on from BSBM01000770.1 coordinate 4,781,429, forward strand.
ACCAATAGCATCCAACGGGAGATCAAATAACTTGGATAGTAGCTTCCGTAACCACACTACCTCACAACTAGCTGAACAGGTTGCAACATACTCTGCCTCAGCTGTACTCAGTGCTACACAGGACTGCTTCGTGCTAAACCAAGAGATCACACCTGATCCCATACTGAAGCAGTACCCAGATGTGCTCTTCCTATCTGCAGCACTGCCAGCCCAATCTGAATCAACATAACCCTGCAGGTTAAACTTTTGATTTGCCTCATACTTGAGTCCATAATCCACTGTACCCTTCGGGTACCTCAGAACATTCTTTACATCAACCAGGTGAACACTCCTCGGATCTGTCAGGAACTGACTCAATGTGTTCACAGCAAAGCAAATGTTTGGTCTCGTGTTCGTCAGGTACATCAAGGACCCAATCATCTGACGATACATAGAGACATCAACCGGCTCAGATGAAGCATCACATAAAAGCTTCAGATTCGATGCCATAGGTGTGGCCATGGCCTTGCAATCCATCATCCCAAATCTCTTCAGGATATCTACTGTGTACTTCCCTTGACCAAGGAAGATCCCACCTGCACTTTGCCACTCCTCCATACCTAGGAAATAGTGCATCATTCCCAAATCTTTCATATCGAATTCAGCAGCAAGCTTCCTCTTAGTATCTGCAATCATTCTGTCATCTCCTGTTACAAATAATTCATCCACATACAGGAGTAGAATCATAGGATTCCCTTCCTCAACCTTGTAGTAAAGGTTGGAATCCACTTTACTCTTGGTAAAGCCCAAACTAGATAGGAAACTGTCCATCGTACCATACCAGGTTCTGGGAGCTTGCTTCAAGCCATACAAGGCTTTCTTCAATCTGCACACATATGACTCCCTGTCATGTATTTCAAAACTGAGTGGCTCTTCCACATATACTTCCTCTTCAACTACACCATTCAAGAAAGCAGTCTTGACATCCATTTGGTGTATTTTCCATCTCATTGCTGCAGCCAGGTCAAGTACTGTTCTGATGGAAATATACCTGGCTACAGGTGCAAAAGTTTCTTCATAATCTATTCCCTCTTTTTGAGAGAAGCCACAAGCTACGAATCTTGCCTTGTATTTCTCTACACTGCCATCTGCAGCATGCTTGATTTTGTAGATCCATTTGGAAGTCACAACAGACTTCTCTTTAGGTCTTGGGACAACATCCCAAACATCATTCTTCATTATTGATTGGTATTCCTCAATCATGGCATCCTTCCATTCTTTCTTTTCTGCTGCTTCTTCATAACTGGAAGGCTCTTTGTTCATAATGTCACAGAGTAAAGCAACATAGCTGGTATGTGATCTGGTTCTCTTCTTTGCTCTGTGTTCTTCTTCTGGAATGCCAAATATTTCTGCATCTTGAATGAGATCTCTAGCCCATGCAGGTTTCCTCTTATGAGAGTTATCCTCGCGGCGTGGATCTACAGGTTCTTGTGGATCTTCAAACTCATGAACAACTTTTGGAACTGCTTCAGTCATGGTAGTGTCTTGAAATCTGGTTTCCTTAGGTTCTTCATAAACTTCGATAGGTGCCTTCCTTGATTTGATGAATGCTGAGTTTTCATCAAATGTTACATCCCTGCTGACATCAATCTTCTTGAACCCTGGAAAGTATATTCTGTAAGCCTTCGAGCTTTCACTGTAACCCACAAAGATACCCTTCTTTCCTAAAGGATCTAGTTTAGTCCTCTTTTCCTTTGGGACATGAGTGTATACTAGACAACCAAATATTCTGAGGTGACTGACTTCAGGTTTCTTACCAGAAAAGACCTCTTCTGGTGTCTTGTTGTCCAAAATCTTGTGGGGTGTTCTATTCTGCACATATACAGCTGTTCTAGCTGCTTCTGCCCACAGATGCATAGGTAGATCCTGGTCATGCAGCATTGCCCTTGCTGCTTCCATGATAGTTATGTTCTTCCTTTCTGCAACTCCATTATGTTGAGGATTATATGGAGCAGTCAACTCCCTCTTAATCCCTGAATCACTACAAATATTCTTGAAGTCACTTGAGGTGAATTCTCCACCATTGTCGGATCTGAATGTTTTGATCTTCTTGTCAGTTTGATTCTCCATCAAGGTTTTGAATTCCTTGAATTTATCAAACACCTCATCTTTGCTCTTCAAGAAGTATACCCAAATCTTCCTGGAGAAGTCATCAATAAATTAGACATAGTAAACATACCCACTCAGGGAACTGGATGACATAGGACCACATACATCTGAGTGGATGATTTCCAGGATGTCTTTTGCCTTGCTTTCACTGCTTGGGAAAGCCTTCTTAATGTTCTTACCTTTTGCACATCCTTTGTAAACACCTTCATGTTTGGTCTTGATTTTAGGAAGACCCTCTACTACCTTGCTTGCAATTGGAATGTGCTCTATAGTGCATATGAGAAAGTATTTTATGCCAAAGTTCACTTGGCTCCATGGATTCATGCACCATGGCATGTTTAGGTTGTCCCTTCAATTTATACAAACCTCCCTCTTGCTCTTTAATCACTACTGCATCATCTATGTTCTTTCCCTTTGGCCACATTAGGACTTGGCCATCCACAAATGCAACCTTCATACCTTTTGCATCCAATGCAGAGATGGAGAGTAAGTTCTTCTTGATCCCAAGTACATAAAGGACTTCTTTCATCTTCAAAGATTTTCCAGAATCTAGGTTGTAGGAGGCTTCACCACTTCCTTTGATTGGGTATTGATAATCATCCCCAAGTTTCACCTTTGGGGTGATTCATGTTTAGATAGGTTCACAAAAGATTCCTTAAACCCAGTCATGTGTTTGGAATCCCCACTATCAATTAACCAATCATTACAACCATGGGAGATAGTACCTATGAGAGCAGAGATCAGAACATACTCTTCTTCACTTGATGAGTCATCATCACTATCACTTTCTGCCCTAGCCTTCTTATTTGGGGGTTTACCATCTTCGACAGCATGAGCATGAAACCTTCCTTTGCTGCCCTTCTTCTTTTTACTGGAGTTGTTGTTATTATCCCTTTTGTTCTTGGGACAATCTGAAGCAAAGTGACCCTTCTAATTGCATGTGAAGCATCTTAGGTCCTTCTTACTCTTTTGATAGGATCTATTGTGGCGAGAGTGCTCCTTCTTAGTTTTGCTTCTTTTGGTGTGAGCTGCAAGAGCTTGATCTTCACCTCCCATCTTTTCCTCACGAGATATAAGTCTAGCTTCTTCTTGAGAGCATTCTTCCCGCAATCTATTGAAGGAGATCAACTTCTTCCTTGCACAAATTCCTTGAATGAAGGAATCCCATGACCTGGGTAGGCCATTTAGAGTGGTCATCACCAATTCACCATTCTCCACCATTTCATCCACTACTTCTAGTTGTTCCTTGATTTGGGAGACCCTTGAAAAATAAGATTGAATGGTTTCTCCATTCTGAAACTTTACTCCTTTCAATTGGTTCCGCAGGGTCATCTTCCGATTTATGTTCTTTCCTTCAAATAGCTTGGTCAAAGATTCAAACATCTCCTTGGGTGTCTTAAGAGAAGACAAATGGGGTATGAGATGGTATTTGATAGAATCAGTAATGATTCTCTTTGCCTTGACCAAGTTCTTCTTATGCAATACCTTGGCCTCTTCTTCCTCTGGGATAGGGATGTCTTCTTTCACATATGAGTCCAACTCATTTTCTTCCAGGATTAACCCAATCCTATACTTCCAGGCTCGGAAGTTATCAGCCCCTTCAAGCTTATCCTCAAGCTTGGTGTGGAGAGACATCTTAAAGAGTACTTCAAATGGAAATAGAAAAGATTTAGGTCTTACCACTTGAAATGTTGAAACCTGGATTTGGTCCCAGATTAGGGTTTGTCAAAAAAACCCTAAAAATTCAAAATGTGAATTTCAAATTTATGAAAGGATAGAAAGATGCGCCTTGATGAGCTGATCAGCCTGGTGTATTCAGAATTTGAGATCAGCAAAGTTTTGCCCTTCAGAGTTGCCTTTTTGTCCTCCCGGGTTCACTAGGGAGAGCCCTGAATTAGGGTTTGAGTTTCCTAGAGATCTACCCAGCCAAAAATCTCAATCCAAAGCTCTAAACTTCGATTTTTTCAAGGAGCTTCCAGCTGTGCCTTCAGATTCCAGAAATTCCTATTTTTGTGGAAAGCCTAATTTTCAGGGCCAAATCTGAAAATGCTCGTAATTGAATTCTGATTGGACAGATAGACGCACCTTGATGAGTAGAGTCAATCTACTATATTGATTTTCAAAAATATGTGGAGAGAAACCCAATAAACAAGGAAATCAAGCTTCCGTCACTGCAAAATGTCTTCTTCTCAGGTTAGCTCTGATACCATGTTAAATTTTGAGCATTAATTCACAATACTCTAGGATCTTTGCTGAGAAAATAACATATACAGTATATCAATGCATGACAATCACAATATAACAAGCATCACAAGAATCAAAAGCATAAGAGACAAGAGACATAGAGTTTCCATTGGGAAAACCCTAAGGTGAAAAACCCCACAACTTCCTCAGAGATAGAGAGAGCAATGGCTCAACCAAAATACACTGAGATGGTCTCCTAGTAGCAGATGATCCTCCTCCTCACTAGTGCGCCACTTTCTGAGTGAGAGTGAGTTACTTTTCCGAGTAAGTAAAATAGATATCTTTGATCTCTATTTATACTAACTTTTTTTCCCAGTGACCTTATGGGGCCAACTTGTCTACCTAGCTAGATCCACATTATAATATATATAATTCAGGGCCGACCCCACATGGTGGTCTAATAACCCATCGGCAAGTACACACACTTGCGACACTTGTCAATCCACATGACGACACTTCCTTATAGAGGAATGACACATCTCTTATAAGGGTACAATAAATATATATATAAAATACGCAGATGAAATACATTCCGAAGTTACATATACATCAACAATTGTCTCCTCCGCCACTCATGTATATGATCCAAGATATGAGTGGCGGTATTTTTACGAAGCGAGGTTAAAAGCTATGTACCAGTTTCATACCGTATAGGAAGCTGGAAATGAGTCAAAAAATTCATAGCAAGATAACCAAAATCAGGAAAAGAATGGGGTAGTAGTTCACTATACCACTTGGCAGCCGAACCAGTGAGAGTCTGTTGGAATAACCGAAGACGGATCGAGTCATCCATCAGGGATTTGGATGAACACCATAAGTGGCATGTCATCACGTGGTTTTTAGGATCCTCACTCGGATTACCATCAAATTTTGGGATATCTGACGGAAGTTTCACCGGAATGGGTGGCCAATTAGTTTTGTGGTAAATGGGGTCGTTAGTTAAGCGAGACAGGTCAGGTAGATCCAAAGTAGCCAAAAAGGGAAGCTGCGGATTAGGATGTGAGTACTAATAGTACGGATAAGGCATGTAAGGACCTGTGGGACCTTGTGTCGACTGACCATAAGGTGTTCCAGGAGGAAACTGGCCATAGGGGTATGGGTCGCCTAGACCAAATGTAGGTCCTCTGCCATAGTAAGGTGGTCCATAACCATAATAAGGTGGCCCATTTCCATAAGGTGGGGGCCCACCTCCGCCTCCAGGAGGGCGTGGGATGCCTCCAAATGGTGGGGGTCCACCACCACCACCAAGGTAGGATGGGTCGCCACCGCCTCCTCTGAGAGGAGGTGGTGTTCCACTACCAACACCAGAATAATACAGGCCTCCACCACTTCCTCCGAGAGGGGGTGCTGGGCCACCACCATTGCCGGAAGGGTAAGAGCCTCCTCCACCACCTCCACCATAGTAGGGTGGTGGTCCACCACCGGGATGAGAAGGTCCTCCACCACCACCACCATCACCAGGAAGAGTATGAGGAAACAAAAGTCCTCCAACATTCAAAGTGGGGTTTTCCACTTCATGTGACCCGACCCTGGATTGTGGATCCATTCTTACCCTCGAAATTACCTCCTGGTTAAGGGGATATTCGGGTGGAAAATTCTAAATCCTGTTAACACGACGCCAGTCGACAGGGGTTCCATTTACTGTCGACACATACCGCATTCTTCCTGAGCACCGGCCCGGACAGGGTTTATCCCGCCCAGCAACACCTGCAAAGCAGATGAGGTCTCACCCAAGGCATCCAGGAAGAGCAGACGGAACCATGTTTCCGCCGAATGAAGGAGGATGGTTGCGGCTATGATACTTAAACTTATTTCAACACTAGGACAGATATCTTTAAGCATTGAACATAGTATTAAAGCAATATTTAACCAAGACATTCATCATTGCAACAACAGTAATTATAAAGCAAGTATCGCATCAAAGAAGCATGAAATTATTTGTATAGTGCAACATTGCATTACCACAACTGAACAGATTAAACACAAAGATTGTACCAAAATAGCTTCATCATATTATCATTGTCAACCCAGATACAATGTCTCTGCAAAAACTAGATCTCCGTAATGACTCTCAACATCAAAACATACCCAGAAACATACAACCAACATCAGAACTTCGCATAATATCTCCCGTATGATCGTGGTTCTGATTATGCTCCCCCTTTCATCACTTACAATTCTTATCTATATATAGGCTTCCGCCTTACAATTCTTGTCCACTTTCTAACAACTTGTTAACCGACACTATGGACAAATGACTCAATATCTAACTAACTTATCCAAAAACGACCAAAACCCGCATTCTGCGGTATAATTGACTCAACAGTACATAATATGTGGTCCAAATGACCCAAAACCCGCAATCCGTGGTACAATTGACCCAAAATGCATAAAATAATCTTTCGCTTGTCTCCTTTCGCGCCATCTTCTGCCTTGTCGTAGCATCGAAGATGCTACGATAGCACTTTACCAAACCGCCTACCAATAGGCTCCCAACACAATCTTGTGGCTCACCCTCGAGCCACGTCAAATGGAGACAGTGTACTCCGTCGTTTTGACTTTGAATTCCTCATACGGTTGTTCAGCTGTCCGCACCACCTCCTTGGCTTTCGTAGCCGCTGACTGACTGTCGACCACTTCTTCTGCATATGGGTGATCCGTAAGCTTTGCCACTAAATGTTGTCGACACTTCTGCATTGCCTGCAGAGCTTCACTAGCTTGCATCATGAATTTGCCGTCGCTGTCCTGGAACTCCTCTAACTGGGATGCGCATGTCTTCTGTCGCTCGTCCGCCTTGGCGACACAGATTAAACACAGAGATTGTACCAAAATAGCTTCATCATATTATCATTGTCAACCCAGATACAATGTCTCTGCAAAAACTAGATCTCCGCAATGACTCTTAACATCAAAACATACCTGGAAACATACAACCAACATCAGAACTTCACATAACTTACAATTCTTATCTATATATAGGCTTATTCCTTACAATTCTTGTCCACTTTCTAACAACTTGTTAACCGACACTATTGACAAATGACTCAATATCTAACTGACTTATCCAAAAATGACCAAAAACCTGTATTCTGCGGTATAACTGACTCAACAGTACATAATATGTGGTCCAAATGACCCAAAACTCGCAATCCACGGTACAATTGACCCAAAATGCATAAAATAATTTTCCGCACGTCGCCTTTCACGCCATCTTTTACCTTGTCGCAGCATCGGAGATGTTGCGATAGCACTTTACCAAACCGCCTTCCAACGGGCCCCCAACACAATCTTGTGGCTCGCCCTCGAGCCACGTCAAATGGAGATGGTGTACTCCATCGTTTTGACTTTTAAGTCCTTATACGGTTGTTCAACTGTCCGCACCACCTCCTTGACTTCCGTAGCCACTGACTGACTATCGACCACGTCTTCTGCAGATGGGTGATCTGTAAGCTTTGCCACTACCTATTGTCAACACTTATGCACTACCTGCAGAGCTTCACTAGCTTGCATCATGAATTTGCTGCCGCTTTCTTGGAACTCCTCTAACTGGGTCGCACATGTCTTTTGTCGCTCGTCCACCTTGGTGACACGGTGTTACAATTCTTTTAGCTCCTGTGACTTAGCAACTTGCTCCAGTGGTGGCATTGTGTGCATTGTTGCTTTCAATGTGTCCAACTATCCCTCCACTTCCTGCCAATACTTAGTCAGCTGCTCAACCTACTCGTCATGAACAATACGGCCCCAGAATTGTACAGTTTCAGTCGTGAGCCTGGTTGCCTGCATCTCTAGCTCCTCCATCTAAGCAACAACTTCCTCAATTTCCCTTCTTCGTTCATTCACTTCAGCCTGAGGCGTACCCAGTTTCATCTGGGCCTTCAACTTGTGATTCTCCTGTCGTAACTGAATAATGGCAACCCACAGTCGCTGCACCCGGTGGAGTACATCTACCTCTTCAGTGGGCTCCGGCACATGTTGATAAGCTTCCACAATCGCATGGTCAACCCATACACTGTCATCCCATATACGAGCCTTCTCCGCAATAAGGAAATCGTGTTCCTTCTTGAGTCCTTCGATCTCACGAGCCTTCTCAACTCATTCTTCCTTTATGTGTTCTTCAAGGTCATCCACGGCCTGCCCAATGTTGACTTTGGTGCCCAATCATTCATTTCTCCCAAAAGTTGGGTGAAGTAGTTAATGCCTTGGGGATTGGGGAGGTATGGCTGTCCAAATTCGAGTATGGGCAAGCCACCCTCACGGAAAATCATGTTTCTCCTTCTTGGGAAAGAAAACACCCACAAATTTCCTTCCCAAGCCATTATTCAGGATCAGACTTCACTCTCCCAGGTTTTTGGAATTGCATGGGCATTTTCCAGCCACGTTTTTTTGGTTTCTCTGGGTCTTCTAGCTAGGAAGAGGGTGTTTTTTTGTTGCATACCTGTTGGGAGCTGCCTGGGCATTTTTCTCCAATGTTTTCCTCCCTTTTGGAATTCCTGGGAACTAATTTTTGTATTACATACCTGTTGGGAAGGAGAGAGCATGATTTGGGGGTTTGTAGAGACCATTGCGGCTCTTTGAATGCCCATGGACGTTTTCTGAAAATGAAATTGCCTTCCCAGGGTTGTTTTCCCCATTTCTCACTTCATTTTTGGTTGCCCACATTTTTCATTCATACCCAACACTTGGGATTTTGCTGTTATGTGTATCCATGCCCATTTTATGAGTTTTCTGTGTGTAGGAGATTGTTGGGGTTGAAATGGGTTTCCATTGTTTTAGCTTGAGCTTGAGTGGAAGTATCCACAAATGAAGAGGGTTCAGATTTAGCCTGATAAACCCAGCTTTGGATTGGCTTGGATTAAATGCAAATGATTATTTGGCTGTGTATGATCTTGAGAGCCCCATTTTCCTTGTAGATATCATGCCCAGCTCAGGGGTGGTCTCTAAGTGCTGAAATAATACAGGCTAGGCAGAGACCTACGGTTGGGAGGAACGTTGCAGCGACATAGCTAGTTGTGTGGGACAATTGCATGACAAAGATAAGTGTTTTCTATTTATGTGTTTTTCCTCTGCAGTGTTTAAATTAGATGATTGTTATTGATATATTGAATGCATATGAAATTATGTGTGTGGATGAGTTTATCTCTGTTGTGCATGTTTGTTGAATTTACATCTGTACACATGGGTTTTTAATTGTATGAATCTAATGAATGGGCTGAGTTAGTTTAAAAAGCCCCACATATTGGTATCATGTTCCCTTACCGGAATTGGAAAGATGGGAGGGTATGTGACAACATTCCTCACCCGTGGCTCATTATTGATTGTACCAAAGGTTGGTGTCGCTGCTTTGTCTTGTGCCTTTCTGGAAACCATATCATATAGAGCCTCTAACCGAGCGGTGATAGCATGGAATCCTTCATCCACTTTCCTTTCCATCTTGTATGCTGCCGTAGAGGATGCAGTATTGAGCGTTGTGAGCAGGCGTCCCAACTGTGCCTCAGCGGGTAAGGACAACCCATTGATCGTGGCATGCTCCTGATACCTTTTTGAGAGGATTTATTCAAGGTCTCGGTCGCTATCATCCGATATTGTTTTGGTCGATTCTTGTCCTGAGTCATGGTGACTCTGCTGGTCCTATGCTGATACCCGATCATCTGGGCCCAACGCCGGGCCACCGGCTTCTATCTCCGCTAAACTCATGGGTTGTCACCATGCTTCTAGCCACTCATTCACAGTAGCCTCCAAATCTTCGGATGTCACCTTATACGAGGTCTGCAACCATTGTCGATCAAGATCACGGCGGGCTTGAATATGTATGGTATGCGGTCAAATTGCAAATGCCATGACTGGTCTGAACAACGCTGCAGTTTCTTCAGATATTTGCGGGACTTGTGTTGCAACAACACAAAGCATCTCCCAAAACTATAATTGGCAATCCCGGAGTCTCTCTAGCTCCCGTACATACCATAGATTCTGATATCGCGCACCCCATCGTTCTGCTGCAGCCGGACAGTCCATGCCCTGGTACGTGTTGGGCTCCTTCCATGCGGCGAAGGCGATCAACAACAACAACCAACTGTATGTGAAGGAACCCTTTCCTGATTGGACCGCCACAGCGTCCTCCATTAATTGATTCAAGAGATACAGAGACCAGTTCATTTGGACCCCTTCTGCGCATTGATCTACACATGCAACGATCCCCGAGTTGCACTAGTTAGGTCGACCACCCCTAACCACTTTGCAGGATAGGATCTTAATGCCCATGAGAACCACTTGATAATTGCAGCTGCTGGTGCGATACCCATGCCCATCTGTTTCTAAGCCATATTTCTGTGCCAACTGTAGCACCCGCTTTTTGTCGTTTTCCTTTCCTTGGATGAACTGCGACCGATCGACTCCATTTTTAGGAAAGCCAGTTATATATGAAATTAAATTTACAATGACGGGGACTTCTCTGTCCAGCCACAACGAACCACCATGGAAGCACGCAAGGAGCTACTTCATGCACACATTCACTTCCGCCAGCCGCCCAAAATGTGGCATCTTAATAATCTCTAACAAGCCGGCCTGCTTCAATCCCCGTGCCCAGTCTTGTGCAGTCGGTGTCAAGGAAAGACATGTCTCACGAACATATGGGGTGGATGCAATGTTAGGGTATGCCACCATATCGTGGTCATCGTAACGCAGGCGCATCAACGCCGGCCCAATATCCACAGAGCACTCCATTCCAGTCGGGAGCGCCGGCATCTTCACACCATATTTATGTTTTTGGTTTATCTTGCGTGGGGTGGCATCCGGCCAAATGGGGGGGATATACCCAAGGATGTCACCGGCTGACAGTCCCTCCCATGGGGAAGACTCGCGAATGCGGCAACTGGACTGCCCCACCTGTTTCTGACCTTCTCCTACCGTCCCGGCAGATGACCGAAGTATCCTCTTACTCTACGGGGACTTGGAGTGCTGACCTCCCCGTCGCTTCTTAGCGACGACTAATGCTCCCACCGGCATATTTTCAACTTTGGATCCACGATCAACGGCTCCGAATTACACAACTTCTTACTCGACAACCACTAGGATGAAGGGAGACTCCACTTCGCTACTAATCTCAACTGTCTCTAGTTCGCCTAGCATACCTCACAACACTGCATTATATGCTTATCAACACCTTGCTCAATTCACAATTTCTCTCTGCAGCAACACTTCACAACTGATTTCTCGGTGTCTTCCGACCAACTCCGATATGGTTTTATAGCTTCCAGCTGAATCCTCCGTAATCATCACGAAATCATGCATTAATTCAACCAAAATCCTATATTAATGACGTAAATCCGTCGTTGATCATGTCAACCGATCGGTCGAATCCACCACTAATGCCCATCATTCAAACTAGCATTGTTAATTAACTGTTTTAAATTTTGGTATTTATTGCTGATTTGGCCAGGTCGCAATACTGCCACGTGTCATCGACCACTCCAAACTTGCAGCAGAAGCCTCCCTGCTTCCACGATCCATCCTTGTTGGTGCGCCATCCTGCCACCAATCAATCAACTTCTTTTTTTTTTCTTTTTTTTTCTCGATGCGACTCAAGCATCGCGGTGTTCCAAGCCTGCTTGATAGGGCTTCCACCTATGACCATTCACCAATTTTGGGAGCATCGCCCTGTCCAGCTGCTGCAGCTGAACCGTGCCCCCTGAAGTAATACTATTGATGCGATATGGACCAAGCCAATGCATCTGCAACTTCCCTGGATGTTTCATAAACTTGTTGTCGTACAACAGCACCAAGTCACCCTGCTGAAACTATTTTTTTTTTATGTGTCGATCATGCCATGCCTTCTGGCGATCCTTCTCTACCCCCTGGTGGAACCCAGCGATGAAACGATCTTCCTCCAACTGCACCAACTGCTCTGGACATTCATCTAGTGCCACTGCATCATCCAGGCCTGTTGTGGCCATGATGCGCAGACTCGGGACAATATACTCTATGGGCATAATTGCTTCTTGTCCATACACCAACTTAAATGGTGTCTTCCCTGTTAGCTGTTTACATGTGGTGCGATAGGCCCACAATACCGCTGGTATTTTGAGATCCCAGTCATCGCGGTTCATGTTACACACCTTTGTCAGCGCATGCTCCAATATCTTATTGAAAGCCTCCATCGTGCCATTTCCCTGAGGATGATAGGGTGTACTCTTCTTATGCCGTATCTGCAACTCCTCTATCAATGCACTGATGGTGCAATTAAGAAATTGGTTTCCTTGATCGCTCAACAATACCTTTGGGAAACCGAAGCGAGTGATGATGTTATCAAACAAGAATCATGCCGTCGTTGTTGCGGAACAATACACTACTAGTGCCGCCTCAGCCCATCGAGTCAAATACTCTGTCGTTGTGATAATGTAGAGCGCACCCGTGCGTTTCCCTGTTGGATTGATCGATCCTATAAAATCCACTTCCCATTTGTCGAATGGTTGCAATGTCAACTGAGGCATGAATGGCATCTCATCGCATCGAGATGGTTTACCAGTTCGCTGACAAACATCATAGGACCACGCATAGTCTGTCGCATCATTATGCAGTGTGGGCCACCACAGCCTGGCATGCATTACTTTCCTAGCAGTCGCCCTACCACCATAGTGTCCTCCGGCTACTCCTCCATGCACTTCTGCTAATATCTGCGATTGCTCATGCGGCAAGACACATCTGCGCAATACCTCATCGGCACCCATTTTGTATAAATATCCTGCAATTAGCTGGAAGTCTGCAACTTTGACTACCAACTACTTCTTCTGACTGGTGGTGAAATCATCTGGTGCAGTACATGTTGTCAGAAACTGAATGATTTCTGCAAAGTAGCCATCTGCAACCTCAACCCGAAACAGTTGAGCATCTGGTAAACCATCTTCAATGTTGGTCGGCTCCTCTCCTGTATCGATCCGTGATAGATGATCAGTACCGGCATTCAACCGTCTTGGCTTCACAATGACTTCAAAATTGAACTCCTAAAAAAGAAGTAGCCAACAGCATATCTTGCCCCCCAACACAAGCTTATTGACCAGGTATTTCAACGTGGAATCGTCGGTGAACATTTTAAAGTGCCCACCCAACAAATAGTGTCTGAACTTCTACAATGCATAGACCATTGCCAAACCTTCCCTCTCAGTAGTAGTGTAATTCCTTTCTGCAGAGGACAGCTTCTGACTTGCAAAAGCAATAGGATGATCAAGGTCGCCTTCTCTTGGTTGAGCCAATACGATGCCCAACGCAATCGATGAGGCATCAACATGGACATGGAATTCCTTACTCCAGTCTGAAAATACCAATATCAGTGCCGATGCCATCTTCGCCTTTAGTGTTTCAAAGTTGTCGTGACATTCTGGGGTCCACTGAAATAGCGCATCCTTCTTTATCAATTTCTCCATAGGGGCAGTAATCGCTTCATATCCCCTGATGAATTTACGATAATACCCAGTATGCCCCAGAGTTGCCCGCAACTGCTTAACAGTGGTCAACGGTTGCAAGCTCAAAATGAGCGCAATCTTGGCCATATCGACCAACAACCCTTGCTTAAAGACAATATGGTCGAGCAATATCCCAAACCATGCACAAAAGATGCATTTCTTCATATTCAGCGATATCTGGTGCTGTCGGCATCGTTCGAGCATCAACCGCAGATTCTCCAGATGATCGTGGACCAAACCATAGACCATCCAATCGTCCATGTATACCTGTAAAAATTTATGAATGAACTCTTTGAATGCAGCAACGACAACCCGCAAAAAGATCGCAAGTGCATTCTTCAAACCAAACGGCATTACAATGTATTGAAAGCAGCCGCATTCAGTAATGAAAGTTGTCTTATGGTGATCTTCTTTGGCAATGCGGATCTGATGATAGCCAGAGAACCCATCTGTGAAGGAGTACATCTCCTGGCCACCCACACCTTCAAGCACTTCATCAGTAAATGGAGTGGGGAATGGATCATGCAAACATGCATCATTTAGTTTCCTGACGTCAACACAAATGCACACTTCACCAGTATTTTTATCCTGCACCACCATAGGACTAATCCATTCTGACTCCTCAATTGGTTCAATAATACCAGTTCAGCCTTGACCCGCTCCTTATGTCACGGATTCAATCGATAGGGGCGCTACCAGATCAGCTTAGCATCTGGTTTTAATGGAATCTTCATTTCTCCTAAGTCGCTGAGAATCCCCTTCATGTCGAAAAACTTGGTAGGAAATATGTCCTGAAACTCATCGAGCAAATCACTGACCTTTCTTATCAGCTCATCATCCCATTAATCCCTGACATTTGCGGACTTCGGAGTGTCCTCTGTCCTAATGTTAATCTTGTGGATCTTCAACAGCTGACTAATCGGGTCGCTTGGCGCATCAGGTGGTACCACAACACGACTTCCTTCTAACTCCAGGATATTCACATTCCATGGATCATCACCATCTTCTGGCCCACCACTGATATTGAAACACTCCATGAGAGACTGCATCTGGCAGTGCGTGTGTGGATCCGCAGGATATGCTATCGGGACAACCTGCAGAATTACATCACGGATGAGCTGTAATGCATTATTAACCTCTGGATCAGCATCCGCAAAACTGAATGTATGGGTAAAACACACTGTGAGCTCCAGCCAAGTAGAAATTTCCCCTTGCAACTCTGCTGCAGTATACCATGAGCGTGGCATCTCATCCAAAGTATGTATAAAAGCATGGACCCACTCATCTTTCAGTCGTGATACCCATAGCAACTAACATTCCATCAAGTGACCACCAGGATCGGTCCAACCATCATATTTTCCAGTGTGGCAAACCTCAGTATCACCAAAACGTACCATCATCAATCTGCGGCATTTCAACCATCCATCAATTGATGCCTTGTGTGTTGCCCACCAGCGTGCTGGAGCAACCTTCAATGCTTCATTCAATGCCAGGAATCGCTGTGGTTCAAAAACTCTTTCTTCGAACTCCATCAGAAAGTCAGATAAGCCAGGTAGTCCTTCATATATTGGTAGCGTAACCATTTCAGTCATGACACGGCATAGTGACTATGTGACCAACCCACACTTACGGAGCGACACTTTGTGCAAGCGGTTCTGCCAATATTCCAGCGCATCGTCAGAGTCAGAAAACACAGAGCTGTCACTGCACCATCCCAGCTCACCGTTGGCAGTCGGATGTATATAATCTTCAAAAATATTGAATGCATGGTCCCATCCATTGGGATCATCATCCTTCATTGGCTCTATGTAGCGGCATCCTTCAGTCAGATCCAATGGGGTGATAGCTCTGAGATCGCGATTTTCAAAGGTCATCATCTGTCGCTTGAAGTTGATTACAGCTCCACTATCATTGGCCCATCCAATCCCCAACAGCGCGGGATAAGAGTTGCTGCCTTCGACAACTTCTATGACACCAAAGTCGACATAGGTTTTCATACCCTCAATATCTACCACTAGCCGCGGAACTCGCCCAATGGGTCTTAATTTTTCATGGTTAGCCAATCGGAGTTGTACAGGATACCAGCTTACCAGCTCAATGGGGGGCTCCCCATCTTTTTCCAATCCTGCTTGGTTAATATCTTGACATACGAACCAAGATCCAGAATAATTGAATCAACATCATAGTCACCAATTTGAATATTTATCCGCATCTCCTTACCTGTCTTCCGTCGCTGCAAGGAATTAATCACGAGCTCTTGTCGATCCTGGGCCGGTCGTCGCAAAAAGGTTTCAATCACAGCAAGAGCATTGGGATCTCCGACCAAGGACAAACAATGTTCCAAAAATGTTTGAAGTGTGTTGAACCGCCACAATGGGATAACCTCCGACGTAGCATCAAAAGTAGAGGGCATGTCATACATGATAGTTTTACCTCGGTTGTTGTCTAATGCACGTCGTGCCTGAAGAAACGTCTCCTGTTCCACATCAATTTCATATGATACCTTCTTTTGTCCAACTAATCGGATCGTTGAGTTGTCTTTTCCAGTTGTCTTTCCTCCTCGAGTGACCACAACAATGGAAGCATCTTGCGGTCTTGGTTCTGCATAAATTGTCGCAATGTTTGTACCCTGTGGCTAATTCGGTGGCACGTTCCCCGGTTGATTCACATTTTTATTTATGTTCTGATTCGGTCTTGGATTTTGGTTCTACACTGGTGGCTGTACTTGGTTCTGGGCGGGCTGTAGTATCTGGGGATGATTCTGCAATTGTGGAGTATTCCCTGCTTTCCATCGCGCAATTAGCTGCGGACAATTCTCAATCGTATGATCATTCACAAAGTAGAACGTACACTGGTTCTGCAGCAGTGGGAAGTCTCGTTGATAGTGTCCCCATACCGCACAGTGATAACATTGAACAGGTCCTCGACCACCTTGTCCTCCGCCACAACCAAATCCTCCGCCACGTCCTCCCCGGTATCCTCCCCGGAATCCTCCTTGCTGCTGGTACTGTGGTTGATCAAACTGTTTCTATACTGGTGCCAGTTGCATTCCTTTCCCTTGTTGTGCATACTGCGGTTGCTGTACATATTGTGGTTGTTGTGGAGCCATCTGCATCGGAGCATATTGTGGCATGAACTGTGACGGTTGCTGTTGCTGTGGTACAAACTACATATGTGGTTGAGGTAGCGGTTGGGCTACCGATGGTTGCGGTTGAGATCGTTGTACGGCACGCTGGTCGTCCTTGACATAGAATTCATCATACATTCTTTCTTGTAGCAACCCATATGCACGGCAATCTTTGTCATCAAGACCCACTGACTTGCAAAATGTACAATAAAGATTCGTCGAGGTTGTGACCATTTTCTGCATTTATGCACAATTGTCATGGCTGTGTCCATATACATGGTAGACGCGACACCAGGGCATGCTGCCGCCATTCAACAGGTTTGGCGCCCCTGAAACCAAATAGTTGCGAAAATCTGGGCAATTGTTCTTCGTATGCCCTTCTCCTCGGTATCACGTACAACATACTTCATCGCATTGTTCCTTGCCTTTCTTCAAATCTTGCAGCTGTATATTCAAGTTAGCGAGCTGTGTCTGTATCTATGACATCCCGGCTGCATTTTCTCCAATCGGCGATGCCTCCAATCGCATTGCAATCTCTAGAGATTCACTGGGAATTCAGATGTTTTGTTGCATCAATGGTAGCCGAATGTGTGGTAGCAGTGCCGCGATGAACCATTCTTTATGTTGGACGGTGCTCATATCGAAACTAACTTTTTTCATTAGCGTCTTGAATCGCTGGTCGAAATCCCACACGGTTTCATTAGGGTATTGATTAATTTCCTTCAATTTCGTAATATACTGAGCCTCCGACTTAGGCTTCCTAAATTCTGCAATCAGTCCATCCTGGATCTTGTCTAGTTACTTCTCCGAAGCTCCTGTAGGGACTAGAACAAAATTCATAAACCAATCTAATGCACGACCTCGTAGAGTCGTTGCTAACTGTCCTTTCTTAGCAACATCATCGGTGATCTATTTTATGGTCCAGACCACTTCACACAAAAACCAATACTGTTTTGGGTTGTTTGTCCCACTCCCGTGGAACAACGGTAATTTAGCATCATCGCTCGCCATTCTGGGTTTCCTACCTCCTGTCGTTGTACTACTACCAATCAACTTTTGTGGTGTTGAAGAACTTGACGGTGTCGAAGTGGCATTTCTTGCTATCTGAGAGATAGTGAGCGGAGGTGTGGGTACGTTGGTGTTGGGGTTTGGTCCTTCCTCTATCCTGGGTGTAGCCTAGTTGTCCTTGTCAGGACTGTGAGGTCGCTTCGTCCCGTGTGGTCTTCCTTCACGGTCTTGCGGTTCAACCGCAGCAAGACCTTCTCCCGTCCTCTGCCTATTTTCCTGTCGAAACCTCGCTCCTCACCTCGTAAGACCACTTTCTTCCTCAGCTTCACTCACTCTGTGATATAGCCCTATAGGATGCTATCTAACCACACTTCGACAGCCTGTAATGCTTTATTATCAACCTCCTGCAGCTCCTAAATCAACTCATGGGTCCAAGTCGTTGGTTCACCACCCTGGAAGCTCCTCTTTTGGAAGGTCAACTTTGTCAACCACTCGTACAAAATGACTGGGAATTCACAGAAGAACCATTCATGCGGTCTGTCGTGAATATATCTACCCACCCACTGATCTACTGTCAATCGATTGTTCCTGCTTTCCTCTTCAGCGAATTCCTGCAACTTCTGATCAAACCATTCTTGGATCTCTAGTTTCATCGAGTGCCACATGTCCTCCTTTCACTTTGTACACGATCCCGGCAACGGAGCCATTTGTTAACGCGACGCCAGTCGCCATGGGTTCCACTTACTGTCAACACATACAGCAATCTTCCTGAGCACCGGCCCAGACAAGGTTTATTCCGCCCAGCAACACCTGCAAAGTAGATGAGTTCTCACCCGAGGCATCCAGGAAGAGCAGACGGAACCATGTTTCTGCCGAATGAAGGAGGATGGTTGCGGCTATGATACTTAAACTTATTGCAACACTAGGACAAAGATCTTTAAGCATTGAACATTGTATTAAAGCAATATTTAACCAAGACATTCATCATTGCAACAACATTAATTGTAAAGCAAGTATCACATCAAAGAAGCATGACATTATTTGTATAGTGCAACATCGCATTACCACAATGAACAGATTAACACAGAGATTGTACCAAAATAGTTTCATCATATAATCATTGTCGACCCAGATACAATGTCTCTGCAAAAACTAGATCTCCGCAATAACTCTTAACATCAAAACATACTCGGAAACATACAAACAACATCAGAACTTCACATAATATCTCCCGTATGACCGTGGTTCTGATTATGCTCCCCCTTTCATCACTTACAATTCTTATCTATATATAGGCTTCTGTCTTACAATTCTTGTCCACTTTCTAACAACTTGTTAACCGACACTATGGACAAATGACTCAATATCTAACTGACTTATCCAAAAACGACCAAAAATCCGCATTCTGCGGTATAACTGACTCAACAGTACATAATATGTGGTCCAAATGACCCAAAACCCACAATCTGTTGTACAACTGACCCAAAATGCATAAAATAATCTTCCGCTCATTGCCTTTCACGCCATCTTCTGCCTTGTCGCAGCATCGGAGATGTTGCAATAACACTTTACCAAACCACCTGCCAACAAATCCTACGAGACCTTCTCCAAGGAAAGTTAGTCAGAGTGACTGAAACAAAAATTCTCCTAAGGCAAGATAAACGAAAGAAAAGCAGACCAGACAAAACCCTACAAAAACTAAGGCCATAAGCAAACTTATGTTATAAGATTGGATTCAATGGTGTGGAACCTCACAAGATTGTCAAAGCTTCGTAACTCGCGATATACCGCAAGGTCCAACAGTAAAACGCGACAAGGAGGATTGGGACCGTACCCTTTCCTGAATACCCGATTACCTGGACGATACGTGTGTAATGGCTCCCCGAGTGTTGTTCTCGGTGTATTGCTCCGCCAAGATGGCCAAAAGGTTAACTCAGTTGGTTTCAGGAATCCTAAGGGTGTCTCCCGATATATGCAAGGTACATGGGAGCTCAAATCCATGGTGGTGTTGTCTAATGCACAACCGTTCGGCAAGAGACCTTCCAATATACTACTGAGTACGTGATACACCCTTCAATATACGCCAAGTACTCAAGGTGACTTGGTGGGTACGTGAAGGAGCTCGATATACCGATAAGTATGTGGAAAACTACAATACCCCCGGGATACAGTGCTAGAAAATAACGACAGCTTCCACGCTTAACGACGCCGGAACACATCTCTAACTTACACACAAGTTGCTAAAAATTTTACCCTAGTTCTACCGTTAATTTTATCTGGACAGTTAGGTGAATGCATGAGGTGAGTACATAATCGTAAACATAATGCAGGCC
Source organism: Larix kaempferi (assembly GCA_027924585.1). Classification (NCBI taxonomy): domain Eukaryota; kingdom Viridiplantae; phylum Streptophyta; class Pinopsida; order Pinales; family Pinaceae; genus Larix; species Larix kaempferi. Next base: position 4,801,744 of record BSBM01000770.1, read on the forward strand.
CTAACTACATTCAAAAAATACACTTTTCTTTCAATGAACTCTATGTATGGGAAGGAGAAATTTTCTTTTTCTTTCCAACAATTTCACCAAAGCAATGCAATACAAGACAATCCCAAATCTACCAAAAAATGACTATGAAGTATTCTTTTTCCTTTTCAGCGAAACATAAAAGACACAACACTACTAAACCAAATCAAAGCATATTTTTTCTTTTTCTTTTATCTTTTCAAAACGAAAATGATGCTAAGTGATGAAAAGAGAGAGTTTCTAAGTAAAGTACGCAAGCTTTTCACTTTCACTATGATGGCCCAAAAGCACAAAAACCAAAATATGCAATGCAATTTCCCAACCATGGAACTACTTTTGCAAAACTTGATGTCTATTCAAATTTTTCAAGAAAATTAGCAACTCATAATTCATGAAAAACACAAACAACGCAATTTCTTTCAACTTTTCCAAAAGATATACAAATGAGACATTCCAATGCATATACAATTCTTCAAATGAACTTGAAAAACGATGGAAATAAAGTACTTTTGATCTTTCAATGGATGCATCAAAATAATAATTCGACAACAACAATGCTTTTAAACATAAATACTGAACTGAAAAGATTACTCGCAGAACTCTAATCACTCAGAAAACCTCAAGAAAAGACGAGCACTCAATGGACTGAAAGTACATACAAACACTCAAAATCAATTAGTAACAAGCAGCACTAAAGCAAGCAAAACTCACAAAATGTATGCAAATGAGTTCTGGCAACCGATTTAATACAATGATCAGATCTGGAGAGGAGAGGAGGGAATGCAAGGGTGAGTGGATGAAGGTGGGGGAGACAAGAGTGTCCACCACTACCAAATCTCATACTTTTCAAAGATGGAACCCAAAACAACTCCAAACAAAACCAAACAACTCAACACATAAAGCAAAATAGGATCTTTGACTGGATCTTATAGTACAGAGGGAGTCTGCACACAAACCAAACTCAAAACATAAATGGAGAAAGGGTGCATGTATGGAAAAAATGGCAGATCGACGCACTCCGTGCTTGTACACATTTCTATGTCGCAGTTCACCAATGCAGGACGTGCGACGACGTCACAGTATACCAATGGAAGGGCTGCGATGACAAAGTAACAAGAAAAGAATAGAGATCAAAAACAACACAATGTCACTCTGGGTACACTGACCAGGTGCGACAGGCGAGTTCTAAGTTCAAAAATGAACCAATTCTCCAGGTAATGAGCATAAAAAAGGTCTGCAAATGAGAAGTACAAACTCAGAGGAAGGTAATCAGACTCTTCAAAGTGAAGATCTGATGGTGAAACCAGCTTAAGAAGGAAATGACAAATAATATGGCTTGGCAAGAAATCAACTGAAAACTGACATTCAAATCGACAACTACAAAGCAATGCTCTTCCCCAGTATGGTCGCCATATTTGTTTGACGGACAGTCCACTCGAGCGGACACGAGCCATATCTCCCTAGCTCAATGTGAGTCTAGAACAAATAGTACAGACTACAAACTACTTTCCTAGATCTAATTAAGGATCAGGTAACTAGATGTCTTACCTTGAACTTGAAGTCCTTTCTTCCTGGATGTTGCTCCACACCTCGCGGTTGTCAAATCTCAGCTGTAAGACCTATCAAGACACAGAACAATACAAACAAGTAAAATAGAATCTATACAATAATAGATCTAAGTAAACAGTTAAGCAAGTGAACTACACAATATCATCACACATAAACAATATTGGTGGAAAGCGTTTATATTACTGTAAATCAAGAAAGTACATAGAAAAGAATAGACTACAACCAAAGCTTAACGGAGTAGCCCTTCTCCATCCAATACCATTTCCATATCCTCCCAAGGAAGTGTGAGTCTTTCAATGGATGAATTAGAGATCTCTCCAATATGATTTCACCAGCATGTAGACACTATAGACTTCCTCCCTTTGGAGAGGGATAGAGCTTCACTTATATAGGACTAAGTGGATAGGATATGGATAGGGTAGGTTGAGATATGGTAGGAGAGAGATAGGGGATCCTTCCAAGAGTTTAGGAACCGAGTTCCATCTCCCCAAGAGGTCAGGGTTAAGGATCCAAGTCAACAGGCTTCGAGAATGAGCTCGAAGGACCTATTTTTTTCTATTAACTGACTTCGTCACACCCTATAGTAGAGCAAGGTGCGACGTCGCAGGTTGCATGAGTGCATCCTGAAACGACCTCTCAAAACCTAGCACAAATGCAATTGTATCTTTTCCAGGTAAATTACTTAGCCAATGAAACTTTAGGGATGTATACACTGAATCTTAGGATGGTAGGATTTTAGGTGTAACAATCTCAACAACAACATGCATCAAATGTATGTAGTTGTAGATTTTTTCTTTTATGTACATAGAATTTAACTTTTGCGTGAAATATTAATTTTCATTTGTTTTGTTGTAGAAAAGTAAACAAAATGGAACTCATTCATCACATAAAACAAGATGACAATGAAGAAAAGGGTCGATCTCAAAGTTTGTGAGTACTTGTGTTTTCCTTACTAAATATTTCATATTTGTTGTGATCTTTATATTTTAATTATTTTGCACTCATCCTTAGATGTCTTCTAACATGTGTTAAAATACAAAGAAGAGCCATCCAAAGAATTGATTGACATTGAGTTAAGTATGGGTTATGAGTATGCGTTCAGTATCAAGAGTTAATTGTGCAATTTGTAAGTAGTTGTTGTTTTACTTCTTTTATTTTATAATTAATAGAAAAACAAGAAACCATTATATTAAAACTATGAGGGATATAGTGAAAAGAACATATAGGCATACTTTCCACTTACACTACAAAAATCAATGCATGTATGGTGTATATATTTTTATTTGGACCATATGGTTGGATTATCATGCCAATTCGAAATGCATGTAAATATTATGTTGAAAATTAATAAAATGGTCCAAGATAGTTGTGTAAAGAGCACTATAGGGGTTATGATTCCACCAGAGGGGAAGAGGAAGGGGGCCTATGGGAAACCAAATCCTTTGTTGTCATGTGTAAACCTTAGAACTCATCCAAAATTCTGTTATGTGCTTTAATTGATCCAATTACCTTCTCTTGACTATTTAACCCAATCATTGAATGCATATGTGAAGTTGGTGAGGAAAGTCACTTCATGTAGTTATTGAATCATGGGAGTTGTGATAGTTATGTCAGATGTCAGCAATCATATTTCTTCTATGGTCATAATCTATGTCAGTTGTATTTTCACCCTTACCTCATATCCTTGGAGTCAACACTATTTGGATCATTCTCTCATGTATGTTCCTACACTACGTAGAGTTTTCCATTGTTGTTCATGTCCAGTACCAGACTGTGTTTAACCTAGAAATTCGAATTTGGAGACAAAGATACATTTTTGGAAGGGAAAATAGATGGTTGTAGGTGAGCATGGAGGTTGGGAAATCTAGGAACCTTTACCTATTGAGTTCTGTTAATTTTGGATGCTTGAGAAACCATGGATTGATGTTGCAGGAGGTTCTCCAATAGTTTACGGAAATTTGGACTCTTACTACACACACGGGTAAGCACTATAAGGGTTGGATTTCCTGAGGTAATTGTGGATCAGTGAAGGGAAGTTCCTTCCTTGTGTTGTGTGGGGAAGTTGGAAGGAGTGCCATGGTTGTGAAGGATTAGTGAGACCCCTATAGAGTTCTGTTAGATATTTTGGCTAAGCATAGAGAGCATAGTGGAATGTGGACTGTAAAATTAGTCACAGCAGATCTAATGAACAAGTAAATCAATCACAACAGATGAACATAGAAAATATGGTGTAAAATTGTGCAAAACATGCAGCAGTGCTCAATATCCCAATAAGGGTGAATAATTACAATACAATCTGACAATGAGCAATTCGAATTGACTAAGTAGGCCATTCGAATCACTGAATGGAGTAGCTTGACTCCAACTAGGATTCCTCATCATCAATCGGTGGTGGTCATCAATGCACAAAAACCAGTCATCCAGGTGTCAATCTGAGTCTAACTGAGTGTGTCATGTGTAACTGAAGTGTGTAGCACTGATTAAGGGAAGGAGGCTCAGTGGGGGGCGCATGGGAGACTAACTGAAGTCAGAACAAGTCATCTAGTCAAACTGGAGGTCCAACGGAAGTGAAACAGTCAGTCGGGAGTGAAACTAGCCTCAAATCAAGGAGAATCGGAGCTAACTGAATGTAACTGAAGTGGAACTGCAGTGGTAGGTGAACAAGTGTGCCCTTCTCTGGCAGTAGGTGAGAAGTGGGCACCTTTCATCCTAGGAGGGCTAAAACTCTGAAGGAAGTGGCTCCCGGGTGCTAGAATAAGGTGGCTAAGGTGCTGGAGGCATCAAACTGGTGACTGGGATGCATGCAAACCCTAGAATTTGCATGCAAACCCTAATTGCATGCAAGATCCTGAAAAAGATGATGTGGATATCCGAACACCCCCCCTCAAGCTAGACTATGATGTGCAAAAAATAATGTGGGGCCCTAGTAACTAAGACCAAAGGTCACCCCAATACAATAATCCAAAAAAATGCTGAAAATAAACTAAGTGAGGAAAGAGGGAAAACCCAGTGGGAAGAAAGCCCCCCCTCAAGCTAAAGCATAATAATGAATCAATCTGTCTCCACCATGATGGAACTCACCCCCAACAGTGAACGGAGGTAAGAGAACTTCTTCTCAGTGAAGCTCTTGGTGAAGATGTCTGCAATTTTCTCATCAGTAGGGCAATATTGCAGAATGATGGTGCGGTCATGCACCAACTGTTGAATGTAATGCATATGAATCTCAATGTGTTTGGTCCTCTGCCGCTGAACTGGATCTGTGGAGATCTTGATATCACTTTGATTGTCACAAAATAGGACAGTCGAAGTAGTGCCACCAAAACCAAACTCGGAAAGAATACCCTGCAACCAAACTGCCTAAATGCAGGCATTGACTGCCCCTTGATACTCTGCCTCTGCTGAAGAAAGTGCAATGGCTGCTTGCTTTTTGCTGGACCAGCAAATAGCACCATGACCAATCATGAAAACATAACCGGAAGTGGACTTCCGATCAATGCTATCACCTGCCCAATCTGAATCAGTAAAACCAATGAAATCAAGCTCAGAATCTGCAGCATAATGTATGCCAAAATGTCTCGTACCTTGCACATACTGCAAGATCCGCTTGGCTACTCGCCAATGAAGCTCATGTGGCTGCTGCATATATCTTGACATGGCACTCATGGCATATGATATATCAGGCCTTGAGTGTGTCAAATAAAGTAGTGAACCAATCAACTGTCGATACATACTGCAATCTGCAAGCAGTGTAGAATCTCCCTCCTCAAGACTGATTCCTGAGAGGAATGGGAATGGGGATGCCTTACATTCAGCCATATTAAACTACAATAACAGGTCGGAAGCATATTTTTGCTGAGATATAGTGATCCCATCAAAATTTTGAGCTATCTCCAAGCCCAAAAAGTGACTCAGCAAGCCCAAATCGCTCATGTCAAAAGCTAGATTTAAGGCAGTTTTTAGCTTGTTTATTGAAGTAAGTGTGCTACCAGTAATGAGAAGATCATCAACATAAAGTACAATAACCAAAAAATTACCTTTAACTCGCTGAAGATACACATTTGGATCAGATTTGCATCTTTGGAAATTCTGAGAAAGAAGGAAGGAGTCCATCTTTGCGTACCAAGCTCTTGGGGCCTATTTTAACCCGTACAAAGATTTCTTCAATCTGCAAACCAATGATGGATCTAATGTATAACCCTCTGGATGCTGCATATATACCTCTTCAGCAAGGTCGCCATGTAAAAATGCACTCTTTACATCCATGTGGTGCACTTCCCAGTGCTTGGATGCGGCAATGGCTAAAACAAGGCGGATGGAATCCATCTTTGCAACCGGTGCAAAAGTCTCAGTGTAGTCCACTCCTTGGACTTGGGAGAAACCTTTTGCCACCAACCTTGCTTTGTATTTTTTGATAGTTCCATCAGCAGCAACTTTAGTACGGTAGACCCATTTACACTTCACTAATTTTCTTTGCCCTTTTGCTTGAACTTCGAACTGGATGGTGCATCCGTTTGTTTGCCTTTGTCTTTTTGCTTGTGAGGCTCGAATTTGGGCTTCTCCTTCTTTTGCTTTCCTTTACCATTCGAGATCTTGGGTCCTTGAACATATAGGGATGAATCTTTGGAGCTTATGGACCCCATTTGAATCAACTTGTCATGCTCTTTTGTGACGGACTCAATGAAGGCATTCAAGGTAGGCATCTTCCAATTCGGGGTAGTTAGCCGACCGAAATTGAAAGTAGAGACAAATACCGAATAATATTTACCAAGTTTGCTTAGAATGGAGAGGATCAATTGTTTGTCCTCTTTGATAACTCCATTGTTCTTCAACTGCAAGTTCAAGTTCTTGAATTTTGTGAAGAATTCATTGATGGTCTCGAAATTCTTAGGACTAACGGCAATCAATTCATTCTCTAATTGAAAAGCCCTAAGCTCATCCTGCTTGCCAAATAGTGTTTCAAGTTTCTCCCATATAGCTTTTGGAGTCTTCAATCCGCTGAGATGGAAGTGAAGATCTTTGGAGATGGAGAGACAAAGAATACCATAAGCTTCATCAAGCTTGTTGTAGTGTTTGGTTCGATCTGACACATTGTTTGGCTCCAATTCAAGACCAAGAGTGACTCGGTAGTAACCTTTTGAACGTAATATGATCTCCATATCATCTTTCCAATCAAAATAATTGAATGGGGTGAGGATAGGCTTTGAAGAAGAGTATTCCATTGCTAGGAGCGAGTCAAACTGATGTAGATGAGCTTGCATGCAGTGTGTAGTGAATGCAAAAGAGGAGTTTGCATGCACAGTGTAGCGAATGCAAAAGAGGAGCTTGATAACCTGCAAATCACAATCAAACCAATAACAATAAGGTCGAACAATCCACCCTTTTAGAGTTGCATCACACCTGGGATTGGAGATCAAACAATGTTGAATGGGTCCAATGTATCAGATCCAGGAATTATGTGGAAACTCAAGCTTCTGGAGTGGTATTGGATGTATTTTCAAGCTTTGCATGCACAGGAGCGAATGCCCTTGAGATATCTCATGCCAAAACTTTTTGCAATTTTTGAGCAATTCAGTCAAATCTTCTTGTAGAAACACCTGTATAAAAGAGATCTTGTCCCTGCAATGGCTCTGATACCATGTAAAATTAGTCACAGCAGATCTAATGAACAAGTAAATCAATCACAACAGATGAACATAGAAAATATGGTGTAAAACTGTGCAAAACATGCAGCAGTGCTCAATATCCCAATAAGGGTGAATAATTACAATACAATCTGACAATGAGAAATTCGAATTGACTAAGTAGGCCATTCGAATCACTGAATGGAGTAGATTGACTCCAACTAGGAGTCCTCATCATCAATCGGTGGTGGTCATCAATGCACAAGAACCAGTCATCCAGGTGTCAATCTGAGTCTAACTGAGTGTGTCATGTGTAACTGAAGTGTGTAGCACTGATTAAGGGAAGGAGGCTCAGTGGGGGGCGCATGGGAGACTAACTGAAGTCAGAACAAGTCATCTAGTCAAACTGGAGGTCCAACGGAAGTGAAACAGTCAGTCGGGAGTGAAACTAGCCACAAATCAGGGAGAATCGAAGCTAACTGAATGTAACTGAAGTGGAACTGCAGTGGTAGGTGAACAAGTGCGCCCTTCTCTGGCAGTAGGTGAGAAGTGGGCGCCTTTTAGCCTAGGAGGGCTAAAAATCTGAAGGAAGTGGCTTTTGGGTGCTAGAATAAGGTGGCTAAGGTGCTGGAGGCATCAAACTGGTGACTGGGATGCATGCAAGTGCATGAAAACCCTAGAATTTGCATGCAAACCCTAATTGCATGCAAGATCCTGAAAAAGATGATGTGGATATCCGAACATGGACTAAGAGAGAGAAGCCTGTAGGTGTTTCCTTCGCCATGGTGGCCTCATATCCCAGCTTGGGGGTGGCCTCTCAGCAAAAAGATTATATGTTGGATAGAGTGCCTATGGAAAGGTGGAAAATTTCTCTTATGCAGTTAGTTACTTGGATATTCTTTGTTTAAGTATATGTATTCTTATGTATCTGATGTGCAATGATTTTTAATTCAGATGCATGTGATAATGATGCTTGGAATTGCATGTTATGTGTGTGTGGATCAATTTTATTTCCATTGTGTTTTTTATTTCCATGTCTACACATGCATTTTAGCTGTAAGAATTCATAATTTTGGTTATGGCAAAAAATTTAGAGGCCTCGATTTAGTTAATGTCCCCTCTGCTAGCCGGATTGAGGGATGAGGACGTTACAGAGTGGTATCAGAGATTCTAGTTATAACACCAGAGCTGTATGGGTCGTGAATGCACAACCACAGGAAAAGATACAAGTTGCAGATGAAATACTTCTATGGAGGTCGGGTTCTGTTAAATGACAGATAAGGACCCAATAGTAATTTTGATTTAAATCTGAAATTTTATAAATTTGGTAATTTTATGTGGACCCCAACCATGCCACATGGACGAGTGACATGGAGGAGCCATGTGGGAAGAAGGTATGATGTGGACCTGCCACATCAAGCTCGCATATGGGTAATTGTAGATGGTCAAGTGTGGGGACTGGTGAACATCCAACTATTGAACAATAAGGCAAATCAGTAGTTGCGGTTGATAGCGCATCAGTAATATGCACAGTGATCAATAGGAGGCGAGCAAATATTTGACCATTTGATGGAAGGTCTGATCAACAATCGTGGCTCGTAGTGCCTTGGGAAAGTGCATGGTGGTTAGAAATAGGTGAGAGGAGATCTGACTGTCGGATCATATGGAATATCGACGGATAGGACTCATCGCATGTCGATAAAGTGCACAATGGATAAAATGGGATGAGCGGCACATTGTGCCAAAAACCGCTTGGGGCACGTGTCATTTTTTTATTGATAACGCCTCCCCAAGATCCATTTTCCAAAACCACTTCGTGAGGGCGTGTTACCACTTTTGGTAACGGGGAAAACCACCAACGCCCAAGGTCAAGTGGTATGGTGGTGTGGAGGCCTAGTGGTGGGAAGAATGTGACATGGTGAAGCCCTAAGGTGACAAGTCAGACTTTTCCGATACCTCAGTAGGGATGTGTTAAGCCACGTCGGGACCTTGCCATGTTAGCAAAAATCTACAGCAAACTTATGCGCCAGACCCCCCCAAGCCCCCTTGACCCCCTATTTTATTTATTTTTAATCAACAAAGTTGGATCAGGATTTTAACAATGGCCATTGCAGCAACATAATTTTGGGAATATTATGAACTATGAGGGGATATGACAGGACTCCAAAATTTTCTAAGTTTGGAAGAAGTGGAAAAACACAAAAGTAGTAAATTCTATAATTTGATAGCAAGTGATGGGAGCATTAGATCAAAGAACCAAAAATTGCTAAGTAATCGTGGTTGTATGTATTATCTAGGCCAATAGAACAATTATTTTGGTTCTCCATAAATTGTCTTCTACAAGTGGCTAAAGTTGGCCTCTGGAATTAAATGGACCTACAGGAAAAGTGCAAAACTTGAACAAATTTGACAATTTTGGACTGTAATTTTGAGCTCGAAATTCAGAATTGAGCATGCTTATAGTCATTGGAAAGCTTGTCCAAAGACGAACAATTTTACAGAGATAATTTATGAATTGGTGATTCATATGCTTCTATAATTTGATATAAAAAAAAAAGTTCCTGTAGCCATAATTGACAAAAAAATTCAATATGGGTATTTTCCCTAATATATGAAAATTGAGCTCTCTGAATGCCCTCTAGAGTTAATATTGGGTATTGAGTTCAGGGAAACTACTAAATATGGGTATTTTCCCTAATATATGAAAATTCAATATTGGCTTCTTGGGATGAGGAAGTATTTACAAGTCCAAGACTACTCAGGAAATATGAAGGCCAAAGTTTCTATATTCAATCTGAATGGAAGAGCATCTAAATGGTGGGATCACCTTAGGCAAGTGAAGAAGATCAATGAAAGGAAGAATGTTTGGAAGCAATTCAAGAAATAATTCAAGCAAAAGTACCTCTCTGATAGGTATTATTATGGAAAAATTAAAGAATTCCATGAGTTGAAATTGGGCCAAATGACTATGGAGGAATATGCAAATAAATTCTTGGAGCTGTTGAGATATGTCAATTATATCAGAGATGATAAAGTCAAAATTCAGCATTTTCTAAGTTGGTTGCCTCAGTCCTACAAAGATAGAATTGATTTTGATGAGCCTCAAAATCTAGATGAGACCATAAGAAAGGCCAAGTATTGTTATGATCAAGCTAGAAGCAAGCCAAATTTCCATAAGGCATGGAAGGGAAAGAAAAATGAGAAGTTGGAGCAAAGAAAGAAGGGGTTCAAGCCTCAAGGAAGCCACCACAAGTTGTAACAAATCCAACTAAGATGATGGGATACAATCCAAGAGAGCCAAACTTCAATGTTGGGGATGTGGAGAGGACCATTTGATTAGAAATTGTCCACATCAGAATGGGAGTGCAAAGCAAGTTCACAATATATAAGAGCTTGAAATTGTGGGTCAAGTGGCAAGGACTTTCCCTAGGATTTATGCGGCACTAGAGGACCTCCAAGCAGAGCATCAATCAATCGTGGCTGAGATCGAAGGTAATATTGCTAATCAATCTATTTCTATTTTAATTGATGTGTACCTACTCACAGTTATATCAGTCATAAAATTGTTTAGATTTGTGCTTTTAAGAGAACCAAGCATAGTAAGTCATGGTTGGTTCAACTAGCCACAAGAACCAAGAGAAGAATTAGTGAAATGGTGGAGAAATGTCCATTAGAAATGGGTGTACTATCCACTTGTGCATATATGAATATTTTACCCCTTAGTTCATATGATATTCTCATTGGAATGGATTGGTTGGAAGAACGTAGAGTTAAACTTGATTGCTACAACAAGAGTTTTGAGTGCATTGATGATGAAGGAAACCCAAGGGTTGTGAAAGGAATTCCAAAGAAAATTTCAGTTAGGCATATTTCAGCCATGCAGCTGAAGAATTTTTGTGGGAAAGGTTGTCAATTCTATGCAGCCCATATATTGGACAAAATGAAAAATGAAATTCCATGTTTGGAAGACTATCATGTGCTACAAGAATTCAAGGATTTGTTTCCCGATGAAGTGTCTAGACTTTCTCCCAAGAGGGACATTGACTTCACAAATGATCTTATGTCAGGAGTTGCACCAATGTCTAATACACCTTACAGAATGAGCACACTAGAATTATTAGAGTTGAAAATGCAATTGTAAGAATTATTGGAAAAGAAATACATTAGGCCAAGTGTGTCTCCATGGGGAGCACATGTACTATTTGTGAAAAATAAAGATGGTACACTCAGGCTATGTATTGATTACAAGAAGATTAATAAGGTGGCAATGAAAAACAAGTACCCATTTCCTTGAATTGATGATCTTTTTTATCAAATGAGAGGGACAAAAGTATTTTCAAAGATAGACTTGAGGTCTGGTTACCATCAAGTAAGGATCAAGGAAGAATATATTCACAATACATCCTTCAGAACAAGGTATGGACACTATGAATTCATAGTGGTTCCATTTGGTCTCACTAATGCACCAGCTACCTTCATGTGTCTCATGAATAGCATTTTCCACAAATATTTGGACAAGTGTTTTCTTGTTTTTCTATATGGCATTATTATTTACTCTAATAATTAAGAGGAGCATGAAAAACATTTGAGAATGGATTTGCAGTTGTTAAGGGAGCATAAGTTGTATGCAAAACTAAGCAAATGTGACTTTTACAAGAATAAAATTCATTATTTGGATCACAGTATTTTAGAAGAAGGAATATCAATGGATCCGAAAAAGATTGAAGCCATTATGAGTTGGTCAAATCCAAAGAATGTGACAGATGTGAGATATTTTATGGGTCTTGTTGGTTACTATAGAAGATTCATTGAAGGATTCTCTAAGGTTGCACACCCAATCACTTATTTTCAAAAGAAGGGAACAAAATTTGAATGGACCCAGAAATGTGAGGAAAGCTTCCATCTGTTGAAGAAGCTTCTCACAAGTGCTCCAATTCTGAAAATTTCATACCTGGAAAAAGAATTTGTGGTGTGTTCATATGCATGTAAACAAGGACTTGGATGATTTCTTATGCAAGAAAATCATGTGGTGTGTTATGAGTCTAGAAAATTGAAGGAGCATGAAAATAATTGTGCAACACATGATATGGAACTTGCAACCATAATGCATGCATTAAAAATGTGGAGACACTATCTAATGGGAAGAAAATTTGAGTTTAGGACAAACCATTGTGGTCCGAAATATTTATTTGAGCAACCAACATTAAATGCATGGCAAGCAATATGGATAGAATTTTTATGTGAGTTTGATTTCGACATCAAACACATAAAAAGAAAATAAAATAAAGTGGTTGATGCACTCAGAAGAAAGGTGCATGAAATGCATATGGCAGCCATCACAACTTGGAAATCAAATTTAAGACAACAGATTGTCAATTATCTTGCTAAAGATGAATTATATGTGCAAATAAAAGATAATTTACCGCAGCAAATTTTGAAAAAAGGTATAAAGCGTATCATTTAGAAGAGGATGGACTTCTTGTTTATAAAAATAGAATTTATATTCCAAATGTGGCGGACTTGAGAAGAATTGGTATGGATGAAATCCATAACATTCCATATCCTGCTCACCTGGGATATCAAAAAACAATTGCTACTGTCAGGAAGCAATATTTTTGGCTAGGGATGAAAAAGGATATTGCTGAGTATATATCTAAATGCATGAAGTATCAGCAAGTAAAAGTTGAACATCAACACCCGACAAGTTTGTTGCATCCTTTTTCAATTCCAAAATGGAAATGGGAAGTAATTTCCATGGATTTTACTACAGGTTTTCCAATGACTATGGAACAACATGATTCCATTATGGTTGTGGTGGATAAATTGTCAAAAACAACACACGTTACACCAATTAAATTCACACATAAAACATATGTCATTGCAAGTCTTTTCATGAAGGAAATTTTCAGATTGCATGGATTGCCTAAGGCAATAATTTCAGACAAAGATACCAAATTTATTTTGAATTTCTAGAAAAGTCTTTTTGCAGACTTGGGAACACAACTGAATTTTAGCACTTCCTACCATCCACAAATAGATGGATAAACTGAAGGAGTAAATCAGACTCTTGAAGACATGCTTCGTATGTATGTGATGGACAAACCATCCAAGTGGGAATATTATCTACACTTGGTAGATTTTTCATATAACAATGGACGGCAAGCTTCGTTGGGCATCAATCCATTTGAAGTTGTATATGGTCGAAAGTGCAGGACACGAGTGACATGGGATAATCCAGTAAACAAAATTGTACTTGGGAGAAAATTGCTTAAGGAAATGGAACAAGAGGTTGCAAAGACTAGGTAGAATTTAAAGGCATCCCAAGATAAGCAGAAAATCTATGCAGATAAGAATAGAATGCATAGACAATTCAGTGTTGGGGATCATGTTTACCTTAGAGTGGGGCCAAGGAAGAGTTCCTTGAATCTTGGAAGTTGTGCCAAGTTGTCACCAAAGTATTGTGGTCCATTTGAATTGCTTGAAAGGATAGGGCCAATTGAATATAGAATTTCATTTCTAGCTAGTACTAGAGCTCGTAATGTTTTTCATGTTTCTTTACTTAAGAAATATGTGCATGATCCTAACCATGTGATTGATTGGGATGTGATTCAGGTGGAACCCAAGAGAGAGTTCCAAACCGAGCCACTATGCATCCTAGACAGGAAGGTAACATTTCTCTAGAACCGAGCCATCATACAGGTAAAGGTGTAAGGGAAGCACTTCGGTCCCGATGAGGCTACGTGGGAGTTGGAGGATGCCATGAAAGAGGCATACCCATTTTTGTTTTAATTTTTAGCAAACACCTAAGACGATGTTATTCCAAGGGGGAGGGGATTGTAATACCCCCAATTTTGACTTGGAATGTATTTAATCAGAATTATGTAAATGATGTAAATATGCTAGTATGGATTCCTAGTGCGGAGCTCAAGGCCAAGGCCCGACTAGTGAATGTATGATGTATATAATTTTATTTGGGCCATATGGTTGGATTATCATACCAATTCTAAATGTATGTAAATATTATGTTGAAAGTTAATAAAATGGTCCAAGATGGTTGTGTAAAGAGAACTAGAGGGAATATGATTCCACCAGAGGGGAAGAGGAAGGGGGCCTATGGGAAACTAAATCCTTTGATGTCATATGTCAACCTTAGAACTCATCCAAAATTATGCCGCGTGCTTTAATTGATCCAATTACCTTCTCTTGACTATTAAACCCAAGCATTGAATGCATATGTGAAGTTGGTGGGGAAAGTCACTTCATGTAGTTATTGAAGCATGGGGGTTGTGACAATTATGTCACTTGTCAGCAGTCATATTTCTTCTATGGTCAAAATCTATCTCATTTTTTTTCTACCCTTACCTCATATCCTTGGAGTCAATACTATTTGGATCATTCTCTCATGCATGTTCTTACACGACATAGAGTTTTCCATTGATGTTAATGTTCATTACCAAATTGTGTTTAACCCATAAACTCGAATTTGGAGACATAGTTACATTTTTGGAATGGAAAATAGATGGTTGTAGGTGATAATGGAGGTTGGGAAAGCTTGGAACCTTTACCCATTGATTTATGCTATTTTTGGATTCTTGAAAATCCATGGATTGATGTTGCAGGAGGTTCTCCAATAACTTACAATAGGTTGGACTCTTACTGCACACACTGGTAAGCACTGTAAGGTTTGGATTTCCTTAGGGAACTATGGATCAATTAATGAAAAATCCTTCCTTGTGTTGTGTGGTGGATTTGGAAGGAGTGACATGGTTGTGAAGGCTTAGTGAGACCCCTGTAGAGTTCTCTTGGAGCTTTTGGATAAGCATTGAGAGCATAGTGGGTTGTGGGCTGAGAGAGAGAATCATGTAGGTGTTTCCTTCACCTTGGTGGCCTCATAGCCCAACTTGGGGGTGGCATGTCAACAGAAAGAGTATATGTCGGACAAAGTCCCTATGGTTGGGTGGAAAATCGCTCATACATATCCAGTTGCTTGGATCTTCTTTGTTTAAAGATAAGTATTCTTTTGTATTTGATGTGCAATGTTTTTTAATTCATATGTCCGTGATAACGATGCTTGGAATTGCATGTTATGTGTGTGTGGTTCAATTTTATTTCCATTGTGTGTTTTTATTTCCATGTTTGCACATGCATTTTAGCTATAAGAATTTGTAATTGTGGTTATGGGGCGAAATTTAGAGGCCTCAATTTAGTTAATGTTCCCTATTCTAGCCAGATTGAGGGATATATATATTTACTTTAATATCAATGTAAAAACTTGTTTTTATATGATTTTCATATTTTAGGAAGATTTTGAAAATCCTAAAGGAAGAATGAGGTGATATGCAAAAAATTCTAGCAGGGATATCCAAAAAAGTGTACAAAGACATGGTTAAATGATGTAGGAGGGATCAACAAAACCAATCCAGCCCTATTTCCTAGGATTAGTATGGTTCCAAATTTAGTAGAACCCCCAACTTAGCAAAATCATCTAAGACTTTCTTCCGCAGCGATCGTTGAAGGGCGGACTTCAAATTGGCGGTGAGATGGATTGAATAAAAATTTCAGGTCTCACCTTCCTCTTTTACCTTCCTGCAATTACCTTCTGCAATAACCTTCCGCAATATCCTTCTACAATCGTCTTCATCAATCGCCTTCCACAATCTCCTTCTGCAATCTCCTTCCGTAATTGCCTTTTGCAATCTCCTTCCGCAATTGCCTTCTGCAATCGTCTTCCCACAATTGCTTTGGACCGTCAGATCGGAAGTAGGTCAAATCAACGGTGGATTGAATTGACTTAGGGTACATTTTATGGATATTTCCCGTCTGTTTTTCCATTAACCCTCGAGCTCTTTCTACAGTGAAATGTTGTACTAGTCATCGATCACTTCGCGACTTCTCTCATCTATTGATATGTGATCAAATGCAGAACGTTCACTTTGGATTTCGGAGCTCTATCTCCCACGCAAGTTCACCCAACAAAATCATTCGTGAGTCATCGATCTCCTTGCTTCAATTTGGATCCTCCAACCTCTGTCAAACTCAATTGTTGCAACTGTGCGTTGATTGATCAGAGAATCGATCAATCAAACTCCTCTTGATTAGGATTCAACTGACCTTCACCGTACTTGATCTCCTTCTTGGTATCTGATCATCATCTCCATATAAGATTCACCTCTGCAAATTTGTATATACAGAGCATCGATCCTTCCAGTGATCGATGACTCAAGGGTCCACCAGCTATCCCTTTAAGAACATAATACCTTTGATCTTTCGGCAAGTATTCAACCTGTCAATTTCTTCATGATATCACACAAAGAGATCAGTCAAACATCTTATGCAACATTCAATTATCTAAAACCCCAATTTCATATTTTTCATATACACAGATTTGTCAGGCATGGGCAGAGTTCATCAATAATTCAATTCATAGAATCATACACGCAGAGAGAACTATTCTTCTATCAAAATTTAGACATAATTCATCCATTGATACAGAGATGTGCACAATTATCCTTCTTCATTCAATCATAAGAAACCTGTACATTCACAAGTGCCTCAGAACCTGTGTTCTAATCCTCTTAGGCCTGATACAAACATGATCATCTCTCTTGGCCTGATTTACATTGTTTGGCCAACCTCTATGCCTCATAGGATTACAAAATATATACAAAAGGATTCTGAAACCAATTATAGTTCAGATCCAGAAACCTCTCAACACACTCCTCCATCTCATGAACTATTATCTAATTTTAGCAAACTCTCAATCCTATCTCTATGACTCGCTCTTGAGATATTAAACCTTCATTAAATGCTTCCATTAGATGTGGAATTAGTTACACAACACACTAAATGACTCATGACTCACCTAGTGACTCATCACCCATCTAGAATCACACTAAAACATAGTATGGTTTACAATATTTCATCAAAGGACCACTAGTTCAGAAAATGAAGACCCTAAGGTCTTCATCAAACATTGGAGTTGGATGGAGAGCAGGATGCTCCTACATCACACTCCCCAGGAAGAAATAAATATGACCTCTTGGTCATAACCTTCAATATTCAATATTCCTGGATCCCAAACTTTATGCTGGATCTTTTTAGTTGCTTCATGGTTGTCATGTTGTCTTGTTGTTGACTGCAACTCTCAAAGCTTCCATACTTCTTGCTGCAATGCTCCACTAGCCTTGCTTTTGCAACCTTCCCTTGTCATTTGTCCCCTATTGTTGCTTTGTTTTCTTGCTTTGATGATGTAGATCTTCTTTTTCTCCTCGTTTCTTCTCTGAGACACCTTCACCATCAACATCCTCATCATCTCAATTTCCTTGTCCAGTCTATTCACTGGCTGGTACACCTGCTTGTTGTGAACTTGTTGCTATTCTTTTCTCAACTGCATCAGAATTCAAAATTCTTATCTTGCTCCTCTTTAGAATACATCATCTCATAGATGTTCAAGGCATTTAAATGTCTTCTCTCTTGCTTCCCTATAATACAAATATTGGTGTATCCCTGTTGAAATGTATTGCTATTGTTATCTATTGGATGTTGTATCTCCTTTCCAACTATGCTACTGTTATATGGCACCCCAATCTACTTTTCTAAATATCCTTGAGACATCACTTCTTCATCGTTCTTTTGCTTCTGCTTCATAACAACTTCCAATGGTTGTCTTTCTCCAAATAGAAATTCATCTATGAGTTCTTTCTATTGTAACAAGTCAATATTTCCCTCATTAAAAAGGTAATCTTCATCATACTTTACTTCAAGACATTCATCAATGACATCTCCTGTACTCACACACAAAGGATTAGATTTAAAAATATAAAATCCTTTGGTCCTCTTTATTGCTTGTAGAATCAGCTCCTCATATTGTTCTGAATTTTTCAAAAAGTTCTTGAGACCTCGTCCATGTCTCTCTTTAGAATCAAAATGTTTCTCTTCAATTTCCATTTGGTTATCTTCATGAGACAAATATTCTTTACTTTATGCAGCAACAGTCTTCTCTAATTGTCTCTCAGCAATCTCTTTATTCAATGGTGTAGGTTTTTCCCCTTGGATTTCTTTATGAGACAACATAGCCTCTCTTTTCATCATAATGCAATTATGATCTTATCCTCCTGAAATGTCTTTGTAAATTTCTTTTTCTTCCTTCACCACTTCGAGTGACTTTCCATCTTCATTTTCCTTGAATACATATTCAATCAAGAACTCTTTTATTCAGTCATCTCTTCTAGAAACTTCATTTCTTCACCAACATCCATCTCTCATGTAGTCTGATCTACAGGCTGCATTAAAATTTCATCTTCATTTACAATGTGATTATGTTCTGTTGCTATTCTTTTGCAAATAATTTCTCCTCCTCCTTCATTTTCTCTCACAGTCCAAGGTGGTTTTCCAGTTTCTTCCTTCATAAGCACTTCACCTAAGAGTTCTTCAATACCTGCAGTCATACACAAAACATTAGATTTAAAAATATAACTCTCCTCATCTGAATTCTCAACCATATTATATTCATGTGGTCCTGAACTTATCAGAGAGTTCATAAAATTATCTATAATCCATGCTTCATCATCTTCATTCAAATATTCTCCAAGCAAAGGACCATGTTCTAGTTCACATTCCAAAACTTCCATCTGAGACTCAGTTGTCCTGACTTTTTCCTTCAATCTGGTAGACATATTTTTATTTAGATTCGCTTGTAGTGAATTCCATCTCACTTTCTTCTTCTTCACTATCCAAACATACCTTTGGTCTTCTTTTTGTAGCATCATATCTAAATGAATAAGTTGCAATCCTATTTCAACTAATTCTATGTCATACTCTTCTTGACACATTCTCTTGATGCCTTCTTCCTTGGCATCTTTTATTTTGTTTTGGATTTCCTTTGAACCTCTGAAATGACCTTCAGTATTCATTGTCTCCATTTCCTCTTTCTCTATGAAATTCATCTTGTTCACTTGTGGACTTCTCCCAAGCCTCCTATCAGTAAGTCTTCATACTTGCTTCTATACCTCAACAAGCTAACTCTCCTTGAGCTTGTCCTTTTGGCATCCTTGGTTCCTTCTCCTCTAGAACCTCTTGAGTAACTTCCTTTGATCCTCTTGGATTTTGCAGATCCACTCCTCTAAGAACATTCAACTTATCCCCTTCTTGTCCAACCTCTGTTGCATCCTTAGGTTCTGCCACTGCTTCCACTTTTCTCTAAGAGTTCACAAACTCTTCTCATCAAGAACACACATGTTCTCTGTCATAGCTTTCAAGCTATCTGTTGCTACCAACATTGTCATAGGCTTCAATCTGCAAATAATCTCAAACCAGAGTTAATATAAACACATCAATCAATACCTTAAATATGTCTTCCACATCTTGCACTTGAATGGACAAATTTCTGTCAAAACACCTATGGGATCTTCTCATGAAATTGCCTGTACATGTTGTCCTATATTTACTTCAATTGACTAAATTCAACTTTTCTCTATTCAATTTCCTTTGAACCAACATACCTTTTCTAAACATACCAATCCTCTATCTGTTGCAATATTCTATCGCAGACCTAATTCCAAGAGCGAATTGTGCTCTGATCTCCCTTTAGTGCACGCAGAATCTTTTTTTGCTCTGATGCCACTTGATGCAGGAGGGATCAACAAAACCAATCCAACCCACTTTCCTAGGATTAGTCTAGTTCCAAATTTATTAGAACCTCAACTTAGAAGAATCAGCTAAGTATTTCTTCCACAGCGGTCGTTGAAGGGAGGCCTTCAAATTGGAAGTGAGATGGATTGTATAAACCTTTCGAGTCTCACCTTCCTCTTTTACCTTCTCGCAATTACCTTCCTCAATCACCTTCTGCAATCTCCTTCCGCAATCTCCTTCAGCAATCGCC
The DNA here is from genome assembly GCA_027924585.1 of Larix kaempferi. NCBI lineage: Eukaryota > Viridiplantae > Streptophyta > Pinopsida > Pinales > Pinaceae > Larix > Larix kaempferi. The sequence continues at coordinate 4,821,841 of BSBM01000770.1, forward strand.
TTTTGCAATCTCCTTCTGCAATCGCCTTCCTGCAATTGCTTTGGACCGTCGGATCGGAAGCAGGTCAAATCAACGGTGGATTGAATTGACTTAGGGTACATTTGATGGATATTTCGCGTCAGTGTTTTCCATTAACCCTCGAGCTATTTCTTCGATGAAATTTTGTACGAGTCGTTGATCACTTCACGGCTTCTCTTGTCCGTTGATCTACGCTCAAATGCAGAACGTTCACTTTGGATTTCGGAGCTCTATCTCCCGCGCAAGTTCACCCAGCGAAATCCTTCGTGAGTTGTCGATCTCCTTGCTTCGATCTAGATCATCCAACCTCTGTTAAACTCAATTTTTGCGACTGTGCATTTATTGATCAAAGAATCGATCAATCAAACTCCTCTTAATTAGGATTCAACCGAACTTCACTAGACTTGATCTCCTTCGTGGGATTTGATCATCATATCCATAGATTGACCTCTGCAAATACGTATATATAGAGCATCGATCCTTCCAGTGATCGATGGCTCAAGGGTTCACAAGCTATCCCTTTAAGAACAAAATACCTTCGATCATTCGGAAAGTATTCAACCTATCAATTTCTTCATGAGCTCACACACAGAGATCAATCAAACATATTATGCAACATTCAATTATCTAAAACCCCAATTTCAGGTTGTTCATACACACAGATTTGGCAGGCATGGGAAGATTTCATTGATCATTCAATTCATAGAATCATACACGTAGAGAGAACTATTCTTCTATCACAACGGACACAATTCATCCATTGATACAGAGATGTGCACAATTATCCTTCTTCATTCAATCATAAGAAACATGTACATTCACAAGTGCCTCGAAACCTTTGTTCTGATCCTCTTAGGCTTGATACAAACATGATCAGTTCTCTTGGTCTGATTTACATTGTTTGGCCACCCTTTATGCCTCGTAGGATTACACAATATATACATAAATATTCTGAAGCCAATTATAGTTCAGATCCAGAAACCTCTCAAAACACTCCTACATCTCATCAACTATTATCTAATTTTAGAAAACTCTCAATCCTATCTCTATGAATCGCTCTTGAGATATTTAACCTTCATTAAATGAGGCCATTGTATGTGGACTTAGTTACACAACTCACTAAATGACTCATCACTCACCTAATGACTCATCACCCATCTAGAATCACACTAAAACATTGTATGGTTTACAATATTTCATCAAAAGACCACTAGTTCAGAAAATGAAGACCCTAAGTTCTTCATCAAACATTGGACTTGGATGGAGAGTAGGATGCTCCTGCATCAAACTCCCCAGGAAGAAAGAAATATGACCTCCTGGTCATAAACTTCAATCTTCAATATTCCTGGATCCCAAACTTTATGTTGAATCTTTTTAGTTCCTTCATGGTTGTCCTATTGTCTTATTGTTGACTGCAACTCTCTAGGATTCCATACTTTTTGTTGTAATGCTCCACCAACCTTGGTTTTGCAACCTTCCCTTGTCATTTGTCTCCTACGGTCGCTTTGTTTTCTTGCTTTTATGATGTAGATCTTATTTTTCTCCTTATGTCCTCTCTGAGACACCTTCACCATCAACATCCGCGTTATCTCAATTTTATTGTCCAGTCTATTCACTGGCTCGTACCCCTGCTTTCTGTGAAATTCTTGTTGTTCTTTTATAAACTGCATCAAAATTTCAAAATTCTTATCTTGTTCTTCTTCAGCATACATCATCTCATATCTGTTCAAGGCATTTAAATGTCTTCTCTCTTGCTTCCCTATAACAGAAATACTGTTGTATCCCTGCTGAAATGTATTGCTACTGCTATCTATTGCTTGTTGTATATACTTTCCAACTATGCTACTGTTATATGGAACCCCAATTTGCTTTTCTAAATATCCTTGAGACATCACTTCTTCATCTTTCTTTTGCTTCTGCTTCATAACAACTTCCAATGGTTGTATTTCTCCGAATAGCAATTCATCTATGAGTTCTTTCTGTTGCAACAAGTCAATATTTCTCTCATTAAAAAGGTACTCTTCATCATCCTTGACTTCAATACTTTCATCAATGACATCTCCTGCAATCACACACAAATGATCAGATTTAAAAATATAAAATCCTTTGGTCCTCTCTATTGCTTGTAGCACCATCTCCTCATATTGTTCTAAATTTTTCAAAAAGTTCTTGAGACCTCGTCCATATCACTCTTTAGCATCAGAATTTTTCTCTTCAATTTCCCTTTGTTTATATTCATGAGCCAAATATTCTTTACTTTATGCAGAAACGGTCTTCTCTAACTGTCTCTCAGCAATCGCTTTATTCAATGGTGTAGGGTTTTCCCCTTTGTTGTCTTTATGAGACAACATAGCCTCTCTTTTCATCAGAATGCAATTCTGATCTTGTCCTCCTGAAATGTCTTTGTACATTTCTTTTTATTCCTTCACCTCTTCGAGTATCTGTCCATATTCATTTTCCTTAAATACATATTTAGTCAAGAACTCTTCTATTTCAGTCATCTCTTCTAGAAACTTCATTTCTTCACCAACATCCATCTCTCCTATAGTCTAAGATATAGGATGCATTACCGTTTGATCTTCCTTTACAACAAGATTAAGTTTTGATGCTATTATTTTGAAAATAATTTCTCCTCCTCCTTCATTTTCTCTCGCAGTCCAAGGTGATTGTCCAGTTTCTTCCTTCATAAACACATCACCTAAGAGTTCTTCAATACCTGCAGTCACACACAAACCATTAGATTTAAAAACATAAAGCTCCTCATCTGAAGTCTCAGCCATATTATCTTCATGTGGTCCTGAACTTATCAGAGAGTTCATAAAATTATCTATAATCCCTGCTTCATCATCCTCATTCACATCTTCTCCAAGAAAAGGACCTTGTTCTGGTTCACATTCCAAAACTTCCATCTCAGACTCAGCTATCCTGAGTTCTTCCTTCAATCTGGTAGACATATTTTTCTTTAGCTTCACCTGTAGTGAATTCCATCTCACTTTCTTCTTATTCATTATCCAACCATACCTCTGGTCTTATTTCTGTAGCAACATCTCTAAATGAATAAGTTGCAATCCTATTTCAACTGAGTCTCTATCATACTCTTTTTGACTCATTCTCTTAATGCATTATTCCTTGGCATATTTTCTTCTGTTGTGGCTTTCCTCTGAACCTATGAAATGACCTTCAGTAGTCATTGTCTCCATTTCCTCTTTCTCTGTGAACTTCATCTTGTTCACTTGTGGACTACTCGTGAGCCTCCTCTCAGCAAGTCTTCATACTTGCTTCTATACATCAACAAGTTATCTCTCCTTGAGCTTGTCCTTTTGGTATCCTTGGTTCCTTCTCCTCTAGAAACTCTTGAGAAACTTCATTTGATCCTCTTGTCTTCTGCCAATCCACTCCTCTAAGAACATCCAATTTATCCCCTTCTTTTCCAACCTATGTTGGATCCTTAGGTTCTGCCATTGCTTCCACTTTTCTCTAAGAGTTCACACACTCTTCTCATCGAGAACACACATGTTCTTTGTCGTAGCTTTCAAGCTATATGTTTCTATCAACCTTGTCATAGGCTTCAATCTGCAAATAATCTCAAAACTAGAGTTAATATAAACACATCAATCAATACCTTAAAGATGTCTTCCACATCTTGCACTTGAATGGACAAATTTTTGTCACAATGCCTCTAGGATATTCTCATGAACTTCCCTGTACATGATGTCCTCTATTTACTTCAATTGACTCAATTCAACTTTTATTTGTTCAATTTCCTTTGAACCAACATACCTTTTCTAAACATACCAATCCTCTATCTACTGCAATCTTCTATCGCAGACCTAATTCCAAGAGCGAATTGTGCTCTGATCTCCCTTCAGTGAACGCAGAATATTTTTTTGCTCTGATGCCACTTGATGTAGGATGGATCAGCAAAACCAATCCAACCTGCTTTCTTAGGATTAGTCTGGGTCCAAATTTTGTAGAACCCAAACTTAGCAGAATTATCTAAGTCTTTCTTCTGCAGCGGTCATTGAAGGGCGGACTTCAAATTGGTGGTGAGCTGGATTGCATAAACCTTTCCAGCCTCACCTTCCTATTTTAACTTCCCACAATTACCTTCTGCAATCACCTTCCGCAATTTCCTTCCGTAATCACCTTATGCAATCTCCTTCCGCAATCTCCTTCCACAATTTCCTTCCGCAATCATCTTCCCGCAATTGCTTTGGGTCGTCAGATCGGAAGCATGTCAGATCAACGGTGGATTGAATTGACTTAGGGTACATTTGATGGATATTTCATGTTTGTGTTTTCCATTAACCCTCGATCTCTTTCTCCGGTGAAATGTTGTACGAGTCATCGATCACTTCACAGCTTCTCTCGTCCGTTGATCTGCGATCAAATACAGAACGTTCACTTTGGATTTCAGAGCTCTATCTCCCATGCAAGTTCACCCAGTGAAATCCTTCGTGATTCTTCGATCTCCTTGCTTCGATCTGGATCGTCCAACCTCTGTAAAACTCAATTGTTGCAACTGTGTGTCGATTGATCAGAGAATCGATCAATTAAACTCCTCTTGATTAGGATTCAACTGACCTTCACTGGAATTGATCTCCTTCGTGGGATTTGATCATCATCTCCATAGCTTCACCTCTGCAAATTCATATATATAGAGCATCGATCCTTCCATTGATCGATGACTCAAGGGTTCACAAGCTATCCCTTTAAGAAAAGGATACCTTCTATCATTCAGCAAGTATTCAACCAGTCAATTTCTTCATGAGCTCACACACACAGATCAGTCAAACATCTTCTGCAACATTCAATTATCTAAAACCCCAATTTCAGGTTGTTCATACACACAGATTTGGTAGGCATGGGTAGAGTTCATCAATCATTCAATTCATAGAATCATACACATAGAGAGAACTATTCTTCTATCACAATTCAGACATAATTCATCCATTGATACAGAGATGTGCACAATTATCCTTCTTCATTCAATCATAAGAAACTTGTACATTCACATGTGCCTCAAAACTTGTGTTATGATCCTCTTAGGCCTGATACAAACATGATCAGCTATATTGACCTGATTTACATTGTTTGGCCACCCTCTATGCCTCGTAGTCTTACACAATATATAAAAAAGGATTCTGAAACCAATTATAGTTCAGATCCAAAAACCTCTCAACACACTCCTGCATCTCATCAACTGTTATCTAATTTTAGCAAACTCTCAATCCTATATCTATGACTCGCTCTTGAGATATTAAACCTGCATTAAATGCTACCATTAGATGTGGACTTAGTTACACAACTCATTAAATGACTCATCACTCACCTAGTGACTCATCACCCATCTAGAATCACACTAAAACATAGTATGGTTTACAATATTTCATCAAAGGACCACTAGTTCAGAAAATGAAGACCCTAAGGTCTTCATCAAACATTGGACTTGGATGGAGAGAAGGATGCTCCTGCATCATTAAATAAATGAGCATAATTCCATTGGAGGAGAACTTATCTCGACAACAATGTCTGTCAAACGTATATAATCGTGGATTTTTTCTTTTATGTACATAAAATTTAACTATTGCATGAAATATTAATTTTCAATTGTTTTCTTGCAAAAAAGAAAATAAAATGGAACCCATTCAACACATGAGACAGGACGACAAGGATGAAAATGGTTGATCGCAAAGTTTCTAAGTACTTATGTTTTGCTTACTCAAGATTTCATATTTGTTATGATCTTTATATTTTAATTAGTTTACACTCATCCTTGGATGTCTTCTAATAGGTGTTAAAATACAAAGAGTCGTCCGAAGAATCAATTGACATTGGGTTAAATATGGGTTGTGAGTATATGTTGCGGTATCAAGAGTTAATTGTGCAATTTGTAAGTAGCTATGTTTTTTTACTTCTCTTATTTCATAATTAATAGAACAACAAGAAACCTTTATATTAAATCTATGATTTGTCATGGTGTTCAAAATTTGTAGGAAACAAAGTATGGAGTGGATCCAAAAGAATATTTGTTGAGAAATGGCATGACAAATGACTTTGAAAAAATGTGTATCATTTATGAATCTTTTCTTGCGATGGTATGATTTTTAATTTACATAATCATGTATATGATTTTTTTCTATTATGCTCACTAATATAGACATACTCATTACACTTTATTTTTATGTTTATAGATGGAACATGAAAATGAGGAACAAAATCAAGCCAATTAGTAGAACATTCAACCAAATAACCCAAGTACAATATCATCTACAAGCAATGAAGAAATGAGGTGTCATGCTAGCAACTCGAGTAATGACAACAGTTTGAGTGAAGAATAACAATATTTATATATATATATATATATATATATATATATATAATTGGTTGCTAATGCAAGTTGTATGTTTTAAAATGAGTGTCTATGAAAATTGGACATTTTGTTTAATGTAATAAACATATTGTCCCAATCGGCTACCAATAAGTGTAACAATTACATATTGAAATTTTAATTATCGTGAACCTTTTTGTTGTCCCATTTTGTATGATGAATGGTCCCTTATTCATATATAATAAAATGGGTTTCTTGTTATATTGCATTGTCCAATGTTGTAAAATGCTTGTTGATTAAATATATGGATGATTAAACATTACAATGAACAATGTGTAATATGATGGTATAACACATTGATACAATCACTGTATCCAAATCCAATAATTAAAATTCAAATATCAATATTATTATAAAATTTATTTCATTTTCTGATGATTAATGGAATTTTTAAAAAAATGGAACTCAATTACAATGTGGGGCGTACGTAATTCATTCACGGTATTTATTCATGCTTGAAAATAATCTCTGGTGTTTTTAAACCTAAAAATTGTGTTGGTGCTTCGATATGATATAAACACCTTGGAATTTATATAAATGTAGCACTCTGGTATGCATTTATTTAAAAATGCATCAATAATACCATTGAAGGAGTATTGTCGAGGTCAAATTTAGTAACAAATTCAGTGCGCAAATAATAATAAGCATCAGTGTGTCTTTGTAATCCCTATTTCTCAGTGTAGTTGAAATGATACTACGCATTGATACTATAATCCACGTTTAACACATCAGTACTATAATGCATGCACAAAGCATTAGGTCGTTATGTCAATGGACAACACCAGTATATCACATTCAAATTGAAAGCATCGATGCTCTTTGAGATACAAAGCGCCAATGTTGTGAGACATATGGAATTCATTGGCGCGTTACTTTAGTGTAAAGCACCATTGTAGCACATTTAAAGAGTAGTCCATGGTGCTTTACTTAAATGGAAAGAACCGGTGTGGAATATTTAATGTGTATGCACCGGTGCACGTGTTATTAAAATGCACCAGTGTATTTAGGCTATGTATGGGAACCAAAAAAAATCCTTCGCTATAATGATTTGGTCGCCCATATTTTTTGCCATCTTGGTTCTAATAAATTTCCATTACAACCTCCACTAAACCACTTGTTACCATTTGTGGAAGTTGTAGAGGAGTTTTCTTGGATAATTTTGCCCTGACTTGTAACACTAAAAACCTCCACTAGAAGGTGTTTTCCTTATAGTGTACGATGAGATCCTAACCTCACACCTCAAGGAGAAAATGTTAACAACCTAATTTTCTCAACTAATTTTCCATGAGTGGAATCACTATTATACATCACTTGTACTATTATTAACCCTATTTCCATCAAACAATTTACCGTAAAAAGTCAATCCATGGAATTTTACTCAAAATATGTACATGCATGTCACACTAAAATCCTCAAAAACCATGATGTGGCCCCAAAAATAGAGTTTGGTTACTCATAAGTATTGTGCATCTTCGAAAAAGGTGTAGTGGCTAGATGTGGACATTCCCAAACCATTATTTCTAAAAATAGTCTTTGATCTAGTCTCTAAGACCTATCATTATCCAACTAAGTCATCAATGAAAATGGATTATTTACATTATATCTAGTTGTAAGAAGTGTTTACATCCTTCCCTTAAAAAAAAATTCCCTCAAGATCACTCCATCATAACACATTAGATTCTTGAAAGAAATTTCAAGTTGTTGGATTGCCTACAAAGAGAGAGAGATAACCCCTTGCATGCCTTTCCTTTCACCAATTTGGAGTCCTTCACATATCATCTATCTAGGAGTGGAGAAGAAGAGAAGAAGAACCCTTCCTTGCATTGGTTATAGAGGTCCTCATCAACTAAATCCAACACCATGGTGTGACTCGCAATCTTCATTCTTCTGTTAATGTGAAAAACACATTCTTTATATCATGCCTTGTTTCATTTTTAGCTAATTTCATGTGTGTTGCACTGCATGAATATTTAGGAACCATTGTTGTTCATTTCTTTTAGTTTTCCATTAAACCCTTTTTATCTGGTACTCAATATTGTGTAAACCCTAAGTACATATTTTTGGTACATGTTAGTGCTAAAACACCAACACCAAAGACCATAATCCACACCAATCACCAACCCTTACAATACTTGCGAGCATGTATTAAGCTATAACAAGAAATACAATACGAATGGAAGGAATTTTTGCAGTGGTTCCATCCAATCATCAAGTAGAAGAAGGAAAATAGTGACGAGTTTAAAAACATCCTATCAAAGCACATTATATGAGGCATATTAAGAATAATACACGTCATATGTGGAATTCAAGGAGATATATTATCAACAAGTGCAAGGCCAAGATCATGAAGACGAAAGTGAAAAAAAGGTTAATTATCATATCTAAGATTTGTTGCATTACATGTTGGATAAATTATATGTACCCATACATGAGCAAACATAACTTATAAGAGAGGCTCATGCCTCTAAATTTTCAAGCCATTTTGGTATTAGAAAGAAAATGGTTGATCTATAAACTAACTTGGATATTTCAATAGAATAGTTTGTAAAATAAGTATTACAATATTTTGAAATATGCTTATTATGCAATTATTATATTAGTGCACACGATATTGAGATTAACTGAAATTGAAATGAAAGAAGTTATACAAATAACATGCCATCCACAAAATGATCACCAATGTACACTAGGAAAACCCCAACTAGAAGGTTGGGTCTATGCCCTACTCTTTTCTTCTCAGTTATGAAATTTAAATACAAAGAAAGTGTACTCATTATGTATTTTCCAAGAAAATTGTGGCCTAAAGGGTTGTTACAAGATATTCAACTTCCTTTGCTCTACTACAATATCCCACTCTAAGTGTTATTTTCTATTATGGAACAATACTCCAAAAAATATGAATGGAACCCCTTCCTTTTTTTTCAATGTGGTTCAAATCCCTAAAACTTGCTACGTCCACGAATCCAATCCAAGGGGGCCACCCAAAGAGGCATCACCCCTGTCGGAATTACTTTGATGCATAACTCCGAAGGACCCAGAGAATTGAACCCTCGATCTCAACCTTGTGCCCTCTTGGTCCTAGAAGATACAACCAACTGAGCTACCCCTCGGGGATGAATGGAACCCCTTCATATCATAGAAACCTAGTATTTGACATGGACAAATAATCATCTAGGGTCAGGGTTAGGTTTGTACATGCCTCAATTCCCAATTAGGGTTAGGGTTTCGGACACTCTAGAATCTTCTTGAAAGTCCACACACAAATAGATCCACATGTATGTGTAATGGAAGTCGATGTGGCATCCACTTGGTTATGAAGGTGGTCAATAATATAGGTCAATTTTTGGAAGGCATAGATTCCTCACACGAACTGGACCAATTGAGGTGATCTTCATCCCATTGGAAATCTCTCAATGTGTAGAATGGCAATGAGAAGCTATAACATTTTTTGTGAATTTTTTACCCCCAAAAGTATCGTTTCATGCCTCAAATGGGCTCTAAAATTTTATGGACCCAAATCACCAAAGCAAGACCTACCCCTAAAATGGCCCCTACAAGCTAATAACCCCAATTTTTCTACCTAGAAAGTACCAAACAGATAACAAATTATATAATGATCCATTTCATATCAATGGCCAACTTACAAAGATATGTGTATGTGCCCTAAGTACAAAAAGAGGTTGGTATATTCATTAGAAGGATAATACTTTGTAAGTAAACCCAATAGCATAATGCAAGGTATATATTTTCCATTTTCAAAGCCTCCCAAGTCTTGGTAAATCATCTCAATGGACTTTGTGGCTAGTATGCAAGAACGAGGCATAGACTTGGCTATCTTTTTGTGGTAGTGGAAAAATTCAATAAGGTATGCATCAGTGTACGACCTTCAATTAATGAGATGCTAGAATCTTATTCTTTGAAAAGGTTTGGGGGGATTTGGAATACCAAGGAGCATCATTTGTAATAAATACAATATTTCTCAGCTCATTTTCAACTACACTATTGGAAAATATGGATACTATGTTAAAGAGGTATATAAATTTCCATCCACAAATAGATGGGAAAACAAAAGTTGTGAATAAGAACTTGGTGCATATTTTGAGTGGTTACAATTTGAAGAATCCAACACTATTTAATTAGAAGAACCTTGGATGAGAATATAATCTACATTCAACACTATTATAACATAGCAATCCACATTTCTATTGTGAAGGCCCATTTTGAAACTTGCTTTGGAAATTTTCCTTCTAGGATAAAATATCCATATATAAGAATAAACATATTCACTTGCAAGTGTAGGATAAATTGACAAAGTTGATTGGAAATTACAAGCAAAGAGAAAACCGACATAAATTTGAGAAAACATTCAATATATGAGACCAAGTCTCGTTTCATCAGAACAAGTAAAGTTTGTAGGGACTTGGTAATGTTGAACTTTGGATGTCATTGATGTCAACCGATGTCAAAGAGGATTCAGTATCCTTGTGCCAGTTTGAAGAAGTATATAAAATCCATTTTGAAGAAGTACATACATATTGTAGAAGAACATCCAATTTGAAGAAGTACATAAAGTATGTGCACAAGACACCATCCATCTAGTCAAATATAATTGCAAATAGATGGTAGGACAAGTATTGGTAGTGCGCAAGAGGTTAGGGAGCAAGAAGTGGTCGGACAAATATGAAAGTCCCAAAATTGCACAAGACCCGCCAATCAAAAGAAGTATACAAGTCTCGGAAGCACGCAAGTCTCTTGGAAGTAAGAGGTGGTCGAAGAATTCAAGTGTGCAAGGCCCACAAGCAATGGAACTTCAAGGGAGAAAGACCCCACACGAAGTGTTTCCCAAGTGCGCAAGACCCACGATGCAAAGGACCAAGTATGCACAAGACCCACAAGATATGACACCTTAGTTGCGCATATCATGACAAGTGGAGTATGCGAAAGTCAGCTTGACCATGAAGCAAGAAAGAAGAGATGCCACGACTAACTTGTGGACATATAGTCTACGTATGCCAAGTATAAATAAGAAGGCAAGTTGGAGAGTGAAGGTAAGCTTGAAGATGAGAAAGTTGTAGTGCTCTGATTTGGAAAGCTTCTTATTATTGAGGTATCAATGGCTCATGGAACCAGAACAACATAATCTAGCAGAAGAGCCAGATGCACAAAATGCAGCACAGCAGATGATGCATAGAAAGATTAATAGGTTTATCTAAGATAAGTGCATAGTGACAGAAGAGTATCATAGTAGAAGATGTGAAGTATGATGAGGTTTATCTGAGACAAGTGCATAAGAACAAAAATCCAGAATCCAGATATTACGCAAAAGGTCACAGATTATGTTGCATAGATGAGGGTGTGCAGAATGATGTGAGTGATATGATACAGATGCATGAGGTCAGAACAACAGCACAACATAGGATACGTAGTATTAGTTGAGTTTGCAGATGGATAGAAATAGAACGGTATGGTAAACTAGTGTAGTATCAGTTGAGTTTGCAGATGTGCAGAAATAGAACGATATGTTGAACCACCGCACAGATTGCAAAATGTTATGAAGTATGAGATCAAGTGTGTAATGTTGATGTAATGAAGTAAAGTATGTGATACAGTTCAGCGATTTCAAGATCTCAATGTATAGAAGGTGAACACAATGAAATGAATGCAATTAATTTGAAAAGTGTGCAGATCAATAGAACAACAAAGAAGTATTTTCTACAGTCATATTAGGGTGGCAGGACGAGGAAAGGAACAGGGGTTTGGTACCTCCTTCCAATCATATATGGTAAATCAGGGAGTCGTTGCTTCCTTCATGTCGATTCTTGTAAAACCAGGGGATTGGTGCCTCCTTCCAGTTGGATATGGAGAACTTCGAAAGTTGGTGCTTCCATGAATGTAATATTTTTAATATAAGAGAGCATTCCATGGTTTTCTCGCATTTGGGTTTCCACGTAAAAATATTTGTGTTATGTGTATTGCGCATGTGATGTTGAATTTTTTTGTTTATGCTGAATGCTTAATTTAAATGTTGATTAAATATGATAAGAAGTAAAAATTGTTCATAACTCGGCTAATACTAATTCACCCCCCCCACTCAATATTAATAAGATTCCAACAATTGGTATCATAGCAGGTGTCTTCAGTAATAGCTTAACATCTAGAAGATAGATCCTTGTGCAGATAAGGACAAGCAAGAAGGACTCTCCACCAGCAAAGCACCTAGATTTTTATGGTTCCAACTACACCTTCTAGAGGATAAGAATGGAAGTATATGTACAGTCCCTTGGCGTCGATGTCTGGTAGTCAATTAAAGATGGCTATAATGTTCCTGCAACTACATCGGTTGATCCAATTGAAAGAATACAATATGAATGCAATGCAAGAGAAAGGAATGCACTATTATTCGGATTAACGGACACTGAGTTCACTAAAGTCATGCATTGTTCCTCAGCAAAATACGTATGGGACAAAATCAAGAACATCTATGAAGGAGACGATAAATTCAAGAAGGAAAATTTGCGGACATACTCTATTTTATTTGAGTCCCTGAAGATGAAAGAAGATGAAAACATTGCATCTTACTTTCTTCGAGTCGATGAGATAGTTAATGCTATCAAGGGTCTTGGAGTTTCTCTAACTGAAGAATACATTGTGCAGAATCTACTAAGAACTCTCCCTCCAATATTTGACTCAAAGGTGTCTATGTTGGAAGATAGGAGTGATCTTGAATATTTTATAAAATATGAGCTTCATGGGATCCTTACTACATATGAGATGAGAACTGAAAAGGAACATCCCACTGGGAAAGAAGTAGCCTTCAAAGCCACCAAAAAATTAAAGCATGAGCATGAAAAAATATATTGTGATGAATCAAATGAGGAAGATCCAAACTTCGTGAGAAATTTGAAGAGAGGACGTGACAAGTATAAGGGTAAGTTACCCTTCAATGTTTTAAATGTGGAAGAGTAGACCATTTCGCTTCAAAGTGTTCATATAAAGAAAATAGAGATAGTGATAGTGAAGAAGAGGCCAATCATAATGAATGAAGGATGGCACACTCACAGGACAAAGCTAAGAGCAGGAATAATTTCCCTAATAAAATGAAAATTATGTACTCTAGAGAAGATAGTAGTTCATACGAAGAAAGTGAATGTGATGATAGTCCAAAAGAAGTGTTATTCATGGTTTTTTAGAAGATGAAAGCAGTAAAGAAAGGGAAAAGTGTTGTTTATCTATCAAGAAAGATACTTCAAGTACACATAAAAGTCAATCATGAAATATGGACAAGTACTTCTTTAGTGGAACCTTTAATTCACCGAAACATGTTGTAGAAATTGCGTCAAACAGACAATCTGAAGAAGAAGAAGCTGCAGAAGTTGACTGGTAAGGTGAACTTATTAGTTCCTTGGAAGAATTGAAGAAGTCAAGAAAGAAGAACAAACTTTTGTAGGATGAGATGTCAAAATATGAGGAACAAGTCAAGAATACTAATACTATTCAAGAATCACTTGAAAATAAAGCAAGTGAAAAAGAGATGAATCTTGACAAACAACTAAACTGCACAGTAGATAAAATTAGGAGAAGGGAAGAAAAGGAATATATATTGAATACATCACTAGAGGAGTCAAATCAGAAGAATGAGCAGCTAACAAATCAACTTGAGAAAAGGGATAAAGAAATATCCCACCTAAAGGAAGAACTGGATAAGATGAAAAAAGGGAAACAGGTTCAAGAACACTTCTTGAATGATACCCCAGACTACACAGATACAGGAAGTAACAATACTTGTCTTGAAGGAGATATGGAGAACAAGTTCAAAGTTAGCACATCAATCCTAGATAAGATATTAAGCAATAAAATATCACCAGTAGACAAATCAGGACTTGGATATGACAGAACAACTAAGAAGGTCTGCGACATCAAGTACGATTGAAATCAAATGAAGCCATTCGGGTATGAAAATTCCTTCAATAATTACAATTCTTTATGTTACACTGTTAGAAGAAGGTTTATTATAGTGAAGTGCGCGAGATGTAACTACAATGTACATAGTGCCAGATATTGTCATACAAATATGATATGTTATGCATGTGATGGTTTTGTACACAAGGCACAATATTGTCGAAAAACAGTAAGTCATCCAGAAAGAAATACTTCATATGACAACAACTACAAGATATGGACTGAAAAGGGAAATAGTCAGGCGCAATATCAAAATGGATGTGTGCACATGAAGAAATGGGTAAAGAAAGTTCCTCATGTCGAAGCAAATGACCCAAACTCGTCTCAAGCAGCAAATGATATTTTCTCATCTTGTTAATCCAAAAAGAGTTAAGTGAGATCCTTGAATTCAACACGATATTAATTAGGAATTCAAGGAATGTATTGGTAAGTATCGTAACTAGAAAACATTTGAAGTCTGTTAGACTCTCAATTGAAAAGGAAATGCGCACATATTCAATTATTTGCAAAGGATGTGTTGAATTAAATTTGTCACACAAAGAGCTCATACATGTAACATTAGAAAGAAGAGTACAAATAAGTATTATTGATGAGCAAACATAAGATTCGTGCAGATACATGAACGAAGTTTGTATTATATTCAAAATTTTCCTTTACAAAATTACATGAGACCTTTGTCGCAAAAAACAGAGTCAAAGTACAAAGAGGTAGCATGGAAATTCCTAACAACAATTGAGGTACAAAGACGATGATGAGAGTTGTGTTGAAATAAGAATTGGGAATTACAAAATTGATTCAGAGCCGAAGCTCGAGGTTTCAAGAATTTGTTGATGTTGCTTCTCCAGGAATTCGACTATATTGTTCATACAAGACAAACCATCAGTATTACTCTAATTTACCTGTGACTGCGCGTACTAATGCATGAAATTATATTCTTTCATTTGGGACTGCCAAATCCACATGTCCACCTTCAATCTTGTGAATTCAACCTGCTACGACTAAACATCTAAGCGAAGACTGTCGGAATAAGTGTTGAATCTCTAAAAGAAAGAAGACATGATGGATGAAGACAAAGTTGCAACACTCAGAACAAGCTTAACAGAGAATGAACTGGGATGATGAACTAGGCTATATGCAGCTCATTTATAGAATTGAAAGGTTCTTCCCCGTGCACGTGAAAATAAATTGAAGAGACGTTGAAGTTAATTGCATTCATGACCGCACAATTCTAACCCAACTAGGGAGAAGTCAAAATTTATTACATGAGTTAATGAAATCGGGGAAGAGGACAAAAAGAGGAAATCCAATTCATTGTTCTGTGTGATCGAAATGATGTTGCCTACAAAGCTTGAGTACGGAAATGATAAGTCGGTTTTCTCGCAAGAATTATTAGTCACATTGACTTGTTTCCATGCTAGCTGACGGATGGAAATATGTGCGATATTAAGAAAGAATCCTTGGAATTTATGTGCAAAGTCATCAAATGTGATGAATACTTGTAATAGCGCAGTGAATGCGACAAAAGGAAAAGTTGAATGTTGGAATAAATCGGCAGGGAAGCCAATGCAAACTGGAAGTAGAAGGAACTCTGCAGTGTGCACAGTGAATGCAATAGGAAGATGGCATGGAATATTTCACAAGGAATGAAGAAGTGTGAATGATTAATATGACAGGAATAGTATATCAAGATATAAATAATTTGGCAACTACACAAAGGAGCATATTCAAGTGTCAAATGTACTGGTTGGTGAAGCAACTCTATCAAAAGGAAAAAGAATGAAGCACAAAGACAAGGGGAGTAATCGATGTAAGAAACTGCATGAAGGCCAGCGCAAAACCGAAGAGAAGAAAACTTGAAAGTGTGCATTAAATGCACCTCTTTTCCATTGATGTCAAATGGGGTTAAATATGATGAAGCATGTATCAGTGACAGCAGTTTGCGCAGAAATGAAAACAACAGAGAAGTATTGATCGGAGACTGCGCAAAAGAACAAAGGAGAAAGATCACGAAGCATGCATCAATAAAATTGATCCCCGCAGAAATTAAAGACAGCAAAAAAGCACTGACAACAGGATGCACAAATGAGTAAAGGCTCAAACTAGCAAGAACACAGGGGGGGTTATGTGTTGTGCACGAACAGATCAGGAAGGGCACAACTTCATGAGGTGTTGACAAGCACAACTTCAAGAGGTGTTGACATCAATGCCAAAGGGGGATATTTTTTAACTTTGGTTGTCATTGATATCAATTGATGTCAAAGAGGATTTAGTATCCTTGTGCCAATTTGAAGAAGTATATGAAATCTAGTTTGAAGAAGTACATACATATTGTATAAGAACATTCAATTTGAAGAAGTACATAAGGTATGTGCGCAAGACACCATCCATATAGTCAAAGATAATGCCAAAGAGATGGTAGGACAAGTCTTGGCAGTGCACAAGAGTTTCGAGAGAAAGAATTGGTTGGACAAATATGCAAGTCCCAGAAGTGCGCAAGACCCACCAATCAAAAGAAGTATACAAGTCTTGGAAGTGTGCAAGTGTCTTAGAAGCAAGAGGTGGTCAGAGAAGTCAAGTGTGCAAGACCCACAAGCAATGGTACTTCAAGGGTGCAAGACCCCACACAAAGTGGTTCCCAAATGCGCAAGACCCATGATGCAAAGGACCAAGTATGCACAAGACCCACAAGGGATGACACCTCAATTGTGTAGATCATGACGACTGGAGGATGTGGAAGTCAGCTTGACCATGAAGCAAGGTAGAATAGATGCCATGACTAACTTATGGACATACGGTCTACGTAGGGAAAGTATAAATAAGAAGCCAAGTTGGAGAGTGAAGGTAAGCTTGAAGATGAGAAAAGTGCCTTGATTTGGAAAGTTTCTATCATCTGGGTATCAATGGCTCGTGGAACCGGAACAACATAATCTAACAGAAGATCCACATGCAAAAAATGAAGCACAACAGATGATGCAAATAAATATTAAGAGGTTTATTTGAGACGGATGTGCAGCGACAAAAGAGTAGCATAGCAGAAGACATGTGGTATGATGAGGTTTATCTGACACAAGTGCGTAAGAACAAAAGGGCATAATCACAAATATTACATAGAAGATCATAGATTATGTTGCATGAGCGAGGGTGCGCAGAATGATGTGAGTTATTTGATACAAATGTGCGAGGTCGGAACATCAACACAACATAGGATGCATAGTATCAGTTGAGTTTGCAGATGCACAAAAATAGAACAGTATGTTGAACCAACGCAGTATCAGTTGAGTTTGCAGATGCGCCGAAATAGAATGGTATGCTGAACCAGCGTGCAGATTGTAGAATGTTATGAAGTATGAGATTTGATACAGTTCAGCAATTGCAAGATCTCAGTATATAGGAGGTGCACACAACGAAATGAACTACAGTTAATATAAAGAGTGCACATATCAATAGAACAACAAATAATTATTTCTATAGTCATATCAAGGCGGCAAGACAAGGAAGGAACAAGGGGTCGGTGCCTCCTTCCAATCAGAGCTGGTAAATCACGGAGTCGGTGCTTCATTCAGGTCGATGCCTGTAAAACCAGGGGGTTGGGGACTCCTTCCAGTTGGTGTTGGAGAAATTTGGAAATTGGTGCTTCCATGAATGTAATCATTTTAATATAAGAGAGCATTTTATGGTTTTCTCTCGTTTGGGTTTCCACATAAAAATATTTGTGTTTGTGTATTGTGCATGTGATGTTGAACGTTTCTATTTATGGTGAATTCTTAATTTAAGCGTTGATTAAATCTGATAAGAAGTAAAAATTGTTCATAATTGTGCTAATATTGATTCACCGCCCTTCTCAGTATTAGTAAGATTCCAACAAGTAAGAAAATCAAGCCTCTAAGATATGGTCCTTTTGGAGTACTAGAAAAGGTAGGTAACAATGCATATAGACTCAATGTACCTCCATACATGTGCATTTACTCAACGGTAAATATGGATAATTTAGAACTTTGTGAGCCACCCATACTCTGTGAAGAAAGCAAGAGGCAAGTTTTACATATCATAAATTTTAGCACTATATGCACAACAAGAGTTAATAGAAGATACGGTTTTGCATAAGAACGTAGGAACAACCAAAATGTGTTGGAAAGAACTCTAGCAGGTTGGACTGAAAGATAAACTGATTGGAAAGGAAAAGTGGTACTCCAAAGAGAAACTTGAGGAACCAAGCTTTCTTTATCCCCTTCTAAATTAAAATATTTTGGGTACCAAAATACTCCCAAAAGAGGGAAGTATAATAAAATGGATTAATATATATTTTGTCATCAATTGGGTACTTTCTAATGTGAAAACAAAATCTATGGACTTGTCAAACCCATATTAGGGATCAATTATGATGGGGTGGTTTTGGATGTGAAACTTCTAGATACCATTTTAGGAAACGATCTAATATTATTTACCTAAAGACTTTGCAAACAAAGTTTGCAACTCCTCAATGGGCTTCTACTTATCATGGGATTTCCAACATCTAAATACCACCTCAATCAAAGATTGTATCAAGGATTACGCTTCCAATAAGCTAACCAATTCTCTAACCACCACAGTTACAACAAGTGGATATCATGTGATCAACACCTATTTCTCACACATGTGGATCTAGTCATGTGTACAATTTTAGTATGATCAACATATTATAGGGTGCAAGCCTCTAAGCCCAATAAAGAATTGGGGCATGCTAAATCCCTACAACTATCATTAACGACTATGAAGATATGTTAAAACCTTTGCCACTAGGAGAGGAAATGATTTTTCTCCTATTGTATTAATTTATTGTTCCATAGTCAAGAAAATGAAAGGAGCGAGATAACAAGCCAAAGTAGAGGAAGGAGGTGATCATGTATTATCATATTTAGTCAATGATGTCCATGAGTGATTATCTTTCTTCTTATTTTTCATTATAAATCTTAGAATAAAAGAGCATGGCATGGTCTTTCTTGCCAATGTTTTCACCCTCATGGGTTTCTCCAAGGCACATTTTATGTTCATAGTTTTATTGTTCTACATTTTTTACTCGTATTATTTTGTTATTATTCTTTCATTTACATTTTATAAAGAAAGTGGTATGCTTCTATTTATAAAACTTAATCAAAAGTAATAATTGCACTAGAATATAACCTCATTTTTTTTTTGCATAAACATTTAAAAATGTGTTGTGACAATTTTCCTTGTGAATTATCCACAGCAATTTACAAATCATATTCCATTGCCTCATCTTTCCTTATCATAATTAAAAAAGTGGAATGTGTTGAATTATATATACCCATTTTAACTTGTATGAAATGAGAACAAAACCATACAGTTAACAGTCTTATATGGGATGAGACCAAAGTCACATAATTTGGAACAAGGAAGGACTTCTATGTCCAAGTTCAATAGTACAACTCTCTTGAAATATTTAAATAAAAATCACAAAACCCTAGGTTCAAATCCTAGCAAACATAGAACCATAAAGTATAAATTGGTTGAGTTTGACGAGTTTCATATACAACATTAAATTAAAAATAATAATTTCATTCCATAATAAACCCTTCATAATCAGTAATAATAAAAACTACAAAATTTTGTTACAATATACATATAGACAACTTTGTTCAATACATTTTACCGTTTGCTTTATAACATAAATAACTATGTTATTTCCATGATAAATTTATAATCCATTCCAATTTCAAAGCTTAGTTATAATATAGATATTCAAATTTTAACCCCTTGACCTATATCTAATTGATCATCTACAAATTTCCCCACCAAAGGTGACATAACTGCTTGGTTGCTCTACAAGTTTTTAGAAAGATGTCCCACTTATAAATATCCTCATTGAGAATCATGCAAACTTACAAGTTTCCCCCTTTTACTTGTTTTCCTTCCTTATTTAAATACAACCAACAATTAACAATGCTAATTGCTTTGCATCCTCTAATCATATCAAAGGGGATGATTCCCTTTACTAGTCCAAATTATCTAAATCATATTTCATTCCCTTTCCCATAGGATCAACAAGGAAAAGAGATTAGTGATAAAGTAATTAACTCCTAATTCACCATCGGGTCAGTGTATATATCACAACACTTAGTGGGTGGGGTGAAATCATTTGAGTAAGTTACACACATAAGTTCCTCTAAACCCTTATTTGGTTCCACCCAAAGGTTATTGTCCATCAAGTCTTCCAATAGATGGGTTTGCTACATTTCTTCTTTGTATCCTAGGAAACCTTTGAAGTAGTTTCATCTAATCATCAAGTAGAAGAAGGAAAGTAGTAACAAGTTCAAAAACATCCTATAAAGGCACATTATATGAGGCATATTAAGAAGAATAGACATCATATGTGGACTTCGGGGATATATATTAGCAACTGCAAGACCAAGTTCATGAAGCATAAGGTGAAAATAAGGCTAATTATACTATCTAATATTTGTTGCTTTACATGTTGAATAAATTATATGTACCCATGAGTATTGCAAGGCATTTTGGTATTGGAAGACAATGGGCGATCTATAAACTATCTTGGATATTCTACTAGAATAGTTCGTCAAAATAGATCTTACAATATTTTGAAATCCTTTATTATGCAATGGTTTGTTTTGTATCCAAATTTAATATCACTAGCTTAGTGCACAAGATATTGAAATTAACCGAAGCTCTAATGAAATAAGCTACGTAAATAACATACCATCCATACAATGAACACAAAATGTACACTAGGAAAACCCCAACTAGAAGGTGAGGTCTATGCCTTGCTCTTTTCTTCTCAGTTATGAAATGTAAATACAAAGAAAGTGTACTAACTATGGAGTTTCCATGAACATTATGGCATGAAGGGTTGTTACAAGATCTTCTACTTCCTTTTTTCTACTTCAATATCCCACTCTCAGTGCTCTTCTCTAGTATGGAACAATACTCCAAATAATATGAATGGAACCGCTTCCTATCATAGAAACTAGTATTTAACCAGGCTTGATAATCATCTAGGTTCAGTGTTAGGTTTTTTCATGTCTCAACTCCTAATTAGGGTTAGGGTTTTGGACACTCTAGAATCTTCTTGAAAGTCCATACATGACTAGATCCACTTGTGTGAGAAATGTAAGTTGACGTGGCATCACTTGGTTATCAAGGTGTTCAATAGTATAGTCAACTTGTAAAAGGCATAAATTCCTCATATGAACTCCAATTGAGGTGATATTCATCCCATTGGACAACTCTCATTGCTTAGAATGGAAACGAGAGGCTATAACATTCTTTTGTGAAGTTTTGACCCAAAAAAATACCATTTGATGCCTCAAATAGGCTCTAAAATTTTATGGACCCAAATCACCAAAGCAAGACTGACCCCTAAATGGGTCCTACAAGCCAATAACTCGATTTTTTCCACCTATAAAGTACCAAATATATGAAAATTTGTATAATGATTCATTTCATATCAATAGCCAAATTACAAAGATATGTGTATGGGCCTTAAGTACAAGAATAGGTTGGAAAATTCATTAGAGGGAACATATTTTGTATGTAAACCCAATAACATAATGAAAGGTATATATTGTCCATTTTCAATGGCTCCTGAGTCCTAGCAAATCATCTCAATGGAATTTGTGGTGGGTATGGCTCACGGACTTGGCTATTTTTTGTGGTATTGGACAAATTCAATCAGATATGCATCATTGTTCGTTGTGATACGACCATCAATTAATGAGATGCTAGAAGCTTATTCTTTGAATTAAAGGTTTGGGGGGATTTGGGATACCAAGTAGCATCATTTCTTATAGATACGAGATTTCTCAACTCATTTTGGACTACACTATGGGAAAATATGGATACTATGTTGAAGAGGTATATAAATTTCCATCCACAAATAGTTGGGAAAAAAAAGTTGTGAATAAGAACTTGGTGAAAATTTTGAGTGGTTGCAATTCAAAGAATCCAACACTATTTAATTAGAAGAAACTTGGATGAGAATATAATCTATATTCAATGCTATTATAACATAGCAATCCACATTTCTATTATCCAGATCCATTTTGAAACTTGATTTGGAAATTTTCCTTCAAGGTTAAAATATTCATAGAAAAAAGTAGACATATTCACTTGCAAATATAGGATAATTTGACAAAGTTGAGTGGAAATTACAAGCAAAGAGAAAACCAACATAAAATTTGAGAAGACATTCAAGATATGAGACCAAGTTTGGTTATATCGTAACAAGGAAAGGTTGTAGGGACTTCGTAAGAAAATCAATCCTCTAAAATATGTCCCTTTGGAGTATTGGGAAAGGTAGGTAGCAATGATTATAAACTGAATGTACCTCCATACATGTGCATTTATTCAATGGTAAATATGGAGAATTTAGAACTTTGTGAGCCATCCATGCTCTATGAAGAAACCAAGGGGAAAGTTTTACTTGTCGTAAATTTTAGCACTAGATGCACAACAAGAGTTAATAGAAGATATGATTTTGCATAAGAACACAAGAACAACCAAAAGGTGATGTAAAGAACTCTAGCAAATTGGGCTGAAAGGGAAACTACTAACCAAGGCAAAGTGGTGCTCCAAAGAAAAACTTGAGGAACAAACGTTTCCTCATCTCCTTCTAAATTAAAATATTTTGGTTACCAAAATCCTCCCAAAATAGGGAAGTATAATATAACATGGATCAATATATATGTTTTCATCATTTTGGGTACTTATAATGTGAAAAACACAAAGTTATGGACTTGTAAAGCCCATATTAGGGATCAATTTTGATGTGGTGATTTGGGGATGTGAAACTTCTAGAGCCCATTGTAGGAATCTATCTAATATTATTTCCCTAAAGACTTTGCGAACAAAATTTTCAACTCCTCAATGTTTTTCTCCTCAAAGTGGGATTTCTAACAGCCTAAGTATCACCTCAACCAATGTTTGTATCAAGGAGTTACACTTCTAACAAGTTAACTAATGCTCTAACCACCATCATTACACCAAGTGGACGTCATGTCAACACCTATTACTTACACATGTGGAGCTAGTCATGTGTACAATTTTAATATCAACACATTATAGGGTGCAAGCCTCTAAGCCTAATAAAGAATTGGAGCATGCAAAAACCTTAAAAATATCATTAACGACTATGAAGAAATGTTAATACCATTGCCACTAGGAGAGAAAGGGATTTTTCTCCTATTGTATTTATTTATCAATCCATAGTCAAGCAAATGAAAGAAGTAGATAACAAACCAAAGTAGAAGAAGGAGGTGACCATGTACTATCATATTTAGGCCATGGTGTCCATGAGTGATTATCTTTCTTTTTTATTGTTCTTTATATATATTAGAGTAAAAAAGCAAGGCACAATCTTTATTTCTTGCCAATGTTTTCACCCTCATTTGCTTCTCCAAGGCACGTCTTATGCTCATAGTTTTATTGCTATATATTTTAACCAATATCATTTTGTTATTATTATGTCAATTATATTTTATAAAGAAATTGTGTGCTTCTAATTACAAAACCTAATCAAAACTAATCACTACACATTAAAATATAACCTCATTCTTTGTGCATAAACATTTAAAAATTTGCTGTGACAAATTGACTTATGAGATAAACACAACCATTTACTAATCATATTTCCTCCCCTCCTCTTTCCTTATCATAATCATATTTCCTCCCCTCCTCTTTCCTTATCATAATTGAAAAGTGGAATGTGTTGAATTATATTTACCTACTTTGACTCGTATGAAATGAGAACAAAGACCTACAATTGATAGTCTTGTACGAAATGAGACCAAAGTCGGATAATTTGGGATACAAGGACATCTATGTCCAAGTTCAAGATTACGACACCCTTTGAAATATTTAAATTCACAAAACCCTATGTTCAAATCCTAGCAAACATAGAACCTTGAAGTATAAATTGGTTGAGTTTGATGAGTTTCATTTATAACATTAATTTAAAAACAAATCAATTGCATTCTATAATAAACTCTTTTCATAATAATTAATCATAAAAACTATAAAATTTGGTTACAATATACACATAGATGGATCCGTTGAAGAATTTTTACCTTTTGTTTTTAGAACACAAATAATTATGTTATTGCCATGATAAAATTATAATCCATTCCACTTTCAAAGCTTAGTTTTAATATAGATATTCATTTTTTAACCATTTGACCTATATCTAATTGATTATCTACAAATTTCCCTACCAAAGGTGACATACCAACTTGGTTTTT
Source organism: Larix kaempferi (assembly GCA_027924585.1). Classification (NCBI taxonomy): domain Eukaryota; kingdom Viridiplantae; phylum Streptophyta; class Pinopsida; order Pinales; family Pinaceae; genus Larix; species Larix kaempferi. Next base: position 4,846,459 of record BSBM01000770.1, read on the forward strand.
CTACAAATTTTTTAGAAGGGTGTCCCATTTATAAATCCATTTGTTGAGAATCATGCAAACTTATCAGTTACCCCCTTTTTCTTGTTTTCCTTCTTTATTTAAATTCAACCAACAAATTGATTTGACATGATTGGAGATTTTAACAATGTTAATTGCTTTGCATCCTCTAATGAGTTCAAAGGGGATGATTCCCTTTCCTTGTCCAAATTATCTAAATCATATTCCATTCCCCTTCCCATAGGATTAGCAAGGAGAAGAGACTAGTGATAAAGGAATTAACTCCTAATTCACCATCAGATCGGTGTCTATATAATCACAACCCTTAGATGGCAGGGTGGAATTATTTGAATAAGCTACACACAAGTTCCTCTAAACCCTTTATTTGGTTCTACCCAATGATTATTTTCCATCAAGTCTTTCCAATAGATGGGTTTGTTACTTTTCTGCTTTGTAGCCTCATAAACCTCTATTTTTTTACAAAAAGCTTCCATGTGCACATGCTCAAAACAAAACGTATAATGGAAAGACATATGTTCATAATCCAATTGTACTTGTGTCCAACATTGGCTCTTACTCTCCAACACAATTTAAGGAAACCTTTGTTCAAATTAGTGTAAACACATATTTGAGCAAGGGTATTGGAAATTACAAGCTTCTTAACCTCTAGAGGTAAGGAAATAGACTTACCTAAGTTAGTGCCAATGGCCAAAAGACACTTCTAACCCCATTATTCAAGAGGAAGATCAGGCATTCGCTCTAATGTTACTTCCAAATAAAAAAGTATTATACATCTATTATTATTTTGGGTTGTTTTCATGCTTAGTGTTAGAAGGACAACATTAACCATGATACAAACTCTCTTGCAAAACTATCTAGAACCATGAATGGGCGGGTTGGGATTGTCAACGGTCCAATTTTTTATGGTTCCAACTTGCCTATGAAGGGTTCTATGCAAATGTATACATGGTGGATAATGTTTCCATGCTAGAACATGCCTTCCATTTGAATGGAAATGAAGCCTTAAACTGAAAATATTCATGGCAAGATTGACATCTTCGGAGGATGTTCTCATTATACACTTTTTTCAACATATTGAGTACTATTTTTAGAGTAAGTTTATTAAGCAAGGGTTTACTCCTATACATATTACAAAAGTCCTATCATAGTTAGCTAGCCTTCTTTCGCTTCTAAATTTTTCCATACTTGCATAGTAGCCCAATTTGTTTTCAATGGTGTTTATACCAAAATCATTCCAAAACTTCATAGAGAGGAAAGGCAATTGTAGTCAAACCAAGTATTTGGAGGGAATTTCAATCTAGGGATCAAAACTAGTCTCCAATAATTTTATATATTATACATGTGGTAAGAAACCATGGACCTCCTTCAAAGATGGATTCCTTCTCCTCTTGGGATGAAAATACTGCCACAAAGAAGCCTTTGCCACTATAGAGATAACATAACCTTGTTTCAACTTTGATCCAATGTTCAACAATCCAAGTTGTGATATCTTTTAGTGAGGGGTATAATTCTCTAAAACCGTAGATGAAACCCAATGTTCTAAGATTGAACAAATTAGCTACCATTATGTTAATTTTTCACTCAATGATGGGCTTTGAAGTGCTTCTTTATGGGGACCTTGATAAGGCATCCTTATAAGAAGACTTGAAAGGGAGATGGGTTTCTCCTCCTAGAATTCATATAAGGGATTGGCTCCTAAGCAATACCTTAAAAAGTTTACATTATAATTTAAGAAACCATGGACCTCTTTCAATGATGGGTTCCTTCCCGACCTAAATTAAAAAAATACCCCACAAAGAAGCTCAACTATGTTTCATGCCCCAATTTTTAGCAATCCATGTTTTAATTTCTTCATGGTTTTGATCTTTTTATCCATTGAATGTTTTCATTGAGGGGAATAATCCCATAAAACGACATTTTAGACTTGGGATTTCGAGTTTGAAACAATGGACGACAGGAAGTGCTTATTCACATCTTTTTAGTGTTTGAGGCAAGGGAAGATTCAAGGTGCCCACAAATTACCTTAAGGTGTTAGGTAAACCCCATGATAAGAGTAAAACCTTCAAAATGGATCTAAAACTCCTTGCTTTCAACTACCAATCCCAAGCAATAATCTTGATACATGTTCTTGAGAGTTTTAGCAAGATGTTTCCTCTTGGCTTAAATGTCAAGCATTGCCACCTATCAAGGTGGAGCAAGAAGAATAAATATTGTTTATAATATTCCTAGAGTCACGTGAATTGTACCATGCTCCATTCATTGTACACGCGAACATACCCTTCTTTTGAAAACGCAACATGACATAATGTCGATATGCCACATGGAACCCATTGTATGTGTATGTCAACATTAGTATGTTGCCACGTGGTCGTTATACACAAGTTGAAATCAAGTTGTTGGCATTATTGTTAAAATCGCATGCACCTCCCCAATACTATAAATGATTTGTATCCTAATCACAAGAGATGGGTTGTCCTTTTTTACTATAAGAGTGACCCTCTCACCTATCGTAATAGCCATGGTTACTTCCACTAGTGAACAACTTCTTACCAATGAACATGTCATCGTGAAAATTCAAATCCTAATAGAAACAACATTAATGCCTCGTCACTAAGAACATTTAAATCTTAATAGGAACAACAACACCCAATTTTCATGAACCAAAAACACATTGTTTTTACACCAATTAGCCAAGATGGATCCAATTTCTTATGGTGTATCTCAATTGATAGATCTCAATTTAAGATGTATCTATATTGGTTTTAATTTTTTTTGTTTTATGAGTGGATGGGTTTTCCTTTTTTACTATAAGAGTGACCCTCTCACCTATCTTAATAGCCATGGTTACTTCCACTAGTGAACAACTTCTTACCAATGAACATGTCATCGTGAAAATTCAAATCCTAATAGAAACAACAACTCCTCATCACTAAGAACATTTAAATCTTAATAGGAACAACAACACTCAATTTCCATGAACCAAAAACACATTGTTTTTACACCAAGTGGCCAAGAGGGATCCAATTTCTTGTGGTGTAATTTACACCTCATAAATTTGATCCCTCTTGGTGCTTGATAAATCTAGATTTAAGATGGATTTATATTGGTTTTAATTTTTTTGTTTTATGAGTGGATATGGATTTTTTCAATTACTTTTCATTTGGTTTTAATTTTTTATTTTATGAGTCGACATGATTTTTAATTACTTTTGACTTTTGACATAACACTATATGACAACATCTCCTCCATATTGAGATGAGAGCCTCTCACCCTCAATATACATACTTTTAAATTTATTTAAATACATTCAATAATAAAATATTATAACACCACCTGAATAAAATATTATAACACCACCTAACCACTTGAATAAATGTGACAAGGCACTCCCACTAAATCTTGTCAAAGGAAAAACTCATTGCATACCATATACCATTGAATAAACTCATATTGAAACACCGCAAATATGTTATTATAAATAAATAAATGAAGCAAACAGTCGACTAGAATAAGAAGCGATGCTGGACGGGGGCGTTCATAGGAGAAGCTCCTGTACTATTTATATTGGCATTTTCCCCAATATTTTGATTCATAATCGCATCCGTTTTTCCCAAATTTAGTGCCACTCTGTGTCTGGCCATTTTCGGATTTCGGGTCTGTTTTCCAAAGAATCTATTAGCTATTCCTGTGTTTCTATCTTCACTTGTTTCTTCCTTCCAATGAAGAACTCAGAAGATAAGCAGCATATGATTGCTTGTTTCGTGGAAATGGTGGGAGAGTCCACAGACAGGGCACAGCAGTATTTGCAGGCAAGCAACTGGCAGCTACAGGAAGCAATCCAGTTATTTAATACTCATAATCATGGTCAAGGTGGAGCTCATGGGGCCATGGTTTCTTCTTTCACGGATAGAAGATTTCTCCCATCTCCACCAGCAACTCAGAGCAAGCAAAATGATTCAGCGGGTGCTTATGTACAGCAGCCATCATCTGCCAAGAGGAAAAGCGTGGCTGAGCCAGATCCATTGATACCTTATATGGATAACGGCTCCATGGATCGCCCCAATAAACGGCAAAGAAAAATTTATCAAGTTCCAGTTGCTGGATCCTCCCAAGAAGTCAGACGCCAACCACTGTTACCTCTGCCTGAGGAGCCACAAGATGATAAAGGACTCAATATCTGTAGGGTATGTGTCCGTTTCCCTAATGGCCAGAGGGTTCAGAGGAGGTTTCTGAAGAGTGACCCAATACAGTTACTTTGGTCCTTCTGTTGCTTTCTTGATCAAGAAGCTGCAAATGGCCGGCTTTTTAGATTGTCATATATAGTTCCTGGGGCATCACATACATTAGATTATTATCATAGGAACTTAAGCTTTGGCGATGCTGGAGTTTCCAATTCCCTTATTTCCATGATCTGGGAATGAGATTTTGCTTATGTATTTGTGGGTTAATTTTTGGAATATTGCAGCCTGTTATCTATAAAGCATTTATCAGGGTTAATTGCTTTGTTCAGCTTCATATACATTTATATTCCACTAAGGTATGTATGTTTATGGAGAAAAAAAAGATGAATCTAGACTTAGAAACTGTATAGAATTGAATTATATAAGTTTAGTTTTTTTTTCAATTATATATTTTGTTTTCAATTATAAATTTAACCTATTGAGTTAGATTAGACAGTAATTAAGGGTACTGTTAAAACATTTTTTTGTGTAAGATCATGAGTTTTAATTTTATAAGTAATATTTAGAATAAAGAGTCATGGACGCAGTCTTTCTCTGAAAACAATCTTTTTCCAAAATACTGTAATTTTTAGTTTTTATATAATCAAAAGCTCCTAAACTGTTTTTGTTTTAAAAAAAAATATTAACCACCATTCTTTAAACTAACCTGTCTAATTATTATTTATATATATATATATATATATATATATATATATATAAATTATATTTTGGTTTTTTAATTACAATCTTTTTATAAATTGGTTTCCTATATTACCTCTCATAGAAGTGGGGCTAATGCAATTAAAAGAAAAAATATGGTTTTTATCATTATATCATTTTTGCTTTTGATGTACTTGATATCATGTATATGTATATGTTGGTGTGGATTCTTAGTAACATAAATTTAATTGTAATTTGATTATTAAGTATTTAGAAGAATAAAAGAAAAATATGATATATTTTTAGTAATTTAAAATATTATGATATTTCATTTTTAATTATTTTATTTTGTTTATCAAAGTTATCTGAAAATGTGTAACATATCCCTTTTTTTTAATACTATGATTTATATTTTGATGTAATAAATCTTTCCATCTGAAGCAAGTTTTTATGAAAGTTAATCTCTGAGATTAACTTTTTTAAGCTTTTGGTGTAATAAATCTTTCCATGTGAAGCAAGTTTTTATGAAAGTTTTTAATAGTTGAAATTTAGTTGAAATTGATTTATAATTTGATTTATTAAGTATTTAGAAAGATAAAAGAAAAAAATGGTAATTTTTTTTGTAATTTAAAAGATCCTAGGTTATGATGAAGTCATGCTATTGTCATGTTATTTCATTTTTAACTATTTTATTTTGTTTATTAAAGTTACTTGTAAATGTGGTATTTTGTTTATGATTCACCTCTTGATCATTAATAAAATTTTCCCATGGGAAGCAAACTTTTATGAAAGTTAATCTCAAATGATAAACTATCAACTAAAAGAATATATGGTCAACAAATTGTATGTGGCATAGATTCATTTAGAATTATTGTTCATTATGGGACATATAGACTTTCATGTAATAGATGAACTTGATATTCATTTCTTGACATAATACCATGAACATTCAAAAGCATTTGTGAAAGCAAAGATGTGAAACAATGTTTTTGGATAAGATTTTAGATGCTAATTGGCATATGCTACTTTTTTCACATTGTCCACATTCTGAAACCAGGAAAGTCTGCAAAAGAAGGTGGAAGATATGCTTGGATGAAGCTAATGTGCACCCAAGGAACCATGATCTTCCATTTTTGAGTCACCAAGTGGGGTACGTTGATCTAGTTAAAATAGTAAGTTTGAGGTTTGAAGAATATGCAAGATAGCATTTCTTTTGAGACTAACAATATCGAGAGTCATTTCTCAACTCCAAAGGTGAAACAAGTCCATTTGCATAAACTTTAGGTGTCTTGACAATGGACATAGGGAGGGATTTTTTTATGACAGGAAATCAAAGCAAAGGGACTAGAAGTTGTAGGGTCGGAGGAAGGATGATCAAACGCATGAATATTATTAATAAAATATTGAGAGACAAATGTTGATTGCAAAACAAAGGGATTGGGGATTGAATATCAATGCCAAAACCAAGAGTAGCGGCTACCAATTTATTTGAAAACAAGGACTTGAGTAAATGACCTACCCACCTAACATAAGTAATTGGTGGAAAAAGGGTGGCTAGTCCCAAACAAAAAAGTTTCACACTCTAGCCAACAGTAAGAGAGACAAAGTAAGCGAATATGCATAAGGAAAACCAATGGAAGGGATGTAGATAAAATTTATATGTTTTCCACTAGCAAGTAAAAATTTCTTAGTGTATCTATACCAATGACCATTAAACAAATTGATTGTCTAATGGCAATCGTAGCCTAGATTTTTTTTTATTGAGTAAGTATTTAACATAAAAAGAAACAAGCATTCTATCTCATAAAAATTCCATCACAAAGAACACATATTATTAAGGAGAACTTGTGTCCAAATATTTTAAGGAGAGCCCTAATAGGGTAGAAACTCATATTTATCATCAATCTTAGATAAATGAGGACCAATGAATATTTACATCTGCAATCATGCACAAACTCTAAAATTCCACATCCACAAGGTTATGATGACAATGTCAAAGGTTCATATCCTTTCCTTAAGGAACTTCTTCTATGTTTTGCAACAATCTTCAAGTTGGTTGTGATCCTTCTATTGACTTTCACAGTTCGATTGTCCAATATCCACTCCTAACCTTCTCTTCATCCTATAGTGCACCTTCTTATAGGCCATATCCAAGAGTCAGTTATGACGATTCAACTTCTCTTACACCTCTTTAGTTATTGAGTGGTTCATCTCCCCTTTGGTAACCAAAGCCATATGTTTATTTGATATGTATTGATCATCAAATGCCACATAGACATCTCCTCACTAACACATGTCTAACTAGCATTATAGTGTTGTCTAGCTAACTAACATATGTGCACTTGCCGACCTCGGTCTAGTTGATACATTAGTCGACTTTATTATCGACCTTCTTTTACTCAACTCTTTCGGATTAGTAAGTTGACTAGGTATATTCAATTTCCTTGGGTGATCCTACCTCTAGTCTCTAATCTTCTTCTAGTCAATCTAGTTATGGATCAAACCTCCCCATTTTGGGAGTATTTTTTTTCCCACAAAACTTATCGTTTCTAAATAAATGATGAGGAATCTCTCACTTCCTATAATTAATACCAATTTTATTTTTCAAGAGCATGGTTATCGTAGACCTATAGGCATGCCTAAATATTTTCACTATCTTGGGGTTTATCCAACTTCGTTTCAACACTTGATATTGTGCAACAATGCCTTGCATCAATCATAAGGGCTTGGCTATCATGTGCCTACTACAACTAGACTATGCATCCACATTTAATATTTCCCCTCAATCACAAGGGTTTGGCCATCCTACACCTACTACAACCAAACTATGGCTCCTCACTTTTCCTTAACGGTTTGACCATAACTTTTCCTTAAGCTACAGTTTGTTAGATTGAAACCAAGTTCGACACAACCAAGTTATTCTAACACTAGGAATACGTCCAACTATGGCCTTAAAGCACAATACAATGAATAGTAACATCCAAAAACATAAAGAGTCCACAACACATATGTATGGGAAACACCCAAGGCAGTTCCTTAACTTTATTAGTATAAGAATGTTACAAACATTAAAAAAGGGAGTGTATCCTTCCACATGCAACTATATTAGAAATGTCCAATCAATCTTTATGTCGACAAGTCATTTGCCTTCAACCAAACAACTGTTCTAGTCGGTCAACCAACTAAAATATCCTTAGTCTATCGCCTCCGACTATAGTCGACTTATACTAGCTGATCATCGACTTTGCCAATCGATTCACATGGAAAGATTATAACATTCCCAACACACTTTCCATGTCATTTTTATGATGAGAAGTGATGAAAATATTTATATCCCTCATAAAAATAAAGATGATGGATTGATGTTGGTCCATATGCAACATGTATAAGAGGATATCGAACTAAGATCCTTGTGTTTTAAAATGAACAAAATTATGGGAGAACCATTGATTATTTCCCTAAAAAACAATCCACGCAAAACAAAGGATGGTTGAGACTTACTTGTTATCTATGGTGGCCAATTTCCAATCGAAAATATGAACCTTTATTTTTTAAGCTATATGCAACTGCATTTCCAACTCATTGGTTGTGATGAAATTAGGTGCATTAAAAGGTATGTAGTAGGGCCATAAGGTAGAAGCTAGACAAAAACTTTGTAAATTGGTTGTTTCATATTTGTAAAGATTTTGGTCAAAACTAAGTTTGGACTTCTTTTTTGTCTTTACATTGGTTTTGATTTGTTTTAAATTTTTCATTATAGGTTTCTTTTAAATTTCATTTGTCTATATTTGTAGTTATTTTTTTTAATGTTTAACAATATATTATTTAGATACTACCCGACTAACTAGTATTATTTATCTTTTTTTTATGTTTTTTTTTTATTATCAAATAAAAGATGGACATCATCCTATTACAAGAGTAAAGTTGACACAGATTGCAAAAGGTGCTCATACAGATAATGCAGAGATATATCCTATCTAGGGGTTATTTTTATTTTCAATATATGTAAAAAAATTATTTAAGCTTTCTTTTCAACAATTCTTCTTTTTGGGGGGGGGTGGGGGTGGGGGTGGGGGTGGGAGGAGGCTATGATTTATAAATAACTTTTGATTTTCTATATGTTTGTGATGGTTTTGTAAAAAGTAAAAAGGAAATATTCTTTAAAGAATAAAATTTAAAGCAAAAATAATCTTAAGATTTAAAAAGAAATAAAATCAAAATCATCATTTTGTATAGATGCAATAAAATGGCTTTTTTCTTTTTTCTCGCAAAGAATCAATTGAAACAATGTTTGAATGCTTGAATTAGATGAATCGTGTAACTTGTAAAAATATGTGTCCCTTCACGTATGTAACTAAATAATTTTTTAATTCTTGATCTTTTTTATTTGAATTGAAATTTTGTACATTACTATTTTTTTTTTTGGATCTATTTTCTAATTGGGTGGGGGTGGGGGAGGCTATGTTTTATAAATAACTTTTGATTTTCTATATGCTTGTGATGGTTTTGTAAAAAGTAAAAGGGAAATATTTTTTAAAAAATAAAATTTAAAGCAAAAATAATCTTAAGTTTTAAAAAGAAATAAAATCAAAATCATCATTTTGTATATATGCAATAAAATGGTTTTTCCTTTTTCTCACAAAGAATCAATTAAAACAATGTTTGAATGCTTGAATTAGATGAACTATGTAACTTGTAAAAATATGTGTCTCTTCACTTATGTAACTAAATAATTTTTCAATTTTTGATTTTTTTATTTAAATTTAAATTTTGTACATTACCATTTTTTTAGTTTGTCTGCTAAACTCCAAAATGTATTGTTAAAAAAGCAAAAATTAATAGGTCTGTGAGAAAAAAATATTTTTTACATTCATACATCTTATTTTCATGTATATCTATAATATAATTTTGACAATCTCATTTTAAAATAATGGCTAAAAATATAAATAAAGTATTATTTGCATAACATTTCATATTTTCATTCCAATCTCAAGGAGAATTTAAAGAATCTCTGAAGATTCTCTTAAAATTGTTGTTATCTATATAAAGTTGTCATCTATCATGCAACAGTGTTATATACAACATGTATAAGAGGGCATGAACATAAACATCTTCCATTACATTCTTCTCTGCATTGTCGCATCCGCTTAATACAAAATTTAGAAAAAAAAAATGGTTTCCACTCTACATGGTTGCCTTTATATACACCAACTCGGGATTGTATTTTTCACCATGATCCTCATCATATATGTTGCATTGCTCTTGGATCACATTGATAGGAAAACAAATCTTAGCATGGTGTTTTTGACATGTAAGACAAAACAATATAAAATGATAATCATTCTCCTCTCTTTTACATATCAAATTCAATGTCGTAAATTGTGCTACTATGGAGGACGTGATGTCCTTCGTAAACTCCTAGTATATTATTGATTATTTTGCATTGCACCATCTAGACTTCCTAAAACCACTAAATTTCTTCGTGTCCATCCGTCTTGCAATCCTAGGGGGTTTCTTCTTCCCTGCTTCCTTGAACATTTAGATCACTAGAGGCATAGTCTTTTAATGTCTTGAAGGCAACTCATGGCCATCTCCCCTCCTGATATCACTTTAAACCACATACAAGAGTTGTCTCACATGCCACCCGATACCCAATCCTTGTTGTTTCTTCAATGTACCCACGTTGTAAGCACTTATGAAGTAAGTATTCAAGATTCTCAACAATATACTCTTCTAAAGTCTTATCCTCCGGTTGCTTTCTCTTCTAAGGTTTCTTCCTTTAGGTTTATGGTTATGCAAAATTCTGGACACTTGTTCAAAAAGGCACATTTCATCTCTTTGCATGTTAGATCAAGTCTCCATTCAAAATCATAAACCACTTCATTGTTGAATTCTTTAGTGGATGGCAATAGTTTCAGCTTTTGTTCATCTTCAATATAACTATGACCCCAACATATAATATCAAATTCAATTAGGAACGTGTTAGGATCGTCATGTTGTTTTTCATAGAATAATGATAAAGCATTAGGTATAACAACCTTACATTTTCGAAAGGAATCATCAATGGTGGTACCACCACAAGAAAAAAGATGTCATGTGTTTTATTTCTTGTGTTGTGTTTACCATTTCTTCCAAAAAAATACATGCTTTGAAAATCTCTAGCTAAGTCGAGAGTGATCCGCACGTGGCCAGGAAGCACGAGGGGGGCAACAGTTCGACTGAATGAGTCGGCTTTATTATGGCGGAAGCTTAAGAAATAGAATAAGCAAAGCATAAATACACTACGCAAATGAACATAATACACACAGACAATATGTAGGAATGCGAACTGATTTCTCTATTACTGGATATAAGATCATGACTTGTATATTACAATATTATACATGCTTATATAGAGTGTTGAGACACTTGGGTGTCTGTCCGTTACGTTCAGTTACAAAAGAAGTTAGAACGGTTCAGAAGTTCAACCGTTACAGTCGACTAGAAGACAGAGACACATTCTGTCGTAGTGCGCCAGTTGCAAGTCGCAGGTCGACGCTGCATGTCAACGTCGTGAAACTGTTTGAGGTCGTTGAACTTGTCGAAGCTGTTGAGTTTGTCGAAGTCGTGTCGAATTCGAACTTGTCGTAGTCGAAGTTAGCATCCGACAATAATGCCAACTGCAATGTGGATCAGACCTCCTTCCTTAAGAAACAATGGTCCCCATTGTTTTCTCGTTTAAGTGAGGAAACTTGTCGGTCAGTTCAGTAACAAAGTACCACTTTCCTTGGGATGGGAGCTGTCTGACTTTAGCAACCTGAAACAAGGGAATTATGTTCGTCCTTGTATGGCATACTCGTCGTCCCACAATGGTGTCGCAAGGAAGAAGCTCCTGAACATCTGGATGGATGTCTTCAGGTTCTATTGTCGGTAAGTCGTTATGTTCCAACAGTGGTGCATGATATGGTTGAAGTAAATCCACATTGAATACTAGATGCAGACCCAGGCATGCAGGAATGTCAAGTTGGAAAGCATTTTCTCCAATCTATTGAAGAATACTGTATGGACCATATCGCAAAGGTTTAAGATTCTTGTATGGACCGATGAAGCGCTCCTTCTTGAGATGTAACCAGACCTTATCCCCAATTTGGAATGAATGAGGAATACGATGCTTATCGTGTCGGGCCTTAGCTTTCGCATTTGCTCGTTGCAACATTTCATGTGCTTGCTTCTAGATGTCGCAAATTTGATCTCGAAACTTCAATGCTTTATCAACTTCCCGCTGGCTATGGTCGGTGTCGGAGTTCGACTGTGTCGAGGAGCTGGTCAAGTCGATAGGCGTTGAGGGTTTAAATCCATAACATATCTCAAATGAACTCTTGCCTGTAGAGTTGTGCTGAGCACGATTGTAGTTGTGTAGTATGTATGGAAGACTTTCATCCCATGTTCGTCGATGCTTGTGGTTGCACATGCGAAGCAGTTGTACTACCAAGCGGTTCACAACTTCCGTCTGTCCGTCGGTCTGAGGATGGAAATCTGTCGACAATGAGAGTCTTGTGTCTAGATGTTGCCAGAGAGTCTTCCAAAAGATGCTGACGAATCTGGCATCTCGGTCGGAAGTAATGGTTGTCGGTAAACCAAAGTGTTTCCAAACATGTGTGAAGAAGAGTTGAGCAATCTGTTGCGTTGTCGTGGTCTTCTTGCATGGAATGAGAATGGCCATCTTGGAAAATCTGTCGACTACTACTAAGATCGCGTCATGTTGATGTTTGGTAGTAGGATATCCTTTCAAGCAGTCCATAGAAATAGATTCCCATGGTCGACTAGGAACTGGCAGAGGTGTGTACAATCCCTATCGTCGATTAGGCGGTTTAGCAATGGCACAAACCACGCATGATCGAATGTACTTGTTGATGTCGATTTTAAGTGTAGGCCAAAAGAAATACTTATGGAGAATAACAAATGTCTTCGCTACTCCAAAGTGTCCTGCAGTCTTGTTGTAGTGTGCGTCCCAAATGAGTTGTTGTCGATGCTCACCGCTCGGTACACAACGTTGTCCAAGCTTGTATAACAAGGTGTCTTTCAAGAAGTAGTCGGAGGTCGATGACTTGTCAGTCTGAAGTTGTCGGTAGACTGGTGAAAAGTTGATGTTGTCCCGATACAATTAAGGCCAAGTGGTCATGTCGTATCCCTGCATACTCATCACTGTGAAAAGGAGAGTAATGGGTGGTCAACTTAGACAATCGGCGGTGGCGTTAGCTTTACCTTTCTGATACTTAATCACCAACTGGAATTGTTGTAGGTAATTAATCCACTTGAGTTGTCTGGTTGTTTGTAGTTTCGAATGGGTCGGAGCGAACTGTAGAGGCTTATGGTCAGTGAGGATAATCGTTTCCTTGCCAAGGATGTAATGCCTCCATGCTTGAAAGCTTGTACAATGGCGTACAATTATTTTTCGTACGTCAAATATATTCTAACTGTGTCGTTAAAAGTTTCGGAATGAAAAGCGACTGGGTGACCAGACTGAGTGATCATTACGCCCAAGGCATAGTTCGATGTGTCCGTCTCAATCTCAAAGGGCTGATGCAAATCAGGTAACACAAGTACTGATGCAGGGTAGAGCTTGTGCTTGAGCTGTTCAAAAGCTTCTTGTTGTGTCGATGTCCATTTGAAGACAGTTTTTCCATTTCCCTTCGTCACCTGATTCAACGGCCAGGCTATGTGATTGAAGCCAAGTATGAATCGTCAATAGAAATTTGCCAAACCAAGAAAACTTATTAGATCTTGAATGCTTTGGGGAATGGACCAATCTTTGAGGATCTGTACTTTGTCTGGATCGACATGAATGCCTACAGAGTCAATTACATACCCCAAATATTTGATGTTGTTCATCGCAAATGTACACTTGTCCATGTTCAAGTAAAGTCGATGTTGTTGGAGAGTGTCGAAGTTGTCCAACATGTTCTTCCCATGATCGAGTGAAAATCAATATGTCGTCAAGATAGACAATGACCCATTTGTCGATTAAGGTCAAAGAATGTTGTCCATGTATCGCATGAAAGTCGCAGGTGCATTAGTTAAGCCGAAAGGCATGACTAACCATTCAAACAATCCTTCCTTGGTTTTGAAAGCAATTTTCCACACATATGAGGGCTCGATTGGAATCTGATGATATCCTGACTTGAGGTTGAGCTTAGTAAACAATTTGGCAACTTTCAGACAGTCGATGAGCTCGTCTATCCGCAACAGAGGGTAGCGCTTCTTTACCGAAATTTTGTTGAGTGCCCTGTAGTCGATGCACATGCGCCAAGTCTTGTCTTTCTTTGGAATGAGGAGGATTGGACTTCCACAAGGATCGGATATGACCTTTGTCGATCAAATCTTGAATTTGTCTGTGAATCTCTTCATTTTCAACAATGGATCTTCTCTAAACACATGCGTTGGGCAAAGAAAAACCAAGAGCAAGTTCAATGGAGTGTTTTACCTGGCAATATCAAGGTACTCCGTCCGGCTCTTGGAATAAACTCTGATACTCGTCGAGAACATTGTCGATCAACTGCTTCTGTCAGGAGCTGCATTGGTCGATGAGTCGACTTGTCGTTGTAGTCTTCCTAGAATGTTGCGGTTTGATCATGAGTAATGCGAACTTCTGAGCATGATTGATGAGATTCTTCGTCTGTTTAGCAAATATTATTGAGACCGTTGATGTAGGTCGTCGCTCTGATATGTCGTACCATCGATTTTGGATTCTAACAATCACCTTCTGAGGCTGTGACTAATAACTTCCATGGCGATCCCACAAGTAAGGTTTCCCAAACAAGGCGTCGGCTACGGAGAGTGGTGCCACGTCGCAGAGTACTTCATCTTCAAAAGGCTTTATGAAGTAGGCAAGTTTGCATTGTCGGGTGATCCGTAGTTCCTGCCCATCCTTCATCCAACCAATGTTGTAAGGCTAAGGATGCGGAGTGGTGACAAGACATAGTTTCTTCACGAGATCTTCAGAAATGAAATTCTTCTGGCTATCGTTATCCACAATCGGATGTAATGGATTGTTCTGAACCCATATCCGTGTATGGAACAGGCGCTCTCATTCCTCCTCGTCGACGATAGTCGAGGCTACTGGAGTGGTCGATGTCAAAATAGTCGTTGCGTCTGGATCAAATTCTTCCACCGTCTTATCGAACGTGTCGGATGTTGACACTTTTGCCAAAAATGTCTTATGAGCTTTTCATTCAGAAGTATCATGCCAAGATGAGTGGTGGTAATCGCACCATTTCCTGTTAGGCGGTTGTTTGCTACTTTCCCTTTTCTGAAAAGGATTTTTGCCGTGATCTGGCTTTGGCGGGGTTGGCTGAGAAGATTTCGACTTGTCGAAGTCAGCAAGTGCCTTCTTGTCGGGTGGTCGTCCTGATGTCGGCTTTGTCGTGAAGCGTGCTTTTCCTTTCTGCTTGGTTTCAAGTTTGTTGGCATAGTGGAATGCATCTGCGAGCGTATTGACAGTCAGAAACTCCATCTCCTGTTGAATGTACTGGGACAATCTGCTGATGTACTTCAGAACAAGCAATTTCTCTTCTTCTTGGACGCCAAGTCTAGCCATGAGTCGATAGAACTCGTCGGTGTAAGTCTATACTGATTGATCTTTCCATTGCCTTAGTTGTTGCCACTTCTTATACTGTTGTTGAAGGTATTTGGGCGGGTAAAATTCCTTTCGGACGTATTCGACAAATTTATCCCATGTGTCGATGGGGTCTCCGCTTTTCTACATCTTTGTCGAGAGATTCTCCCACCAGCAGTGCACAGATGTTGACATCTTTAAGGATGCAATGGTGATCTTTTCAGCTTCTGAGAGTTGATTCTTAGAGTAATAGGATTCCAATTGTTGTACCCAATTGTTGACAGATTCTGCATCAATCTTTCCTTCTAGATTCGGTATGTCCAAATTCATTTGCACTTTGAAGGGGTTGATTTTGTCGGAGTTAATTCTCGTCGAAAATCCTCCGGATGTCGAAGCAAATTGCGTGAGAATTTCATTGAACTGGGCGAACATTTCAGTCCGTTGTCAAGTTAGTGCTTGCTCAATAAGTTGTGTTGTCTCGTCGGCTGCATGTCTATCGTATGTTTCTCATGCCATTTCTGGAAGTAGTGTTTGCTTGTATTGCTGAGATTGTGAGCGTGTTTGAACAGGGATAAGTCAAGTAACTTCGTTGGAAGTGTCTACGCAAAACTTAAGCACGAACAAAACTGAATGTTTTGAATGAGCTCTGATACCAATGATCCGCACGTGGCCAGGAAGCACAAGGGGGACAACAGTTCGATTGAATGAGTCGGCTCTGTTATGGCGGAAGCTTAAGAAATAGAATAAGCAAAGCAGGAATACACTATGCAGATGAACATAATACACACAGACAATATGCAGGAATGCGAACTGATTTCTCTGCTACTGGATATAAGATCATGACTTGTATATTACAATAGTATACATGCTTATATAGAGTGTTGAGACACTTGGGTGCCTTCCTATTACGTTCAGTTACAAAAGAATTTAGAACGGTTCGGAAGTTCAACCGTTACAGTCGACTGGAAGACAGAAAGACGTTCTGTCGTAGTGCATCAGTCGCAGGTCAATGTTGCATGTCGACATAGAGAAATTGTTTGAGATCGCTGAACTTGTCGAAACTGGTGAGTTTGTCGAAGTCGTGTCGAATTCGGAACTTGTCGAAGTTGTGTTGAAGTCGATGACTTGTCGCAGTCGAAGTTAGCATCCGACAATAATGCCAACTGTGATGTGGATCACAGAGTGTTCTCCTCCTCCCTATGAAAAGGAGACACCTTATCGAAACTTCAAAGTTTCACATTAATCTATTTGATGTCTTTGAAAGGTTGGAACCCGTTGTGTTGTTCAGCGGCGGCGACGAAGATCTTTGAGACAAGGCGGTGGTTCCTGTGCGTGTTGCTGCATTGAGTTTCGATGGGTGCAGTGTGGGAGTGGCCCCAACTTGATCTACAAAGCTTACTGGTTGTTGTGGGTTCCAGTGCCCTCTGGTATGGCCCATCGTGGAGGAGCGGTTGATGTTGTGTCTGTGTGGAGCGGCGGCATGGACTGTTGCAGCGACAGGTGCAGTGGGTGTGGCCCCTGTGCGGGTTTCTTGGCCTTGGTTGTGGTGGTTTGCATCCAAGCTACCCTCCCTCATTGTCGATGACCTATCACGTTTCACTTTGTGTGCGGGGTCTCCTCTATCTCTTGCGAAGAGTAGTTGTTTTAGGGGATGGCCCTGTTTCTTGGCCTTGGTTGAGATGGTTTGCATCCAAGCTACCCTCCCTCATTGTCGGTGACCTATCACATTTCACTTTGTGTGCAGGGTCTACTCTATCTCTTGCGAAGAGTAGTTGTTTTAGGGGATGGCCCTGTTTCTGTTTTGGCTACAGTGTTTGCCGTCATGGTTTTTCTTATGTGGTTGATAGTTACAATATGTTACATTCTTGATAAGATTGAATGTACCGAGACAATATATGTATACTTTGATTCATACTAAATATCAAGTATAGCTTTCTATTTGTGGAAAAAAAAGGTTAGAAGACATGTCTCCCCAATAGAAATGCATTAATGTTAACATTAATCTCTTTGATGTCTTTGGAAGGTTGAGAGGCATGTGTCCCCAGTAGAAATGGATTAATGTTAGGCCGATTTTGAGGTTCGATGTTGAATTCAGAGACATACAAGGAAAGTTGCGATATTGATATTTTTTATATATGGTTATTAGGAAGGCTAAAAAAGAAATAAAAACAAATTTTTAAAATCTGTATTAACTTTACCTACACACTCCAACATAAAGTAAAATACTGTAAACTAAATAAAATCGCTGCTAAAAAGACATTGAAATAAACAAACTAAAAACCATTATATTGAGAACAAAGAAGGATCGTCTCATGTCACAATGAAGACCTATCCAACTAACAGCTTATATCCGCCGCACCGACACCAAGATGGTTCCATCAACACATGTTACTTAATTCACCAAAAAAATAGCTTACACTATATGCCTTCCGAAATAGAACCAAGATGGTTCCATCAACACATGTTACTTAATTCATCAACACATGTTACTTAATTCACCCAAAAATAAGTGACACTCTATGCCTTCCGAAATAGAAGGGGTGAGGGTTAAATGGTATAAAAAATTCAAGGACATATTATATCATCACACTTTCAATGAGACTTCACTAACCACAGCGTAATCATAATGCAGCCTGACCACTTGGTTTATCTCCATCTACAATTCTACTAAAAACTACAGGGTATGTAAAGTCACAAAAATAAAAGATTTTAAAAATTTTATGTGATTCATAAAATAGATAAAATAAAATTAAAAATCGGTATAGATTTATCTTAAACCAGATTTATCAAGCACCTAGAGAGATCAAATTTTTTGAAGTGTAAATTTTTTGATCGATGTGTAAAAAATTCAAGATAAAAATTAATTTAGGATGATAACAAAATTGGATCCCTCTGTGTGCTTGATAGATCCGGATTTAAGATGGATTTATGCTTATGATTAAACATCATAAAACGCAAAACCACATAAAAATTGTAAGAAATCAAGGAGAATATTATCTCATGATGGACCCGTGTGGGGAAGATCAACCCACTTTACCAGAATGGTTAAGCTAATTTGCATTTTGGTTTGCATTCCCGCAGAGGCCACCTCCCAATCTATCATCTGAAAATGTTCAGCGTCCTCTATTAAATGCCATCCTCTAAAAATGATCAGCCTCTATTAAATGCCATCTTTTCAAAATGAACATCCTGCTCTATTAAATTGAATTGCTTGGGAATGCATCTCGGAAGTGAGCACAATTAAATTCATGCCAAAGTGCTTCATATCTGATCTTCTGTTTCTGCAAGACGGTTTGTAAGCACAGTGAAGATGATGTGTATCTTCAAGAGCACAAAAGCTCATGGAATAGGTTCTCAAACTCTATGCCTTGTCTCCAGTGAAGACGATTACAGTAACAAGATGAAGAGAACAAAATGCAAAAGCCAAAACTAGTATCTTTTACCACCAAAAGCTTATGCAGCATGTTTAAACCAAGTCTACATTGGATTTACTGCGTGTTACAAAAGTTCTTACAAGTGGAGGCCCGTGCCTGTAAACAAAAACCAACCGATCCTAGCCACTGCTGTCAATTAAAAAAAGTCACGGTTGAATATAACATAAATCACATACTTGTATTGTTGCATTATGCTCCTAATCTTGAGTGTAGGCAATCAAATGCAATTCGTTAGGTTCCCAGATATCTGAAGTTGGTTGACATTATATGCACCAATCAGAATGTTGCCATCACTGGGAGATATTTGACTGAAAAATTGGTAAATAGGCCACTTGGAAAGTTTGAAACAAATGTGTGGTGGATCCTGAGCGTAGGCAATCAAATGCGATTCATCCAAATCCTTGAAGTTCATTGGCATTATCTGCACCAATTAGAATGTTGACATCACTGGGAGAATTTGATTTAAAAGTGAGTAAATATACCACTTTGAAATTTTTGAACCAATGTGTGGCGCTTAATATCATTGACAGTTTATGTGGGGCAGCAAGTGCGGGGGGGATTATTTTGGATCCCGGAGATAATATAGTCTCAACTTTTTTGTGTGGTCTAGGTATAGCCACCAACAATCACGCAGAGAGATACGCTTTGTTTCTAAGTCTTGATCAAGCCATCTGTCAAGGCCCTAAGGTTTGCCACAAACTTGGGGTTCCTCCCAACCCACTTTAATAGCCCATTGGATAGAGAGACAACCAAATGTGGATGCACGGGTGGGTGCATCACATGTCGGTAGGACTTTCGGGATGGTTGGGCATGGCGGTCAAGTGGGCAGCTTCCAAGAAGTGGCTAAGTGTGCCCACACCACTGGACTCTTCCGATGATGAAGTGTTGCACGGATCGGGCAAGGAGCCCACAACGTCAGGTCGTTTGGCAGCTAACACGGGTTATAAGCCCAGATGGTATGGGAGCGAAGCCCACACTTGGGCATTTCAGTGGCAAGGGGCTCCCGCGCAAAGTAGCCCACATGAGTGGGCAAGCTGGCTGCCTTGAGTCCGAATCTTAGTGGGCTGGACGCACGTGTATATATAAGTGAGTCACTTGACACTTAGATGGGGAAAAAGAAAGCAACTTGGAAGAGGCACTTGAGAGTGGTCTGACTCCTTAGGGAGGCGACCTCCCTTTGCCAAGAAGTGGCTAAGTGTGCCCACACCACTGGACTCTTCCGATGATGAAATGTTGCGCGGATCGGGCAAGGAGCCCACAACGTTGGGTCGGTTGGCAGCTAACACGGGTTATAAGCCCAGATGGTATGGGAGCGAAGCCCACACTTGGGCTTTTTAGTGGCAAGGGGCTTCCACGCAAAGTATCCCACATGAGTGGGCAAGTCGGCTACCTTGAGTGCGAATCTTGGTGGGCTGGACGCACGTGTATAAATAAGCGAGTCACTTGACACTTAGATGGGGAAAAAGAAAGCAACTTGGAAGAGGCACTTGAGAGTGGTCTGACTCCTTAGGGAGGCGGCCTCCCTTTGGGAGGCACCCAACACAGAGCAAGACGCAAAGCAGCAGGCTCCACAAGTCGTGTTGGTGAGCTCTCAAGTCGTGCTGGCAAGCAGCAGGCTTCCAAGTCACGTTATGGAGCTTCCAAGTCATGATGGACCATGAGGATGGTTCTGTCTTTGCATAGGGGAAACGCAATGTTTCTGGGGGATGTCTTGGAGGGTGGACACAAGTCTTAGGAAGAGAAGCATGCCTATGGAAGATGTTGGGAAGTGACACTTCGGTTGGACTTGGCAGGTCGCACCCCATAATAGTTGCGGGTACGGCGAGCTCCTGGGTAGTCTCGATAGGAGACTCGGGTGAAGACATGCCTTGCTAACAAAGGCATTGAATTCGAGGGCAAGAAACAGGCTTGTTGGCTTCTGCAGGGAAGCATGCTCCATAGGAGGTGTACATGAAGGTGGGCACACTGGTCTGGGTGAAGAGATGGGCACACGTCTAGGCAGGGGTGATGGACTCTTGAAGTAGTCAAGAGAGACACATCCGGTAGACTGTTGTGGCATGCTCTTGGCAGACTCAGTGAGGCATGCAGTCGTGCGACGAGCTTTAGGCATGCCAAGCTTGGGGTGTTTCCCATGCACCTTGTCTCTTGTTCATTTGTTTTGGCTAAGTGTAATTGTTGGACATTAACACATTAAAATGGCTAAGTATGAAATTGCATAAGAGATAAGTGTTAAAAGTTAAAGTGCTCTGCAAGAAGAAGGTGTAGTCTGCTGGGCTCCCAACCTGGGTTGGTCTCATCACCAATTGGGGGAGTTCTAGGAAGTCCTGCATGACCCACTAGAGGGGACGAAGCTTAGGCCTATGAGTCACGATGGTGTACCGCTATGACGTGGTATCGAATAGGTAAAGCGACGAAGACTTCAGCAAGTGTTGGAAACGGGTTTCGACAGAGCAGCAGAAGGGTGCAACCGAAACCCAATGTCGGTAGAAGAGTGCCCAAGAAGCGGGACACCCGACACATAGGAACACTTGGGTGAAATGCGCCCAGACTGCAGTGAAGCATCGGGTAAAACAGTCAGGAACAGAATCGACAGTAGAAGGTATGCCGACAGGAGTGCACCCAGTGGTCCTATGCACCCAAAACCAAGTGCGGTGGACTTGGATGATAGCATTTGGAGCGTGCTGGAAGGGTCGCTTGGAGAAGCCATCGATCTTGGGAGAACCACAACATTGCAGCCAGAACCAGTTGTGGAGGGCGGTGGGGCAGATTGAAGCCCTACCAAGGGAATTTGGGTGCTGCGAACAAGCTCTTGGAGAGAGTTGCAGAAGACGCAACATGCCTATGGAAGCGATTAGATGTTAGGCTTGTGATGATGAGTTGTGTGGTAGAACCGGGAGGCGGGAGCAGCAGGGCCAATGCGGCTGTGACACTATGGTCTAGCAATGAAAGCGGGAGAGAAGTTTGGCCACAAAAAAGGGGCACTTCGTAGAGGAACCCAATTCACGTGCGATCAGGTAGACTTGGGAGGTGCTCGCCTTTGGTATGGGGACTTGGGCTATGTTATCCACCTAAGTTGCACTTAGTTGGATTTCAAGTGAGCCGGAAAAGATTGAGCAAGTATACTTGTTCGTATCCAGAAGTTCAGAGATCCAGCAAGCCAATTCTGGCCCTTTTTTCATTTGTTTTGCATGTTCATACCCTGCAGGGAATTGTAATAAGTTGACATAGCATGAGAATTTTTGTAAAAGGATTGGCCTTCCTAGGAATTAGTCCATCAAAGCAGTACTCTAGAGCGTTTTTGTCCTTGTTAATTATGCGTTGCTCTTCAACGACGCATAATTTTTGAGTTTTTCACTCACACCTCCAAAGCTAGAGTATCCGCCTTAGTGGTTAAACCTTAGGAGGTTATTAAGGTCTAAGTGTCTATGTATATTGCCATGCTAGTCATCAATATTGATTCGTATGAACATGTACTAGATCCCCCATAGGTTTTTTGAGTTTTCCGCAAATTTCAAAAGTGTGGTTAGGAGGTGGAATTGGACATGGGGGTGCTCATTTTCTAAGCCAAAGCACCCACTATACCTCTAAACCCACTTTCGAGAGAAAATTTTAAATAAGTGATCATTTATCACTTAAATTAAATTTCTCTCGAAAAAGGAAAAAAAAGTGAATAAAAAATCAAAAAAATATAAAATATGGAGAAAAATCAAATCCCACTGATTGAGAAAGTTTGTCTGGGGCATGTATCATTTACTTGCAGTGGTGGCGGTTTGATTGAGTTAGAGAGATCCAAGCTTATTCGTTTGAGGATATGATTGAGATCTCATTTGAGTGAGGCGCATTTGTCCATGAGGGAGGGCACACTTCACTTGGAAATGTGGCATATGTTGAATGGATTGGTGCCCAACCTCCCCAGAGGTGGCACCTAATTCCTATAATCACTCGAGGTTTCTCCAGTCACTGTCCTATCCACTCCAGATGACTCTAACACCTGGCACTTCGCCTGCTTTAGCTCAAATTCAAACCCTCCTCCCTCTCTTTTCCTTATTTAAGCATGAGCTCTCTCACTTGATGGGTTGGTTAGAGTACAGAATTCCTGTCGAAGCTTTGAAGCTTTGTATTGTAATATCTTTTGTGTAGAACAAAGAAAGACTTTGGAAGTCCATTTGTTGGTGTGTGGCACTACTATGTGTGTGGATGTACTGTCAATGGTATATGAGGTAACTGTAGCGTAGTTATTTACTTGTTGCATTAGATGTTATTCTGGCCTTTGAAGGACTCTTTCTAGCCAGTAGGATAAATGATTCTAGTTTGATTTCATTTATTTCTTGCTCATGTCCGCGGTATAGGATTTGCATGTTTTTACTTGCTTGCATGCATTCTATTTTAATCTTTGGCATGAGAAGCACCAGATTTGACACGTTTGTTGCAAGTAGTTGTAACTGTGCAGGTTATCTAGCTGGAAGGAGTGACTAAGCTTTTTTGCATCTTCCATCATTCCAAGCACTTTCAGAAGGACATAGTCTCTCCGGCTTCCCCACCTGCAGACTCCATAGATCTGATATTCCCAGCGTCAAGCTGCTTCTCATCTCTTTCCTTCACCTCTTTATTAAATATTTCTTTGGTTACAGTTACCTTCGTACTGCTTAAGTTAAATTATTTTTCTTTTGAAAAGAATATTTAAGCGTTGATTTATCTAAGTATGTTGCTAGATCTAGTTGTTCATGCTTCATTTTGAGTGGATCTAGCTTTGTTAAGTACTTAGGTTATTTTTCCATCTTTCAACTACTTAATATTTTATGTTTATTACCGATTTATTTGGCACATTTGGTGCATTTCAGGTGGCTATTTTTTCACTTTTGATGAACAGGTAAGAGGAAATGCTGCCAAACAATTGAAGATCCAGAGCATCTGATACCCCAGGAGCGTCTTCCCTACATTGAAGTAAATTTTGTGTGATCCTTGTAAGCCTTTGAGTCGTCAGATCTATAAGGACCAAAGGCATCCACCTGATAAGTTGTAAAATTAATAAGGAAAAGTGGGCTACTCAGCACCGCTCCCCATCCCCTCGGGGGGATTTGTGTCCGTGTCACTTTTTGTGGCATGACTGTCTCTAACCCCCTCTCTTTTATTTCTTAGTTCTAATTAACTAATCCAAGCTAAAATAAATTGTTGGTTGGTTCCATTTCAACGGCGGGCCACAAACTCACTCAGAACTAAAGTTTTAACAATTTTTGCTTTTGTGCCACTTTTTTCCACACACACTCACAACATTTTCGTTTCAGGTATGTTTAATTTATAAAGTAATGACCCCCCTTGATTTCCCGAAGTACGGTGCCACAGAAAGGGGCTTTCCTAAGAACTGGAGTTCGACCAGAAAAGAGATTCTTGGATTAGACTAACTAGAAAACATAAAAACTTTGTTCTTGTAAAAAGAACCAACACTCAAATCCATGTATTCTTTGGACCTCTGCGGCTCATTCGATCAGTTGGTCACACTAGAAAGGGAAGCGAGTATTTAGTCTAATAGGACAATCCGCAAAGTACTTTTCCGTAAGGATTCGAGAGGTCGCATTGAATCACAACTACGGAATCTCGAGGTTGCAATAATGAGATTATGTCTCACCTCATTGGAAGCCTAGTGTGATTTCTCTAGCGCTCAGTTCTAAGGGATAAGTTCCCAGTGGGCCATCTTTTAAAAATTTAAAACTAACCAACGAGACAATTGCAATACTTTCACATCACAGTAGCACTCATTCGACTCCATTAGCACTTGTCTACATCTTACAATTTTATTTTGCTTAAAGGAATCTTATGTGGATTGATCATTTCTTTATATGTTGTTGATTTAATTTTATTTTGCAAAGTCTTGTTTCAGTGATCATTTTCAAAACTCCTAAATAACTATCACATTCGTAACTAAAAGCTAAAGAGCCTTAGTAACTTTTTGGGGACTACCCCCCCTTGGCTTCGTTAGGATTTAGCCTAAACGGAGTAGTCAAGATCAAGTGACAATACTTGACTCGAGGACTTACCCCCAAGGACACACCAAGTGGCTTGAAGATTTCTGTCACGTTATCCTAGGTGCGTATTCAGGCGGCAACATGCTAGAAGCTGCCCAAGCGGACGATGCAACCAATTGGCTGCGGTGAAGTCAAGTAGTGTGCAGGCATGTCCTTGTAGAAGACATGGGGATTCTCGGATATTCTCATCATGCTAGGTGGTCTTTGGTTTGACTATTGAGGACAACGAATCAGGAGGACTAGTTTGTCATTTCTTCGCAAAGAGGATCGTGGAGGGTGACGAATCGCAACAGTGAGTTGATTGTATGGAAATGTGGAGTTTCCAAGATACACAACAGGGTGCCACTCCAGCGTGTGATTGTGGTTGTGGTTAGTGTTGGGACCTTGGGGTGCAACAGGAACTCAAACCCAACCAGATTCTTAGTTGCATGGTAGCGATGCAGTAGGAGAGTAAGACGTAGAACCTTCCTCGATTGTGCACCATTCTACTTTGCATGGGCATGGAAAATGAGAATGGCTTGTTGCAAACCTTGAGGACTTGAGAAGCAAATCGAAGGGAGTTGCGGATGGCAACAGTGACAATTGTCCTTTTGTGATGGTTAGAGGCAAGAAAGGCTACCTTGTATTCTTGACGAAGAGGAGAGCATGAACGGATGAAAAAAATTAAGGGAAGAAGATCGATTTCGGTTGCAAGGAGATCGAGTACCAAAATAGAAGTAAGTATGGAAGCCACAACACTTGGGTGGATGGGCTTGGTACTGAATATTAGTGCCTTAGGCAGTTTTGAGGCAAAGGGTGGTGGCCTTTCCTTAGTTCAGTAGAGTGCATGGATGACCAAATTGTGGAGGGAGTTGGCTACCTTGGGCATGAAGAGTTCATTCTCATGGCGTTGAATGCGATGGTTGAGCTCGCTACCCAACTAGTTCAGCACATGAGTGCACAGCAAACACAAGCATGATGAGGCAGTAGCATATTGAAGCAATAGTGGGTTGGATGGTGTGATGTCTGGACAGTTTAGGATCCCTTCTTTGGAAGACCTCGGTTGCAGTAGCAGTTGGCCGCAATGACAATGGAAACGTGCTTCATGGATAGTGTGGTGTTTGTGGAGACATTGCCGACGACGACAACAATTTGGAGTGGGGGAGGATGTCACGGCCCTAAGATTTGCCACAAACTTGGGGTTCCTCCCAACCCACTTTGGAAGCTTGATGGCTAGAGAGACAACCAGATGCAGATGCTCAGGGGGGTGCATCACCCATTGGTA
Organism: Larix kaempferi; assembly: GCA_027924585.1. NCBI lineage: Eukaryota > Viridiplantae > Streptophyta > Pinopsida > Pinales > Pinaceae > Larix > Larix kaempferi. The sequence goes on from BSBM01000770.1 coordinate 4,872,672, forward strand.
GGACCTTCGGGACGGTTGAGAACGGCGGTCGGGTGGGAAGCTTGACAAGAAGTGGCTAAGTGTGCCCACACCCAGATTGGGCAAGGAGCCCACCACATTGGGTCAGTTGGCAGCTAACACGGGTTAAAATCCCAGATGGTGTTGGGGCGAAGCCCACACTTGGGCATTTCGGGTGGCAAGGGGGCTTCCACGCGGAGAATCCCACATGAGTGGGCAAGTTGGCTGCCTTGGGTGCGAAGCTTGGTGGGCTAGTCACACATGTATATATAGGCAAGTCACTTGACACTTAGCAGGAGAAAAAGGAAGCAACTTGGAACTAGAAGAGGCACTTGAGAATGATCTGACTCCATAGGGAGGCGACCTCCCTTTCAGAGGCACCCAGCAAGAGGTTTTTTTTAGCTCAAAGCAAGACGCAGAGCAGCAGGCTCCTAAGTCATGTTGGTGAGCTCTCGGGTCGTGTTGGCGAGCAGCAAGCTCCCAAGTCGCGTTGTGGGAGCTTCCAAGTCGTGATGGACCATGCAGACAGTTATGTCTTTGCACAGGGGAAACGCACTATTTCTGGGGGATGTCTTAGACGGTGCATGCAAGTCTCGTGAAGAGAAGCATGCATGCGGATGATTTTGGGAAGTAACACTTTGGTTGGACTTGGCAGGACGCACCCCATGACAGTCCCGGGTAAGGCGAGTTCCTAGGTAGTCTTGGCAGGGACACTCAGGTGAAGACATGCCTTGCGGACAGAGGCATTGAATTTGGAGGAAGGCCTGTTAAATTTTGGGTTAGGTTAGGGTTTGATGCAGAAAAATTCAAAATTTCATATATACTTTACTGCAAAAATAAATGTAACAAACTAGTACTAAAGCATAATGGTACAGCTGTAACTAAGCAAGATAAATTTACAACATAATTTTCATCTCTTTCAACTTTAACACTCCCAAGGAGGTCCTTGTGTTAAAGTTGAAATCTTCAGTAACATGTAATCAGCAGTAATAGTATAACTAACAAGAACATATCTAACTCATAATAAAAGGGAACAAGTTAGAATACTTACCTGGATGTTGGACCCTTCCTTTTATACTCAGAAAAACTAACTTTCAGAACAGGACTGTGCCTCTCAGAGGCAAGTCAAACAATAGGAACCATCTTACCCTACCTGAGGGTTAGAACAAACCTGAGAGAGAGAGATGATAGGGCTGTAGAGGACAGTCAAATAGGTAAGGACATAGGGACAGCAAAGGTGGTCATCCACAGTCAAATCACAGTGGCAGCCACAAGAAAGACTCAGCACAATAGATCTGACCACAACTAAGTCTCAGCACATAGATCTGACCCTAACAAAGTATCAGCAATGTAGAGCAGACCACAAACAAGGTCTCAGCACATAGATCAACTGATTCTAGATTGCAGGAAAAAATAGACAAACCTTAAAGAACTGGGAAAAAAATCAAGTCGACAAACACTCCCTTGCAAGAGAGGTGAAAATCATCTCCAAAATGAAAATTTCAAATAAAAATCCTCATAAACGGCCAAATACAGCACTAATAACGCCAGTATATGAGACAAATATTGGGCATATTACACAATTCCTTAAAATGGCACACCATATCCAGAAAAAGACTGTCTTCTCAAGCTCAATAGTATGCTACTTAGAAAGCATGGTGTATGATTTTTTATTGACAAGCACTAAATAACCAATAACATCCAAAATTCTTCATACTACTTGAGATATTTGACATTTGCAGAAGCCAATATGATGACAGGAAGAACAATCATATGGCTTACAGTACCCACACAGGAAGAACAATCATATAGTTTACAGCACTCACACTTCTTTATGTATTGCTTTGTAAAAAGTATGAACAGCACTCCCCACTTCTTTATGTATAGCTTCATAAAAAAGTTGAAACATCAAAGTTCAAACCATCAACACTGTTACAACTTTTCTGACCTTTGCTCTTTATTTGCTCGGGGAAATTTGGGTCAAATGACTTAGAGCGTAAGGAACTTTATTTCACTGCTTCTTTAAGTTGGTACACTACATGATTTATTATCACCAATGTATTTCACATTTTATGAACACATTGAAATACCTTAAAATATGTCCAAGCAGGACAAGCCCACGGCAAAGTCCATCTACATTCTACATATCCTCTGTTCACAGCTTACTGGAAATATTAATGTTTCGCAGTCTAGTTTTTGGATTTGAATCCTTCGGAGCAATGATAGTCAGCAGCCCATTTTCAACCTGTGCCTATATGTGATCCATCTTGACATCTTCTGGCAAACTGAACTGCCTGGAGAAGCCACCTCTCCCTCGTTCCATACAGTGCCACATACCCTCTGTCTTATCCTCTTCTTTCTTCCCTTCTCCTTTAATGTGGAGTATGTGGCCATCTTCAACCTGAATCTTTATGTCATCTTTGTTCATCCCTGTGAATTCACAAACAGTGAGCAGCTATTGAACTATTTCACAAACAATGGACTGCTATTTCAAGTGGGTTTGGTTCACTAGCAAAATACAGACCAACATCTATATACATGAAGAACACCAGTCTACTTTCAGATTATCAGAATAAACACTGGCATAAATCCATATTAAGTGGCTGCTTATGATTTTTTATTATAATTAAAAGGAAATCCATTATGGGAAGTGAAATGAGAAATTCTAATTGTTGTTATGAACTTGCATGATTTACGCTTGCAAAAAAAAGGGTCTCCTCGTGTCCCTGAACAGTGAAATGACTTCGTTGGTTTATAAGAAGTTATGGTTGGGCTGTGCCAAGTTACAAGTGGAAACCATAGGCAATAAGGCCTTTGGGTAGATATTGTAAAATTGTATATTGTAAATACATAGCTGTAGTAAAAAGTTTGATAGGCAAGAAGACCATGGGTAGATATTGTAAAATTGTATATTATATATTCATAGCTGTTGTAAAAGGTTTCTTAAGCATAGATGATGAACAATGCCTTTGGGCTTTAATAGGATATGTTGCATGATATTCTTCAATTGTTATTAAGTTAGTGGGTTATTATAATTGCTATTAATATATGACCTTATTAGAGGAGTCAGATGCACACCTCACCTGTCAAATCTTTACCAAAATCACAATACTTATTTATATGCTTGAGCCCCGTGGATTTGGATAACATACCATACCATGAACCATCCCTTAACAAATATTAATAGGAATGAGTTGGTGTTCAAAACACTAGCAACCTTTTGATGAGATAAAGAATGGTAGCAGTAAAAACATATAAAAATGAACTTGCACTTAATAAACATACATTGGGAGAAAAAGAAAAAATAATAGGAAGATGGGACTTGTCCTCCTAACCATTTTGAGATTTTTGCAATTAAACATAAACCCATAAAACCCTTTTAAGCTAATTCTAAGGTTTGTGCATAAGCTACAAGCATACTGACAAGGGAGAATGAACCAAGTGAAATTGCTTGAAATTTAGAATTCACAAATGATTTGACACTCAATTTGTTTATTTTGTGTGTCTTGAGCTTTTGGATCAGTATATTAGCACCCCAGTAAACCCACAACTCGACACTCCCTACTAAACCTTCATTATGAATTCAGATTGTTGTTATGAAAGTTTACCCAAAAATGCAAAGTCAATGGTGGCATGATTGTTAGTTTTACCTATGTTGCTCAATCATTGGTCCCACAATTAATATGCAGATCAAGTTCATTGGTTCCTATGCAGCCTGTAGGTGAAGCCATGGTGGGGGCACACTAGAGAGGCATCTTAGAGAGGTGCACTGTTTTGTAGACAGCAGATGGTAGAGGGCACGTTCCTTTTGTAGGGATGCATCTGCTGCTTTACAGATTTAGAGTTGCCGTTCTTAAATTAGCTATTATTTAGAATATGCTTTTTTTTAATTGCCTTTTGGTGTCTTTCCAGAATTAGGTTAGTCGCCTTCTTTAGCTGAATTACCTGCTCTTCTTATTATAAAGCCAGGCGTTGTTCTTTGTTAGAGCTTTCCAGAGTAGGTAGGGCACAGCTTTCAATGAGGTAAGCATGGTTGCATGTGTGAGTCTATCTCCTTAAGGCACCCTATCCTAGGCAGTTTCCTCTTGCAGAAATTGGCGTTTCCCTTGGCAGTTTGAGTTGTTTTTTCCTAATCTGGGTGCCTCACAGGGTGGGTTATTTTTGTAGCATCTATTTTTTCTTAGTCTATAAAAGAAAGGCATGAGTACGATGTTAATCAATTCAGTTTTGACTGAGCTGTTGTAATGTTTTCTTTTTTTAGTTTTGAGAAACAGAGATGTGTTTTTGCGTATGCATATTCTACTGTTTGCTTTTGAAATTTAGTATTTACAGTTAGTCTATGTGTTTGTACATATAGCATATATACCAGCAGTTTTGTGAGTTTTCAAGTTCACTGATTTCTAGGGTTATAACTTATAGGTTGCAGGTCTGCTTACCATGTACTGAAATGTTAACATTGTATCAGAGTCATGCTTCTGAGATCATCCAGGAATCCCTGTATTGGTAGGTCAGTTATCTATAGGAGTCACTGAAGGGTTTCAGTGGGTGTGATGCCCCAGAGTCTCAGTGAGTGAAGAGATTCAGAGCAGTGACAGGTTGTAGGGGGTGATGCTCTAAGAGCTCCAGTGATTGGAGTGTTGAATCTGTTTTTTCTTCAGACTGAATTGTTTGGTTTAGGGCCTAGGCATGTACAAGGAGCTGCAGCCATGACCAGTCTCAATGTCTGAGAGTGTCACATGTTGTAGGGTGCTTACAGTTGTGTACCATGGAAGTGCAAGATGCAAAATCTTTTCAAGGAGTTTAATCTTTGGGATTTCATGGAAGGAAAGCTGATTGTCCCTACCAATCCAACACAGTTGGCCAAGCATAACAAGAAGGGGTCCAAATCAAAGTGAATCATTTTAGATTCAGTGAAGGACAATTTGATCCCTGCACAACGGAGAAGAAATCTGCTAAGGATATGTGTGATGCCATGATCACCTTTTACCAAAGTGAAAATGTTAAATGGAAGATGCAACTAGAAAAAAAGGTAACAAGAACTCACATGAGTGACACAAATATGGTGGCCAGCTACCTGACGAAGATCACTAAGTTGAGAGATCATCTTGCTAGCATCAGGATGAAGGTGGAGGATGAGGAAATGGTGCCTTTAGTACTCAAGGCATGTGCCTATGCTCAAGAAAAGCTTCCTACCTTTCTCAAGCTTTGCGGTAATTTTGTACAAGAAAAGACTAGACTAGAGACTTTTTCAACCAAAAATGAGAAGAGTCAAAACCCTGCCCTACTTTTGGATAGTAAGGAGAGGAGGAAAGAAAGTAGGACCCCTTAGGTGTCAAAAGGAGGAGGAATATTCAGTTTCCTGAAACCAAGGCAAGAAAGACTTGTGCAACATAATGTGCTTCAAGTGCCACCATGCTTCTCAGCGCCCTGATAAAAAGGGGAAGGGAAAGCAAAAACAGAAGCAGTTTATAGGGAGTGTAGAAGCTTCAGAAGGAGCATATGAGTTAGCATCCAAGCTTGAGACATCCTTCTCCATGGTTTCAAGCCTTTCCACTAACATTGTCTGTAGTTACGGTGGTATGTGGACAGTGGAGCATCTAGACACATCACCACATTCAGTGAACTTCAAGAGTAACAGGATAAATGATGCAGGTGGAGCTTGGTGATGATGCCACATATCTAGTTACAAGAGCAAGTTTGGTCTCATTCCACATGCCCTCAACTGATGTCATTGAGCTTGATGATGTTTTATATGTTCCTAGCTGAACAAAGAATCTTCTTTCATTGTTAGCCATGATAGATCTTAGATGTGTGGTCGAGTTTTATGATCAACAAGTTAATCCATCATTAAAACAGTCAAAGCAATGATCCATGACATGCATACGCCAATGTATCTTTGGGCAGAGGCATGCAATAGGACTGGGCAGAGGCATGCAATAGGACTATGTGGTATGTACATTCTAAACAAGAGTCCTCACAGGATCTACAACACCGAAAGAAGCTTTCACTGGTAAGACACCACATGTATCAGATTTGTGTGTTTTTGGTTGTGTATATTCATATTCCTAATGGGAAGAGATCAAAGCTTGAACCTTCTAACATGAAGGGTATTTTTGTACGAAACGATAAGACCACCAACAATTATCAGATTTACTTTCCAACACAGTGGAAGATAGTGATATGTCGAGATGTGAAGTTTGATGGCAATGATTCGTTCTCTAAGTCATGATTTGGCGATATTTGATGTGGTTCTTGTTGATGGTTTAGAATGGAGGTGATTCAATTACTTTGGATTAGAGATTCTTGTGTATACTCGTTGGTCATGCCCTCACAGTAGTATGGATTTGGTCATTCCCCCTATTATAGTTTGTTAGTCATGGCTTCATGTTGTCACTTTCCCCATCCATCCGTTATCATCCACTTTTGATTTTATCCCGACTTACACCTTAACTAGTGATATCGAGGACTTCCCCCACCTATGCCTCTATGTTGGATAGATTCCATGTTTACCTTGTGTCCCGGCTCTGGAATATGTGATGCTAGTCACAGTGATTGTTATCCTTTAGTCCTCGAAACCAAGTATGCCTACCAATAGTGTTGCTAAACACTAAAGCATCAGAACTTAAGTGTGTTGTATTCTAAACGGATGCTAAGTCATCAAAAACAATGTTGTTAAACACTATGGCAAATATCTATAATAGCTAGTCAGTGGCCAAGGGATGAGCACTCATCCTTTGTATGATGTAAGGTCGTTTGCCTCTACAAAGAAACAGGGTGGTCACTCCAACGCACTGTCACGTCTCTTCTACACGATTTTTTTTTTTTGAAAGATCCTAACTGAACCAACAAATGCGGAAATATACATAGTAGCTGTCGTCACAGCCTACTTAGTAATATTCTGAAAGTGTGTGCATTAAACATCATTAATTCTTCTGCCACTTTTCAAACAAGTGCCAACCATGGCAACGTGCCTATACATCACTACGTTAGTCACCAATTCAAATATCCACTGAAAGTATAACGACGACATGCTGATCAATTGCGACGATATAAACAATACATAAGCAGCATTAATACTTCAATTAATAACTACATTATTATCATTAATACGTTATTAATTATTAACTACTACTAGCATAGTATTAATGTCAATACAAATTTAATCCACATAGTGATATGTTATACTTATGAACTAACATACAACCTATGCATTTAATATTTTCTTAGCCCTAACATTAACTTTGTCCAAACATAAGACATAAGTAACAATATTAAAACAAATTGCAATATAATATAACTTCATGCAATATAAAATATATATATATATATTATAACCTAATATATATATATATATATATATATATATATATATTTATAATCCTAAGCGCCTATAGGTTGACCCATGGTCCAACCTAAGCTTATGCAACATCCTAGCGCTCATACTATATAACTTAAGCGCTAGTATAAATATCATATGCTAACGTAGCATATGGAAATGCCATTAAAATGGACTTAAAGCAATGTAAATGATACATTATAACATAATGTAATTGCAACTGCATTGTAATATAATAATACGACTTAGGGTTAAGCGCATGGCCAGGTCAACACAACGTTGGACCTTGGCTTATGCAAACCATGTCACCATGCCACGATGTGCACCAACCGGCCCAAACCTTGGCCTTCGGTGCGAAACTTACGCCAATGCATAACGAATAGAATGTAAAGGTTTGCAGCACCTGCTCTAAGGTTTAAACGCTGTATAAAGAATAACATGTGGTGACTGTATCCAGCTTGTAATTCTGCCATGCAGACTGCGAATTAAACGAACCAAAGTTTTAAACCCTGGTTGCTTCCATGGCAGGTGGCTCCACTGGGCAACATCGTGGATCAATACTCAGCAATGGGAAACTTTCGCTCGTGCTCCAGCTAGCCATGTTGACTTCTGCACGAGACTGCCAACTCCCAATGCAATGTTGCATTAACGTTTGACTGCGGTTGAATTGAATGTAGAGTGACCCTCGACTGTCAATCACGATCCGGGTCGTCCAGCTTGGGAGTGGTGAATGCGTCGTTGATCTGGTTGTGGCTGTTGGCGCCAACTCTACGAGGTACTTGACAATTAAATGGAAGTATGACCGGGTTCAGAGGTCGCCACTCCTCCCACAGGTATCACCTCGTTACACCAAAACCCTACCTTGCATTCGTTGTTCATTTGGCATTCAACGGGCTCCTTCGAGCTCTTCTGCTCCGATCATGGTGGTTGCTCCCGAACCAGGGAGGAGATGCCCCACAACGCTCCAACACTCTACGTGAGGTAGCTACTGGCAGCTTTGCTTGGGTTGCACGTCTTAAAGGTAAGAAAGTTAAACTTTTACGCAATTACCAAACTTTACTTCACTGTGTCGTTGTATGAATGTCATGCTGTCACAATTTAACTTATTGTGTTCCATTTGCAAGTATAGTGCCACCTGAGCTTGGGCTTCACGTTGGTTTGACCCAACGGTAAGTGGTTACACCACCGCTAACTTCGTTATTGAAATTACTTTTTACTCAGGAGAAAATTACCACTGTCATGACTAACTACTGTGTTGGTCCTCTTAACGCGAGAGCTATGAGACCGTGGGCGTGTTGGGTCATTCGGTATTGTCTCCATGACTTGGAACGAATAAGCTACTGTGAACGTGGCCAGGTAACCCGTCATCCTTGGTCCTTCAGGTGAAACTACCCCGTCGGTTTTGGATGAGTTACTTAAGACTCTTGGCTCTCGTGTCTGCTCATGCTGCAACACAGCCTTCAGCCAACCTCGCTGTTGCATGCGACTTTGTTTAGATGTCGAAGGCTTTCCCAGCCTATAGGTGAATGTAATATTAACTTGGAACTTGTATGGTGAAAAATGCTTCATCAAACTCGAACCTGGGCATTTTGGCCACACTGGACATCGCCGGTTATAAGCACTGTCTCGAAAATGGTTGACCCGTGAAGGGATCTTGGGGTGTAAAGAAGAGCGATAGCTCTCTGGACTATATCGTTTAGTTTGTAAACAATGAATGCATTTGAATATGAAATCGTTTATGCGTTAGCTTGTTTTTATGCAGCAATGAAAATGGTTATGGTTGTTCTCGGCCTCTGTCCCTCTTTTGATATATGAACAGAATCATTATTTATGAAATGTTTTGCATTATTTACAAATGGTTAAGCTTAGTTGCAGGGATGTAATCTCGTGCGACTATGAACTGATAGTGAACACGTTTTAACTTGCAACGATGATTTCAATAACATTTTAGCTTGCAAACAGTAATTTAATATAACGCTTAGCTAGTAAATGAATACGGTATTTTAAATAGTGTATCACCGTTACATGCCAAGGTTGAAACTGCAACCGTCGCACTACGGTATCCATGCCGGAGATTAAGGCACACCCACAAAGGGTTTAAACACGAACTACCCAGTAGTATCGTATGAACCTGAGACGCCAAACCGATTGGGCCTCCCGTCTATACATTCAACTTGGCTATTAAAATGTTAAGCAAAGAGTTTATCCCAGTTACAGACTTTATTAATTGTTAAAGGTCAAACTATAAACAAAGGCCCCCGAGCCTATACATATATATACACCATATATTAAGCATGCTCTCTACCTTAGATGCAATGGCATAAAAGCATTAAGACCCAACATTAATATTCAAAGGAATTACTGTACATGCCCATCGTGGAACCCTCGCTTGCGTGGAGGCATACTAAGCCAAACTTCTAGAAAAACACTTCAACGTTGAGGTTGGTTAAACCATTAACATCATGAAGGGTTTCACGATTAGGGTTAAGTGCTTGCTCATGGAGCTCGCTCTCCCATACCGAGATCCAGGGCATATAATAAAAAGGTCAACAAGAAACTAACCAGAATGCATCTCGAATTTAGTTCAATAGATAATGGTTACAATGGTGTTATGAAACCACATGAATCCAAACTGGATGTAAACATTATGTATATAAAGGAAGTCGATTATAATGTAACTCTTGTCAGATGATGTGAAATCCATTCACTGTAAACTCATAAACATATTTATTTATCTGTCAAAAGAAATAGAGACAGATCTAGTTTCATTAATCTCAATGCTTTGTCTATAATATAGAATAAAAGCTTATAAAATTACAATGGCTTAACATGTAAACCCTAGGGTTTACATGTCTGCCTTGTTTCTGTCATAACAAGAGAAACATACATTCTGCCATTAAAATAGAATCTACTGAGAAAATGATCGGTATTATATTAAAATGCCTGCAACATTTTCTTAGGGTTAACATAAACTATGATCATTCAGATCTGCCTCTCTCAGGATTGTACATCAATAATCATAACATAACTCAGTTTGTTTACTGCATAAAGAATATGTCATTCTATTTCAAACAGCATTATGAAAACTGAAAGTATAGCATTAAGTCATAAATCTGCCCAAAATGACAGAGACATAAAAGTCTGTTCATGACCCATATACAGCATTCAGTTTAATTAGACATTCATGCTCAGATCTGGTAAATAAACAGTAAATCAGAGTTATACATAATAAACTCTAGCAATTATCCATAAAAACTTATACAAATAAAGCATAGAGACTTATCTGTATTTCTGCAAACCAGTGGAACCTAGCACAAACCTCCCAGCCTTTGACCAGCAAGACCACCTTGCTTTCAAGTCACCCCCGAGTTGAGTTCACAGTCCCCCAGGTCAGAGTGTATATTTTAAATTACCCTTAACTTGTTCCCCAAGTTATTTAGGGTATTTCTGTGGCAGCAAGAAACCCAACATCCAACTCAATACTCCTGAGCTCCAGGATGCTCCAAGGCTTTTTAAGCCTCAGCCATTAAGAGAATCAATTAAACACAGCCTATTCAGAGTAAGTGCAGTGCTCCTGCAAGCTTGGGGTAGTTCTCCTACCTGCACACAATCAAGTGGCCAAGCCAGTACCAGTTGTATGATTCCTCTTAATCAAGACCAGTTTGGTACTCCCAAATTTGTCCTCATTCACTTGTCTTCTTTTGTCTCTGGTCATTTGTTCTTCCCAGTTCCCATTTCTCTTGTGCTCCTCATCATGAGAATGTGGATAATTTTTAAGAATGAAGTGTTTGAATGAGTTTCACTTTTTATTCTCTTAGGTCTGAGATTCTCTAATTTTGTTATTTCTTTTAATTCATTTTTCTCTCAAATCTTTTCTTTGGGGTTTTTCCATTTTCTCCAATAATAATTTCTCATTATTATTATAATTGGTATTTTACCCTCCAACCCATAGGGGATTATGACTCCCATCTCATTAATGTGCGGGTCCACATGGTCATTAGAAATCAATTTATCAGATTTCTAATGTCAACTAAGTAAACTGAAATAATACCTAGCAAAATATAATAGGGGTTCAAAGTCCAAAATTGGGGTATTACACGCACCTATGGACGGTGGCGGGCAATGGAGGTTATAACGAGTCATTATCTAAGGCACGCAAGGCTATTCAGGGCACCTGCCCTTGGAGGCTTCCTAGTGAAAATATTTATGAATGAAATAAATGTTAAATATCAAAGTGTAAAGCTGACATTAAATCAAATTGCTATAAAGGTTGCTTGTCTAGAGTCTATTGGAAGCAGTCTCATCACTCTACCCATCTGTGAGACACTGGAATCCCTTGCGTGTTTCTCTATCCACCATATGTGTAGGTGGTTTCCCTTATTCCTTTATCCAAGAGGTCACAGTGTTGAGGTTGTTAAGTCATTCCCCTTAGCCTAGCCTTGTTTATTCTACCTTCACCTATTTCTAACAAAATGACCACGTCCATAAATGAGTATACACTCAAGTTCTTCTTTTAGTAATTGTAAATGTAACTTCGGAAGATATTCATTTGTATTTTATATTGATATTATTATTGTATTTTACTTGTACCTCCGACGGAGATGTTTTTCCTCCGTTCAGGGATGTCATTATTATGTTTGGCCATGCTAGGTCATCGAGGTAAAACCTCCATTGTAAGTCGGGGCAATTGTTACATCTAAATCTTGTCATCATGACACCCATGTCAACTCAATGCCTTGATCCCTGAAGTCTTCCTGATCAAGAAAGCAGTTAGAGCAAGTTGTTTGGCCTTTGTCCACAATTTCTAGTTGGGCCGGCGCAGGTTGTCTTCTAGCAGGGAGCACCCAACTAGGTCAGGCGCAGGTTGTATTCTGACAGGCTGCGTCGGTGGCTCGGGTTGCCTTTGAGTAGCCTGCACTTTCCCTCTCAGGTGCAGGTTTCCCTCATGCAGCTTGCGTCGGAGTTGGTTAAATTGGATAAAGGTAGCTTTCGAGCGAATTCTAGAAGATGGATGAGGTGGATCTCTATCCCTAACTCCTAAGTGAGTTGTCCAGCGGTTCCCTAACCTCAAGGGAGGATCCCTTAGTCCTCTCCCCGTGATCCTCAACCTACTCTATCCACTTGGTCTTATAAACACAAAGCTCCTCTCCATTCCAAAGGGAGGAAGTCTATAGCACTTACATGCTGGTGGAATTAACTTAGGTGATCCCTATCCATCTCTTGGGAGGCATACATTTCCTTTGGAGGCATTGGCTTGGATTGTTAGAGGAAGATTGCAGCGTTAAGGCTTGGGTTGTAATCATCACTCTACTATGTATTTCTCACTCTTTTTACAGTAATATAATCTCTTTCCATATATGTCGTTGTGTTGATGATGTTTATAGTTCACTTCCTTAATTGTTTACTTGGATCAATTAGTGTTTAGATGTACTGTTACTGCTTGCTTTGTCTCTATGTGCTTTGACGGGTCTTGTAATCATCACTCTACTATGTATTTCTCACTCTTTTTACAGTAATATAATCTCTTTCCATATATGTCGTTGTGTTGATGATGTTTATAGTTCACTTCCTTAACTGTTTACTTGGATCAATTAGTGTTTAGATGTACTGTTACTGCTTGCTTTGTCTCTATGTGCTTTGACGGGTCTTGTAGCTACCGATCTAACGACCACGAAGCTTGGAGCAATAACAAGGAGAAAGATCTACGAATCTAAAGGTAAGGCATCTAATTACCTTGATCTCTAATTTGATCTAGGAAAGTAGTTTTATGTTCTATTCTCATTTGTTCTAGATCCACTTAGACTAGGGAGATCATGCTCGCGTCCGCTCAAGTAGATTGTCCGATAACAAATCTGGCGACCATACTGGGGAGTACATTGTTTTGATTTCAAGTTGAATGTGTTATTCTTTGATTTCTTGATGAGCCATTGTTTTGCCTCCTGAGCCTCTTTTCACCATCAGATTTTCTTCTTGAAGAGTTTGTTGACCTTCTCAAAGTCTATTTGAATCATTATCAATCCATTTACTTATTCATTATTTGGAGTTGTTTCATTTTTTGCATTGGGTTATTCGCCCGACGCACCTGAGTAGTGAATCCAGTGCGCCTGTCCACCCTAAGCGCAATCTACCTTTGAGCATCCCGTGACATTGGCCCTTTTGCCAATCTAACACTTTGCGCCGCCGGTGCTTTACACCTATATAAAGTCTGCACCGGGCGCTCTGCGCCGGTCTTTCAAACTTGGTGCTTGGTCTATCCACTCTCCAAAATTTGATTTTGGCTTGATCCACAGACTTCTCTGTGCTATACTTTCCAGTTAGAGACCTATTTATTCAGCATTGTTTGTGTTTGGTTTGTTTATGTTGGTTTTTGGGTCCTTTTGGTCAAGTAAGAGTTTAGTAGCGGCAGGCAATTTCAATCCCCCACAGTCATCTGCTCAAACTTTGATTTTGGCTTGATCCACAGACTTCTCTGTGCTGTACTTTCCAGTTAGAGACCTCTTTATTCAGCATTGTTTGTGTTGGTTTTTGGGTCCTTTTGATCAAGTAAGAGTTTAGTAGTGGCGGGCAATTTCAATCCCCCACGGTCTTCCGCTCTATCTTGTATTCCCTGACCACCTCATCGGATCTATCCAACATACTAGACGCTTCCAAACCATTTTTAAGCTTAGTCATTAAGTGTTTGCTTGCATTTGATCGTTTTTGAGTGATTTTTGTGTCTTTAGGTCATTGGAGTGCTTGTCATCTTTCTTTGGGAATTTTTGAGTAATTAGAGTACTGCAAGTAGTCTCTTCTTTTCTGCCATTTACATTTGAAAAGCTACATTGTTATCAGGTTTTGTCTTGATACATTCATTAAAAAAATCAAAAGTGCTTCGATTCTACCATTTTCAAGTTCATTTGAGAATTGTTGTAGAAATTGTTTCGTGCATTGGAATTCATCATCCATCAATCTTTGGAAAGTTTGAAAAGGAAAATTAGTTGTTTGTATTTTTCTTGAATTATGAGCTACTCATTTTCTTGAAAAATCCAAGTGAAATCAAATTTTTGCAAAGTAATGCCAAGCTTGAAGAGTCATATGCATTTTTGGTTTTCATGTGATTTTAGGCTACCATTGTGAAAATTGAAGAGTTAGTGTGCTCTAAGTAGTGATTCTCCTTTTTAATTACTTAGTTCTATTCTAATTGAAAAAGACAAAAAGAAAATACTTTGATTTGGATTTGATGTGTTGTTGATTTTGTGTTTTGTTCGAAAAACGAAAAGAGTGCTTTCATCATTTTTGGTAGATTTGGAACTTGTTGAAATTTACTGTTTTGTGAGACCATTAAAAAAGATTTCTCCTTCCCTTACATAGATTTCATCAAAAGAAAAAGTGCATTTTCATGCAGTTAGAGTGCATTATTTTTACATTTCTGCCCTCACCTCATGCATTCACCTAACCGTCCAGATAAAATTTACTAGTAACTTGTGTGCAAGTTAGTGACATGTTTCGACATCGTAAAACATGGCAGCTGTCATTATTTGCCTGCCCTGTATCCCGGGGGCACTATAGTTTTTCCACGTACCAACCGGTATATCGAAGGCTCTTTCACATACCTTAGGGTATATCAAAAGGCACTTCACGTACTTGGTAGTATATCGGAAGGATCTTGTCGTACGATTCTGCATTAGACAGCACCACTATGAATTTGAGCTCCCACGTACCTTGTGTATATCAGGAGACACTCCTAGGATTCCTGAAACCAACCGAGCTAACCATTTGGCCGTCTTGGCAGAGCAATGCACCGAGAGCAGCACTTGGGGAGCTACTACACACATACTATCAGGTAGTCGGGTTATACTGTCAGGGGTACGATCCTAATCCTCCCTGGTTAGTGCTCTAAAAAATTGGGCCGAGTATAACTGTTGGACCCTGGAGTATATCGCGAGTTGCGAAGCCTTGACAATCCTGTGAGGTTCCGAACTTTTGAATCCACACCTATCACATAAGTTTGCTTGCGGCCTTAGTTTGTATAGATTTTTCTAGATTGCTTTTCTTTTGTGTAGAGTACACTTGGGAGAATTCTTGGTTCGTTCATTATGGTTGAACAACCTTTGAGAAGGTCTCGTAGAAGTTTAAATTTGCCACCACCCAAATATCCCCTTAATCAGGAGGTAATTTCGAGGGCAACTATGGATCCACAAGTTACTGTCATGTCACCTGAAGCAGAAAACTCCACCATGGAGTCAAGAGCGAATTTATTTCCTCTGAGTTCACCAACCTCTAACCCTCCAAGGGCTGAGGATGTGGAACCATCTACTTCACGAGACAAATCCTTCCACCGTTCGTTGGAAGGAGAAACTGGGGCTATAGATTGGCTAAATCCATCCCAGGATGACCCTGTATCCGCAGCATTTGGTCCATCTGCATCCTTTTGGGACACCTCTCTTGGGAAACAATGGGCCCACCTGGCATTACATCCGGAGGCAGAACCGTCACCTCTTCGTTGGGCTCCTCATGCTCAACGCTTGGCTCCAGTCTATAAACTCGTGGACCAATTACGTTAACATGGCGAAGATCTTCGGCGCCAAAGTCTCTCACGTAGAAGAGACACTTCAGAAACACCCATATTTCAGCATACCCCAATTCATTCACTATCTTTTGCTTCACCGGAAACACCCATACATAACGTGACCGCTTACGAACCTAGTCAACCCTTGTTTCCTGCAAGTACACCTCTTAATCAGGAGACCGGTTCCATACCCCAAGTGACTCAATATGTTGAAGGACAGCAGTCCAACACCCCTGATACTACTACTGGCACATTACCCTCCCCTCCCCCACCCCAAAACTCGTGGGGAGGATACTCTTTAATTTTATCACGAGTAGTGTTCCTCTGATAGTAAGTAATCAACAACCCATTATGAGTCAACCATCCATAAGTGGTCAAAACATTGTTACTGGGGGGCAACCTGTGTTCTCTAGCCATAATACGAGTGGAGGACTCCCAATCGCTCATTCTGTTGGCAGTTCCTTACCCATTGTGGGATCCACCATGGGATTACATCATGGTGGAAGTCCATGCAACTCAACTCAACCACCACGGAGTCAAGCGTATCCAAGCCATTTTAACCTTGTGTCAGGACAATTCAATCCCGGAAACGTACTCCACAGGATACCATTATCCCGAAAACCCATACACTCCATGGGGACATTATAACGTTGCACCAATCGAACCCCCACCAACTTTTCCTCATGTCCCACCACCCCCACCAACGTTTGGTCCACCTCCTTCTGGAGGGGACGGACCTCCACCTTCTGGAGGAGGTGGCGGCCCACCCCATTCCGACGATGGAGGCCCACCTTACTCCAATGGCGGAGGCGAAGGACCCCCACCTTCTGGTAGCGACGGACCCCCACCTTATGGAGGAGGCCCACCTTATTCTGAAGGCAGTGGCCCACCCTATTCTGGCAGTGGAGGTGGTGGAGGTAGTGGCCCACCATATTCCGGCAGCGGACCCCCTTATTCCGGCAGCAGAGGAGGACTCCCACCTTCTGGTGGGGATCCACCTTATTCTGGCGGTGGAGGACCCCCACCTTCCAGCGGCGGACCTACATACGGGCCACCCCCCAACCCAAGCGGCCCACCCCCTTATGTCCAATTCCCGATGGGAACACCTTACAATCAGTCGATTCAAGGTCCTATTGGTCCATATATGCCATATCAATACTATCAGTATCCGCAGCCGAACCAACAGCTGCCATTTTTTGCTACTTTGGACCTACCCGACCTATCTCGTCTGACCAACAATCCCATCCTACACAGTTGTAATCGGCCATCCATTCGGTCAAGCTACCCTCTGATATTCCCAAATTTGATGGCAAACCCGGTGAAGACCCAAAAAACCATGTGATGACATATCATTTATGGTGCTCATCCAATTCCTTGATGGACGACTCGATCCGTCTGAGGTTGTTTCAAAGGACCCTCACCGGCCCTGCTGCCAAGTGGTATATCAAGCTACCACCGCACTCATTCCCTGATTTTCATTCATAGCTATGCCATTTCTGCCTCATTTCCAGTTACCCATCCGCTATGAAACTGGTACGGACTTACTGACTTCTCTCCACCAGACTACCGCCACTCATATATCTGATCATATCCATGAGTGGCAGAGGAGACGACATCTCATTAAGGCTCCTATTCCAGACCAATTACTAGTTGACTGGTTTATAAAGTCTCTTTTACCCACCGTAGCTAGAGATGTAGCTATGGGAGGGGTCGTCACCGAGGAACAGGCTATCGCCCGTGCCCTCTACTTAGACCTTGTCTACGCTTAATCTGGCACGTTATACGAGGGGCAATCACACAGAGATCTGTGACGATAGAGACCAGATCTATCAAATCTGAGGAGCAGAGCTCAGATATGAGGTTGTAGAGGTCAGATCTATCAGATCTGTGAGAGGGTAGGCCAGATCTGTGATCAGGAGAGACTCGTGTTTCACTGTGGGTTACAGTATTTCAGTTCAGAGAGTATGGCCACTTGCTTGAGACTGGAGGACCGGTTGGATGGTGCCTCCAACTACAGTGCATGGAGGGCACGGATTGTACTCTTGCTGAAAGAGTGCGAACTGTGAGATGTTGTGAACAGTACAGTTGCAAATCCAATCACAGTTCCATCAGATGCTACTGCTAAAGCAGTATATGATAAAAAGAATGTGAAAGATCAAAGGATACTACTTGATGCTATCAAGGATCATGTCATTCCACACGTCTCGACCAAAGACAATGTATATGAGATGTGCGATGCATTGACTAGTTTGTACCAGAGTTCCAATGCCAACAGGAAGATGGTTCTCAAAGAGAGACTGAGAAGCATCAAGATAGGCAAGGATGAGAGCATGTCCACATACCTCAGCAAGATCACTCACGTGAGGGATGAGTTAAGAGTTGTGGGTGAAAAGGTTGAGGATAGCGAGTTGGTAAGACAAACCCTGAATGGTGTAGTTGTGCCATGGGCAGTATTTGTCCAGTCCATTATTGCTAGAGAGAACCTTCCCAAGTGGGATCGTCTGTGGAACGACTTCACCCAAGAGGACATCCGTAGAGGTTATATTCAAGGATCAGCTTCAACCATTCCAGATGAGGAGGATGTGGCACTTGCAGCAAAAGGGAAACAGAGGTTCAAATAGAAGAAGGATCTGAGCAAGATTAAGTGCTTTGCCTGCATGATTATGGACACTATGCAGGACAATGTCCGCATAAGAAGAAAGGGAAGCAGGCAAAGGATGAGCAGTTAGCAGCAACAGAGGAGGTTGATGAGTTCACCTCTCGGTTTGAAAGGGAATTCTCTTTAGCCTCATATCAATCAAGGCATGACAGTAGTCAACCAGAGATTCAGGTTGATCAGAGATGGAGGGTTGACTGCATGCAGAGCAGTCACATGACAGGGATGCGAGATGCATTCCTCATCCTAGAGCACACACCCATGCAGATGGTTCAGGATGTGCAGGGGACTGATCACTTGGTCAACGGAGTGGATAGAGTGCGGTTTCTACTTGACCTTGGAGAGCTCCTAGAGGTATCAAGAGTGTTGTTCGTTCCAGAACTGAGAGGGAGCAATCTCTCAGTGGCAGTTTTGGGAGTTGTTGGTTACTCAATTGTGTTCCAGCGGGATCAAATTTTCACCTATCTTAGAGTAGACCCAATCTTGATGGGTCACAGGATCGACAGTGAATACTTGGTTCGGGGACAGCCCACTTCCGGCACATCAGGTTGGCTGAGTGCATCCTCTTCTGAGTCAGATGAGGATAGTGAGCGAGATGCTCACAGTAGAGATGATGCTAGGAGATGTGAGTCCAGTCAACAAGAGGATCAGTGAGATGCTCACCATGATGATGAGGATCAGAGGAGTGACTCTGGTTATGAGATGGATGAGCGAGATGGATCTCCCTAGTCCAAGTGGATCTAGAACAAATGAGAACAAAACATAAAACTACTTTCCTAAATCAAATTAGAGATCAAGGTAATTAGATGCCTTACCTTCAGATTCGTAGATCTTTCTCCTTGTTATTGCTCCAAGCTTCTGTTAGAAAAACAGGAGTTAGAAAAACAGGATCGCAGAGCAATAACAATAAACAGAAATGCAAATATAATCACACATACACATTACAAGAGAGACACAGATATATCGTGGTTCACCCAACTTGGGCTACGTCCACACTGAATTTGCCAGTCATTATTATTACCGTCCAGCAAGGTGAAGGGATACAACCTGCAGCACAACTGTTGCACTTCCTCTGCTCTGTTTCATAGTCTCTCTCCTGATCTCAAAGATCTTTACAATGCATAAAACCTAATACATCAACAACCCCAGCCGTATTACAATGTATTTATTTTATAAGGGAAATACAATGGGAAAATACCACGGGATACCCAAAACCATGGGCCCGCAAAACAGCTGGCGAAAACAGCCCCAAAAATTTTCTTCAGGGGCGCTGCCCCCGGACCCCCCAGCCAGGGGGGATGGTCCCCCCTGGAACCCCGTGGGGAGGCGATGCCCCCCCGCTGGGGTGAGTGTACAATCCACCTACATATCATATAAAACTGGGGTACAAACACGGGTGATACAATATCATCTATGAGACTAGAAGATCTAGCTCCACAACCAACAATCTCCTACTTGGAGACTGATCACAGCAACTCCACTGCTGCTGCACTTGCTGGACTTGGACTTGGCAAATTTCTCCTCTTCACCTTCATGCTAGAAGGCCAACTGAAACCGAGCACGAACTCAGTTTCTCTCTGGTCACTACCTTTGTGAACATGTCTGCAGGATTCTGGCTAGTATGTATCTTTTCCAGCTTCAATAGTTCATCTTCTAGAACAGAGCGTATGAAATGGTACTTGAGCTGTATATTTTTAGTCCTGGAATGGAATGCTGAGTTCTTTGCAAGGTGAATGGCACTCTAGCTGTCACTATACAATCTGCTATCCTTCTGCTTCTTACCCACTTCCTCCATAAACCTTTGCAACCAAATCATCTCTTTACTAGCCTCTGTAATGGCAACATACTCTGCTTCTGTTGTTGAAAGTGCAACAACCTTCTGTAGTTTCGAAATCCAGCTTACTGCTGTTCCACCTACAGTAAACACATACCCTGTGGTACTCCTCCTGCTATCCTTGTCACCTGCCATATCTGCATCAACATATCCCTGTAGAATAGTGTCTGAACCTCCAAAACATAATGCCTCAGTGGTAGTACCTCTCAAATTCCTGAGAATCCACTGTACTGCCTTCCAATGTTCTTTACCTGGATTGTTCATATATCTGCTCACAACTCCCACTGCATGTGCAATATCTGGTCTTGTGCACACCATGGCATACATCAAGCTGCCAACTGCTGATTGATAGGGAATCTTGGACATGTAATCTGTCTCTTCTTGTGTCTTGGGACACATTTCCTTACTTAGACTGAAATGGCTAGCCAAAGGTGTACTTACAGGTTTTGCATTCTACATTCTGAACCTCTCCAACACCTTTTGTATGTACTCACTTTGAGACAATGTCAATTTGCGATTTTTCCTGTCTCTCATTATTCTCATACCAAGGATTTGCTTTGCAGCACCCAAATCCTTCATCGCAAATGAATTAGCTAGCTTCCTTTTGAGTACATTTATATCCTGCATGTCAGACCCTGCAACAAGCATGTCATCCACATACAATAACAAGATAATATATCTTCCATTGTCTAGCTTCTTGAAATAAACACAATGGTCAGAATGACATCTATTATAACCTTGTTCTGTCATAAACCTGTCAAACTTTAGATACCACTGCCTTGGAGCTTGCTTCAAGCCATACAAGCTCTTTTTCAACCTGCATACCAGATCCTCCTTACCTTTGACCTCATACCCTTGTGGCTGCTGCATATATATTTCTTCCTCCAAATCCCCATGGAGAAAGGCTGTTTTTACATCTAACTGTTCAAGATGCAAATCTTCTACCGCCACTAGACTTAAGATAGTCCTAATTGAAGTCATCTTTACAACAGGAGAAAATATTTCATCAAAATCTATACCTTTCTTCTGTGCAAACCCCTTTACAACAAGTCTGGCCTTGTACCGCTTCTTACCTCCTCCTTCTTCCTTCAACCTGTAAATCCATTTGTTTTGCAATGCTCTTTTACCAGTAGGCAACTTAACCAAATCCCAAGTCTAGTTTCCTACCAATGAGTCCATCTCCTCATTCATGCCTTGCTCCCACTTCTTTCTAGTTTCCACCTGCATTGCTTCTTCATAGCATTCTGGTTCACCAGAATCAGTCATCAATAAATAATACATTGAAGGAGAGTATCGTTCAGGGAGTCTACTTAACCTGGTAGATCTTCTTACAGTTACAGGAGTTTCAGGTACTTGTTGCTGCTCTTGATTTTCTGGCACCTTCGGAACTTCATTTTCTTTAACTTCATCAAGCACTATGTACTCTGTGTTTTCCTTTTCCTGTTTCTTTCCCTGCAACTGATCTTTATACATGACCTTTTCATTGAATATCACATCTCTACTCCTGATGATTTTGTTATTTTCATAATCCCATAAATGATAACCAAATTCATCAACCCCATATCCAATAAAGGTACATTTTTTGGATTAAGCTTCAAGCTTTGTTCTATTTTCTTTATCAATATGGACAAATGCTTCACAACCAAATGTTCTCAGAAATGAGTAGTTTACCTTTTTATCTGTCCATGCTTCCTCTGGAATACCACCATATCCAAAGCACTTGAAGGTCCTGTTATCACACCATAGTAGCAGGGCTACTATTCTTGTACAGCAGATATTTGCACATTCCAGAGCTTCATTTATTCCAGAGCATGGCTACATATATTGGATCACTCATGATCAGAGCAGTACATTATTCAGATTGTATGACCTTGTGTCAAGGCTGAGCCTTGAGAGTTCAGATTTGATGACTGATGTGACCACTTTTCCCATTACAGTTTCAGTTCAGTGCCTAGAGATTTACTTCAGCAGTGTTTCAGATGATGCATGATGATTGCTATTATGATGATGTTGTATGATCTATGGATATTGTTCTCACTGACTGTGGATTATTAGCTTGTTGATTTAATCATGATTATAGCATGTGCTTGGTATATTATTCCTGATGTGGCAAAATATTTAAAATGAACTGTAAACCTTAAAATGGACAATTGCTTGCACTCTTAGGTCATCTAACAAAACTTACTGGTATTTCACCTTACATAGACATGGTCTTTCCCGACACCTTTTGTCTGCTAGTATAGGCTCCATATCCACTTGTCTCCATCCATACATGACCTTCCTGTTTGACTTTAAACCCTGACTTGTCTTATTTGACTTTCTGATGCTGAGGACTTCCCCATTTTTCTACCTCTGTGTTTGGACCGCATCCCTGTTTATTCAGTGTCTCGGCTCTGAGTTGGTGACAGAACTTGCCTTTGGTGAGTTGGATTGTAGGCCTTGGCTCGAACTCCCCCTAGTCACTTGAGATGTTGTTGGCTAAAACTGAAAGCTCATGTTCTACCTGTGGAAATTAAATAAATTCGCCCATGGAAACAAAAAGAGGGCAAGAGCAATGAAAAGCTAAAAAAATACTCCTCGAAGAGTATAAAGAAAGGTCCAAAAAGCAATAGTTCTTAAAAGCTATATCTAAACAATTGTTGACCTTGTGAAAATATGAAAAACATGCCCTGGATGCAAGCTGCAACTAGTTGTGCTTCTCAGCACATCTGAAATCCGAAGGGTTATGTAGGCCAAAAAGGCCATGGAAATAAATTGAATGATCCTAATGAACTTGGATCAACTTGATGTAGACATGATGCCTAAGTTGAATAAGCACTCTCTAAACAACTTATCCATCTGTGAGGCACAGCCATTCCCCGTGTTCTTTTGTCCAACACAGAGTTTGTAGCTTCCCCCTCTCCCAGTCCAAAGTATTTTTGAGTTGAGTTAGACAAAGTCACACCCTTGGCCCAACCTTGCTGCCTAGCCTTCATCCTTCACTAGCAGTTTGACCATGTCCAATGGGTGAGTTTGTCATTTGAACTATGGTGCAAGTGATTTATTATAACCACGGAATATGTTAATATAATTAATGCCACTGAATGGAATTTGTACTTTGAGCTTAGCTATGAAATGATTAAAAAAGCATTGTCTTAGTCTACTGATGTGATTTATCCTTGATTATATATATTCTTGGGATCCGTGATGATGTGGACCATGTATGGATGATTATTGATGATGATTTATGGTCCCACATGTTTGATGATGATATTATATGATGGACATATGATACAGATGATGTTTGATCCAGTTCAGCAGGTTATTATCATTACAGATCAGCAGATTATACATTGTCCATATATGGTGGACCCTACAGCTGGCCCATTAGGGCAACCCAGGGTGTATGAGTACTCATTCCTAGTGGATTTGGGTCTTCTGGATCCATTGAGACACTTATCTTTCAGATCCGGGCACTTCTGACAGTGATTGATGCAGTTTTACACTTGTTGACCAGATTTGGGGCTGATTTCCCAGCCTGAGCAGCAGGGGCCCCGAGAGGCCGGTTCACCTAGGGCGCTGATGATGGAGGGGGTGGTCCAGCCACTTGTTATTACCATTTATCCCCCCTCCCGGAGAGCCTGGTGGGCTCAGTTTGACAGCGCTAGCACCCTAGGAGGCAGTTTTGGCACTTTCACAGTTCCCGAGGCAGTTAAAAAATGGGATAAAGTGGTCACTGAGGAAATCGATTTGGGCAATTGAGGCAAGGTTTTGGCATTTGGTTTTCACAGAGGTCTTCTAGGGTGATCTCACTATCTTCCAGTCAGTTTTCACCATGTGGGTATCTCCAGATTGATCACAGGAGGACATTTACTGCTTGACTGTCATGGATTCTGAGGACAGTTTTGGTCATTATCATTATATTGGGCATATTTTATTATTTTATTGTGCCTTGGGGTGAGCTAGCAAGGATTTATACCTCCTAGCCCCACCATGTGCTTATTTTATCTTGTCCTAGTCATCATGAGGTGGATTATTGTACTTTATACCCCTCTTATGGGATGACGTCACCCTCATTGTACCATTTAGTGAGGGCGCTATTGTTATGTTGAGTGATCCATGTGATATTATGTTATGGATTCATCCTAGCCATTGATTGTATGATGAGATCTTATAATCTCAACCACTCATTTGATGTAGTATTGTAGAGTGGTATAGGGTTTTGGTCTTTATTATCCTATATAAGGAGGAGACCCCCCATTGTAAAGCTCACCTTTGGAGCTCTAGAATATTGGAATAGAAGATTTTTTGTGGAGCACATCTCTCTTGGCTTGTGGATTCTCTTGCATATTGAATATAAAGTATCTCTTCTATGTATCATTGTGGATCTATGTGTTTTTGCTAACCTTTTGACAGGAAAGTCGAATTGGAGAGAGGAGGGCGACTTTTGGAGGGTTATTGTTGGAGGGATCCACATATTCTCTCTTGGGTTGATCTTGTGACAGGGAGTATCATTATTGTATCTTTGTGACATAGTTGATGCTTTCTATTACATCTTTCTACCATTTTCATAATCATCTTGCTTGACTTGTTTCTTTGATCTTGTCTTGTAGGAGGAGGACGATTTGGCTATCTTGGAGAAGGGAGATTTGGTTGGAGCACTTGGATCTCACTCTTGAATATAAACATAGGAAAATGCTATCAACTTGCAAGGTGGCCATAAGCAAATTGAGGTAAGATCTACAAGGTATGTGCCTCTTTCATCCATTCTATCTCCATTGGTCATAAAACCCTAATTAAATCAAAACCCCAATTTTTGTATTTCTTAGATCTACTTAGATCTAGCCCTCATTTTGAAAAGATATTGAAAACCCACCTCTATAGCATCCACCCCTAGTTGGATCTATAGTTTGGTGGTGATTGGCTAAGAATTGACCCATTTTCTAAGACAAAAAGCTCTCCTTGACCTAAAGCGCACTTCCTTGAGGGAGGCTTGTTGGGCTAGGTCTAGTACATGGGTATGTGAGATCCCGCTTGATTTGACAACTAGACACTTAATTACACATACCCATATCCTTACTTTGGTGAAAACTACCTTGTGGACATCTCTCCATGTTTTGAGGGGTTGAGACCCCCTTTTGACCTCATTGGTAACTTAAAACTTAGATCTACTAAGATCTACCCATTCGTTTCACTTGAAACTTTGAACATGCATAGATCGGGGTACTAGCATCCCGGATCTACTTTTTGGTGGCCATTGGACTTGGTTTGGTCCACCAAACCCCTCTTTTGCCTCTCCTTGAGAAAGTCGCACCCCTTGGGAGTTTTGAGTTGGACCACTTCTAGGAAGTGGGTGTTGGATATTTTGGTGGATTTGGAATGCCCATGCCTTGAAACCTAGGTCTAGACTATTCTTTTGTCCCGATCCACCTTGGGGATTGCATTCCTTGTTTTAAGGAATTGTGGTCCACTTTTGGTTATCACCTAAAAACCTAGATCTAGCAAGATCCAACCATTGGATCTCATCCGAACCACTTGACTTGGTTTCTAGGTGTCCCGATCTACACTTTGACATCCTTCTTGACTCCATTAGCCCATCCAACAAGGCACTAGTCCTTCTCCAAGCAAGGCGCACTTCTTGGGATTAGTGTCAAACCCTAGATCTAACACATGGGTAACCCTAGAACCAACTCTAACTTGTAGATCCAACCTAGATCTAGCCTGTAGTACCATCTTCACACTTAGCTTCACCTTGTGGGCCCATCTAAAACCATTTCACACTTCCTAAGGCAATAAGACCCACTTGTGTAAACACATGGTACTATACTTAATAATCATACCCCATCAAGTGGCCTAAACCATATATAGGTTGAAACACTAACTATCCTTGATACCACCTTCAACCATGCCCTAAACATTAGGTCCATTTAGACTTGCATTGGTTTCCGTAACTTATCACTCATTCACCCTTTAAAACCTTTGCTTGGGTCCAATCAACTGTGATTGGGGTATAGGGTCTCCCCCTTGGTCTAGTTATACCTTGACCTAAAGCGAAGAGTGCCTCGGTTGACGTGACTCCCACATTGCATTGGGAACCGTGGCATCTCTTGGGTCACCTCTTTAGTTGCCTAACTCCTCTACCGTCCCGGATGGGATACCTTTAGGGGCAACTACAAGTTGTGTGATAACAGGTCCTCTGTTTATTAAATAAACAGCAGTATTTACAACATCCGCCCAAAACTGTAAGGGCAACCCTGCATGCAGTCTCATACACCTTGCACGCTCCATGATCGTTCTGTTCATCCTTTCTGACACACCATTTTCCTGTGGTGTTCCTGGGACTGTCTTCTCTCTACGAATCCCATGGTATGAACATTAACTATCAAACTCCTTGCCGCAGTACTCACCTCCATTATCAGATCTGAGACACTTCAATCTTTTTCCTGTCTCATTCTCAACCAAAGCTTTCCACTTCTTAAAAGTAGCAAACACATCAGATTTCTGTGTAATGCAATAAACCCAAGTTTTTCTAGTTGCATCATCAATAAATGTAACATAATAATGAGAGCCACCAAGAGATTGTACCTGAGCCGGTCCCCATACATCTGTATGCACAAGCTCTGATTTTTCATTCTTCTTCTGTTTCCCAACCCTGAGAAATCTGACTCTCTTCTGTTTTCCATAAACACAGTTTTCACAGAATTCCAAACTTACATGCTTCAAATCCAACAGCAACTTCCTTGAGTGGAGAATCTGCATCCCTTTCTCACTCATGTGGCCAAGCCTATGATGCCACAATGCTGTATCTGTTCCTGTGGAAGCTAAAGAGATAGAATGGTCAGTATTATGAGGACATAAATACAACGTACCTACTCTGTTTCCTTTTGCTATCACCATTGATCCTTTAGTGATCTTCCACCACTTTTCTCCGAACGTAGATATACAGCCGCCATCTCCCAACTGCCCTGTTGAGATCAGATTTTTTTTCATAGCAGGAATATGCCTAACTTCTTTCAACAACCAATCAGTTTCATTCTTAACTTTTATCCATACCTTACCCATTCCAACAATTTTACATGGCTCATCATCACCCAATAAAACATGTCCAAAGTCGCCAGGAACATACTCATGAAAGTATTTCCTATGGGGTGTAGCATGACATGACATGGGGCCAACATGCACACCAGCAACGGAAATCTTTCGAAAGCTGTCTCTTCACTACAAGTGAGAGAGGTGTGGCCTTGGGGGCAAGCAATGAGCCAGGTACTGTCACCTGAATCCCAGCTCCTCCGTTTAGGCAAACTCCTAACGAAGCCAAGGGGGGTAGTCCCTAAAAGAGAGTTTCACTAAGGCTCTTTGTGTATTTAAGTGTTTTTGATGTAGTGATGCGGATGGGTGTTGTTTAGGAGTTTTTTTTTAGATGAGAGACAATATAAAATTAAAATAAAGAACAAGATAGCGCAATCCACGTTGCAAATACAAGATGAAAGATACACTTGGGCAATAAATAAATCACTTCACGCAAATATAGCAAATACTCCAATGTTGACATTTAAGAAAGCAAAATATACGATGAAGGACCAGTGCCTTATGGAGTCAAAAAATTAAAAGTGATTGTAGACTTAATGCAAGTGCTTGAAATGGAAAGTTTGTGAGAACGTTGTGCAGCTTATCTTGGTAAATTCAAAGTTTTAATTGTCTTGATTATTAGGGCTAAAACCAAGGATGTTCAAAGAGTATCCGGAAAGTAATTTTAAGCAGCTCCTTTAAGAGACCTGTCGGGGCCTGTCTGGAATCACGGCGAGGCGCGCAATGCTAACCAGCCACCGTGTCGCAGATTGGGCGGTCCGGCGCCTCCCCTGAAAACTGATTAAAATACTTTATGACAACGTCGGTTCGTTGGTTATGGGGTGAAAGTTTTAATTAGATTTTCACTTGTAAATTAACAAGTCTTCCACCTTTCTAAGTACTAGCCCAAGCTTTTCAGGTTGGCAGAGCATACGGGTGTAGGACAGAAACCAAGATAAATTAATTAAAGGGTGTGTGAGGGGAAAAATTTTATTATTAGAAAGCCCTGTTCAACTCTCCGACAGAGAGCGCTCTTGACTCGGTCTTATGACCACAGTTCAAGAGACTTGCTAGATTAACAATGCCTAATGCAGGGAAATGCAAGAAACTAAAATTCCCTCCGATAGAGGGTGCTCTTGACTTGGATTTGGCCAAGTTCAAGAGACTTTGGTTTATTTTATGAAGTAGAAAGAAAGTAGTAGCAGTATATCTTAACTTGAAACAGATTTTAAGCAATAATATTGACCACAAGATATGAATTACTGCTAACAATCGATGCTTGCGAGATAAATAAATCTAGTGTTCTACCACACAACTTTAATCTACTAGGTGGGATTGATCCCCGAAACAGGATCATCCACTAGAACCGCCTGCACTTGAGAACTTCCAGCTAGCTGAAAGCTCTGCCAAGGAAACCGACGGGGATGGAAGAGTAACCACAAATTATGTGGTCCTGCCCTTGAGATGAAATCCCAAGGATACAACTTCCGGTCAAAGGCTTTGGAAGAGAAATACAAGATGAAACAAAAGACTACTCTAAAGAAAAAATTGAAAGATTTAACCTAACAAATCACCACACTCTTCCCCAAATGGGAAGAAAACCCAAAAAGTGGAGGCCTCCTCCACTTGAACTTTTATTAATCTTGTTACAATTGCCTTGGGTTTTAAAACCTTGAAGGACTTTTGAGAGATAGATAATACTTGCAAAAATTAAAGAAGAAGCAAGTTTTTGCTTGCTTCTACAAAGGATAAAAAGACTTTGTATATTCAATCACTCCTTATGGCTTTCACTTGATTTTGCTTTGATTCTTTGCTTCAAGATCTAACAAATATCTTTCTCTCAAAAACACCTACACAAGCTCAAAACAACTCAACAATGCACCCATTAACCATTAGGAAAATAAAACCAATTTGAAACTAGTTAAGTCTAGATTTAGAAATTTAACTCTAAAATGTGAAATGCATGAGATTTTATCATAAAATATTAACTATGGCGAAACGGACCAGCGAACAACAAAGTCTCGAAATGTCCTAGAAATGAGATCTAAAGTATAAAAATTTGAAATATTTTTGTGCAAAATTTTCTATCTTTTGAAAGCAAACCTAAACTTGAACGAATGTAAGCTATATT
Source organism: Larix kaempferi (assembly GCA_027924585.1). NCBI lineage: Eukaryota > Viridiplantae > Streptophyta > Pinopsida > Pinales > Pinaceae > Larix > Larix kaempferi. The sequence continues at coordinate 4,902,221 of BSBM01000770.1, forward strand.
AAGACAAATAGAGAGTTCTAGAATGCTCCTAAAGTTAATCTTTTCAATGCATGCCAATGATCTACAAGATGCAACAAATTAAGATCTATCTCACCAAAGAAACTACTCTAACAAACACTAACTTACCCAATTCGTTTTTTGCTTTTGGGATAATTTAGGGCTCTTTTTGGAGAAAACGAGGGGGAGAGATGGAAGCTAGAAGATGGGGAACGAGAGGACAAAAGAGGGGAAAATGAAAGGTGGAAGGGAAGGTAAATCAAGAGCTAGATGGAGAGGGGAAGGCAAAGAGACTAGAGCCAAAACGAAAGGGAAGAAAGAGGGGTAACTATGGCCAAGCGAAAGCTAAGGAGGAGGGTTTTAAGAGGCAAGGGCTAGCAAACCAATGAGAAAAGGGAAACAAGGAGCAAATAAGAGGGGTTTGAAGAAAGAACCCTTTTGTAACCAAGCTTGAAAGATGAAAACTTTGTTGATGGAAGAGGAAACCCTCTCTGCTTTGATGTCAATCTTAAGATCTTGCTCCTTGGAAGTATCCTGCAAACACACTATTAGTAAAGGTTTTTGTTGGTGGAGAAGAGGGAGATACAACCGAGTTCATCTCATCTCAACCGTTTTGAAGATCTGCAATGCACAAAAACTTACACAAACAAAGCTTGATCAAATATAGAGAGTTAGACAAAAATGCATAAAGAGACAAGGTAGTAAGACCGATTACAAGTTGCACTCTTTATACTATTCAACCCTAAGCCTAGCAAACAAATTGGGACCATCAAATGCTTACCCTACGCTCTTAAGAAAGAGATCTAAGCATGTATTTAAATCAAACTTTGAAATTGCATAAATCAAGAAAACATTACAGATATTACCTCAAAATAAATGAGTAACTCATGAACCAATAGAAGTGTACACAAATTTGCCTCCAAAGCCAACTTTATTTCCAATGATAGCCAATAGCTATTACAATCTCCGCAGAGTAAGTTTACAATAATTCTCCATCCCAAGAAAGCCCAAATGGCTTCTCTTAAATAGCAAAACACTAGCCTAAAACCCTAATTCGAATTTGGCATGAAGAGAGCCAAAAACTCCATCTTAATCCAATCAAAACCATGTCAACACCAACCAAATCGTGCTTGGAGTCTTAACTCAACATTAAGCTTGAGTTTGGAGACCATAATTTGAGGAAGGAGCCCCACATGCATTGATTTCAAAATCCAACAACCCATTAATCAATTGCCAAATCACAAAAACGAATTTGCATGAAGGTGGGTGAATTTCTCAATTGTAGATCACTCCCAGTGCTCCGAAACTGATCTGAATCAGGTGGGTGAAGATTCCAATCATCATAAATGCTTTTTGCCATGTCATTTTGACTTTTACTTTATTCAATTTGGCCTTTTTTGGAGAGATTTAAATTATCTCCAATTTATTATTTTTTGAATATTTTAATTAATATTTCTCATTTTTTTATTTTTTGAGAAAATATTAATTATGAGGCCAAATAATTGTCTGAAACTTAGGGTTAGTTGGTCCGGGGATCATGAATGATTTTTGGCTTAAGTCTGGAGCCTTCAATCACTGAAATCGGATCCCGGATGACTGACATATTACAGACTCAAATTTATCTATTTAAACTATAGAGAAATTTAATTAAAATTTAAATAATTAAAAAATAAATAAAAAAACCCCAATTCCGACGCGTCCGGTAAAAATTTTTCGAAATTTTTTTCTGGGGGTCCTAGAGACTTAGGACATGACCAAAACCTATTCTAGTAGTGTCTAGTAGGTTTATACATTATAGTTGGACTCTAATAACCCCCCATGGCCAAATTTCCAAAATCGGGCATTCCAGCTTTGGAGGAAGCGGGAGAAAAACCAAAAGATTATATCTCGCCTGAAGCAAAGTATAATCTGACGATGAAAAAACTCCCTGGAATACCTTAGTTGTTTAATCCAGTCATGGTGAACCGAGCCACTCAGACCCTACTAGCACACTTTGATACAAACCCCCATGGGGCCATGGTCATGTCGACTCAAAAACAAAACTGGCTAGACCCAAATATCTGAAACCCAGATACTCTAGAAGTGAACACTGATGTGTTCCAACACTGGCGGCTCAATAAGGTTTCAACCATTTGTACAAAATAGGTGATAATAGGGAGATCAACACGATTGATATAACTTAGAGGCACCTCCCAATATTTATTATTCTCTGTCATGATGATACGAGGAAAGTTGGGGTCTTCCTTATGATACTCAATCCAAGGTATGAACAAGAGAAAGTACCTTCTAAGGATCCTATCCAAGTGCTCCATACTAGCTCCTTTATTATGCCATTGCCTTATAAATATTCTAAGGAGGCTCGAAAGAGAGTTAATACATTTATTTGGAAGCTCTTTAAAATACCATTGATAAACAGGTCCCTGTAATGTACTAACAAACATCTCCATTGTGTTATCTTCATATAAGACTTTGAAGTTAGCCACAACTTTAAGAAAAGAAAGACATGCCGGGTTTCTACATCATCATCATCTCCCCAAAAGACCGGTAGATAATCAGATACATCTTCACCATCATGATAATTAGGGAAACCAGGGATGTCTGAGAAGTCAATGGGAGGATGTGCATCGGAAATTTGCTCACTAGACTCTTTATCATCCATTTTCAAAGATCAATAGCCTGCATTTGAAATGACCATGGGATATATCTGGTACTGAATCAGTGGAGTTGTCAAAAGGTGAGTCTTTATAGATTTTACTGTAATGGATGGACTCATCTACACACAAGCAGTCTCAACAAACTATATGAGAAACAAAGGGTTTTATCCCTTCAATGGAGTCGCCATGTGAGAATAAAAATATACATATAAAACAATCTCACAAAGAATTCTATTTTTGCTTTTCTTTGAACTTTTATAAAAGGGAAAAAAGGTTAGTGGAGTCGCCAAATGAAAAATTAAAAATCTAATCTAAAGATTCATCAAACAAAGCAAAAACAAAAGGAAAACTCAAAAGTCGTATTTCGGGAATAAAAAGACTTATCCCCGGCAACGGCGCCAAAATGTTGCCGCCTGGTTCCACACCTGGGGAAAACGCAGCAGAAGTCTTCAAGCTGCTGGTGTGGCCTTGGGGGCAAGTCAGAGTCAAGTGCTGTCACTTGGGACTCGACTCCTCCGTCTAGGCTTTCCTAGCGAAGCCAAGGGGGGTGGACCCTAAAAATGAAAAGAAAACTAAGGCGTCTAATCTAGGAGTTAGAAAAATATTTTTGATAACCAAGACAAAACAGCATATACTTTTGTGAAATAAAACAATCATTCATCATTTACTCCCATTCAATATAATCATCATTCATTTGCACATTTGTCAATAATATGAAAAAACATTAACCAAGACCAGTGCCTTATAATGGAGTCAAAAACAAATGCATGAGCAGAAAAAGTAGATGTTGTGCGAGTGTTCTTAGTTTATTTTAAAATTAATGTGAAGGTGATCTTTTTATTATGGCAGGTGGGTTCCCGATATACTCAAGGTACGGGGGAACATGTCCGGAATTTTGAAGCGTGGCTTCCCTCTCAGGCTTGGGCTGAATCGGAGTCTCAAGGAGGTGTTCAGATGCTATACCAACGAGGGCAAGCCTAACGGTTTCCAATAGGTCACTACTCAGTTTTGTCCCAAGCCTTCTGAGAAATTTCTCCACGACGGCAAAATATTCGTGATGTGCCGGATTTTCACATAAAGGTTTTTTATTTGGGGTGGTGTTAGTTCCTATTACTAGTCATCTCCCCCTTTCTGATATGTACCAATTGGATCAGATTGAGCTGCAAGTCGGCCACAGAGCATACGGGAGAAGATCTTGGTATTTTTTAGAAAAATTTTATGAACCAAAATTTTATCTTTTTTAAACCCCAGGAGTCTCTTTTCAGGCACGTATTCGGGCAAGCCCTTATACAGAAACCCTGCTTCGGGAAAGCAAGGGGGGTGTTTTGAGTTTGTAAAAAAAATGGTAAAACTACGTTTTGAGTGAACTTGTGGCCCGCCAGTGGAACGGACCAACAAGGTTGATTTTAACCCTAGTTAGTTTTATTTAAATGCCGAAAATAAAAGAAGTAAACTACTCTAAAAAATCACACCATGAAAAGAGACGACACAGGCCACCCCTGGGTGGATGGGGTGTGGGCGCTGGCTAGCCCACTTGCGCTCGTTTAATAATCTTTACAATGATCAGAGAAGTGCCCCAGTCTACTTAAAGTGACTTGGCGGCTTGCAATTTTTCAATGAAAAAATAACCGGATTTACAAAATTTCAAATTTGGTCTTCTGGATTGCCCGGATCCTTGAAATTTCGGCAGCACCTCCTCCTACCTGTTCGTCTTTTGCTGCAAATAAGCAAGCAAATATTAGTATAAGATGCCCAAAAACACTTTAAGAGTGTCTTTGGAACACCTCCTAAAAATCCAAAAAAAATCTAAGTGTTAAGACTACTTAAAAAATGCAAAATTTAACCAAGTAAAACAAGCAGTGATGCTTGTTTGCTTGGGGTCTTTGCAAGCTTTATGAGCTGCAAATTACATGCTCTTGGACAGCCAAATAAACTTTTATATCAGATCTAACATTACTTTCAAACTTTTCAAGACTTTAACAATTTTTTACCAGTTTCAAAATTAAGTAATGATAGATAATGAAAGATCTAATCTAATGGAAAATAAAACTTTAAACAACTAGATTAGAACTCTAAGAATGAATCAGATATTCTTAAGAATATATCAATCAAAAAATAGATCAAAGAATCACTCTTCAACCGTAACCAGTGACCAAGAAAATTTTGATTTTATAAGTTGAGGAAGAGAGAAGAGACAGAATGGTCCTTGAAACCAAAGACTTTGGAAGCTTGGAAGTGGGAAACCGAGGGTGAGATCCACCAAAATGTGTACAGAAGAAGAAGATGGAGAGCAAACAAGCTATCCTCCTCTTCACACCTGTCAACCTGTAGCAAACAAAAACTCACAGAAAAACCATCAAACTAGAAATGCACATGGTTAGAAATCAAAATAGTATGAGCATAAACAAATGAAACATATAAACTTTGAATCTCTAACCAATATGACAAATGCAAGAACAAATTAAAACAAACAAGATTAATTGTTCCTTCCCACAAAATCGTTACCAATCCTTCAAGCAGGCTAGTAGATGGCTGGAAATTACATGCATGGAACTTGAAATTGCTACAAAATACTCCACATCAAGAGACCATGAAACCACTCACAAAAGTATCACACATATGGACCTCCAAAGTCTTTTTATTAATCAACAAAATAGCATAAGCTTAGTACATATTTCTGCTCTCTCTCCAACTAGAGAAAATGGAGTGGGCAGCCATGCTTAAATAGCCAAATATGGAGAGAAATTGGTGGAATGAGTGGCATAACTCGTGGAGAAAATGGGGTTGCCCACTCCTATGTAATGGGCTGCCAAAATCAGCCCCAAATCAGCTAAAAATCAGCCATGTGACAGCCCATAAACATAGCTGGAAATTCCATGATTTAAGGGGCCCAATTTTGGGAAATATGCCCCCCTCAAATGGGGAAGTAATCCCAATAATATAGCTGCCCGGAATCTTTCCAAAATCAGCTCTTACAACTCCTAAAACATAGCTGAAAAAAATCAATCCATAAATCACTCCCAAAATTTAATATTTTTATGAGTCATTTTTTCACTTTTTTTTATTTTTTCATGACTTTTTGGGGTTTTTTGGCCATAAGTAAAAATTTAAGCACCCAAACATTAGGAAAAGTGGGTTTAGGGGTTAAGGGGGTGCTCTGAGTTAGAAAACGAGCACCCCTAAGGCAGAAAAGACCTCCAAATGCCACTTCAAGGCCAATTACAATTTTTTTTTTAATTGAACCATTAAAAAAAATGGCTCAATTTATGGAAAAAATAAACTTCGTCGAAAATTAAAAAACAACCTAGGGGGACTTAGCACATGTCCATATGACTCAAAAATAACGCCTAGCATGTTCATATACATTGAACCATAGCCTTTAACAATCCCCTAAGGCCCGTCAACCGCCCCAGGCATTCCAGCTTTGGAGGAGCAGGAGAAAACCCCATTAATTATGTTATGCACTAATGCAAGACATAATAGATAGGTGAAAAAACTCCTTGGAATACCTGACTTAGCCAGAAAGTCCTAGGGAACCAAGTCTTTTACAAAACACCATGCTAGTACATTTTGTTACAAACCCCGTAGGGCCATGCACATGTGGAAAAATTTAAAAACGGAGGCCTTTAAAAGGCCAGCTGGATATCAAATCACCAAAAATGAACATGTATCATGTTCCACTCTGCCCGCTCGCTTGATAATCCAACCAAGTACAACTTAGTTGGCAACAGGAATCAAATGTATCTAAATCTCCCTTGTCGAAAAGGATAGCAGTGCGAGGTGGGTCCAAAGGGGGGGTGCAGTTTGGATGGGATGTCAATCTGGAGAGAGAAGGAGAGAAGAGAATGGTCAACCAGGGGAATGGGGGAAATAGAAAGGCGGCGAATAAAAGGGAATAAGGTTCGTCTAAAGAGGACATTATCAACTACACTTGTGCCTTCGCCATGAGGTCGGCAAGTGAAAAAACGAGAGTCCAAGAAACAAGGGAGCCCATTCAGGATCAGAAGTTCTTGGAATTCCCCCAGCTGCAACAGGTGCCAACCATACGTTGTAGGAGGCCCTAAAGCATCATCAGACATTTGATGAAGTCCCACTAGCTTTGGATCAATCCCCCACATGCAAAACACATCCTCTAACCAGTCATGGAGAAGATTCTGGAGAGCTCCGGTATAGGCATTGAAGTCACCCGAGAGGATGACCTCCCCAACCGTTGAATACTGGGTGATGTTCATTCTCGTTCGCTTTCCTCCCCAAAATAACGAAATAACATGGACTGTAATATCTAATTATTCCAACTGAATCGATTACATCGCAAAGATTGCCTCGATACGAACTTGTAGAGTAGCTTTAGCTAAGACCCGAGCAGTTTCTTGGATCCATGTAGGGACACCCGTCGAGGCCATTATGTATAGGGAACGCTGAAGAGCCTGAGGGGAAGTAACAAACTGCAATGTAGATGTCCCTGGGAAGGGAGGCTCTGCCTCTAAGTTGAACCAACAAAAAACATGGCAAACTCATTTGTGGTCGCCATAAAAACCCTACTCCGAAGGGAGTGTCTAATCAAACAAATAACTCCACCTGAACCTTTGATACTTGTTATCACATACATAGTAGCTAGGCTACAATGTCAGCAAAGCAGATATCTGCACTTTTCTAAGCTTTGCCTTTACACTTATTCAATGAGATCAGCTATGATGAGCAACATTATTCATGATCACTCACACATCAAAGCATCTTTGTATCAGACATTTAATAGACCTTGTGCCAAGGCTGAGCCTTGAGACCTCAAATTTGATGACCGATATGACCTTTTGTTCCATACAGATGCAGTGCAGCTTTCAGTGTTTCAGATACAGTGTTCTCAGTGGTTATAGTTGGTTCAGATTACAGATGTTGATATGTGACCCAGTACATATATATATATATATGATGTGCATTGATGTTATTACCTTGTTGTTTAGGTCATTTTGATAGCGTTGACTTGGTATAAAGTAATTATGATCTGGCAGTGTATTAATACTAAAATGAAATTGGTTGTTATGGATTTTATGCATGATTGTATTACTGACATTTGGAAACTCTTGCTTTATACTTGCTGGTCTTTACCTTCCTATGAATGTAAAAATGATCATTTATTGTCTATCTTGACTTGCTATCCTAGGCACCATTTCCACTTGTCTCCATCCATCCATTTGTCCTTCCCCTGACTTACACCTTGACTTGTGATATGGAGGATCTCCCCGCTTCTGCCTCTGTGTTGGACTTGCATCCATGTTTATTTTGTGTCTCGGCTCTGCGTTGGCGAGAAAACTTGCCCTTGGTGAGTTAGATTTTATGCCTTTATCACTCTAGTCGGTTGCCCCAATGTGTGGTTTAGATTTGCGAAAGTCCCCCTAGTTGCTTGAGTTGTGTTGGCTAAAACCTGAAGCAAAATTGTACTACATATGGAAATTATTGTTATATCTTGTAAATACCAGTGAAAAGGGCTGTGAAATGGAAATGAAATTCAATGTTATGTAATGCAAATGTACCTCGGATGAAACCTGCGATTAGTTGTGCTTATAAGAACATGCAAAATCCCAGAGGGGTCATATTAGGCCTAAAAAGCAATGGATAAATGTATGCTAAATCTAAAGATTGCTAGCCATGAAATTTTGTAAAATGAAAGGTCCCAAAAAGCAGTGGTTAAATGTATGCCAAATCTAAAGACTGTTGACCTTATGTGAAACTTTCCTCATTGAGCCTGCGGGTTATGATATGAGATAGAGCAAGGGACAGCTAATTCTAAGTGTCCCCTAGAACCTCAAGTTACGGTTAGCCTGACACCTAGTTCATGGCAATTCTAGTAGTAGACATTTTTGCCAAGGTTGAATAAGCACTTCTCTAAACAACTCATCCATTTGTGAGACACTACCATTCCTTGTGTACTCCTTGTCCAGCACATGCTTAAGTGTGTAACACCATGTCTCTCATCCAAAGTATGACAGTGTCAAGTCAGTCAAGTCATCCCTATTCAGCCTAGCCTTGCATCTTTATCCTTCACCCTTTGCTAGCAATTTGATCATGTTTGCAAACAAGTATATTCTTGAGATTCTTTTTGAAAGTAAGCTATTTAACTAACCTATTACTACTTATTAACTGCCAGTGAAATGATGCTTAATACTCTAGAGTCTTGCTATGAAAATGATTTAGAGAGCATGTTTTAACCATTTTCACTTGCAGCAGCATGGCTTCTTTAGCCAGGGTTATATTTTGATCAGTTTGACCAAGGTCAACCTTGGGATTCGTGATGAGATGGACCAGTTATATTATGTGATGTTGATCTATGGTCCTTTGTATGCCTCTTGATGATTCCATTTGGTGGGCACATACTTCAGATGATGATTGATGCAGTTTTTCATGATTATTATTATTTCCAAATCATCATATTTCTATTTGTCTGGGTATGGTAGGACCCTACCGATGATCTTACAAGTTACCATGAGGTGTATGAGTACTCATCTCTAGTGGATTCAAGTCTTCTGGATCCATTGAGGCACTTATCTTTCAATTTCAGGCACTCCCGGGCAGGATTTTAGCACTTTTCCACTTGTTGACCAGTTTGACCATGCTAATGTGGCCTGTCCAGCTAGAGCATTGGAGGCTAGTCGTTGCCTAGGGCGCTACAGGGGAAGGGGGTGGTCCAGCCACTTGTTATTACCATATTACCCCCCTTCCGGACATGATAGCATAGTCAGTTTCACAGCGCAGGCACCTAGCAGTGAGCTATGGGCAGTTTGATGGTTTTTTAGGAGAATTAAGAATGGAATAAAAAGGTCATAATGGAATTCGATTTGGGCAATTGAGGCAAGGTTTTGGCATTAGGTCTACTTTGAGGTCATTTATGGTGTATCCCACACCTTCCAGTCATCAGGATGTCATTTGATGTATTATTCTCTCAGTTGAGGGGGATAGGATTTGATCATCTGTGTACTTGGACATGTCATTGAGTCTCATGTAATATTATTGTGCCATGGGGTGATGCTAGTGAAGGGGAATAATACCTCCTAGCCCCACCATGTGCCCCTAGTCACTTGTCCTAGTCATCTCATGTGGCAGACATGTGTCTTAGTCTCCCTTGTGTAGTGCGTCGTCCCTCCTAGGACATTTTCAGTGAGGTCGCACTCCCTCATGTGAGTGATCCATGTGATATTTTTACCGGCTCATCTTAGTCATTGATTATATTGTTGTATCTTTTGATCTCAACCACTAGTTTTCAAAAGTGGTTTAGGGTTTTGGTCTCCCTCATCCTATTTAAGGAAGAGACCCCCCTATTGTAAAGGCACCTTTGGAGCTCTTCAAACTTGGAATAAAAATACTATTTTGTGATCTTCTTCTCTTGTCTTGATGGATTCTTTTGCAAGTTGAATATACAATCTTTTCTCTGTGTATCATTTGTGTATCTTGGGGCTTCAAACGTTTTCTTACAGGAAAGCCGAATTGGTGAAGAGGAGGACGATTTTGAGGGAGGCTATTGGGGGGAAACCCCATATCTTGCCTTGGATTGGCCTTTTGTCTCAGGGAGTATCATTCTTGTATCTTAGTGACATAGTTGATGCTTTCTCTTTCATCTTTTCATCATTGTTGTCATTCTTTTGCTAGATTTGTTTCTCATCTTGATCTTTTCTTGCATGAGGGCGAATTGGTCAACTTGGAAGGAGGACGATTTTACTTAGAGCTTTGGATCTCATTCTTGAATATACACACAGGGGGGGTTTTATCAATTTGCAAAGTGGCCACAAGCTTTTGAGGTATGTTCTACAGGGTATGTATCTAGATCCATCCATCTTTTCTCCATTGGTCATTTAAACCGTAAAATCAAAACCCTTGCATTTTTTCTTTTTTCAGATCTATGGAGATCTAGCAATCACTTAGGCTTAATAATTAAAACCCACCTTAATAATCATCTCAACTATGTCGATCTAAAGTTTGGTAGACATCCGACTCCATTTGCCCCCCGATCTAAGGCACTAGTCCTCTCTTGAGGAAGTCGCACTCCTTGGTTAAGTGGCCATTTGCTAGATCCCACACGTGGGTATTGCTCATTCTCTCTCAAATCCATAGATCCATGTCATAGCATACCCCTTAATGCCTTTTTGTTTTGATTTTGACCTTGTGGGCCCCATTTGGACCATTTCCACTTTTTAAGGGTGGGCCCCACTTGGGTACCTTTTCTTGGCATTAGATCTACCTAGATCTACTATTCCTAATCCATAAGTGACCTTATCTCATACTTGGTTGAACATTTGTCCTTGCCTTAAGCCTCTTTAACCAAGCCCTAACCATCTTGGGTCCACTTATCATCCTAGATCTAAATCTAGTTTCATCTTGGTCTCCTACTCTTTCATCATCACATTTCCCTAGGAGGTCTAGATTGAGTTCACTAGCCTTGATTGGCTAAGCTAGGGCCTCCCCCTTGGTCTTTCTTAGGCTTGATCTAAAGTGAAGAGTGCCTCGGTTAACGTAACACCCAACTTGCATTGGGAACCGTGGCATCTCTTAAGTCACCTCTTTAGTTGTCTACACCTCTACCGTCCTGGATAGGATACCTTTAGAGATAACTACAAGTTGTGTGATAACAATACCACTGAAGCTCCTTGTCTCCTACATGCAAGCTGAAAACCAATGATAACCTACAATGTCAGAAAGAGACCGAACAAGGCTTGCATGAGTCTCAGTAACAAAGAGGATATTCGACAACCCAAAAGAGTCATACATGAGACCAAGCGATGACCCAAAAGATCCATTGTCACTCCAAAAGCTAATAAAGATGCATGCACCCTGCTACCTCCCGAAGACTCGTAGTTTGGAAGCCCTAGATCGGGGTTTCCAACTGGGTGGAGGGGAGTTTCGAATGACTACTCTGAGGTTCCTAATCACTACCCATTTCCATGCCTGTCGTGTCGACGTAACTAGCTCTCTAGATCGTTTGAGCTCCACAACCTGTGATTTGGAGAGATCTTCGTCTAGGAAGATCCTGTTGAGAGGAAAGAATAGCTTCCACTTGGCTCTAAGGACACAAAGTCGATCAAACGCAATCCTAAACCAAAGGAAGAGAGTGGAGTCATAGACAAACCAAGCTCTGCTAGGGGACACATCAAGGAGGTCAAAAGTATCTTGGAGGAACAAGGTCCCAATCTCCATGGGGTTCTGAGATGGATGGGGCAAGGGGAGACCCCTCACCTTGAGGTTCAGTTCCCTTGCCCGTCTAGTACACTCCTTGATGAGTTTAGCTTGCACAACTTCTTCAATTTCTACAAGAGGGGGAGGAGCACTATCCTTCCCACAGACCACGTGTGCCCATGAGTTGATGTATGTTTAAGTTTCTTGTTTAAAGGTGGCCTATTGGGATCAGATCTCATCCTGTTTACTTTTAGGGTCCAAGATTTCAACATGTAAGCCGTCATTTGGGGAGTGGAGGGTATTTTGCACCTTGTTGTCATGTAGTTATCTCTAGAGAGAGAGATTATCTGCTTCCACCATGGAAATATTAGTATAGAGAGTATGCATCTCTAAATGAAGCTTGTTATTTTCAATTTCCAAAGAATCTGTCTATCACGGTAGATTTTTAACCTAATATGTCAAAAATGAGAAGTCCAACTCCATAGCTATATCCATGGGGGAGCAATGTTCATGTGCCTCTTTGAGGGGGCAACTTCCTATTAAGAAAAGCTCCAATACAATAAAAATACTTAGCAAAACATTACATAACCCTATACCTCTATAAATAGTTTCTCACTAGAGAAACCCTAACTACTTGCGGTCCAATCATTGAGTAACAACCACCTAGTGTGCCTTATTCAATAAAGATAACCCTTTTACAACGAGTAACCACCCACTAACTACCTAATGGACCTTAGTCATATTCATTGAATAACTCCTAAGACACGCCGAAGTAGGGAGGTTAGGGTAGGGACCTAACAGTTAGTTGTTATTCCTAGTATAGAGTTGCACGCTTTTCTTCATTGGATTTTTCTAGATTAGCTAGGGTGCCACTTCAAGCTATGTTATCAAAACCGGACCGGTGGTCAAACTGGTTGACCCCGGGAACTGGAACTGGATCGAAATCAGACAGAAACCGGGAAACAAACCGGTTGAGCAAAAATACATAAAATATTCATATTTTCAAAAATATATAAATATTCATGTGCATCCATGTGAATTCAAACCATTATACCCAAATATGCAAAGTTTCTCATGTATATAGCAAGTAAGAGTGTATAAAACCAAAATAGCACCAAGTGCAAATACATATATGAAGAAAAATACATCAACAAAGAGATTATAAATGGCCTCTACAGTCCAAATATAAGCATATGACTATATTCTAGACCTTAGAATCTACAATCTAATGATTATAATCATATATAAAAAAATATGAGTCCTTGTGATCAAATTTAGAGTCATCATCTACATACTCGACATGAGCATGGATTGACTCCCCTAGGCCTGAAGGCACATGTTCAACTGCAACATCAATGTTCACATCCTCTCGCTGTGGAACAGGGAGCCTCCTTTTATAAGGTTAGAAGGGGCTGTGGGTCAAATAAAAATCTCACATGTGGACCATTTTTTTATTTTATTAAAAAAATTGCAAATCATTGTTTTTTGCGAGGCCCTGGCATTAATAAGGGAAAAAGGGAAAAAGGGGATTCCCGATATACCTTGCGGTACGGAGAATATGTCTGGATTATGATCTAAGTGGCTTCGTACAAGGACATGTGGGCTGGAATGGAGTCTCGAGACCGATGTTCAACACTACACCAACAAGGGTGTAGTCTAACTGTGCCCTGAGATCCCCTCCCAGTTGTTCCCGTGTCCTTAGTCAAAATTTTCCCACTTGATCACTTAATGGTAACACCGGATTTTCATTTGTTTATTAGGGACTTGATTTTATTAAAGTGAGTGGATTAATGAATGTGAAAATTTATAGAGTGTAAACAACCGCTTTTGATATCCCAAAACTCAGACAAGCCTGCGATGGGTAGAGCATACACAGTGCTTACGAAATGTAAATTCCAATTTTAACCCTTCGACAGAGAGCACTCTTGATCCACGAAAGCGAGATTCAAAAGATTTTTTAATTAAGTTAAAGTCTCTGATAGAGAGCGCTCTTGATCCGTGAAGGCGAGATTCAAGAGACTTTAAATGAGCCTCGGAGACTCAAAAATGGAAAAAGATGTAAAATGTTAAAAGTAAATAAAGCATAAAACTGGAAGTTGTCTAGTTACTACCTAAGAGTCTCTTTCAGGTCAAAGACTGTACTCGGGAAAGCAAGGGGGTTAGTAGTTTGATTTAGCATGCAAAAAGATTAAGTACAAAAATTCAAATGAGTAAAACTTGAAACTAATTAAACTTGTGAAAAAGAAACTTTCACGAGGCTCCCAACAGCCTCTACCCCTCTAACTCCACGAATCAATCCTCTTTTTCTCAACTTCTAGATAATTTATTAGAGTACCTATTATTCTAGCCAATTCAATCTCTTGCCCTTTCTTGTCACCCAGAATCGGAATAACCGACAAGGGAGTGAATACAGGGCAAAAGCGAGGGAAGTTTTATTGCTTAACCCAAAAGAATGTTGTTACTTTAACAAAATTAGTTAGCAGACACGATTTTGCAGGAGGGCAGAGCCCTTCACATGCAAGGTGTGGGTAGAAATGATCAACCTTAAACAAAATAGAATAATCTCGAATTTTAAACAAAAACTAGCCAGCACGATGTTGCATGGATGGGCAAAGCCACTTCACATGCAAGGTGTGGGCAACAAATTAAACTAATGCATCAAGAAATAAATCAAATCCTAGCCCTTTATATTTTGCTTACAATGGTGGGAGAACCCAACTTTCTTTGTAAGCAATGGATGGCAAAGAAAAGTAAATTAACACTTTACCTAGCCACACTATCCTCTTCTTATTAAAGAGTTGGGGCAAATAAATAAAGAAAATGCAAAAAAAAAAAAAAAACCTAAGTACACACTTTAGCCCCTCTTCACTTGCAATGCAAGGGTGGGCAAGTCCAACTTCCTTTGCATGCAAGGGATGGTTGAAAATAAACTCAAATATATGTTTTGCATATAAACAAAGAATCAAGTTCAAAAGACTCTCTTGAACTTGTTACAAGAAAAGAAATTTCAGCACTTAGAAAAAGAGGGAAAAGTGAGAGAAAAAATAGATTTTGAACATTTTTCTTGCAAGGGACTTGGGATGGCTTCTTTTGGATGTCCTCTACACTTAGTTTAAGGCCAAATTTTGACAGAGTTTCCCCTTGTGCTGCTAAAAACTTACACAAAACAGCAAGCTAATTAAAAGTAGATAGTGTGCAAAATCACTTTGAGACACTATATTTGTGAGTAATAAAATTTTATACAAAATTTCTGAAAATTTTATGAAACAAATAGCTTCAAATAACTTGTGGAAACATGGATTTTAACTTGATTCTAGAGTGTTAAATAAGATAAATTAATAACAGAAATTTATAGAGAGAATAGGTTACGAAAGAGTGCTCTTGGTTCTTCAAAACTTGAAGAAATGAGGCATCTGACCAAAGAATCTCACTCTCCAAACTTTGCAACCTACAACTTGAAAGATCTTACTACATAACTAAAAAGAGTTGAGTTCCAAAAGATGTATTAAGAAATCACAGTATTCAAACAAGAAATCTATGAACTCTTTAATAACAAATATGAAAACTCATGAAATCAAACAAAAACGAGTAGATCTCACCAAGGCAAAAAAATTTGTCTCTTTGGCCTCCAACCACTTGAGTAGCAATGGAGGACAAGAGCAAACCACCATAAACACCAAGACACACCAACTTCCCTCCAAATCTTTTTATTAAAAATGCCAAAATGGCTGAAAATTACAATAGCTTCAAGAATGGGAACAAGGGAATGGCAAGAGAGCAAGAGCATGAAAAAGCATGAGAGACTGCAACCAAAATGAGAAGGGAAGGCCTCCTTATAAAGGAAAAGAGAGAGGAGAGAGCCCATTTTCATGAGAGACACTTGTCACTTGGAGAGAAAGGGGGGCCATGATGAGAGAGGGTTTCCCCCTTAGGGAAACAACTACAAACTCTTGAAACACTTGCATGGGGGGAGCCTTTTAGCCTCTAACTTTACTTTAGGCACATAATATAACTTTTAGAAACTTAAATTCCCTTCGCCAAGTGACTTTAGTCACTTTACCAAATTTTAGATCATTATAATTAATGGTCAATTTTCCTAATTTCCTTGACTGACTTAGGGAAATCCATCCAAAACCTTATCAAACCTCAACGGAGTGACTTCAAACTTTATCCAAGGGTGTAGGGGATCTCATGTCATTGATTTTGAGTACCCATACCCCTATTTATAAGCATTAGGTGCCACTTATTCCTCTTTACATTACAACTTTTTTTTTATGCTGAGGAACATTTTTTAATTACAACAAATTAAAAAATCCTAAGTAAAACTTAATGAAATTCTTCAAGACTCTAGATAATGTCTAGCATGGTAATATAAAACATTCATATGCCTTAATCACCCCATGGACTCGATCATTAGAACGCATTTCACTACTTTGGAGGAATTTTTGAGTGAAAACTCAGATAATTAAAATCACTAAAAAAGAATTGTAATTATCCAAGGGAAAAAACACTCGATGAAAGAACTTCCCTAATGATAAAGTCCTAGGCGACTAAGATTTACAAAAATCGGCCTTCATGCTAACATATCATTACAAAATCCCCCACAGGGGTGCAAAATTTCATGGACAAGTGTTAAGAGGAGAAAGAGGAGAAATTGTCTCACTTGAAAAAACTTTGTTAGGTACATCTTTCTCGTCTTCAAGGTACATGGTACATGGTTGCCCACCTAGTTGGCTTGGTGGTCAACACAGCTCATCCCTATGAACCCTATTTTTTCCAGTTACACAATACTCTCAACTATGTTGTGATACATAGGCCCTTCAAGACCTAAAATGCATCCAAGAATAATAAAGAGTAGAGGTTTTGATAACCAATTCCCTGAACAGAAAACATCGTTTGATATATATGTATAAAATAATAAAGAGTAGAGGTGTTAATGAACGAATCCCCCGAACATAAACATCCTTTGATATGTATATGAGAAAAATTTTGAAGGCTTTGCAATTAGACCAAACCATTTTATCCAGATATATTTAACATCAAGGTACGAGTTTCCTTTCTATTGATTTAAACAATACAAACCTTGACTGAATAATCGGAAAAATATATAAAAGCAGGAGATGGGTATGTAGTATATAGTTACCAGGTACATTCACCTTGAAGATGTGGGCATTGGGTGTTTCCAACCAATCCACTTGACCAGTAGCAAAGTCATCTGTACTGAATCTGAAAGGCAGGAAGTGTAATAGAGGATCTCTCGTGTAAGACGGAGCCATTGATTATCTGCGCCACTGTTCATTCAGTCAGTATTCATTCATCCTACTAAAGCCCATCTAGCCTTTGCATTCGTATAAGTATGAGAAATTAAGCACTATTTAGAATGAATTTCTATCAACGTGAACACAGATTGAAAGGTTGATATCTGCAATGAATCAAAAGGAAATTGAAGTAAAATGCATATATACGTTCATACATACCGGAATGTTTAGAAGGGTCTGTTGGGTACCGCCACTGAAATCACGTTAGAACGCATTGAGTGGATCAATTAAACTGACTTGATAGTGAATATAATATGGTTGGGCCGTCCCTCTTTTGGGCATTGCCTTTTTCTAGAATGATCTGATGGAACGTCATCGAAAACAAACACGTTCACCAAAACTAGGACATTCTAGTGGCTTCCCAATATTCTAGGTAAGACCATGTAACTCCGGAGGGTGAAGCGGTGTGTATGATAAAGCTGGGTTTATCCTCGATATATATATTTGTATTTATATATATTTTTGATAACTATTAACGATGTATTATAAATATTGATGTTTTATATTAAAAAGACAATAAATACTTGTTGAGAGTGAAGAAGTGAGGATTTTATACGTATTGTTGTTATAAAATATTGAAGATGAGGATTATATATGTATTTTTATAAAATAGTGAAGATGATGTATTATAAATGTGATGTTATATTTTAATTATTTAATTGGTATTTTGTTTTAATAAATATAAATTTGGGTTGGTTTTGTTTTTGTTTTTTTTTGGTAACTAGGGGAATCGGCAACTGGGAAGGGGTGCATCCACACAGCTCGCAAGCATGGGGCAAGCCGAGGTGATTTGAACTCGTGACCTCCATTTACAACATTTCCTTCATATCAAGCAAATGGTCGATTGAGCTACACCCCTGCAAGCTATTTGGGTTTATTTTTAAAGTGCATATATATTCTTAATAAAATATTGAAGACTATGTATTATAATTTTTTATTTTATATATACATAATTTTGAAAATGAATATTATATGTGTAGTTTTGATAATATATTGAAGATGATATATTATAAATTTGATGTTATATTTTTTAATTATTTAATTAGCACTTTCTACTGGGAGAAATGCCAACACTTGTTATTCCGAAGTTAAACTCGGGTGGGGAGGATAACAACATTCCTCCCAACCACCCCATCTACACCCAATTGACATGCGACATGTAGTATATATTGTCTAATGTGGATTTGTTGGACTTTATTTAATGGTTATGTTAATTTAATTGTTGTGTAACCACTTTCTTACAAGAATATATTACTCGCTTTTTAAAAAATTCAAAGTATAGTGGACATTATAACAACACCTTACTTTTATTGACCAAAATGACCTTTCATGAAAGAAGTGTGCTCTAATGATTACACTAAGCTTTGACATTCTCCTTTTTCCTCATTCTTTCATGCTCACATCTATGACCACTTCTCCCTTGAGATCTTGTAAAATAGATTGTGTATTAAGCATCTGTTCTCAAGTACCCTATGTATTGGGAATCACTTCCCATTTACTCCCTTACGCACTCCATCACCCTTCCCATTCATGACAATGCCTTTAAATCTCAACCTTTCCCACCCTCCACCCCCTTCCCCTTTGGGTCATATTTCCTTGGCCTTTTGTGAATCTAGGTGATAAAAAAGACATTTTCATTGTGATGCTAGAAGGAACCGACCTAAAAACAACACGATGGATTGTTCGAACAAGGATAGAACAATAATTGAATGAATATTTTTTATCTTGAAACAACAAAACATGCAAGTAAGAGGAAGCTTGGAATTAGTCCTAGGGGTTGGATCAGGCAGTCATGAGTCAAATGTGAGATCTCTTCCCGAAAAGTAGGGGAGGTCACAAGTTTGACTCTCTTGATTCCCTTGAGGTTAGGCTCTGTAATTAAGGTCAATGATTTACTTGAGTTACCATTCGCTAAAAGCAGTGAAATTTCTAAGGGTTTCCCATGGATATATGGGGGGAAAGGAGGAAACCAGAAACCACCAAGGAAGTGGCAATAAATTTGCATGGAGATGAAAGTGGCCAAATTTAAAGCATGAGAGTCAATCATCATAGTTAGCATGCACTTGGAGTAGATAGTCTCATAGTTGGGGACCAAGATGGATGAAACTAACTAACATTATTAGTCTCCAACCACAAGGAAACAACTTGCAATACTTTTCAGTTTCCTGCTTTCGACGAATGGAAGAGGTCAAGGATGCAAAGAAGTAGACCTCGCCCTCAAGTGAGGAGGAAGTCTATGCTTCTAACAACATCGAAAACTCCTCCAACTATCATCCAAGAAATGAAGCAACTAAATTCTTTGTCTCGAAGGGAATCGAACATCATTAATGTTGACAGTAATGACAATCTCTAAAAGCATGGGCCTCCATTTAAATACAGGTATGATAAGTATGCAAAGAAGTCTAAAATATGGTGTTGTGTATATAAATACAACATTCTTATCTATAAAAGTAATTTTATGTTATGTGTTTTTTGTATGTAAGCTCGTGGTTTTTAGCTCAATTGGTAGATGATATTATGCTAAGCCCACAGAGGCATGGAGTTCAAATCTCATCATGTCCTTTGGGGTTGCCAATTCCCTATCCAGATGGCTATCGATATGCCTTCCATTTGAAAATTATAAGGAAGAAGGGGAAGAGCTCAACAAGGGTTGTCTCGGGACCAACAACCCCATTCTTCACTTAAGAGTGTAAGAGAGGGGTGAGATTATTTCCTTAGGTAAAAACAACAATAACTAAATAATAATAAAAATAAGATATAAATAAATAAAGTGTGTGTGTGAGAGAGAGAATTAAGTCTAGCATGGGCATTTGAGATGAGGAGTCTTATTCTCCCTACCTAAGACCAATTCCTACAAGTGACATGTTGAGCTCTTAATGAGTTTGTTGTTGTATTGGCCTTGAGCCCTTAAGAATTTGATTTACCTTGGTACCATCCTTAGAATTAGGGGAAGTGCTAAATGTGTTTCCCCAAGATAAATGTTTCATGGAATATATATATACATTGCTAATTTACCCTAGGGTACATCCTCGGCATAATGGGAGTGTGTGTGGGGGGGGGGGGTGGGTGGGTGATGTTTTGGTCTTTAGTCTTTCAACATTCTTTGTGTACAATGCCACTATGACCAATAAGGTATGAAATAGATGGTCAATGTGATTAGGTTAATTAGTCACCTCCTATTTCATTAAGGTAACTTGGACCACAAATTAAGGCTTTGGCATCTTTTTTGTATAAATAGGTTATTCTACATAACTCATATCAAATCATATTCCTTTTTGTATTACATTTTGGACAAGCCTTCTTCCATTATTTGGATTTGCATGTGCATTCCCCCGCCACCCCCCTCTCGACTCCTTTATTCTTATGCCCCTCGCTCTCTTATTCAGGTTTCTTTGTTTTATCGTTTGAGCTTCACTTCTAGCATAGTTCTTCTTGTCTATCTTCATAACTATGCTTTTTAATAGTGGTGTGTTGATTTTGTCTTTGGGGATATTACATATGGGTTATAAGTACAGTAGTTATGCACTCCACAGATGTCGGCACTCTATATTTTAATGAATGCAAGTCTCTCTCAAAAAACCTAGGATTACCTCTAATGGATCCATGTTGCAATATTTTATGTAATTTTGCTTTAGTAGATAATACAAATTGGTCTTTTAAAAAATATAATTAGATTGAGCTTCTAGACCAACACTAATGTAACAAACATAAATAATTGCACTGAGACTAGGGAGGTGCTTACAACTCAGTATGGGGGAGATGTTGTAATGCGTAATGTTGTGTAACGTTATGTAACATGACGTTCCTATAAAAAAGGAATAAAAATGCAAATGATGTCCACTTAAATAAATTATTATATTGATTTGATCTTAAACCTAGATATATCAACAATCAAGATGGATCAAATGTCTTGAAGTGTAATTTTTTTCTTAATATGTAAAAAATTTAAGATAAAAAAAAAAATTACACATCAAGAAAAATTGGATCCCTCTCGATCCTTGATAGATTTGGTTTAAGATGGATCTATGCTGGTAATAATAACACTAATAAATAAATAATAATAAGCATTAAGCTTGATGAAAGATCAAAGGGCATATACCACTTCACCTCATGACCATATAATGCATATAAGTATACTATCATGGCACTCATTGTAAATCATCATTGGTATCAATCATTTATTACTTGATGTATTTTTATATACTTGCATAAATATTCTTGCAAGTTCATGATAAACAAGTTTGTTTGTTGTAACATTGTTTATGGGTTTTAACTATGTTTGAGTTTATGAATACCCGACGCTTCGAGTGAAAACTCCACCCATCATCAAAGGATCAAAATGAAGCTACAATAGGTAGAAAATAGTGGAAGCATGCTAGGAATATAAAGTAATGGAAAGAAAGTCCTTAGGGTTTAGGTAGGGAAAATGAACCATTAGAGATCAAATATTGGAGTCAAAGAAAAAAAAAATTAATAATTGGACTAATGAAGAAGGAAAGAGGTAAGTTAAAAAGAGAAGTCAAAGGATTAAAATTATGTCAATAAAATGTAAATAAGGGGAGGTGGACCAAACATTGAGAAATAAATCTTAGAAAGTAAATAATTGAATACAGAGGCAAGTATAAATATAAATATAAGACACATTAAATTATTATTGAAAACAAAATATGGGTGGGTTATTAGGATAAATTAGGGGATTAAGTAGAGAAACTAATATTTGCATCGAGATTAGAGATAAGAGAAACAACTTCTAAACGATAAGGTTCTCAAAAAAAAATTGAGAACAAACAAGTTTAGGGAGGAAAGCTTTGGAAATTGAGAAGAACCCTAACAATTTCAATCGTGAGGATGGTTACAAATTAAGTCACTCTTGGAAACCCTTAATCCATCACTTAAGCCAATGGACGTTTGATTCACCTCTCGGCTCTTAATTTTTCTTCGCCTCCTTCTTTCATTTGACCTCCTCTCTTTCTCCCTCTTTCTTAGTTCAATTTTTATCCTCCCTTCCCTAAACTTGTTTATTCTCTAAAAAAAATCAAGATCTTTATCTTTTATAAGATTTTTCGGTTGTCCCTAATCTCAACACAACTATTAGTTTCTCTGTGTAATCCCCTAATGTATCCTCCTAACCTACCCATATATATATATATATATATATCTTATATTTAATTTTAATCCTTTGACTTCTCTTTTCCACTTACGTCCTCTTTCTTTCTTCATTTGTCCAATTATTTTAAAAATCGTTTTCTTGGAATCCATTATTTTATCTCTAACGGTTCATTTTCCTTACCTAAACCCTAAAGTCTTTTTTTCCATTAATTCATATTCCCATCCTGCTTCTACACTTTTCTAACTATTGTAGCTTCATTCTAATCCCTTGGTGATGGGTGGAGTGTCCACTTGAAACATCAGGTATTCATAAACTCAACATAGTGAAAAATACAAAAACAATGTTACAATGACTATCCATATGAAAACCTTTATGCTCAAAGCTTGTTTGTCATAAACCTAGGACTAGATGTTCATTGTTATAAAGATGGAGCCATTTGCACCGCACAATTATGTGTAGGATGGAGAAGTCAATAGATGTAAAAACCCAAACTGTGGAGAAAGGAACTAATACAAGTCTAATCAACATCAAATATAAAAAAGATGCAAATCCAAATAAAGTAGGGATATTATTAGATGTTGAAGGATAAACAATCGATAAATAAACCCTACCAAATCCAAGTGCCTATGCGAATAAAATATCATTGATCAACAAAACAACACAAGTATATGAAAAAGACATAACACCAATAGTGAATCAAGAAAACTCTGAATTTTTTATAAGAAAAGATCATGTTACTAGGACACTTTGTCGACAACCTAATCACAAGAGTTGGCTCGATAACAAATCAATACATCGACATTGCTATGAAGAAAAAAAAAATTGACATCTATTTCAAATAAGACAAGTGTCTTTGTTGTTTGGTCTCACGATACTAAAAGTTATATCCCATAACCCTATAAAATGATCGTTCCACAAAAGATTGAACTAGGGTGGATTGACCCTTCAACAATACGACAATTTTGTTCATTGCTTCGAAGACCATGTTGCCTTGTTCCATCAATTATGACAACATCACAAGTAAAGCATCATGTGAAAGCATTCCATGAAAGAACGAAGACTTTATTTTTGTATGCTTTGAAATCAATGAATCTTGAAGGGATAGGAAATGCATTGAATATTAAATACATTAATATTAATAATAATAACAATAACTATCCAGGATGCTGGAGAGGTCAAGCGGAGGAGATGATTCGGCACATGGAGAGCACGAATGCCATCATGTGGATGACGAGATTTAAGTGGAAGGAGGAGGGGGTACAACCTCAGTTAATGGAGAGGCACGTTTAGGAAGCTTGGGAAAGATTTGTAGGGCCACTTCGAAGCCCACGAGGAGGAGGATGGTACGAGGACAAGATTGTGTACAACGGGGAGCTTATTGCCATAAATGGCCATATGAATACTTGTTGGTTGGACGATTTCGAGAATTTGAGAGTTTATTGCACATGTTGGGGTCCATATTTCTCCCATGTGAGGGTCAGATTGACGTTGGTTTGGGGATGGCATTCAGGGATAAAAGCGGGAGAGATGGAGGGGAATTCTGGAACCCTTTGAGCCCTCTTTGTCGTCATCTTCGAGAAAGAGGTTGTGGTGTGGTTCTTGTTCCAACAAAGTGGGTGTGAATACTAACTACATTTTTGATGGATCAGGGTTATTGAAGAAGAAGAAGAAGAAAATATTTTAGCATTCGCGAGGCTAAAGATAGCTTATGGGACACACCACTTCACATGCCATTTTCTGCAACTCAATCCTTTGGCCATTCAATCTAATGATGTAGAAAATACACATTCTTTCTTCCCAAGCTTTTTTTGGCCTTTTCCAGTGCCCGATCTCACAACGGAGTTGATGGGAATTAGTTCGGAATTGAATGTAAAGTCGCCGCGAAGGAGGAAGACACGCAAGACACATCAAATAGGAGCCAGACTTAGCAGGGTTTGCATGGAGTCTTTGCCTCCTCACATCAAAGCTTTCATAGCTGAAAAGGAGATGGAGGCAATGCGGGTTGGCAAGGAGGAGTATGGGATGGGGGTAAGCAGTAGCCCCTTCTGGGTGATGATAACCCTGCTTCCCCAGTCGATGATGGAAAGGGAGAGGTTGATCCATGTGGTCACGAGCATTCTCAAGGAAATACAAATGGACCAACTCAAAAAAATTGCAAAGATAGGATGCCTCAGCCTGCTTCGACCCTAGTTGGCCTATCGCATGCTGCGTCGACCCCTGTTGATCCCTCCCATTATGTGGTGGTCCCTACTGGTCTGTCATTTGTTGTTCCGGGTGAAGTGGAAACGGGTGGTCTCTGCAAAAGAGTTGTCGCGACTCAGGTTTGATCTTCCCTTCGATCTTTTTGGGGTTCATGCTTATGTTGGTTTTGTTTTATGGGTTTTGTAGCAAAGCTTGGGTTAAAAGAGACAATCTTTAGGATGACAAAGTCATCATTTCAAATTTTGTTGCATTTCCAAGAAGTCTCAAACCGAGCACCCTTGTTTTCAATCATGGGCAAGGTAACTATAATGAGAGCTTGTATGTGGGATATCATAGTTTGGTTTCCTTCTCAGGACAGACTGCTCGGAGGAGATTTTTGTATATCTATGCACATATTTTCTTTGAAGTAATACAAGGTTGATTCACATCTTACTCACAAAAAAATAATAACAACAACTAACTAAGGGACATAATATGAGGGACGCAACTATTCACCTTCATGACTAATAAGTACATGTAAGTATATTGTCACAAGGCATTTTATCAATCTCTTTCGTATCTCAATTAATCATTATTCAAATAGATATTATATTGTCCCAAATGGATTTCAACTATCTTCCATTCTTATGTTGGATATTCAGTTAAAGAATTATTATTCATTACAATTACCTAATCAAAATATGTTATCATTCAAATAGCTTAGAAATGAATATTCAAACTGTGTTTTCAGGTTTGTTTATCATCTTCACTAGTATCCCACTTCACATGATCTAAATCTATTGATTGAGTTGGTGCATTTAAATTGTTGTCTACTAAGTCGTGCTCACCGACGAGGTGGGAGCCTCATAATGAGTACAATTGTGTACACGTGCCCACCATTCATTGCTTTTTTTTGTAACTAGGGGAATCGGAAACTAGAGACTGGGCTAGTACTCGCGTGACACGGGGTCCAGGGATCCAATCCCGCTACCACTATACCCCTAGGTGCCCCACAACCGCCCGCAAGCATGGGACACGAGTAAGCCTGGGTGTGATTTGAACTCGTGACCTCTGTTTACAGCATGTGACTTCATATCAAGCGAATCGCCCATGAGCCACACCCGTGCGGGCTACCATTCATTGATTTTAATGTAAATGCACAAAAGCATTTTTTTTTCTCCAAGTATGATTTTAGCAGTATGTAAAATAATTTGTAATTATGATGACAATAAATCCATTATACACACATACACTTTCAATCATCCCTATAGATTAGGGGTGAGAGTCAAGTATTTTTCTTATTAATATCATATACTTCAAGTCACCCTTGAAAGTTTATTTATGTTTGTTTGGTCTATCAACGTGTTTCTATCAATGTTTCAAGTATCCTTGATTGGTTTCCCTACCAAATGCTAAACACTCTACACACATCAACTAAATTAGTAACACGTGGTTCCCACTTACTTGTGAATGTTTACTCACTTTGGTAGCACACCCAATCCATTCCAAATAAAGTACAGAGTTATCAAATGTTTCGAAAGTAAACATTAGTTCCATTTTCAAAGTGGTGTTATTCCTATATCATCCCCTTATTGTGGCCACAGCTACCTCCCCTACTCTTCTTGATCTTGGGATAGAAAAACAAGGCCCCCCCATACTAAATTTTGGGTTTTTGAATGTCTACTAAATTTAAATGATGAATTATCTAAATGATGTTTGACCACTTGAATGTCCATCAGTGCTTTCATGATAATTTATATTGATGCTGCATTTGTTCTTGAATGAGTTACTTGGACTATGTTGACTTAGTGGTTTTCCTTTTCTCTCATGACTTGCTTTGACATGAACAATGGTTTTGATGGTTGATTGAGTGTCTTAAGTTCAATCCATGTACCAATATTGATCTTTACCTTGCCTTGCCAAGGTTGAAAGTTGTTTGCAAACTATCTGGTGTGCTTTCCAACATTATGCATTGTCTTACAAATCTCAATTTCTCCTCCTAAGATTAGGTAAGACATTCATCCAAGGCTTAACTCTTAAGACATATTCCAGAAGATATTTTTTAGAGCACAAAGGCATGTCTGACAAGTCCCTTTTCCAAAATGGCTAAGTATGAAATGACGTTGCAACGAGAATTGAAAAAGTCGTTGTTGCTACGGTGAGTTTGTGGAAAGTCACCGACATTTGCGGCAAGTTTGTGAAAAGTCACCAACATTGCAGTGAGTTTGGTGAAGTCGTCGATGTTGCGGTAAGATGGGAGAAACACACCAACTTTTCCGTGAAGATGGAGAAAGACGTCGACGTTGCGAAAAAAGATCAAAAAATCTACCGTTGTTGCAGTGAGATTTTGGAAAGTCGTTGTTGTTGCAGTGAATATTTTGAAAAGCCTCCTCTATTGTGGCATGAAGGCAGAATGCCGCCATTGGACAAACAAACAAAAAACTCGTAGTCGTTGCACATAGAAACAAAAAAATCACTGTCATTACAACGGAGGAACTCAAGACTTGCCGACATGGTGGCGACAAACTCAATAAAACTCGTTGATGACATGCCGAGGTTGGAGAAGAAAGCCAAGTCTTAAGGTTGTTTGAACATTTGTTGTTGAAAACTAAAGTTAGTGAATGCAATATGATGGATTGAATGTTTTTGACCTCCTTGGTTCTTGACATTGACTTCGCATTGTCTCAAATACTTCCTAGATGATTTATGTCTTGCTTGACTGATTTTGAAGGCCTCTTTCTAAGCACATATTTCAACTTTGACTTCGGTTGAGCATGAAGTTTTCATGCATGATGGAATGAGTTTTCACATTATTTTGACACATCTCCATGTATTTAATGTCCCCGCTCACTTTGGGTTTGATTTCTATTGTTCAAATTTGACTTTTTACCCTCTTTGTATTTTGTTAATTTCATGACCAGCGAGGGTGGAGGACCCTGTGGAAAAATTTAAACAACAATAAGATGAATTTTATGGGTAAGCAATGGTTGTATCATGTATCCCTATGCATAATATTTCCAATTCATCAAACGGTTCTTGATTCTTATAAAATATGAGGGAGTTTAAGAAAAAAGGAGAGGATCTGTGTTAAATAATGAAAGTTTCTCGACGTTTCGATTCCTACTATGGGATCATCATTAGGAGATAGAGAAGTTGTCAACTTTTCCGTTATGGGACCTAGTTTTGGCATGGCAATCTAGGAGGCCTAATATTTGTCTAAATGAAGCCTATAGTTGCAAAACATTTTGAGAGTTCACTTAGTATCAATTATTGTAATTTCATGAACCTCATCTAAGGAAGGATATTATCACTTATAAAAATAAAGGGGAGCAAAAGAAAGACTAAGTGATGGAATTACCCTTGGAGGCCTAATTTGCTTATTCAAGTAAAGGAGGGTGCACCAATGAGAATAAATGAGAAAGAGGACGCCCCAATCAAGTGAGAGGGAGTGTAATAATGATCCCCTTGCACTTATCAATCACTTGGAATGCCCTTATACAACTAAGTAGGCCACCCCTCCTCCCATTGCCTCATTTTTTTATTAATTAACCACTTAATCATGAGATAATCTAAGTTAGCCCTAAGTGAGCCTAAACACCCTCCAAGTTGAAGATTTCCTTATGACATGACAAGTTTGTAGGTTTTCATTTGTAGGTGGATAATGATGCTCTGTCATAGCTCCTATTAGGTGTGGAAGAGATGGGAGAGGCACCCATTTCCCCACACTATGGAATGTGAAGAGCTTGTCCCCCATCCCATGGTTTTGGATGACGAAAACTCATCTCTTTCAACACACGAAGCCATATTTCGAATTTGATGAGAGGAATGGGTGTATGAGATACAAACTTAACCATTTTTTTAATGTGTATTAGTGACGGAGCCAAAGCCATTGAAGGAGGAAGAAGGTAAGACTTTAGTTCATGTTCATTCTAAGCATAACATTTGAAGTTTTTAATGGATTCGTGATGGGTTTTTTGCAGGCATTAAGGAAGTTTCATGAAGAAATATTAAACTTACAGTCTCATCTCTACCATTTCCCATGCTTTCTTCTTTTGGGAAATTTTTATTTCTTCCTCTACTTATGTTCAAAAGTAAACAAAAAAACAAGGGGAGGTTATGGCATTTTTTTTTCCAAAATTCATACACACTCTGGTTCTCTGTTATTATACAGATTTAAGCTTTTGTAGCCATCCGCATCATTTTATTTCAAGAACCCCCTTTGATACCTTCATGAAACAACAATTTTGTCATTCTCAAAAGTTTTATCAATCATCTTTGAGCCCCAAAAATTATGTAGAGTCTTGGGACCTATAAACGTTCATAGTAAAATTTTCATCCCAAGCTTAGCATTTATTTCCCTTGTTTTTCAATTCTTTCCATTTATGGTAATAGGTTATTTCGAGGAAGTCATGAAATTTCGAGATCTTTGGAAATTTTCAACTAGTAATTGTAATAGTGGACATTTATCAGTATCTTTAACTTGCTGGACTCGTCAATTGAGTTCCTTAATTGTCAATTTTGAATAATTTTACTAATTTAAGCCAATTAGGGATAATTGTTATTTTGGTCATAAAAGTCAAAATTAGGGTTGTTGGACCACAAAGAGGCATAAGGAATACCTCATATCAGTAAATCCATGATCAATCCCTTTTTAAATACATCCTACTATTTTTATGAATTTTATTAATTTTTCACTAAATAATTCCTAGAAAATAGGATTAAGCTTGAAAATCAATTCTGAAGCCAAATCTTTGTTCTTGCGATTTAATAAGGTCAGTAAACTCGCCCGTGGGGGACATATCAAGTGGTAAAGATGATAAGTTGTAATTGGTTGTAAATGGAAGGTCACGTGTTCAAATCCCCCCAATCTTGTCGTGTGCCATGCTCTGGGTCCTGTGGTGCACTTAGGGGTATAGGGGTAGCGAGATTGGATCCCTGGACCCCGTGTCACGCAAGTACCATCCCAACTCCAGTTGCCGATTCCCCTAATACAAAAAAAAAGGTCAGTAAACTCAATTTTACAATCTAAGGACCTTTAATTAATTTTCTATAATATTCCAAAGTTTAATTGAAAAATTAGATAATTTACACTAGACGTTGGAAAGTTAATTATAGAAAATGAACAAAGCAGAGATAAAAGGTTGAATCTACAACGCTTATTCTAATCAATATTAGCAACCTTCAATAAAATTTACAAGCCCCAAAATGGATTTTAAATCCTCATTGTGACAATTAAGGAATTTGGCAAAATCAACAAGTGCAAGAAAGTAATGGAAACTTCAAAGGGAAACTAGGGTTAGAATGATAGTTAATGAATTCTAATATAATGTTGATCATAATGATTTTCAATTGCAATGAATCTCATATTAAAATTCTCAACAAACATAAAGATATAATATGTAACAATTGGTAAGCTAGTTTAAATGTCACATTTTGCGGCAATTAGACATATTTTGCATTTTCGCTAGATTCCAATAGTTAACTTGATTTGTTGCAATTTCCCTTTGTGATCAATATGTAAGCTCTCATACATTTAATTTTTATCATAGGTTCTCACAATGAAGATGAAGGTGACCTAACCAAGATCACTATTTGAAAGCAAGCACGATAACCATGGACAAATGGAGGTCATGTTCGATCAAGTAATGTCGAGCCATCAAGTCCTGAAGACTCTAATGGAGAAGCTTTCTATAGTAGGAAGACAAAATTCACCATGTCACATGAGGACAAATTCCACTAGGTAACTAAATGTCACTAAAGGATGAATTAATGGAATGTCAAAGGCCACCCAAGGGCGAATTAAATGAATTTTGTAATTAAATTATTCAAAGAAATTTGAAAAGTCCCAAAGGGAATATGGAAGGCCAAGGGTCACCTAGCCTTGGCCTATATATTGTAACCTCATTTGATGAGAAGGGGATTTTGTCTCTCGAACTTTTCGAATGTATTATTGTTGAACTATGAAGGAGGAGAAGCCTTGGATTAGCTTTTGCATAGGAATACTTATGTCATGTGGATGAATGTGTTGAATTGTTTCATACTCTTTCACGTGTGGATATGAAGTAAGAATGTTTCAAATTTCTGAATGGACTATTCCTGTAGATGTTTGCTTCTCATTTCATTGTTTTTTTTGTTCTTTTGCTTTTTGTGGGTAGTGGAATCAAAATGACATAAATACCAAGATTGTTCTAATATTTATGCCTTCATTATGTTGATGTTTATATGTTTCTTAAAATAGCCATATGAATTATGAATATGGATGTTCAATTTTTATTTCATTGCTCACCCTTTTACTCTCACTCTCGGTTGGGATATGCCTAGCCGGGATAGGCTAGTTTAGTTAGGACCTTCATTTAGGTTAGATTAGCTTGCATTTCATCTCTTAATTATAAAAACCTAAATGGTGGACTAGGCCGCAATCGGTGAAAACCAATAAGGATTGGTTGTCGGGCTAGGATCCAGATGGGTTCCCTACTCCAAACGATTTGAGGTCTGATTGGGACTTCTTAGTAGGGAGAACCCCTAATGTTGAACCTGGGTCATTTCGACCCGTTGACAGATTTGGCTCTAGAAGGAGGGTTGTATGACAATATGGCCTATGTGAAGTCATTTTGTATATATCGAATTAACTGTTAATGGATTCTCCCCATATCCCTATATTGGAGCATGCGTTTAGTACAACGAGACCATCCGAAAGCATTTCCAAGAAGACAGTTGATCTCTTGTCACAACCTAAGTTTGATGGTGAAGGGAAAACCTCTACATTGAGGCATATCACTTGTTTTGATGTTACACGTCGAAATATCAAAATTGTTCGAGATGATGAAATATGCAGTTTGTTTAGCCTCGATTTCAAAGGATGAATTAGGTATTGGTTTAAAATGTTGCCACCCAAGTCTATTCATAGTTGGAATCATTTCATTGAAGTTTTTATCACCACCCATGAATACTATGACTACGAGAAGTTATGTGAAGAGCTTGAGGAGACTCATATGGGAGAGACGAGTCAGATGAAGACTTCATATCAAGACTAGCTCAAATTTCTTACAAATTCCGCGAAGATGATAAACTTTCAAGGCAATAAATAATTGACTGGTCATAATACATGAGAAAGAGTTCAATTGTCATAGTCATCCTCCATCAAGAACCTTGGGCCAAGAAATATCAAATTGTAATGGATAGAAAAAACTAGAAAACAATAATTTCCAAAACAACCCTGATTTACAGAATACATGTTATGTTGTAGATTCACATGGAGTAATTTCCACCATGACAACGAATAAATCAAATGAAAGAATATGTGAAGAAATTTTAGGACATGTGAATACATTAGGTTTCTTGGATTCATCAAAATATGACTTAGAAATGAATTGTCCTTATAACCTCTTTGAACAAGAAGAAGAGAATAATCGAAGTATGTCGGCAATTGGTGTTCTAGATTTTCTTGATTTACAAACGTCACCAGTTGAAACTGTAGGAGAAGATAAATTAATACATGTTGGGAAGTTGAATGATCTAATTATTGAAAACGTAAATGTTATTGATATATCTTTTCCTATTGAAGGTAATACTGAACGGAATCATATAATATTGATTGATAATTTATTATTGAATCAGGATTTAACTGATGTTTCCCTTGAAAATGTATATTTTGAAGAAAAGTTATCGAATAATGACAGGGAAATGTTCAGTGATCTATCTTTTGGAAAATTTTACTCCTTGTATTATGATCTCAACACTGAAAGAGATATTCAAAATCTACCTTGCATAAATTCTGTTGATCCTTATTCTTGTAGAGTAAACAATGGAAAAAGGGGAGATACAAGCATTTATGTTGTTCAATTTAACGATTGTAAAGAGGAAAATAAAATTTGCACGGATGTTTTTAATGAAACTTAGACTAACACAGAGTGGGTTATGATGTGGAACATAAAGAGGTTATTTATAATATTCCATTGTGTTCTGATGACGATGACATGTTTCATAGTGAAAAGGTTCGGGTTTAGGAAGAGTGCACTGATGAGTATGATGAGGCACTTCATCCTTCTATGATGGTTATGCCAAGTCCTCGTATTATTACTTTGTATTCTGAATATTATGACAAGGTAATCCACATGACAATTGTTTATGGATTTTCATCTAATAGTCCAAATAAGGTTCAATACTCATCTTTAGCAATTTTTCACGAGAGTCACATAGTTTCTCTTATGGATTTCATGACACTATTGGAGACATGGTTAGAAATATCATTTTGTCAAAAGTTTTCACAATGTAGCATGTACTTGATTGTTCCCGTTGTGAATAGATTTTGGACTAGTTTAATTTTTCGACCATGTATTATGCAATACATCAATCCTACAAATGTAAGCATGATTGTAATTTTTATGTGGGATTGGAAGTACTTCGATGGCTACTCTGGCTCTATGATTTCACTTAACTTTGTTCAACCAGTGTAGGTTAGGTTAGGCATAGTGTGGGTTTTATTTCCTTCTTGCTTTTAGAATAAGAGTTCAACTCGTGTACTCTTTATTTTTTAATAAAGCCACTAGATAGTCATTCAAGTTTTATTTTGATCGCTTAGCTTCCCTCCCATATTTTCATTATGCTCCTTTCAAGATTTGACAATTGGATATATATCTTTCTTTGATTCATTTTAAACTTGGGTTTGGAATGTTTCATCTCCTAACAAGGTAACTTTTCAATGGAATTTTATTATTCATGCACAATGATTAAAATGTGAGTACAACTGGATTTTATTTAGAGATTTTTCTTTATCTCTCTTATGTTGGCATCACTCTCATCTTGCATTTGTTTTGACATGTATCCATTGGAAGGAGAAGGACTGCTTGGTAAAAAAATGAAGAGATGTTTTAATCAACATGTTGAACACTCAGGGAAGCATTCGATAATCTATTGTTTGGTATCACAACCTTGATAGTATGTTTTTGTTCACAATTTCTTAGCTTCTGAGTAATCTCAAAACAACTTTAGGCCCTTATTTTTGTAGAATTTTGAAATCAGAATTGGCACTGAAATAACTTGCAATCCAACAAAAAGTATCCTTCGAATCATCTTTGATTTCCTGCGCATATTTCTTAATTAAATATTCACTTACTTTTTCGCTAAAAGTATCTTGGCCTATCACATCATTCATTTACCATAGTAGTTAGTTCATCTTTATCCCATTATGTGAGCTTGGCTTTATTCCTCTTGAGACAGCTTTGAGCTTGGTATCAACAAAATATCGAATTGGGAGGTGAGAGAAGCATGCTTGAGAAGTTTGGGGAACCAACCATATGTGAGGTGACCAAACATAAAAGAGAAGAAGATGAGTAGAAATCACTCTGGGCAAGATGATGAAATAGTAAATTAACTTGAGCAATGGAATGTTGGAGGGAGTAATGCTTGTAATTTGGCTTGATGTATTGCATGACCTTTAGCCCTTAACATAAAGCTTCTGCAATGTTTTATATTGTTTGGAGTTGGTTTTGATGATATGATCTTTGATATTCCTTCAGTCCTTCTGCTTGTAACTCTTGTTTTGAAAAGATTGATTTTATGTATTGACTGCAATTTGAGAATGAGTTGCTGATTACTGTTAGGTTTATCTTTCATATCAAGTTTTCTAATTGTCTCCCTTTTGGCGTTGTTAGTCTTGATGGATTGCTTTGATGGTACATATCCCTCTCCCTACCTCATATTGTTTTGTTCAGCCTTTATTGCTCAAACTTGTAAGTCAAACCTTTGATATCAATCACCATGAAAGATCATTCAAAACCCATGAGTTAATTTATTGGTGGTGTCAATGGTTAGGGTCTGCACGGTGGTACCATTGAGAAGGCATATATCATATTTGATTAACACCAAAGCATTTCATCTAAGCATCCTTACAAGTTATTCAGAAGGTTATAGTAGGATTCGTGTCATGGTGGAACACTGACTGATCTAGAAGAGCTTACACGAGAACAATAGTCAGTGGGACTTTACATGTCTTTCGGGTATTCTCGGGCGAGCTCCGTCCACTACACATACTTAATTGGATAAATCCTATGATGTTTTCAAGTGGTCAACCCATAGGTAGAATTTGAGTAATGATAGTGCATAACAAATCAAATTGATTCTAAATATCGTCCCATTCATTAAAGGGGCTTACTGAATATGCTCCCCCATCTACTCACTACCAAAGCACGATAATCTCGAAGATATCAAAAGAAATGTGTATATACATATGCAAACCAAAGAGTAAAATGGGACAAGAGTATTCATATGTAAAAGGGGTTTAAGAAGCATCTATGTCAAGGCTATGGATGCTTGCGGGCAGCAGAGCCATGCATGTGGTATAAGAGATTAGGACCAAACTTTAAGCACTTGTTTGTCTTATGATTTCTACTATGTGGTGTTATGCCCGACGCAAAGAACATTTGAAATTAAGCTTGGTAAATGAAACCCATACTCTGGCTCCTAGAGAATAGTCATAAGATTATCTTAGGTTCATTATTATTGATTCATATTCTTTTGAAAAATTGAATATCTATTGAATTGGTACCAATGAACACAAATACTATTATGCTCATCCGGAGAGCTTATCTTTAACACTTGGATGAATGTAAGTCTTAGGGTGATTTAGATAGAGATATATGGTTCTTCCATTGGTTCGCCAATTGTTGTGGCCACAACTACCTCCCCTACTTTTCTTGATCTTGGGATAGAAAAGCAAGCCCCCCCACAATAAATTTTGAGTTTTTGGGTGTCTTTTAGATTGACATGTAAATGATTAATAATATGAATAATGTTCAACTGCTTGAATTCCCATTAGTGCTTTCATGATAATTTTCTTTGATGGTGCATTTGTTCTTGAATGAGTTATTTGGTCTATGTTGACTTAGTGGTTTTCCTTTTCTCGGATGACTTGCTTTGACATGACCAATGGTTTTGATGGTTGATTGAGTGTCTTAAGTTCAATCCCTGTACCAATCCCTAATTTTTCCTTGCCTTGCCAAGTTTGAAACTGTGTGCAAACTATCTGGTGTGCTTGCTAGCATTGTGCATTGTCTTACAAATCTTAGTTTCTCCTTCTAATATTAGGTAAGACATTCATCTAAGGGTTAACTCTTAAGACATATTCAAGAATAATTTTTTTGAGAGCACAGAGACATGTCTACATGTCTGAGAAGTCTCTTTTCCAAAATGGCTAAGTATGAAATGACATTGTGGTGGGAATTGAAAAAATCGTTGTTGTTGTGGCGAATTTGTGGAAAGTCACTGACATTGCGGCAAGTTTGTGATTCCACCGACATTGCGATGAGCTTGGAAAAGTCATCGATGTTGCAGAAAGATGGGAGAAACACAGTGACTTTGCAACAAATATGGATAAAGGCGCCAACAATGTTGCAAAGATAATAAAAACCCAGCGTTGTTGTGGCGAGATTTTGGAAAGTCGTTGCTGTTGCGGTGAATATTTTGAAAAGTTGTCGTTATTTCAGTAAGAAGGAAGAAAGTTTGTTGCGAAGAGAAACAAAAATTTCATCGTTGTTGTGCATATAAAGAAAAAAATCACTGGCGTTGTGGTGGAGGAACTCAAGACTCGCTGACACTGCGGCGACAAACTCAATAAAACTCGTTGATGACATGCCAAGGTTGGAGAATTAAGCCAATTCTCAAGGTTATATGAACATCTGTTAATTGTTGAGAACTAAGGTTAGTGAATGGAATAAGATGTAATGAGTGTTTTTGATATCTTTGGTTCTTGATATTTGCTTGGCATTGTCTCAAAGACTTCCTAGATGGTGTATGGGTTGCTTGATTGATTTTGAATGCCTCTTTCTAAGCACGTACTTCAACTTCGACTTCGGTTGACCATGAAGTTTTTATGCATGATGGATTGAGTTTTCACGTGATTTTGACACATCTCTATGTCTTTCATGTCCCCCCTCACTTTGGGTTTGATTTCCGTTATTCAAATTTGACTTTTAACCCTTGTTGTGTTTTGTCAATTTCATGACCAGTGAGGGTGGATGACCTTGTGGCAAACTTTAAGAAACAATAAGATGAATGTTATGGGTAAACAATGGTTGTATCATGTATCCCTATGCATAATATTTGCAATTCATCAAACGATTCACGATTCTATTAAAATATGAGGGAGTTTTAAATTCTTTTGTCATGGGACTTAGTTTTGGCATTGCAATCTAAGGAGGCCTAATATTTAGTTAAATGAAGCCTATAATTGGAATTTTTTTTTAGAGTTCACATAGTATGAATTGTTGTAATGTCATGAACCTCATCTAAGGAACGATATTATCACTTATCAAAACAAAGGGGAGCAAAAAAGAGACTAAGTGATGGAATTACCCTTGGAGGCTTAGTTTGCTTATATAAGTAAAGGAGGGCACACCAATGAGAATAAATGAGAAAGAGGCCACCCAAATCAGGTGAGAGGGAGTGTAATAATGATCCCCTTCCACTTATCAATCACTTGGAATGCCCTTATATAGCTAAGTAGGGCACCCTCCTCCCGTTGGCTAATTTTTGGATTAATTAACCACTTAATCATGAGATAATCTAATTTAGCCCTAAGTGAGGCTAAACACCCTCAACTAGAAGAATCCCTTATGACATGATATGTTTGTAGGACTGCATTCACACGTGAGTAATGATGCACCATCATAACTCCTACTGGGTGTGGAAGAGGTGGGAGAGGCGCCCATTATCCCACACTAAGGAATGTGAAGAGTTCGCCCCCCATCCCATGCGGTATGGATGAGGAAAAATAATCTCTTTCAACACACGAATCCATATTTCAAATTTTATGAGAGGAATGGTTGTATAAGACACAAAATTTGTTGAACTTTGGTTGTCATTGATGTCAACAAATGTCAAAGAGGACTCAGTATCCTTGTGCTAGTTTGAAGAAGTATATGAAATACAGTTTGAAGAAGTATATCCAATAAGTACATCCAACTTCAAGAAGTACATAAGGTATGTGCGCAAGTCCCAATCCATCTAGTCGTAATACTTCAAAGCTAACGTCAAAAGAGGTGGTTGGACAAGTCTCGGGAGTGCGCAAGAGGTTTGGGATCGAGAAGCGACTAGACATGTACGCAAGTCTTGGAAGTGCGTAAGACCCACCAAGTGGAAGAAGTATACAAGTCTGGGAAGCACACAAGAGTCTTGAAAGCAAGAAGTGGTTGGACAATTCAAGTGCGCAAGACCCACCAAGAGATGATACTTCAAGGGCGCAAGACTCCACGGTTAGTGGTTCCCAAGTGCGCAAGTCCCACTATGCAAAAGACTAAGTATGCGCAAGACCCACAAGGCATGATACCTCAGTTGTGCAGATCATGACAAGTGGCAGATCCGTGAGTTAGCTTGACCGTAAAGAAAGGAAGAGGGGATTCTATGATGAACTTGTGGACATATGATCTGTACAATTCAAGTATAAATAAGAAGCTGAGTTGGAGAGTTGATCGTAAGCATGAAGATGCGAAAGATGTAGTATTCTAATTTGGAAAGCTTCGAATTATTGGGGTTTCAATGGCTCGTTGAACAAGAACAACATAATCTAGCAGAGAGCCATATGCGCAAGAACAAAAGAGCATCACAACAGATGATGCAAAGGATGATGTGATTTATCTAAGATAGATGCGCAAAGATAGA
Organism: Larix kaempferi; assembly: GCA_027924585.1. NCBI lineage: Eukaryota > Viridiplantae > Streptophyta > Pinopsida > Pinales > Pinaceae > Larix > Larix kaempferi. Next base: position 4,940,299 of record BSBM01000770.1, read on the forward strand.
AGAGAAACACAACAGATGATGCGTAGTATTATGAGGTTTATCTAGACAAGTGCACAATAACAAAAAGAAAGTATCGCAGATGGTGCAAAGAAGGTTATAGTTTATACGATACAAATGCGCAAGAACGGAACTGTAGAACAGTGGAGGATGCACAGTATCAATTGAGTTTGTAGATCCACAAAAGCAGAACAATCTATTGAAACAGCTAGCAGATTGCAGAAGGTTATGTAGTTTGAGAACCACTGTGTAATACTAATGTATTGAAGTGAAGTGTGTCATGCAGGGCATCTATTTCCATATCAGAGTATATAGCAGGTGCACACAACAGAAAGTATTGCAATAAATATGAAGAGTGTGCAGATCAGTAGAACGCAAAGAAGAATCTTCTACAGACATATCAGGGTGGCAGGATGGGGCAAGGAAAAGGGAGGCGGTGCTTCCTTCAAGTCAGATCCTGTAAAACCAAGCGGTTGGTGCCTCCTTCCAGTTGGTGCTGGTAAATAAGGGAATCAGTGCTTCCTTCAAGTTGTAGCCTGTAAATAAGGGGGTTGGAGCCTCCTTAAAGTTTGTGCTGGATAACTTTGGAAGTTGGTGTTTCCCATGAATGTAATCTTTATAATGTAAGAAAACATTATATGGTTTTCTCCCGTTTTGGTGCTTCCTTCCAGTCAGTGCTGGTAAATCAGGGAGTTGATGCTTCCTTCGGGTTATAGCCTGTAAATCAGGGGATTGGAGCCTCCTTCCAGTTGGTGCTGGAGAACTTTGGAAGTGGGTGCTTCCAATGAATGTAACCTTTATAATATAAGAAAGCATTTTGTGGTTTTCTTCCGTTTGGGTTTCCACGTTAAATCTTTGTGTTATGTGTATTGCGCATTTGATGACATTGTTTATGATGAATGCATAATACAAGTACTATTTATATTTGGTAAAGTGAAAATTGTTCATAACTACGCTTAATTTTGATTGACAACCTTTCAGTATTAATAAGATTTCCAATAATTGGGATCAGAGAGGGTGTCTTCAGTAACAATTTAACAACTGGAGGATAGGTCCTTGTGTAGTTATGGGTGGAAAGGAAATACGTTCTCAAGACGAAGCACCATGGTTACATGAAAATGGAAGCATGGAAAATCTCTTTGTCACAGAAGCAAGGTATGTTATTCGCACTTAGAGAAAAACTATAGAAGGGGTAAAAAGTGTTGCAACCAATATCATGCAAACTTTGGAAAAGAAAGAAGAAGAGCCAAAGGATGGCAACATACTTTATTAGTCAATTGCAGGAGATGGATAAAACCTGTCAAACTGAGAAACTTAAGATTGACATGTTGGAAAGTGAACTTAAAAAATCAGTTGCAAAAAAACAGAAGTTATCCTAAGAGATCGTACTTTTGAAGAAAGAATTGAAAGAATCTAAACATGAAAGAGATGAAGGAGTTTATAAGTCAAATGAAGAAACCTTGTCTCTAAAAGTTCAGCTCCAAAGGTCCCAGCGACAAAATGACAATGCCAACATGGTGATCAATGAACAAAAAATTCGACTTCAAGCAAGACAGTTTGAGATCATTTCTCTGAAAAAGAAGAGTTTTGAGAACATAAAATGATTGATGAAAATAAGACTTAATTACTAGAAAAGTAACGAGAAGTTGAAAGACTGCAAACACAACTAAGGACAAATGACAAGTTTGCTAAAAGTGCAGAAGTCTTGATGAGATTATGAGAAAACAGAGGTCACCATTTAACAAATATGTTATAGGTTACAAGGTTGGAATCAACAAGAAAGAAGAGCCTTCTCTCAATGAAGAAACTAATTAAGAAGAAAATCAAAGGACAAATTACAAGAATATTGCGCAACTAAAAGAACTACACTCACTCATAACTATTGAATGTTGGAAGTGTAATGTGGTTGGACATACTGGAAAGTTCTGTAATAACATAGTTTGTTACAGGTGCAGTAAAATTGGTCACAAGGCTCAAAACTGTGGAAATTCAAAGAAATTTAACAAATATTGGAAGAAGAAAACAAATAAGGAATCTCAGCCTATTCCTTACAAAAGAAGCAATACTCTTGCAAATCAAGGAAAGTAACAATGTAGAAGGATCTCGAAAATGAAATATGTGGATAAAGGTAATAGCTTGATTCTATGTGAAGTGAGTAAAGAAATAACTGAAAATATGACTAAGTCCCTTGTACTGAATGAAAATGTGGAGAACTTGGGAGACCAATCTATCTCTACTCCTATACAAGATTAATCCACAGACAAACAGGCCTGTCACAGAAAGAAGATTGTGCGCAAAACAGATTCCGAAAAAAGGTAAGCATTAATGACTAGTGGAGTAGTGACAGTAGTGGTGACAAATTAAGGGGCGGAAACAATAATTAGCAACAAAAGGAGATTAATTGAATTTGGATAAGATCAATAAAAATCTTGTGAAAATCGAAACATTATAGTTTTCAAAACGGACCAAATCTAGGAAAATACATAGAGAATGGAAATCATTAATGACATAGGAAAGGCGTCGAACCCCTTATAAGTCGTAAATATCACTACTTTGAACCCCCACATCTACTAAGAACATTAGCTACAAAGTGAACAATTGTGAGTGAAAGTTGAATCTTAGAAGCCATGGCACCCAAGAGACAATGTAGGACAAAGACTCCATTCATGAATCTGCAGGGAGAATTTACACAAACACCATGTGCCTCTTCATCAAAGCCCATAAAGGTCCCTCGTGACTACATTCCATCCAGAAAACCTATTGCGACACTTGTTAACTTGCCCCATGTAGAAGATTCAGACATACCAGCACAAAAGGCTTCAGAAGGTGTGATAGTTGAAGAAAATCTCCTCGGGCAACTGTACAAGTTCAGGTTTGCAGATTATGATATCACCAACGATAAAAAAATATTAACCTAGTTATGGACAAGTACATGGACAGGAGGGTCATCCTAGACCCTAAGGTACCAATTGTAATGGAACTCCAGACTGTTAGTTTTTCATCATTTAATTCAATAGATATAGGATGTTAACTGAAAGAAAAACATGTCAAGCATATCAAGCATAAGAGACAAGAGACAAGAGACACAAAAAATTTCATCGGGGAAAACCAAGAAGGTGAAAAACCCCGCAACATCCTCAGAGATAGAATAAGCACTAATACAAGGAACACAATTATCAAACCCAAGAGATAGATATCTTCAGCAGCATGCTCCTCCTCCACTTGTGCACACCCTCCTCTTCTCTCACTAATGTGAAGTGAGTGAATAGTAGAATGTCTAAAATGAGAGAGACACACTATCTATTTATACACTAACTTGACTTGCCTTTTAACTCTAACTAGGTCGGTCCCAACTTAACCACTCAACATAATGCTGACTAGGTTGACCCCTCTAGGGTGGTCTAATAACCCTTTGACCCACATGACTCATACAAGGCCGACCCCATCAAGGTGGTCTAATAACCCATGAAGTATAAGTTACGACACTTATAATATAACTTGCGACACTTGCAAGTACAACTGATGACACTTCAAATCGGAGGAATAATACATCTCCGTTGGGGATACAATAAAGTACAAATACAATATACAAGTGAATATCTTCTGAAGTTACAAATACATCAACACTCCCTCTTAACTAGGAAGGTATTCTCTTGACACAAGTCATCAATACATATAGGCACAAGTCTTCAATTCTGGAGCTAGATCATTGTCATTGGATCACGGAGCATCATCATCATCACTGCTACTGTAGTCGACATCTCGATCACTGGGCTATCTCAAAAATTCTTCTCGTCATAGGAAGTTCTACAAAGCCAACCCTTTTTCATGTTGGATGTAGGCCTAGCCTCCTGTAGGTCTTCATCATCTCTGGCCATCCTGTGGAATCCTTAGGACTGATTACGTGTGTCAACAAAACCTCGAAAGAGCATCCCAGGACTTTTACGAGCACACAGCTCAACCCATCGGATCTCCAAGGATCTTTTACATGTGACCTTCACAACCAATCCACGGCCACGGAGTATCATCCTGATACTCATGATCATATTGATCATATCATCTCATCGTCCACGAAGCACAGCCCATATGCACATACACAACACTTACACCATCGACATAGGAGAACACATCTACCACCATTCGGGGAAGGCTCCAACCCTTACTTTTTCACCATGGGAGAACACATCTACACCTTTGTGAAAAATGGATACAGCCCTTACATCTTCACCGTGGGAGAACACATCTACACCTTGTGAAGAAGGGCTCTAGCCCTTACATCTTTACCGTGGGAGAACACATCTACACCTTGTGAAGAATGGCTCCAACCCTTACATCTTTACCATGGGAGAACACATCTACACCTTATAAAGAATGGCTCCAGCCCTTACATCTTCACCGTGGGAGAACACATCTACACCTTATGAAGAATGGCTCAACAATTACATCACGACCTTGGGAGAACACATTTACACCTTTGTCGGAAAATCTTTATCAATTACATCCTGACCTTGGGAGAACACATCTACACCTTTGTCAGAAAATCTCATGTGCATCTGCACCTTCGGAACTCATCACACATGATCCAATTGATCATGCTAAGCATCTACCTGATGCATATCATCACATATGATCATCCTGATCATCATCATAGCATCGTCCTGATGCATATCATCCAGAGCATCATCCTGATGCTCATCACACATGATCAACCTGATCATCGTCACAGCATCGTCCCGATGCATATCATCCAGAGCATCATCCTGATACTCATCACACATGATCATCCTGATCATCGTCATAACATCATCCTGATGTATATCATTTGAAGCATCGTCCTGATGCTCATCACACAGTGCTTACATCCACAGCCATGGGAGGATCCTCCTACCACCATGCTTAGAATGGCTCCTACAAATGTGTCCCATCACTTCTTCCTCAAAGAATCTTCTATATGAATAACACCAAGCCTCTCTCTGAAGTACTCAAACTTCACTCTGGCTAGTGGTTTGGTCAACACATCTGCAATCTGCTCATCTGTCGCAACATACAGGAGCTTCACTGCTCCTCTCTACACCATATCCCTGATATAGTGATATTTGACCTCGATATGCTTCGACCTGTCATGGAACACCGCGTTCTCGGACAACTTCACACAACTCTAGTTGTCACAAAAGATACAGGTAGCATCCAACGAGAGATAAAATAACTCAGACAGTAGCTTCCTAAGCCATACTGCCTCACAACTGGCCGAACAAGCTGTGACATACTCTGCTTCGGCTGTACTTAGTGCTATACAAGACTGCTTCCTGCTAAACCAAGAGATCACACCTGATCCCATACTGAAGTAGCACCCTGAAGTGCTCTTCCTATCTACAGCACTGCCTACCCAATTTGAATCAACATAACCCTTCAGGTTAAACTTTTGATTCACATCATACTTGAGCCCATAATCAATTGTACCCTTCAAGTACCTCAGAATATGCTTTACAGTAACCAGGTGAACACCTCTGGGATCCATCAGGAACTAGCTCAATGTGTTCACCACAAAGCAAATATCTGGTCTCGTGTTCATCAGGTGCATTAAGGACCCAATCATCTGACGATACACTGTGACATCAACCGGCTCAGATGAAGCATCACACAGAAGTTTCAGGTTTGATGCCATAGGTGTGGCCATGGCCTTACAGTCCATCATCCCGAATCGCTTCAGGATCTATACTGCATATGTCCCTTGTCTAAGGAAGATTCCATCTACACTTTTCCACACCTCCATGCCTAGAAAGTAGTGCATCATCCCAATTCCTTCATCTCGAACTCGACAGCAAGCTTCCTCTTTGTGTCGGCAATCAATCTATCATTACCTGTCACAAACAGGTCATCCACATACAATAGGAGTATCACAGGATTGCCTTCCTCAACCTTGTAGTAAAGGTTGGAATCTGCTTTACTCTTAGTAAAGCCCAAGATGGATAGAAAGTTGTCTATCCTACCATACCAAGTCCTAGGATCTTGCTTCAAGCCATACAAGGCTTTCTTCAATCCGCACACATATGACTCCCTGTCATGCATCTCAAAACCAAGTGGCTGCTCCACATACACTTCCTCTTCGACTACACCATATCCATCTGGTGTATCTTCCACTTCATCAATGCAGCCAGAGCAAGTATTGTTCTGATGGAAGTGTATCTGGCTATAGGAGCAAAAGTCTCTTCATAATCTATCCCCTCTTTCTGGGAGAAGCCACGAGCTACAAATCTCGCCTTGTATTCATCTATGCTACCATCTGCAGCATGCTTGATCTTATAGATCCACTTGGAAGTCACAACAGACTTCCCTTCAGGTCTTGGGACCACATCCCAAACATCATTCTTCATGATCGACTGGTATTCCTCGATCATGGCATTCTTCCATTACTGCATCTCGAATCCTGGGAACTTCAGATTCTTCAATATCTTCAATAGATAGTTTTCTTTGAATTTCGTTTGCTGGAAAAAATGTTGTAGTCCTTCTTTTGTAGGTGATTGTACACAATCTTTCCTACAAGTCAAATTCAATTGCATGATTAGAAACTTCTCATAGTTTTTCAAAACAAATTCTTATGCATAAAGACATATGTCATACAATCATGCAATTATCTTATCCAATGCTTCAATACAACATTTATACATATCCCGTATTCACACGGTAACTTTCTAGATACCTTCCATCTCTACCAGAACATTGTTAAGAGTGTGCACAACTCCCAACATGCCAGCAAAGAGGTTTCATTCTAGATAAGTAGCAATGGAATGTTGTATAGTACCATAGGCCACTTACCCATTACTTGCATATTAGTAGTATCTTGTTCATTAATGCAACTTTTCTAAAATGCAAAATGTACATTCTAAATCTAGGAACATAAGTATGTACATGAATGAACAACATCATTTAAGTAATAGGAAATGATAATTCAAATACTTATGTTTGTTTAGTTGTTGGGTGGACTCCCTCTCAATCTTTGCTTCCTTGCAGGAACTACTGGAGTGTGCTCCCTCTTTATCTTTGCTTCCTGGATTATTTGTCCTTGAACTTATATCCATCCTAGACCACTATGCATGCTTAAGTGTGCACTAGTGTCATCCTCAAGATCTCATACATAACCATACATATATTTGTATAATCTCAATACTATCCAAACACTATGATCCTAAATACTCTTAACATCTATGGTCATGATCATTTCACACACGCAGGTAATAAGCGTTAGTATTCAAGGTTTCAGGGAAGACTTCTCATGCATATTCTTATTTAACTATAGGACTCTTCTGGTTAGTCATATCATCAATCAAGGTAAGAAACATAATATGCATAAACCCTTGATTACTTAACCCTCTAACTTCAAGAATAATCATTATCATTCATACAAAAGTATAAGATCCTAGCACAAGGTAGGATTCTAACTTGATATAGGAAAAACATACCTGGATTATCATGCTTGCTAGTTATGTCCAACATACCCAAACAATGTCTTTTTATTCTTCTTCAAAGACTTGTGTTTAGTAACCTGCATAACTCATAAGTTAACCATTGTAGAACCAAAATATACATATCTCGTAAGTAGAGCTTCTATAATGGCTATGGATGAGTCTTTGTCTTCATGTCACCATGGTCATATGTTCTTGATCTAGAACTTGATTTGTCTTTCTTGATGTACCTTTCATGTTAGCGGACAACATCAACCTCATACAACACCACAGTGCATTAGTACAATCATATAGCCCTAATCAATGAATGTCTTCTATCATTCACATGCGTTCATGCTTTTACTAGGATGATAAGACAAGTCTAAGATTAATTAAGATTGTACTAACCTCAATAATATGAAGACAAACATATCATGAACAGATTTCAACACATACCTATATCTCCTCAAGTCATACCTATCGAGATTTCTTGTAGTCTTCTTATGTAAGGCCTTAGCCTCATCTCCCTCTGGAACTGGAACTTCTTCACTTATGTAGGTGTCCAATTCATTCTCTTCTAGGATTAACCCAATCCACTTTGATTTGTTGAGACTGGATCTGGAGCTGGATTAGGGTTTGTCAAAGGAGCCCTAAAAATTCAAATTTTGAATTTCAAACTTCTGAATGCATGGAAAGGTGTTCCTTGCTGAGCTGATCAAGCTGGTATATTTCAATTTTGAAAACTGCAAAATTTGACCCCTCAAAATTGCCCTTGAAACTTCTCGATCTTCTAGACAGGATCCCGAACTAGGGTTTGATAAAGCCCGGTCTTCTGCCCATCCAAAAGGTTCAATCTTGTGTTCTAAACTTTGATTTTTCTGAGGAGCTTCCAGCCATGGTCACACATTTCAAAAATTCCAACTTTTGCAGAAGCCCTAATTTTCCACCTTTCTTATCAAAATCCCAAACTAGGGTTTGATCAAGCCTGGCCTTTTGCCCAACCAAGAAATTCAATCTTCTGCCCAACCAAAAAATTCGATCTTGGTCTCTAAATTTCGATTTTGATGAGTAGCATCCATTCGTGGTCTTCAATTCCAAGAATTTCAACTTTCTCCGAAAACCTAATTTCCCACAGCAGTGACGATCCAAAAATGAAGGTGCTCAGAATCCAATTCTGTTTTGACAGAAATATGCACCTGATTGTTTCTAGTGCATCTCTGAAATTATGAATCCAAAGGGTCTGAAACTTTGGCCTGTGGTAGCCTGACCTGTCATATTTCCAACCCCACAGGTCTAACCTCAATTAGATTCTCTGGGAGAGAGTTATGCCAAGTGTCGCAACGTGACATGTTTATGGGATAAAACATGAGAACGAACTTGTACGGCATGCCATGTGTCACAGGTTCAATTTCGGCCTCTGAAAAAATTACCTAAGAAAGATAAACTACGGTCCGTTCTCTTACTGTCACTTTTTACAAAATTTCATTTGGAGCTTCCTATCCCAACTTGTGACCTTTTTTCCTAGGTCACCTGTTTATGACTGAGATATGGAAGAGGCAGAAACCCTAGATTGTATTGATCATTAAACACAAAGTACAACGAATCAGATGTTGTGCTTTGGACACAAGGTACATGGGGATGTTATCTATGACCTTTAAAAGTTTCATATTCTGAATCTTCTCCATAATGGATTTATAGCGAAAGTGCTACAATGACTGGTTTTTTCTATATCAATCCCTAGCTTCCGATTTGTCGCAAGTGAAACAAGTCTCATAAATGCCATAGCATGCCTTCCTTCAGGCTAGCTTTGATACCATGTTAGTTTTTCATAATTTAATTCAATATATCTAGGATCTTAACTGAAAGAACAACATGTACAGCATATCAAGCATAAGAGACAAGAGACAAGAGACACAAAACATTTCACTGGGGAAAACCAAGAAGGTGAAAAACCCTGCAACTTCCTCAGAGATAGAATAAGCGCCAATACAAGGATCACAATTATCAAACCCAAGAGATAGATATCTTCAACAGCATGCTCCTCCTCCACTTGTGCGCACCCTCCTCTCCTCTCACTAATGCGAAGTGAGTGAATAGTAGAATGTCTAAAATGAGAGAGACCGACACTCTCTATTTATACACTAACTTGACTTGCCTTTTAACTCTAACTAGGTCGGCCCCAACTTAACCACTTAACATAATGCTGACTGGGCCGACCCCTCTAGGGTGGTCTAATAACCCTTTGACCCACATGACTCATACAGGGCCGACCCCATCAAGGTGGTCTAATAACCCATCAAGTATAAGTTACGACACTTGCAATATAACTTGCGACACATGCAAGTACAACTAATGACACTTCTAATCAGAGGAATAATACATCTCCGTTGGGGATACAATAAAGTACAAATACAATATACAAGTGAATATCTTCCGAAGTTACAAATACAGCAACACAGACATGGGAAAATGAGCTGTCAAAATCAAGGATATTGAACTTGTTAGAGATCCCTCACTTTGGAAGGTCCACACAGGTGAAAATATGTGCGAAAATGTTGTTATCACAAGTGCATTGTGGGTTCCTTTGGATGACCAGGCCCATATCCATTTATGTCAAGACAATTGAGTCGATCATAGGGCTTCCTACCATAGGGGAAGATGTAACTCTTCTTATGGATAAGAGACATGAGAAAGCCCTTGGAAAGGAGATGGCTGAAAAATATTGAAATCAACGAGCCAACAAAGTAAAATGAGTCTCCGCGCAGATAAAAGACGATGTTGTGAGATTTGATATCCAGATACTAGCATGCAAGCTTTTTTGAAAGAGTCATCAGGACCAGGTCTCGGCATCAATCATTGCAGCCACAGAGAAATGTGTGGAGGGAGTGCAAATGAACTGGTCAATGTTTTTGTTGAACGAATTTCTGGAGGACCATCGAGAAATGCAAGAAAAAGGTACACCCTTCCATTATACTTGGTTATTGATATGTATTGCACTAGTAGGATGGAAAGAACCAGAAGGGAGTCAATTCTTTGACAAAAACAGGAGGCCTTTCCTACCCGACAGTTATACAAACTTGTGGTTTTCTAATATTGTGCGCAGACAAGAAGACAACAACATCAATTTTTACCTATATTGCGAGGAGATTAGAATAATTTTACAGGAGAATCCATGCATACAACCTCACATATTTGAACCATACAAGGGAATTGCACGCTTCAAAATAGGAATGCACCATACTTACATACAAGCCAAAAGGGATCGAGACAGGCAATGGCTACCTACTATGTTTATTTGTTCTGAGGATGACATAGCACAAATCATCCACAAATGGGATCCAACGTGGAGGGTTCCATTAACAGAAGAAGAAGAGGTTGTCCAATAGGAACATCCTAAAAATCCAACACCCATAGAAAATGAAACTGTCAACGTAGAAATTCCTCCTAAACCTACACAACAATCTGCACCAGTTAAGAAAAGGACACAAACGACTCATCTTGGAGAGTCTTCAAGGAAGAAAAGAAAAATGTCCAAACCAAGTCTTGTTCAAGAACTGACAACAGGTGATATTGAACAGATTGGCATAGAATTCAAAAATGTTACTGAAGATGCCATGGAAAATATGACTACAAAATGTAGTGGAGGAAGTATATAATGCACTTCCAGAAGTCCAAATTGAAGAAGAAAATACTTCTCCAGAAAGAAAAATGTTGAATATAGGTGAGGCCATTCAAGGTCTACATGCTAAAGTTGAAGAATTGTTAGCAAGAAACGAACCAGGAACACCTCCAGAGGTCAGAACAGAACGTGAAGGTAGGTTAGAAAGAATAAATATTGCAATAGAGAATATCACGACCTTGGAGTTGAAATGTATAGAGTTGTACGAGGAAAGTTCTCAACTGTGGGGTAAGCTAGTTGCATATGAGCAATTGAAGGAAGTAGATCGAAGGTTGCAGGATGCGCAAGAACTAGAAAAAAGGATGCGTGACAAATTAGCTTGCTTACCATCCATTGAAAATATGAATAAAATGGTAGAGTACAGAAAGCAGTAACAAGAAGTAAGTAGGATTCGAGATGAACATCAGAAGATTGCTAACAGGGTTGAACTGTTGTAGGAAGAAGCCTTTAGCATTAGAAAACTTTTCCCACATTTACAAGGGGAAATCAGAGAAGCAGTTGATGAATGCTTTGAAACCCTGAAATAAATTCATGATGAATAAGTGGAATTAAGTATCTTGGCCAAAGAAGAAGAAATGAAAGAAAAGGTTGCAGCTGCAAAGGCAACTCTGCAGAAGTTTGCAACTACAGTTCAATCGGGAATGTGAGCATAAAACATTACTCCTTAAGACAGGAATGAAGTGCGAAGATAGGGGGATTAATCGAAGCAAGTAGCTACATGAAGGCAAGCGCAAAGTCGAAGAATGAGTGTAGAAGAAAACCTGAAATTGTGCATGGAAAACACCTCTTGCCATTGATGTCAAAAAGGGGTAAATATCATGAAGCATGCTTTAGTGATGGTGAGAAATATCATGAAGCATGCTTTAATGATAGTGAGAAATATCATGAAGCATGCTTTAGTGATAGTGAGAAATATCATGAAGCATGTATCGGTATCAACAAAATTAGTAGAAATGAAAGATAGCAGAAAAGTATTGATCGCAAGTTGCGCAGAAGAACAAAGGTTCAAACTGGAAAGAACAAAGGGGGTGTACACATAGGGGGATTACTGTGTTGTGTGCGAACAAAACAAAGAAATTCATAATTAGGAAGATCACAACTTCATGAGGTGTTGAAATCAATTCCAAAGGGGAATATTGTTGAACTTTGGTTGTCATTGATGTCAACTGATGTCAAAGAGGACTCAATATCCTTGTCCCAGTTTGAAGAAGTATATGAAATATAGTTTGAAGAAGTATATCCAGTAAGTACATCCAGCTTGACGAACTACATAAGGTATATGTTCAAGTCCTAATCCATCTAGTCACAGTGCTTCAAGGGTAATGCCAAAAGAGGTGGTTCTACAAATCTTAGGAGTGCACAAGATTTTCGGGAGCAAGAAACGATTGGACATGTATGAAAGTCTTGAAAGTGCACAAGACCCACCAAGCGGAAGAAGTATACAAGTCTCGGAAGCGCTCAAGAGTCTTGAAAGCAAGAAGTGGTTGGACAAGTCAAGTGTGCAAGACCCACCAAGTGATGATACTTCAAGGGCGCAAGACACCACGGGTAGTGGTTCCCAAGTGCGCAAGTCCCACTATGCAAAAGAACAAGTATGTGCAAGACATGATACCTCAGTTGCGCAGATCATGACAAGTGGCATATCCGTGAGTTATCTTGACCGTAAATAAAGGAAAGAGGGGATGCTATGACAAACTTGTGGACATATGATCTGCACAAGTTAAGTATAAAGAAGAATTCGAATTGGAGAGTTGATTGTAAGCTTGAATATCAGAAAGATGTAGTATTTTCATTTGGAAAGCTTTGAATTATTGGGGTTTAAATGGCCCGTTGAACCGGAACAACATAATGTAGCAGAAAGCCAGATGCGCAAGAATAGAAGAGTTGCACAGCAGATGATGCGTAGGATGATGTGATTCATATAAGATAGATGCACAAAGAAAGAAGAGTAGCCCACGGATGATGCGCAGTATGATGAGGTTTATCTGAGACAAGTGCACAAGAACAGAAAGGCAACATCACAGAGGTGCATAGAAGGTTATAGTTTATCTGATACAGATGCGCAAGAACGAAATTGTAGAACATAAAAATATGCTGAAACAACAAACAGATTGCAAAAGTTTTTGTATTATGAGAACTAATGTGTAATACTGATGCAACGAAGTGAAATGTGTGATACAAGACAATAATTGCAAGATCATAGTATATAGTAGGTGTGCATAATAAAATGTATTGTAGTAAATCTGAAGAGTGCACAAATCAATAGAAAGCAAAGAAGAATCTTCTACAAACATATCAGGGCGGTAGGACAGGGAAAGGAATAGGTATTCTGTGTTTCCTTTAGGACGTTGGAGCCTGTAAAACGAGGGGGTCGGTGCCTCCTTCCAATCAGTGCTGGTAAATCAGGGTGTCTGTGCTTCCTTCAAGTTGTAGCCTATAAATTAGGGGGTTGGAGCCTCCTTCCAGTTGGTGCTAGATGAATTTGGAAGTTGGTGCTTCCCATGAATGTAATCTTTAAAATTTAAGAAAGCATTATATGGTTTTCTCCCATTTGGGTTTCCACGTTAAATCTTTGTGTTCTTTGTATTGTGCATGTGATGACATTGTTTATGATGAATGCATAATATAAGTACTATTTATATTTGGTAAATTGAAAATTGTTCATAACTGCGCTTAATACTAATTCACCCTCCCTTTCAGTATTAACAAGATTTCTAACAAGCTTAACCATTTTTTATTGTATATGAGTGAGGGAGCCAAATCCATTGAAGGAGGAAGAAGGTAAAGCTTTATTTCATGTTCATTCCAAGCATAGATTTTGAAGTTTTAGTTAATGGATTTGTGATGGGTTTTTTGCAAGCTATCTCTCAGTGATATTTTTTGTCAGCATTAAGTGAGTTTCAAGGATAAATCTTAAACTTACGAGCTCAACTCTACCATCCATTCCTTTCTTCTTTTGTCATTTTCCTCTTTTGGGAAATTGTTAATTCTTCCTCTATTTGTGTTCAAAAGTAGAAAAAAAAAGGGGAGGTTATGGAAAAAAATTCAAGAATTCATACACACTCTGGTTCTTTGTTGTTTTACATATTTAATCTCTTGTAGCCATCCCCATGATTTTATTTCAAGAACCCCCTTTGAGACCTTCCCGGAATAGCTATTTTCCAATTTTCGGGAGTTTTACCTATCATCGTTGGGCCAATTTTTTTCTATAGAGTCTTGGGACCTATAAAAACTTATGGTAAAAGTTTCATCCCAAGTTGAGCATTATTTCCCTTGTTTTTCAATTCTCTTCATTTATAGTAATATGATATTTCAGGAAAGTCATTCAATTTTGATATATTTGGAAATTTTCGAAGGGTAACTCTATTAGTGGACATTTATCAGTACCGTTGACTTGTTGGACTTGTCAATTGAGTTCCTTAATTGCCAACTTTGAATAATTTTACTAATTTAAGCTAATTGGGGATAATTGTTATTTTGGCCATTAAAGTCAGAATTATGGTTGTTGGATCACATAGAGGCATAAATAATACCTCATATCAGTAAATCCATGATCAATCCCTTTTTAAATGCATCCTACTATTTTTTATGAATTTTATTAATTTTTCACTAAATCATTCCTATAAAATTGGATTAAGCTTGAAAATTAATTATGAAGCCATATCTTTGTTTCTAAGCTTTAAGAAGGTCAGTAAACTCAATTTTACAATCTAAGGAGCTCTAATTAATTTTCTATAATTTTCCAAAGTTTAATTGAAAAAATGGATAATTTACACTAGACTTTGGAAAGTTAATTATCGAAAATAAAACAAAGTAGAGATAAAAGGATAAATCTACAGATCTGATTCTAATCAAGATAGGCAACCTTAGATCAAATTTGCAAGCCCAAAAATGGATTCCAAAGCCTCATTGTGACAATTAAGGAATTTGGCAAAATCAACAAGTGCAAGAAAGTTTAGGGAAACTCGGGCCAGAATGATAGTTAATGAATTCTAATCCAATGCTAATCATAATGATTTTCAATTGCAATTAATCTCATATTAAAATTCTCAACGGGCATAAAGATATAATATGTAACAATTGGTAAGCTAGTTTAAATGTCACATTTTGCAACACTTAGATGATTTTCACATTTTAGCTATATTCCAATTGTTAACTTGATTTGTTGTAATTTCCCTTTGTGATAAATATGTACGCTCTCATATATTTAATTTTGCTCATAGGTGCTCATAATGAAGATGAAGATGGATAGACCAAGATCGCTATTTCAAAGCAAGCACAATAACCATGGACAAATGGAGATCATGTGCAATCAAGTAATGTCAAGCCATCGTATCCTGGAGACTCAGATAAGCTCTCTATAGTAGAAAGACATAATTCACCGCGTCACATGAGGTCAAATTCCACTAGGTGACGAAAGGTCACTGAAGGATAAATTAATGGAATGCCAAAGGTCACCCAAGGGTGAATTAAATCGATTTTTTAATTAAATAATTCAAAGAAATTCGAAAAATCCCTAATGAATATGGAAGGCCAAGGGTCACCTAACCTTGGCCTATATATTGTAACCTCATTTAATGAGAAGGGGCTTTTGGCTCTCAAAATTTTCAAATGTACTATTGTTGAACTGTGAAAGAGGAGAAGCCTTGGATTAGCTTTTGCACATGAATACTTTTGTCATGTGGATGAATGTCTTGAACTATTTCATACTCTTTCACGTGTGGATATGAAGTAAGAATGTTTCAAATTTATGTATGGACTATTCCTACAGCTCATTGCTTCTTATTTTAATGTTATTTCTGTTCTTTTGCTTTTTGTGTGTAGTGGAATCAAAATGACATAAATACCAATATTGTGCTAATATTTATGCTTTCACTCTATTGGTTATTTATCCGCTTCTTAAAATAGCCATCTGAAGTATGAATGAGGATGTTCAATTGTTATTTCATTGCTCACCATTTTACTCTCGCTCCCGGTTGGGATAGGCCTAGATGGGATAGGCTAGTTTAGTTGGGAACTGCATTTAGGTTAGATTAGCTTGCATTTCATCCCTTAATTATAAAAACCTAAATGGTGGACTGGGATGCAACCGATGAAAACCGATAAGGAATGGTTTCCAGGCCAGAATCCGGACGGGTTCCCTACTCCAAACGGTTTGAGGTCTAATTGGGACTTCTTACAGGGGAGAACCCCTATTGTTGACCCTAGGTCATTTCGACCCATCAACACCCCCTCATCTCACTAGCATCATAGTTTGATATTCCTTCTTTATCTACACCCAAATCATCATGGCCAACTTTATTATAGTAATACCAATATAGTATAAAATCATCAACAATAGAGTTCACCTCAAAGTTGTATATAGCTAGATTACAACATCTATAATTATTACAAACATAATAAAAATATGTTTATTTATTGACACTCTTTGAGGCTTCGCTCTTTAGTAGTTGCAACAAATCAACCCATCACCAACCACCTTCGCAAAGTTTGAAGCAATGTTTCTTTCAACACTTTAGTGTTTCATGTTAACTCCTAAATGCCAAAGTGATACGGGCCCAATCAATTACTCTGGGAAACCAATACTATATTCTCACATTGTATGCAAACTCGTGTTTAAGTTGTGTCAATGCAATAGATGATGTATCTTCTTTGTCACCTTTATGAACTATCCAAAACATCGATATATATTAATCGATGTCCAACTCACAATATGGTTATCTAAGCCATTATCTCCACAAGTAATCATGCATGCACATTAAGCCCCCGTAATTGTTTTCATTACATGTTCATCATTGTCTATATTGCCACTAGAAACATCACTTGATTCACTCTCAAAGCCACATAGAAGCTATGGCGGGACAAGAACCCCCTAACGACAATGTACATTGTTGTCATTGCAATTAATAATAGATCTACAATCAAGGTTGGTGATCATCACAACACCTTCGAGGGAATTTCAATCCAACACCTAATCATATTGATGTATTATAGTACTCATGTCATCCTTCCAGTGTACTCTACTCTTCGCTACAATATGGAGTAACCATACTAGGCTTATAGATTACATGTGTAGAGTACACCAGTGTACTCTACTCTTCGCTACAATATGGAGTAACCATACTAGGCTTATAGATTACATGTGCACATTAAGCCCCCGTAATTGTTTTCATTACATGTTCATCATTGTCTATATTGCCACTAGAAACATCACTTGATTCACTCTCAAAGCCACATAGAAGCTATGGCAGGACAAGAACCCCCTAACGACAATGTACATTGTTGTCATTGCAATTAATAATAGATCTACAATCAAGGTTGGTGATCATCACAACACCTTCGAGGGAATTTCAATCCAACACCTAATCATATTGATGTATTATAGTACTCATGTCATTCTTCCAGTATACTCTACTCTTCGCTACAATATGGAGCAACCATACTAGGCTTATAGATTACATGTGTAGAGTAGCCACTTCAAGCTTACAATCCACTCATTTAGAGTAATTATGTTATACTTTCAATTTGAACATGTAGAAATAGTCTTATGCAAATTCTACCCCAAACATGCTAGCATGCCTTGATAGTCTCTACCTTCAATACTATAATTCGTGGTCATTTTCCCAGTGGAGTGTGCTCACCAACAACTTGGGCATACCAAGGCTTCCTAATGCACCCTCGTGACTCAACTCCAATTGTTACCACATATGTTATCTAGTTGTGTTGTTCCCAACCATTGACATATAAGACATTTCAAAGTTTTATAGTAATTTCTATCGTGTATTATAATATTACTCTTTTAAGGTATCTTATTCTTACCATAAAAATACTACATTTTTTTTCCATCATCTACAATGTTCCCTTGATATATGTTATTATCACTTGAAAAATATTGGCTCATTTTGCATTTGTTGAGGCATTCTTTCCTCAACACTTCAATGATGAGGGTGTGAATCTCTTCTTGGTCTACCATATCCAAGCATGGTCCTCTTCATTATTTGTGGTTAGGCCAAGGTATCATAGAATTAATGTTTCTCAATGGAGTTCCTTGTCATATCATTCTCCATACCTTCGGAGGAGAGTTAGTTCATGTGGAGGTGGTTGCTTTATATTGTATGCATGTTCTCCACTAAGGATACCTTTCACATTCTCCAGGGAATTATTGACATATTTGGAAGCAAATTTACATATGCGAGGATACATAGCAGTGTCTAGGGGGATACTTCACACCATGGAAGGAGCACCTTTATTTATGAGATGCCACATGACATTTCTTAACCATTGTCACACTTGGCAATGAAGAATAAATATTGTTTAGAGGAGTGCCCCACATAGATGCATCTAGAACAACTCACCATATCTCTCTTATCAAGGAATAAGGAAAAATTAATGGAGTTCTTTGAATAAGAGCTTAACACTTGGCATTATGAACCCTTTTACTTATATCGAGAAGCCAACTAATGGAGGATGCCCTTAGAAAGGAGTCTATAGATGTTTATTTTCCATACTTCATAGGAGTTGAGGTGGCCTATAAGATAACACTCTGCATAGATTGAAGACATGTGGCACGTGGACATTTTCAAAGCATTTCAACCAAATAATTTTACCCTTTTATGAGGAGTGTCTCGCCCAATGGGGAGTTTCCATATCTCTTTTGAATATTATGTTGCGTTAGTCAAACTTTGAAGGCTATAAAAAGAATGAAACGTCCATTTGCAAAGGCACAAACTTAAGAGGTGGAAATACCCACTATGAGGCCAAGTGCATTGCCATTTTTCAAGTTAAAGAGAGGAAAGGCATTATGATGAAGCTATGTCCCCACATATCCTTACATTGTTATAGATGATGCTAATGTTTAAGGTTTCCACAATATATATGTTTGTGTATTTCTCCTATCAAAGTTGTTTACATAATTCATGAGTTGCTTTTTATTGGGAGGAGGTAAGTTATGTGTAGGTTGAATCATGATGATGAGATCCTCACTCATAAGGTCATTAAATATTTATTACATAATGTGTAGCAGTTCAAATACAAATACGGTAGTGCCTCCCTTACCAATATTTACTCCACCATTAACCCATCTCACAACAATAGTGACTTCAATTATGAGGAGCTTGGTGCCGACTCCTTTCATAGGTTATGTAATGATGGACACTCAAGGATGATAGAGCAAAATCATTTGTAAAAATGTTTTAAACCCAGAGCCGGGTCTATTTTTCTTTGTTCACAGTAGGATCTAGCCAATTAGGGTCATAATGCCACGTTGTTTATGCACCAATGTAAGGGTAATCTCCTTCCTACTTATGCACTTGCAATAGTTGTTTGCACTCTCCATGAAGCAAATATGACCAATTGTGCAAGTTTCCATTATTTTATGCTTGGGTGCGCTAATAGTGATCTTAGTTATTTCAAATATCCTTTATACGTGACAAGTACCTTGTTGAATTTGGTCATAGATGCCACACTACTAGTTGTTTGTTATCAACTTGTAGCAAGGATTGAGTCCAGTTGTCCCCTTGCTACCACACAGCTAGTCATTCTAATTTATGTCAACATTGCATATGAACAATCCTAAAAAATTGCAATGGAGATTTGTGAGAGATCCTATGCAACCTTCTCCCTTTCTCCTACTCTTTATAATCATTAAGTTTTGACTAAAGTGGCTAAGTTGTTGTGAGATTGCATTGATTGCCTCTTATGCAATCATTATTGTTCTCTAATGGTTTTTGGTAAAACAAGCCCCTATTTGAAATTGTGGTCCTTTTAACTATATAGTTGAAATTCTCTTTTAATCGGGCCATCAATAATAGAAAAGTAACTATGAAAGCATGGCCAATTATAATGATAAACATTTACATATTCTTGCAAATCTTCATGGTGGATGAGTCTTTAACTATGAATGTAGAGAGAAATATTTCAAAATTGCCCCAACATATTTACTTGAATTTTACAAGCAACAATTGGATTGCTTTTAGTATGATGCAAAGATGGTCTACAACTCAAATAACACATACACTACTTCCAAATCAATGGCACCATTCACATGAGTAGATTGGGTCTTATATGTTACAAATGCTCTCCTCATTAAATTGCATTGAGAACAATGCCTTCCTCTATCAAAACAATTATAGTTCCATGAGATGTTCAAGAAAAAAGGTTTCAAGAACAAGCACTTAATCATTAATAAATGTATCACAGGCATATGACAATGATTCTCACATTGGAATACTTGTCCACTAGAATCGACCAATGAATTAGCCCAAATAATAACGACCTTTAGCCAAACCCAACAGATATTGTGTGCCATCAACTAACAACAAAAAATACTATAAAATTCCATCCCTTGTAAATGCAACTTTTAAACATAACTAAAAATTCAACTCTAGCCTTGGAGGTTTCCTAGATCTTAACCCTGTGAATTTGTAGCCTTGGGGTTGTTTCAAAATAAGGTCAAAAACAACAATAGAAAGATTAAAATGTTTCACTTCCAGACTTAATTGATATGTTAAAGATAAAGTACAAGTACATACCATATCTGTCTCTCAAGGGTAGTACAAATATCTCAGAAACCCTAGCTTGGGAAATTCACCAAACTCTAGCAACCAAGGATATCAATATACAATAATCACTCCAACGCGTCCTCCAAAGAAAGACATCCTCTCCTCCTATTGTTATTCACAATTTCACCCTATAGTTTTATCACAGAGCTCCAGCTTCCAATCTCCAATCTATAATGTGTTCGGGTACACAGGGTACTACCAAAGGACCGAACACCAAGAGCAACAACTTCACACAAACAGATCACAGATCAACACACCGATGTTTTGACATGGTTTAAACCCTCTTGAGGGAAACACTCCACGGCCCCAGCCAAATAGCTTCTACGGGACAATTTATTATGCAAATAAAGAAAGTTACAAATGAGCTTCTCATAATCGATCAACTAAACAATGACCCTCCATGCTCTTTAAATAGAGATCATGGACCAATCGGGTGTTAAGCCACGGATCAAGGTTAGGTTTGATCTAAGAGAAGTTGAGCCGTCGGATCACTCTATGTTGGAAACATATCGTGACCGTCGGATTAAGTATTTATAGATGCATACTAATGCATACTAAAGAAACACACTATCCCTAACAGATATATTACACAAGTTGATCTTAACTAACTCCTAAGTGTCTAAATATCCTAACATAATGGATAAACCCTAACCATATACCTCCAAGATGCTCTAAGATGCTCAAAGAGGACCAAGAAACCCTAATGTCGAGAGAGAGAGAGAGAAACATAATTTTAAGTGAAAACTGAAAGAGAGAGACGCTAGTGCAAAACCTTCTTTGGGTCACATCTCAACAAAAGGGTGATACAAGAATGAACATCAAGATGGTGATTGTCTCCAACATCTTCTTCTTCAAAAGAGCAAACCCTAGTCACAATAATCAAACTCCAACAAAGACATCTCCTATAGATTTCATGACTCCTCCTAGGGTTCATGAGGAAACCATAGCAACTTCCTCCAAGAAGTTAAGTACAAAGAAAAGAGTATGCTAATGATGAATGAGAAAGACTCTTTCATTCCCCTATATATATGAGAAGTAAGGGAGGCCAATAGTACCATGTGTGACTAGGATCTTACAAGCAATTTGCAATAAGATCATGCAAGGAAACACATCTGGAAGCTACATCCAAAGTACATGTGCCATGCTCCAAGGTGATGTAGCTACACAAGGTATGTCCACGTGCCTTGGACACAAGACTCCACTGACTCCATCAATTCTCCTACATAAGGTAAGTCCACATGCCTCTGTCACAAGCCTCCATGAACTCCATCAATTCTCCTAAGCAATGTACTCTACTAGATTAGCTACCCCTAAAAGAACATTTTCATATACCAAGCATCCTTGAGCCAACTCTAAGCCTCAAAACATGAATTCGAGCAACCTCGTGCCACCTAGGGCATAATTTCCTACTCTAGGATGCACAAAACTCCTCCCAAATAGGACATTCTCCAACCAGTGAAATATCCACATGGCAATCATGAAGGGAATCCACTTAACTATCGATAGAATTCAAATGATTAAGGCAAAAATACAAAGTCAACAACCATTTGTGGTCAAGCAATCATCAAGAAAGCCATCTCAAATGTGCAAATCCATCACAGACCTTCTCCAATGTGTTAATCCAACTCGATTCATTTAGAGGTTGAATATACACCATGTACCCAAAATCTCATAAAGCACCCCAAGCATTATGTAAACACTTTTAGAGTTACCCCAAAAAATAACATTCCTTCTTTACGAGGAAAGTGATTACGTTGGCGCCTATCAAATCCCTTTCCAACTCCACCAAACATATTACTTGCAAATCTATACTTGTATTCCCAACATCAATCATTGTCGCTTGTAAAGAAACTGTCACCCATGCAATCAAAACATCTTGATCCAAGGAAGAATGGCCACATATGAATATGAAGGAAAATAAACTTAGAACAAAAGCTCCTTTCCAAAATCCATCATCCTTTAAGTTAGCATCACAGGTCGAAATCAATGAACATCACATCATAATATCTCCAAGACATCTTGTAGGGATAATCACATATCCATGCAAAATCAAGTCTAGTGCAAAAAATCTATGAAGGGCATAAAGACATAACACTACACAAGTAAACTCCTTGACCCTACAATACAAGGCTCATGGTACAAGCAACAATCCATGCAAGGTCATTAACAACTTGTTGACATTATAATCCATCTCATCTACCTCAAATCCTTTGACAACTGAGCCAACCTTAACTATGTCAACTCCATCATCTTGACACAAGATTAACATTATGGGTAACTCCCTCTATATAAGAGAGTCAATGGCAAAATCCCTCTATATAATACAATCCAAGTACAACTCCCTCTATCTAAGAGAATCCATGAATTTTTTCCTTATACTCTGCAATGCTCCCTTGAGCTGAAATTTGGAATCAATCATTGAATCCGTCGTAGTTTCTAAACCTATCTCCATGAAATCCTAACATGCATGTGTGTCCCTAAATATAGAGGTCTCTTACAAGATCTCACTTGAAAATAAATCTCAATATCATCCTTTATCAAGGAATCAAACCTCTCCTCCAATGAACAACTAGAAGGCTCAAATATGGAAGAAACCAATGCAACATGATTGGTATATCTCACATGAGGTATACTTTCCCTCACCGAAGATTTGGGTGGCCATATATGATCATGTGCATCTTGTAATGTTCGAGTACACCATCTATGCCTCATGTGTGTTGGGGTAGAATGTGAGGGCATATCCACAACCAATCTCACCTCGTCTCCATCCAAATTTGTCTCATCTAAAGTCTCTGAATTTGAAACAACAACCTCATATCTCTCCTCAATCATTGAAGGAGAATCACATGAACTAGGATATCTCGAATCCTCATCAAAGATCACATCTTTTCTCATCACAGTCACCCACTATGTTAGGACATCGATAATGTATGTTGTAAAAGTATCATTGTATCCATCAATACAAGATGCGATCACAACATCCATAATATGTTTTGAACCCTTCTTGATGACATCCTACCATGATTGTGCCTCCTCAAAGCTAGATGGTTCTTTTAGCCTCCCACTAGAATGTACAAATGCTATTGGATCAACAAGTAACTTGTAAATTCCACACTCTCTTGCTCCTCTGGCCAAAGTCATTATACTAGCTAGTCTAAAATCACTAATGGTGCACCATTATACCTCAAAAGCAATTATCCCTTGTACATATATTGTACAAGACATTGTAATAAGATTTTTCTTCAACTTGAAATCAAGTAAAAAAAAATCCAACTCAAGAAAATCACCTGAAGGCATCTAAAAGGAAATGGATCCAACTCCTCTCACAGGATAAGTGGCCTCATCACTGAGCCCTACAGTCATGCTTCCCTCTAGCTCTTGAATCCTATTGAAAAAGGAACTACTATATGTCACATGTATTGAAAATTTATTGTCCACAAACCATCCAACAATAGGCAATTATAGAAGACAAGCAAGAGACCAACTCCATATACATCCTATAGAATTTGAAATATGAAGAAGTCCTCCACCAATCATAGGTGAAAAACAAACTACCATTTACTGGAAAAAATTAGTTACCTATCATAACTCCTCCTAACTATTCCACCCATTGAAGATAACACCATACTAGTCAATTACCACATAGCTCTACCACGTATCACTAGCAACCTCTAGTACAAATCAATCACCTATCACAGGTCCTCATAGGATCTCACTTGCTGGAAATACATCAATAACAACCATCAATGTAGTAGATCCATAATCTGTCATCACAAGAGAAACTCATCAAAACTTATCATGGGTACTCTCTAGTTGAAATAAAATCTCCCTCTTACTCAAGAGTGATCTCATCCAAAACAAGTTATGTTACCTTATAAAATTGTGTCCCTTGTAAATGCCTTTATGACTTCTAATGCAAAATTTGAATTTTACCTCTAACCTTATAGGTTTCTCAAATGTTAACCCAATAAATTTTTGGCCTTACAAATGTTGCAAACCTAGGTACAAAACAACATCAAAAAGCATACATTGTTTCACTTCCAAACAAGTAAAACTTTTATGCAATCTAAGGAGAAAATATATCAAATCGAAGGGATAAGTTTGAGGCCTTATAGGGAAACTTCTTAACCCTAGACCATATCTAATAATTCTCTTTTACACCAATAATAACAATAGTGCAACATCAATATGAAAACAATAAAATCATCAATTGGATTTCAAATAACTTAACAAATTGTCCTTTTACTTTGTGTTAAATAAAAAAATATGTATAGTTGTAAATATCAATACATAAAAAATACATGGCTGAAATTTAAATCTAGAATCTGCACAAGTTTTGGATAACTATAAACTTCATAAATATGCTCAAGATGAAGTACAAGTACATACCATATCATTTTGTCAAGGCTAGTACAAATCTCTCCAAAACCTTAACTTTGGCAAATTGTCAAAACCCTGTCAATCAAGGAGATCCAAAATGCAAGAATCACTCCAACACAACCTCTAAGGCAAGATGTCATCTCCTCCTCCTCTTCTTCACAATTTCATCTGAGGATTTTATCTTGAATCCCTAATATCCAACCTTTGAGGGTATAAACCCTAACCTTAGAGCTCCAAGATACTCTAAGAAGAGAGAGCCTATAACACCTTAAGAGAGATCTTGTATATCAAGTACAAGTGAAGACTCTAGAGAGAGAGAGAGGTCAGTGCACACTCTTCTCTAGGTCGCATCTTAACACAAGAATGGTATAAGGGTGAACACAAAGATGATGATCATCTTCAAATATTCTTCACAAGAGCAAACCCTATTCATAAGAATCAAGTTCCAACAAAGATGTCTTCTTTAGACTCCATAACTCCTCTTATGGTTCACGAGGAAACCATAATGATTTCCTCCAAGAAGCTAAGTACAAAGAAAAGAGTATCACAATGATGAATCTGAAGGACTCTCTCCTTCCTCTATTTATATGAGAGGTAAGGGATACCAATAATACTATGTGTCCCCATTCCCTTACAAGCAACCCACAATAGCCTCATATAACGCAACACTAGTGAGACATTACACTCCAAAGTACATGTGTCACTCTCCGAGGTGATGTATTACACAACAAGGGCTCAAATATGATGTATATACAAAAGGTAAGTCCACATTCCTTCATCACAAGCTTCATGGAATCCATCTATCCTCCTAGGAAATGCACTCTATTGGGTTAGTTATCCCCTATAAGAACACTATCATGGCCTAGGTGTCCTCGAGCCAACTTCAATATTTCCAACATAAATTTGAGCAACGCCATGTCATCAAGGGCCTAATGCCCTCCTTCAATATGCATAACACTCCTCCTCGCAAGTAAAGGGTTATCTAACCATTGAAGTCTCCATGTGGACATCATGAAGGGAATCCACCAAATTGTTAAGAGAAATCCTATGCTTGAGGGTAGAATACCAAGCCAACAACAATACGAGGTTAAACAATCACCAAGAAATCCATCTAACCTTTGCAAATTCTTTTGAAGTAACCCGGAAAATTAACAAATAATACCAATAACAACCACAATAATAGTCACTTCATCAACAACCACGATAACAAGCATAGCAATGACAACAACCCAAAACTTCTGTGACCCCATGTGCCCACACCCATCCACTAACTCCACACCAAACTTACAATGTGCCTTCTACAACGAACATGCCAACGTCAATGAGACATACATCGCCAATTGATTTTTCGACATACTTGTGTCCATCACCCTCAATGCTAGTTTGTTGATGCATAGGGAAACACCTTGCAATAAGGTTCCTTTGCTTTGCCTTTCCAACACACACTTTATCTTATGTTTGCATGTCTTTTTCCACAGACTTTTTGTCATCCACAAACTTATGCTTGTGGTATTAAAAGCTAACCAACACCACCTTTGTGCAACTGCAAGACTATGAATCCACCCCAAGCACTATGTGGTGTATCTCTTTTAAGAAGACAGTATAAGCATTGCCCTCATCATGCAATTAACACTAGTTGGTCCCTTGAACTTGCCTACTCAAATTATAGGTTTCACTTTAGACTCTTTTGCATTTGTCTTTACCAATCTATCAATGGTATTCATTTCTTGGAGCTACTATATTTTGAGCTTAGTCTATACATCATCATGGCACTAAAAACAACTTTGCCTCTCAATGACTAGATGCCCTTTGATAGGGCATCTTTGAGAATGCCAAGTTATGCTGAAACTATCTTATCGCACAATACTTGCTACAACAAGCTTAGCTAGAAACCTCGATGTTATGAGTCTAGCTCAATTTTATTAAGTGACAGATTGTCAAATTATGGGTGATCATCACCAAAGGTTCCCATGACCAGATAATAAAGCTCCATGGGTACAGTGCAAATTTATAGGAGCTCTTGTTTGTGGCTACACAACTTATCTTCCCCATGTCATCGCCTTTGCTACATTTAACACAATATAATGAGGAACTTATGCAGGAAAACTAAGGCATACTTTATTTCCCTCTCACCACTAACACCAAAAGTAACATATCCTAGGTTGAAGTAGTGAATCGCTAATACATCCTCACCATCATAATTGATTAGCTAGTTCAATTCAATCATCAATACTCAGCCATAAAAATTACAAGTTTAACAAGATGCATGCCAACTTTCCATACTACATGTTACAATTTTAGAATTTAGTAAGTTGGACGAGGGATTAGATCATGAGAACCTTAAAGCAACTCCTTTTAGACTTTTTTGTTAATCTTACTAGCATCCAAATGTTTTTGGTGTAACGCCAACTCTTAGTTATAAAACTGACATAGCTAGAGTACTGATGGTCAAGGTATCATTATCAACATGAGTGCACTTAGAAATTTGTTGATTTCCCACTATGACTACATCAGTGGAACAATCATTAAAGGTCCTTTACCAAGATCATGCTTAGTGCTACAATAACATTGGTACTGCCTAGGGAACACATGCCACATATGATTTGTTAAACGAATAGTCGATTGTTTAGTACTAGATTTTGCTTCATCCCTAAGCCTTTTGGTAGCTTATCTAGTAAGGCAAAAATTTATAGGAGTTTGATGTAATCCAACTCTTGGGTAACTCTAATATCACACTGCCTCACAAACTTAATCCTTCACCCACTACACCACCTCCAACAAAATTGTAAGAATAACAATAGTTGTTGCATAGTTTTAATTTTTTTATCGAAATGCAGAATATTCACAGCTCCTTCAACTTCCTAGCACTACAATCTTATTCCCTTCACCTATATTGATGAATGATTCCTAACACAAGGACTACATATTATTGAGTGAAGCTGTGAAGGCAATGTAACAAGGACAATCTTTGGTTTGCTTACAAGGAGTGCACCCAGTAGTGCAAAGAAACAAAAAACACATAGGTGTAGTTAGAATCCACCTTCCATGAGTGGATAACATTTGATAACATTACATTTTAATCACATATTAAAATGCATGCCATTTGGAAACCGCAATAACCTTGGCATGGTACATAATGGATATTAATCTTAAAGGGAAGCGTTACCCAACATTTAAATATTTGATGGCAAAAATTCCTTGGACAATGGGGTATGGTTCTCCATGAGTTTCCACCACTCTTTGTTTTTATTACATCATAACATTTTTTTTAAGTTCCACATGTAAGTTTAGTAATTAAGATGGGTAATTTAGGGAAATTTTTAAGGATCCATAATTTTCTTTAAGGGTAGAAACCTCGACGAATCTTACTAATTCTTAAATGTCCATCCATAAAATGTTTGACGATATTTTTGTAAACCTAGTCGACTTTCTAAGGGTTTTATATAGTTTTTGGACAATTTTGGTGATGTTTACAGTTTAAACAAATCGCCCTGTGGAATTTGGGCAAATCATTTTAGAAAAAAAATTGAAATTGATGAATAATTTTTTAGATAAAACATAAAAAAAATAGCCCATTGGCTAAATTTTTCCCCTAAAATTTCCCCATAACCCATAAATTTATAATTGTGATAACATATCCATAAATCGTGAGGCACCTCTATGGACCGAGGATGGGAGCCAAGTATTATTTCTTTAATATATTTAATAATGACCAAAGTATTGGAAATAATAGACTTTATTGTAAAAATTTCAGTTATGAATTTGACATTCACTTTTATTCTTCAAACAAAAGATTCATGGCGTTCAAACATTTTTATTGCCTTTCAATTTAAGTTCACCTAAATTAATAGCCTACCAATTTTAAGTTAAAAAACCCATGAATACAAAATGCTATTAAATGGAAGAGTTTAATGTTTGGATCATCCACATAATAAAAAAACCCTTATTTAACTTAATAACAAACCCAATTAACTTAATAACAAATACAAATGAAAAATACTATGCTCCATCCTTCTTCTTTTTTACCATTGGAAATTTGGCCATGGAGCAATAGAGTATAACCTTGCTAGTATCTAAAACCCCAATATTTAAAGTTTCAATTTTTCTTTCTTTCCGCTCATGGAGTGTTTTGATATATATCAACAAAACACTCCATGAGCAAAAAGAAAGAAAAGTTCAAACTTTAAATATTGGGGTTTTAGATACTAGCAAGGTATATATATGTGTGTTTGTGTTTTTGTTCTAGGTAACCACGAGCACTTACTTTCATTTTGAGGATGGTACTCAAGGTAAACCCTAGATTCTTTCTTGCACAAGTCTAGGTCAATAATATGTCTTGAAGTCATTACAACAATATACTCATTGTGAGGTCAACATGTCACTTACGTGAATAGAACTAGAGTGGGGAGGATAACAACCCATCCTGCAACCACTCAAGCTATATCTCGGCATGGGGTATAACCTGAGTGGTTGTAAGATGGATTGTTATCCTCCCCACCTAGGTTATATTCCCATAAGTGACATGTTGACCTCGCAATGAGTATATTTGTCAATGATTTAAATACCAATTACAATGATTATACATAATGATTATAACGGTTAGATATAACATAATTTTAACAATGGCACAAACTCAGTCACATAATACACATAAATTTATCCTGGAAAATCCTTTACACGGAAAAACCAGTAAACCAATGAAATTTACCACTCATATATTGTCAACACCCTTAATCAATGCTTATAACATCAATTTACTAAATCACGATAGCTTAAGTGTGAATTCGCTACACTTTACTTCTTAACTCATACAAGTATTGTATTGTCCATGTTACGAGTACATCTATCCATTTACATTACAACATATTTATAGATGCAATACTCTAATTCATGATAACCGAATTAGTTGCAACTAAATGCTCCATTAATGGTGATCCATAACTTCCTAACAAATTCCAATTATTATGATACAGTCGACTTGACTAAGTCAACTTTAGTCGACCGCCAATCGAGCTTCTCATCATCCAAGTGTTCATCGAATTCCTTCCTGCTCAATGCTTGTCGACTTCCCATCAACTAGTCGACTATTCTAGTCTACCAGACTTCCACTATCTGTTGACTTCAATTCCTGTTGACTTGTTGTCCAGTCGACTATAGAATTTGACTGTCGATTTACATGCAAAAAATATACCATACCCAACATTCTCAAACTTGTTGTTTTCTTTGCACACACAAGAGGTTTCAAAACTTTAGTTCATTTAACCAGGGATGACAGACCCATTGTTTCCCTACACCAAGTAAACTTCTCGGTGCCCATAGACTTAGTTAAATAGTCTGCAGTATTCTTCAACGTGTCTACCTTTTCTAGCAACACTTTATAATTCTCCACCATTTCTCACACAAAATGGTATTATACATCAATATGTTTTGTCTTCGAATGGTATGTTGGGTTATTTTCCAAGAGGATTGCACTTTGGTTGTCACAATTCAACATAACATCTTGCTATTTAAACCCAACCTCTGAACACAATCTATGCAACCAGACTGCCTCTTTGCTTGCATGAGTAGCTACCATGTATTCAACCTCAGTAGTTGATAGTGTAACAACCGACTGCCTCCTACTCATCCAACTGACTGTCCCATCGAATAATTTGAAAACATATCCATTGATCAACCTTCTACGGTCGATATCTCCAACCCAATTGAATTCTAAGAAAACCATGTACACTTATTGTTTTATTAGTTTCAGGATTTCCTTTGTAGTAGATTGCATAATTCATTGTGTCGTGCAAATACTTGATTACACTTTTAACAACGGTCCAATGCTCTTTCCTAGGTGTCGACATGTTCTTGCTATAGTCCCACTACGTGGGAAATATCAGGTCGAGTACAAACCATTGCATACGTAAGACTACCTACAACGCTAGCATAGGGCACATGTGCCATGTAATTTATCTCTTCCTATGTCTTAGGACATTGTTCAACTTATAATCTAAGTCCTACATAAATAATGACTTTAATTGATTTGCACTCCTACATATTGAAGCATTTCAAAACCATCTCAACATATTTACTATAATTTAACCAAAGCCTTCTACATGCTCAATCTCTCTTTATTTCCATTCCAAGAATGAAATGAGTTGCACCAAGATCCTTCATGTCGAACTTGGAGGACAGTTGTAGTTTCACCTCCCTGGTCAAATCCATGGTGTTTCCTACCAAAAACACGTTGTCGACATACACAATTACATATATAAAATGATCACCGACTTTCTTGTTGTACACATGGTGATCAACCTGACTTCTCACAAAATCCAGCTGTTAGATATACATATCAAACTTCTAGTACCACATCCTAGGTGATTGCTTTAAACTATAGAGGGACTTATTGAGCTTGCAGACCAACTCCTTTTCCCCTTTCATTGTAGATCCTTCAGGCTACTTCATATATATTTCTTCTTTGAGATCACCATGAAGAAAGGTTGTCTTCACGTCTATCTGCTCTATTTCAAGATTAAATGTTGCAACTAAAGACATTAGTATCCTAATGGAAGTTAACTTTGCAACATGAGAAAATATCCCACCAAAGTCGACACCTTTGACCTAGGAATATCCCTTCGCTACTAGTTGAGCCATGTACTTCTCAACTTGACCTGCTACATTCGAATTTTTCTTGAACACCCACTTATTGCCGAGGGGGTTCCTTCCATTTGATAATGCAACCATATCCCATGTTTCATTCTTTCGTAAGGACTCAATTTCTTCCTCCATGTCCTTTTTCAAAAGATTAGCCTCTATTAAATTGATCGATTCCTTTACGAACCGAGGATCCTCTTCTATGGAAGCTAATGCAAAATAGAGCAAAAATCTAGTGGATTGCACCCTTCAGGTTGTTGCTTTGCTTGACCAAACCTCTTGATGACCAGAGTCTGTTGTTCCACCTTTTCGTTGGATTCAGTCGACTCGTTTGAATCACGACTTTCATTATTCCATTCGAATTCTAGCTTTTCTAGTTCTTTTTCTCTTTTATCCTCTTCAATCTTGGAAGTACCTTCGACTTCTCCAAAAGAAACTTCTCTACCATAAATTGCCTTCCTTGTGGATGGATTCCATAGTTTATACCCTTTCACTTCATCTTTGTACCTGATGAAGATGCATTTCTTAGACTTGTTGTTGAGTTTGCATATTTTCTCCATTGGGGCATCCACAAAAGCATCACACTCAAAGAATTTGAGATGTGCAAGAGAGGGTCTTTCCTCGGCCCATGCCTCATATGGAGTTTTGTCGACCAAAGTCATCGTCGAGGACCTATTCACCAGATAACATGCTATGTTGATTTCCACCACCCATAATTATTATGCGATACTTGATACCTGCACCACTGAGAATGGTCCTTGATGTTTCTATCAATGTTCTATACATTCTTTTATAGCAACTCCATTTTGTTGATGTGTGTATGGAGTTTTGTTTTGTCGAGATATATTGTGCTATCTACAAAATTTATCAAACACCTTACTACAAAATTCTCCTCCATTACTAGTTCTTAGCGCCTGGATATTTATGCTAGTTTGATTTTATACAAGAGCGTTGAACTCTTAAAACCTTTCAAAAATTTCAGATTTCTTCCTTAGAAAACACAACCATGTCATTCTGGAGAAATCATATATGAAAGAGATATAATATTGGGACCCCCCTGGTGATGGGACCGATACTGGCCCAAACACATCACTATGTATTAACTCCAGTATTTCCTTGGCCCTTGTGGCCCTAGATGGTAAACTTACATGACTTTGCTTACCATAAATACAATGTTGACAGAAGTCTATTTTTAAAGAACAATCAGCGAGACCTTTGACCATACCTTTATTGTGCATAGCACGAAGACTTTCCCACATATATGTCCCATCCGTGGATGCCGCAACATGGTAGAGTCGACTAGACAAGAAGATATGTCGTCAGATTCAGGAAATACTGTATTCGCACATTCATTGGTATATGTTCTTCCCAATAGCTTGTACAATGTTCCAGTCCAAACTCCTTTTGTTAGTACCATTGTTCCTTGCACCATTTTAACAAATCTTTCTCAAGTACAAACTGCATATGTGCATTTACCATCTTATTGATTGATATCACGTTTTGAGCTAAACCTGGAATATGCAATACCCTTGGAAGAGTTCCTATCCTTCCATCTTTTAGTATAAATCAAACTTTACCTCATCCAACAATACTGGTTGGTGGATCATCTCCTAGAAGAACATCTTTGCCATCATATTTCTCATATTTGCATAACCATTCTTTGTGCGATGTAATATGAGATGATGCATCGGAGTTGATCAACCGAGAGTCATGATCTCACTATGTACTTGTTGAGGCCAAATATACATCTCCAGTCTCTTCAGTCGAAGGCTTATTTTAGTCAATTGTGCTTCCTCAGATCCTTTATTCTTCTCGACTGCTGCCGACTTACAATGTCACTTATAATTCCCGGATTTACCTCATTGTCAACATTTTCTCATTATCTAACTAGGGGATTTAGATTTGGTCTTAGATCTACCCCTCAACTTTGATTTTCTACCAGAGGTTTTACCATGTCCTCTATCTATTGGTCGACCTCTCACCATCAGAGCATCGTGGGTTGATCCTTCCATGTTCTTTTTCCTCATCTCTTTTGACAACATATATGCAACCACATCGTCGATCTTCAATGTGGTATTATTGCTTCCAATAGCCATGACCAGGCTATCCCATGGATTTGGCAAAGAACACAATAGAATGATACATTTCCCCTCCTTTGTGATTTTGATATCCACCGACAATAGTGTTGAACACATTCAGGTGCTCTATTACTAAGTCACCCTCATTTATACTCAAAAGATATAACTTCTTTCGAAGAAACAACTTATTAACCTTATATTTCAACTGGTACAAGTTCCCCAACTTATCCCATAGTTTATGTGTAGTGTCTTCTCTTGAGACATTCAACAATACAAAATATGCTAAACAAAGTTGGAATGTACTCCTTGCTTTCCTGTCGAGTTTCTGCCAATCTTTCATCGACATATGTGTCGACGTTGTTCCGGGGATGACAACAACCCACTGCTCTCAATATACAAGGAGATCCTCCATAAGCTCAAAAAGTTGTCCATTCAACTTTTCAATTTCTATCCTTGAATTGTTAACCATTCTAACTAAGAACCAATGTTCTATAACTCCCACTGAAACTAAGTATTCTCCAGATCCAATATTAGACTAAAAAACCGTCAGCAACAAAGGTGTCCCTTTGAAGCCAAATATAACTCTAATACCATGTCAAGGGTTTCAATACCAATTACAATGATTATGCATAATGATTCTAATAGTTAGATATAACATAATTTAACAACGACACAACACACAGTCACATAATACACATAAATTTATCTTATAAAACCCTTTAAAGGGAAAAACCAACAAACCAGTGAGCTTTACCACTCATATATTATCAACACTCTTAACCAGTGTTTACAACAACGATTTAGTATATCACAATCGCTCAAGTGCGAATTCACTACACTTTACTTATCAACTCATACAAGTATTGTACTATATTGTATTGTCCATATTATAAGTACATCTAGCCATTTACATTACATCATATTTATAGATGCAATACTCTATGTAACATCCCAAAAATTCACAAAAATTTAAAATTTTGCTAAGTAGCATTAAATGCTTATTATCGCTATGCGGAAGTATAACAATTGTTAATTTGTTTAAATAAACAACAGTTCGGTGAGAACACTTCTTTTATTAGTCGATCATGATTATAAACATGCTATGTCGATTACATACTATATTTGACATAAATGCCATTACTGCTTGCAAAGTCTATAAACTTATGTTTATGCGGTCATTAACAGCTGGATGTTTTAATACCAAGTTATTTTCTGAATAAAGATGTTGTAACTTTATCTTTTATTATATTACTGTTTTATCCAGAATACTAGCTGTTTGCTTTCTTGATGATGAAGGGGTCCTATGGGCACCCCGAGGCTTACTTAGTTGTATAGCTAACGCACTTTGAACTTTTGTCGCGGATCATAGGTAAGATCGAGACTTCTTTCCGAGGTAGTAATGATGTATGTAAAAAGGACTCGTTTAAAACTTTAAGTGGCCTCCGATGTTTATAAAGTATAGAGAACTGGATTTGTCCATGGGTGATATCTACCTTAGCTTCGATCATCAGTCTTGCAGGTTTAAACAATACAATGTCGCCTATATTTGTTATATAGTTTGAAAGGAAAATTGCAAGATTATTAATGTCTTGTTTAATTACTTGTTATTCCATAGCGTTTGAGCTCCATGATCAAGATCATGCTTATGCCATTTTAATCCACTTATATTAAGTCATGGATTATTATATTTTTAATATTCATTATAACCTTTATACAAGGTCAAACCTTACACTAAAGGTTTTATACTAAAGCTAAATAAGCGTTAGAACTTATTTATAATTACATGCAAATGTGCTATTACTAGAAGTTACAATCTATATGCATTGATAATATTTCTTCATGTTATATCTATGACCACCTAAACCTTATGCTATGCATAATATGACTCTTTGAAAGTTTTATACGTATACACTATATAGTATTAGTGGAAAGCCATAAGTTATGTTTTAAATCCGTTGAAACCATATATCAAAACCTTGGTGGGTGATGTGTTGGCAGGCACACGAAACAGGTAGCTATGGCTTTAAAGTTTATTAAATACACTATGGTGGAATGCCCGTTGGCATCCCTCGTGGCAGGGCTCCACGTGAAGTTTCTTGGTCTTTGTGTTTAAACCCTAACTGGGTTTCGACTATATGACGAAACCACACCTTGAGCATTCATTTTGCAAGGAAGAGGTGGGAGAAAGAGGCCGACAGGATCTCGGTTTTCTAGGGTTTGTAACCCTGGTTGCAGTTCCTCCCGGGGATTTGATAACGTGACCTTGCTGTTGAAAACATGGCCTTGCTGCCTGTATAATAGTCACAGTAGATTATATATATTTGCATTCTTTGCAAAGTTTACAAATTTCGATGATAAATCTGTGTGCCTCCAACTTTTTATGTTGAAATCTTAAACGTTACAGAAATGTTCAGGCATACTATGAGAGTTTGCTTACAGGTAATGTCATTGTCTCTTGTCTTGTGTTTCGTTGATGGTTTTATCATTAATAATGTTTTAGGTTTAAGTTTGAGTTGCGTCAAAGTTTATCCACATGTTGTGTTTGTTGTCAGGAAGGTTCTTTCTCGGCGTTGGCTTTAAGTTTAGACAGTCGGGGATGAGAGCTTAAAAATCCCTGGTAAGCCTCGGTGACTCCCTTGTGGGCATCCATAGTTCTTAGAAGATTTTTGGTGGAACAAAGGCAAAATGTCGGTCTTCGTTTTGGTTAGCCGAGAGTTCGGTTTTGTTTAAATTTTGGTTCCCACCATCAGTTGTAAACCTTTATAAGCCATATGGCAAGTTTTGGTACATGGAGGATTGAACCCTCGACCTACCTTCGTTGGTTTCTCAACGCTTACTGTGTAACTATTTAAAAAAATAAATGCATAATGTTTTGGTTTGGGAAGAAAAACAAAGGGTTTACCTTCGGCATTTTGATACTTTTGGAACTGAATGGTTTTGGATAAAAAAACTTCATAATACTTAGGGTTTGAAACCCAGTTCTGGTTTATGTTTGATTCCTATAGGAGGGTTGAACCCTCGACCTTGTTTTGCGTCGTAATGTATATGTAGATATGGTTTTTGTAAGATTTATATAAAGTTTGGAAAAATACAATATCTGAGCGATTGCTCTTGGCAATCTTTATTATTTTGCAATGCTCGTTATTTATGTTGTTGTTAGTGAAATAATATAATGTCTTAGTTTTAATATGTTGTTTGGATATAAAATCCGTAATGTTGGGTTATAAACCCTATCATAAAAACTTACCATTCTTACGATTTGTTTGTGGATTCACTTAAGGGTTGCGAACCCTGAATTCGTTATGTAATTTAGGTTTTGTAAGTTGTATTGTTATGAAACTTAGACTGTGTGGGTGAACCCTTCGGGTGTCGAACCCTGGTCTCGCATTACTCTTTTGTTTTGTTAAACAAAAGCAATGTTATCATAGTAATAGTATGTTAGCTAATGAACAGGGTTTAAACCCTGGGATAATCGATAGATTATTTAGTTGTTATTCGTTTTGTATTAATTAATGTTTAAATCAATTGATAAATAAATTCGTATTGCAATAAGGTGACAATATGTCATATTACCAATAATGTGTAATAATGTAATTAGATATATGGTTACTATTTTCTTTACTGCAGTATTTAAACTTTGTTTTGGTTATAAAAATATTGCACTGTGAGTTTCGATACTATTAGGGTTTGTAATACAGAAACTATATTGTTTTTAAAGGATTTTTATTTGAGAAGTTTATGCTAAAAAAATATGTGTTATTTGGTTTCTGAAATGAAAGGTTTAAACCATGAATAAAATTAGGTTTTGGAAAGAAAACATGAGATTGCTTAATATACTATTACTTCTGTTACTAAGAATGAATTGTTATTTAAATATTCTATTTAATAGATAAATGCTATGTTTTTATGTAATTAGTACAGAAGAGATTTTATTGCAATGTAAACATAAAGGTTGTACAGAAAACATAACAGATTTTATCTATGATAATCATTCAGTCGAATCTATCTATTGCATATCATTATTCAAATCTATTTTAAATACTCTTCCTTGTACTAGAGTACGACACTGAAATAATGTGTGGAAAAATGCAGGGAAGCATTTTTATTCTATCATTCATATTTAATCATAAATTTTAACTATCCATTTAACATTTAAACCTAAGAAGTGCATGGATATTCAGAGTAATTAATATTGCAGTAAATTAAAAACTACTAACAGTCCAAACGATATCTAGGATGTAAATAAAACTGATAACATAATAACATTCAGATCCTTAGTAAATAATTTGGTAGAAAGTAAATAAGATAACACAATTTGAACCTGGTAACTGTAGATGAGACAAACAGCCAAAGGAGCTCGTTCCACCCAACCTTTTCATGAAGACAACCAAGGTTACTTGCCTTAGGACCCTTGAGCCTGTTCACTGAACCACCAGGACGAAGATGCTGTGTGGAGAAATGGAATAAATTCCTTTGCAACTCAACAGTAGCACTTAACAATAGTACTTCTGCTTTTAGCAATATTGAACTCAGCAATGTGGCTGCACTAGTTCAGAATGCAGTCTTAGTTCACTCAATCACTTCTAACCTTCTCCTCATCGAATCTCTTGTGCTCTCTTGTCTTTCCAATTCAGAAATTATCACAAGGTCAGAATGAACAGCCTCTTGTTGAATTTGATGGGTAGATAAGCATGCCTAGGTCTTTTGGTTAGTTGTTTTTAGTAAATGAGCCACTTGCTTAGTTCCACTTTCTTGGGGAACTTGAACATAAAAATAGGGAAGTTTCCCCCTGCAACAGTTAGAAGTGAGTTGAGGATGCTGCCAAGTGTCAGTTTGCTCTCCACCACAGTCCATTCCTCCTAGTGGGTCAGTGAACACTCATTCAACAGTCTCCTTTGGGTATTTGTCTCCTCTTTCATTTATTAATAATAAAAATTCAAAGTAATTAATTACAGTCATCCTTGACCCCACTTGGTCAATAACATAAAACTTTACAATAAATAAAACATAATGTTTTTCTGACAACATATAATGTTCATATTTTGGGTATGTCACACTCTAGATCGTGATAACCAAATTAGTTACAACCAACTGCTTCATTAATGGCGATCCATAAATTCCTAACAACTTTCATTTATTTTGTTACAATTTAATTGAATAAGTCAACTTTAGTTGACCACTAGTCGAGCTTCTCGTTGTCCAAGTGTTAATTGAATTCCTTCTTGCTTTGTGCTTGCAAATCTGCATTGACTAGTTGTTGTCGTTGACCATTCAACTATTCTAGTTGGCCAGTCGACCAAACTTTCATCGTTTGTCAACTTTAATTCCAGTTGACTTGTTGACCAGTGAACTATTGACTTCGATCATCGATTTACATGCAAATAGTATAACATACCCAACAATATTGGTAATGGCAGGTGGGTTGTTCTCACTCGTATAATTGATAGGTTGACAGTTTTACTCCACGTCAATGTTGACGGTTTCCTCTCCATAGCCACATGTAAAAAATGTAAAAAATAGGTAAAAATGTTCAAATTGGATGTAAAAAATCAAGATTTACAATCTTCTCACATCAGAGGCATATCACATGCATCCATGTGTCTCATTAAAGTTTAGTAAATTCTAGAGCTTGACCATGCAGCTAATTACTGCTCCAAAGTCCCATTATCTTCCCTTATCTTCCCTTATTATAAGTACACCTAGCCATTTATATTGCATCGTATTTATAGATGCAATACTCTAGATCATGATAACCAAATTAGTTACAGCTAACTGCTCCATTAATGGCGATCCATAACTTCCTAACAACTTTCAGTTATTTTTTTACAGTTGAATTGACTAAGTCAACTTTAGTTAACCACTATTCGAGCTTCTTGTTGTCCAAGTGTTCGTTGAATTCCTTCTTGCTTTATGCTAGTCAAATCTTCGTCGACTAGTTGTTGTCGTTGACCATTCAACTATTATAGTCGGCCAGTCAACTAAAATTTCATCATTTGTCGAATTCAA
The DNA here is from genome assembly GCA_027924585.1 of Larix kaempferi. NCBI lineage: Eukaryota > Viridiplantae > Streptophyta > Pinopsida > Pinales > Pinaceae > Larix > Larix kaempferi. The sequence goes on from BSBM01000770.1 coordinate 4,980,077, forward strand.
TTCCAATCGACTTGTTGACTAGTCAACTATTGACTTCGATCATCGATTTACATGCAAATAGTATAAGATACTCAACAATATTGGTAATGGCGGGTGGGTTGTTCTCACCCGTATAATTGATAGGTCGACAATTTTACTCCACGTCAATGTTGATGGTTTCCTCTCCATAGCCACATGTAAAAAATGTCCAAAATAGGTAAAACTGTTCAAATTGGATGTAAAATTTCAAGATTTACAATCTTCTCACATCGAAGGCATATCACATGCATCCATATGTCTCATTAAACATAGCAAATTCTAGAGCTTTACCATATAGCTAATTACTGCTCCAAAGCCCCACTATGTTCCCTTATTTCACTCATTGATGTTGGAACATGAATGGGATCAAGGTCAAAATCTCCCATCTGACCCTTCTCGTGATATTGTTGGCGGTAGATCGATATTGTATAATCTTTTGAAGTATCAAGGGAATCTCCACGAGAAAAACACACGATTGTCAACATTGTTTTTTATAAAGAGGGATCCCAAAAAGCGTTGAAATTGCTTAAAGCTTGAGGAGAGACTAGGTCGCATTAGGTTGTAATTGCACTCCATGGAATTAAGGTAACAACAATATAGATTTACCTTATGCAAATATACCAGGAATTTGGCTTGCGAGGTGGGCCCAATTTGTAAGGGTGTGATTTTTATTGATTACAATGAGATGAATGAGCCTCTTGCTTCTTCACTTCACTCTTCATGGTGCGAGAAGAGAAATAATCTTGTAATAAAACAAAAAGAAGCAAAGGGTCACTAAACCTTATATGAAGAGTTGTAGAGAGAGTTTGTGTCACAAGCCTATACCTTTTGTTGTATTTGAGCATCCAATGCCATCCATGGAACCTAAATTTGAATCACTGTGATATGCCAACATGACCTTGCTAGTTGGACAAAGCCATCAACCACATTTATCACTTACATTACGCCTAACAAACATGTTCTAATTTAACCCAAGCTAAACACCTCGGGGTGTGAAATATTTCAAGTGCTTATTTCACCATAGGTGATCCTACACAATTTCTACTCAACCATATATAATGTTACACCATTGCCATCCCTGAGCTAGCTATACTTGAGCAACCAACTACCTAGCATGAGACCATTATATCATCCATCTAGGCCAACACTTGATAACCCCTAAAGATAATGTCCTTGCTTCACCGAGTGTTCACATACCTTCAATATGTACACTCATCGATGTTATTTCCCTAGCATGGATAATACACAACCCATCACATTGCAAATCGTGTCATTCTTTGTTAAATCTTGCTATGCAACACAAATTTGGTTGTGTTTCCCTTACTTTGCTATACATCCTTGGTCCTCCTAGATTATGCATTAGTATACCATCCTAACCTTCTCTCGACCAACACCACTGAGTCGATCACCAAGGCTACCAAATATATAGGTTCATTATGCACCCTTAACCAAGTTTACTCAGTGCACCATCTATCATACCACTACCTCTTGCACTTTATGTAGGGTCATTACATTCTCTGCCACAAGAATTGTTGACATCTCTGTGAATGTGTCTCCATCAGATGCTCTAGCGAAAGGGGTGTTGTTGTTGGTGAAGAGACACTTTAGTGATTTCCACATTCGAACATGGCTTTGGTACCATTTGTCACATGCCTAGAATTTTCATTCTGCTTGAGCATCCCATACCATCCAAGAAGCCTAGTCACCTCATGATATCGGTGTGACCTTGTTAGTTGGCCATGTTCATCAACTGCAAGTATCGCTTGGATTATGCCTTACCAAGGTGTCTTAACCAAACCTAAGCAAAGAACCTTAGAGTGAGTGGAATGTAGAGTGATTGTTTCACCATAGGCATGACTACACTATCGCCACCCAACCATAAACCATTGTTTCACCGTTGCTTCCCTTGGGACAACTATACTTGAACAATTGATTCCCTAGTGCGAGGCTGTGTTGTCATCTATTTAGGCCAACACTTCATATTCCTTGGAGATAATGTCCCTACTTCACTGGGTGTTCACATACCTTCAACACATGCATTGATGCTATTGCCCTAACATGGATAACACACAATCCATCACATTGCCAAATCACACTGTCCTCTGTCGAATCTTGCTATGCAATGCCTTGTTGGTCATCCACCCTTACTCGACCAGACATCCTTGGTCCTCCTAGCCTATGCACTAGTACACTATCCTAACCATCTCGTGGTTGTTACCCATGATTTGGTCATCTAGGTTACTGAATATATAGACTCACCGTGCACCCTTAGCTAAGTTTACCCTACATACCATTTGTCATACTACTGCCACCGGTGCCTTAAGTAGGGTCCTTGCATTCTCCCCCACTTGAATTGTTGATGTCCTCATCAGCATGGCTTCACTTGATCCTTCTTTGAAAGGGTTGTTACTGTTGGTGAAGAGACACTTCCAAAATTGTCACATTCAGATGTGTCTCTAATACCATTTGTCATGAGCCTAGACTTTTCATTTTGCTTGAGTGTTTCATACCATCGAAGAAGCCTAGTCACCATGTGGCACTGACTTAGCCTTGCTAATTGGGTATGGTCATTGATCGCATGTGTCACTTGAATTATGCCCAACCAACATGTTGGGTATGGCCATCAATCACAAGTATCACTTGAATTGCACCTAACTAACATGTTCTCACTAAACCCAAGCCAAGCACCCTAGAGTGAGTGAAATGTTGAGTACTCATTTCACCGTAAGTGATGCTACAACAAACACCCAACCATAGACAATGATGCATCATTACCCCCTGAAATCAACTATACTTGATTAATTGACTGCCCAATGTGAGGTTGTGTTGCCATCCATCTATGACAACACTTGATAGTCCATGTAGATCATATCCCTACTTCACGACATGTTCACATACATTTAGTACACTTTAGCATTGATAACACATAATCAATCACATTTCCAAATTGCATTGTCCTCTACCTAAGCTTTCTACACAATACCTCATTAATTCTTTGTTTTTATTTGATTAGTCCTTATTCGATTAGACATCCTTAACCCTGCTAGCCTACATGATATTACACCATGCTAATCGTCCTGTGGTTGGTACTCACGAGTCGATCAACAAGGCTAGTGAATATATAGACTCATTGTACACCCTTATCCAAGTTTCCCTGATGCATCTTTTCTCATGCCACTACCAATGGCACCTTATGTAGGGTCCTTACAATGTGCTTGTTAAATATCCAATTCAATACCATGACATGAAAGGGAGTACCTTTGAAGCACGTTCGAACTACAACCAGTGAGCATTGGAGAATAGTGAGAGTCCCACCTAATTGCAATGGCATCACAAATATGAAGCACTGTGACTTCTACTAGCTTCATTCATACCTAGTAGAGACTATCTCCTGATCACAAACACTAGGGTAGGGAACTTTGATTACTATGCATGTGGACTTTTGTGATTTAGGAAGTGACTGAAGGCTTCATGGATTTGGAAATAAAGGGACTATAATAAGCTTAGTGAGCACAATGAGTCAAGTGCCTAATCGTCATTAGGTAGTGCAAGATGGTAGTGGTTCAATAAACCTAACCTCTTCATCAATAGGGTGAATGTATGTTGATCTACTCTTGTGTTTTCCTTTCCAAGAAGAGAAATTCTCAAGGTGAGATAAGTCGAATGCAAATAAAGTATGGTGAGTAGCTCACATAAGATCATGCATAACATATCGAGTGGCCAAGTGAGACTTTATGGAATGTTCCATTGATGTAGTATGAGAATGCTAGAGCTAGAATAAACCATTAAGATTCCATGTCTTGCAAAAGGGGTGAGCACAATTATCAATAGAGTTCCACTCGAGGGATAAGCTAAATGAAATTGATAAGATAAGCCTTAGCTTAGGAAATATGTAAGTGACCCATAACTTGAAGCAACAAGCCCTTATGAATGTTGAAATCAACTCCTAATGGTTAATCATAAAGGCCAAGAGTTAAAATTTTGAAAGGGCCTCGTATGTGCATATGGACATGTTACAGGGTTAACATATTCCAAAGCATTTTTTGAGCTTATACTTAAGTTATGGGTTTCTTCAAATTTTTTTACTAAAAAGTCGACAAATTTTGGCTTTGATTGCGGATGAGAAGAGTCCTCTACGTGCCTTACTATATCTCTAAAGGTATGTGGTTGCAAGGTTTGAGTTTTGAAGGGTTTAACACACATACAATTATGAGGACTTTCCGGTCCAATTCCCAAAACAATCCCATTGGAAGTAGAATCATGCAACCCAATTGTAGAAGTAATCAAAATCCCCATTGTTAGGGTTTTGACTTCAAGAGTTGTTGCATGATTTGTTGAGATGGGAGAGGCAACCTAAACTCTCTTGGATTGAGAGGCCAACTATTCATTGGATACTCCTAGTCTTGCCTTTTGTAGTGATGAATCCAAAGGTTTTGTGGAGGGTGAGGATTGATTTGTTGATCCTGGGTTGTGCTTTGCTCCACATGTATGCTCATGCTCCATCATTCCCACTACCATCACTTAATTTGATTATAGCTTGCAGAGAAGCCTCAAATAATCAAGATCGAAGAGATGCACTGACACAAACCCAAGCCCAAGCCATTATGCTGGTTACATACACTATATTAGTTTTTATAAATTTGTTTTGTTGGTATTGGAGAAGCTTTTTGTTTTTTTATACCCTCTTTAATTCTATTGTTTATGTTAGTCAAGTTAAGCTTTAGGTCTCGCTATTATAACTACTATTGTGCTCTCCATAAGAGGAGGATATCTTATAATCATAAAAGCAATTCCAAGATGCCACAAGGTAGAAGTATGCTGATTTTGTTTCACATATCATTGATAACGATTCCTCAACACAACTCACCTCGAAATAAACATTAGATGTTAAGAAGATGTCCTGCAACCCACGTGCATCCAAGCCTTCAAAATCACTCAGGGGGGATCGCACCCGGCCTGGGTCACACCAATTCTTAGCATGGATGGATTTTTTTGGTGTCTCCTCCCATTATTATTGAGTTTCAAACCTTGGACCACTTAACAAATGAAGCCCCTCAAATACCAATTGTGCTAGTGGAACTTGACTAGCTAAAATTCATTATCAAATCTATTAAAATTGTAGATTTCAAAAATAAATTCCTCATCTTTGAAAACAACATACACCCACATAATTGTACTTAAAATAAATAATTTCATCAATTTTTTTTTTGTTGTTGTTGAAATTCTCATCCATTTTTACCAATCCATCTTCCCATTATTTTTAATCCCTAGTAAAGTGGAAAAACCTTAACGTTTTCCTACCCAATAAAATTTAAGCAAATTACAGTGGAAAATGCCTTATACAATTTCCTATCGTCCCGCTCCAATCGTTTGATGCTCCTTCGACACAATGGTTTTTTGTATTTGAGAAACATCGGCTCTCTTTATCCTAAAATGCTCCTGACTCTATTCTTAAATTTCAGACGAAGTTACGCCTCCTTGTAGTCACCCCATTCTCATACTGCTGTCCAATGCATTGTTATTACAATCCCTGGCATCAAGAAATCGAATAACAATGGAGTTTACAAAGATTTTGGGTACCCTTGTCGATATCTGAATGCTCCATGAAAATCTAACTCTACCGGCCACTATCATACGTATTAGATTATTTTAATCATGCAAAGTGTGTCATATGCTCATTCATGGCCGGTCATTTCACGTACACTTAATGGGAGCCATTGCGAACAGACTGGGGCTGCGGTTTCAAATTTACAGTGGGTTTCAAGCTTAAGAACAAAAAACGCATTGTTTGCTGCTAGTCATGGCTGCCATTTTTTCAGTGGAGATGAAGGGTTTTTCAGACGTGGTTATTTGTTGGATTTTAAGTTGGGCAGAGCTAAACGGGGGAAAATGGTAATTACAATGGCGGCCACTGATTATTATAGTACACTGCAGGTATACAAAACGGCCACCAAACGAGATATTACGGTTTCTTACAGAAAACTTGCACGTCAGGTATGTGTATAAGCTTGGTTCTTTTAATCTGCTATTTCAAGTCTAAAGCCGATTTTCTTATAAAGCCTAGTAACATCATCAACCTGAAATGGTGTCTTCCATATAATGTGTCACTTATGCAATGTCAGGTTTATAGCAAAGCCCATGGTCTCACATACACAGTTTTAGAAAAAGAATATTTAAAGTGATGTGAGAAGAAAAGTACATATATCCCTTGCTCCTGTCAGGGCCATGCATATGTTGCTTGGAAACCCCGAGACTGACAGTTGAACAAGTGCAATTTTTATGCAGATCTCTGGAAACACTCTTAATTGCTTCCGACAACACTTTTACTAGTCCCTGCTTTTATGGGAGGGTGACTAAAATTGAGCTTACAACTTAATGACGTATCATAAGAATACATATGTTATAAATGATCTCAAGTAATTGAATGAGAACCCAGATGCGGTGGATATAATCCCAATAAGCGACAGCTTATAGGGGATAGAGAAGCCCTCAACACGAATGGCATCCTCTCCATGAAGGACAGATCATAATAAACTTCGGCGTGGTAGCCCAAGGGCAACCCAGCAAAGCATTAGCTAGAGACAGTCAAGGATGTATGCTTAGTAGCTAAGAAATCGGATTCGCTCTAACCCCTCCCCGTGTCCCGAATCGGTCGAATCGGACACGATTCGATATGAATTCGTGTCCGATTCGACTTTCCTTCGAATCTGGATTTGGGACACGATCTTAAATCGAATCGGACACGAATTTAAAGCGTGTCCCGACTGTCGGACACAAACCGGAAAAACAGGACACGTTATGCGCAGAAAAAGGCGTCCGAGTTTGTTTAAAAACAGAATTTTGCCTTTCTTTTTGTCATTTGCAAGGAAGCATTTGGTTGACAGTGAGTTGTATGTGTAGGTGAAGGAGATTTGAAGGCTATCCATTGTTTCCAAGCGATTCCAAGTGCATTCCGGTGGATTTGTGGAGAGGATTGCAAGCTCAACCATCACACAAGAAAATGAATGTCTCAATCAGCTAGGGCAGGAGGTAGGGGGCAAAGGAGAGGGAGAAATGCACCATCTAAGGCCTCCCCTCCTATTCCACCAAGCACAAGCGGTTCTCCTCCTCCGTCAAGTGCTCCATCGGCTGCTAGTGGAGCTCATTCTATGGCTCCATTTAACCCTGTTTTAGCAAGACAACAAGCCCAAGAAAAAAAATACCCTTTGTGGAAGTATGTGACAAGGAAAGATGGACCCGGGGCAAAGCTTGGTGGGTGAGGCAATGTGTATTGGAGATGCAATTTTTGCAAGCATGAGTTCATGAGCACATATTTCCGGGTTAAGGGCCATTTGTTGGCCCTTCCTTCTTGTGGGATTTTTTCATACAAAGCGGTGACTGTTCACCAAAGGAGGGATATGGAAAGAGAGGATCATGTTGGCTTAGGGAAGGTGGCAGCAGTAAGCACGAAAAAAGAGGATGATCCTTTTCCATTTTGGAGGAAGTCCTCTAGCACGAAGCCTCCATTTCCACCTAGCATTCATGGGCGTGGGCGTAGGGATACTTATCAAACAAGAAAGAGGCAATCTACAGGTGGTCCAATGGATAGGATTTTCCAAAAAGAGGCGCGAGAAGAGGTAGACCTTACTATTGCATTTTTCTTCTACCTCAACTTCATCTCATTCAATGTTGCATGATCACCATTGTATTTTGAGATAGTTAAAACTATCTTGGAACGAGCTCCAAATGGTTATGTGCCTCCTGGTTCAGAGAAGCTTAGAACCACATTGTTGGTTAAAGCAAAGAAGGAGGTAGATAAAATTCTTGAGCCAATTAGATCAACATGGCCCTCATCCGGTGTGAGTATTGCTTCTGATGGATGGACGGATCCCGCACGCCATCCACTCATCAATTTCATGGTATCTTCCCAAAATGGACTGTTGTTCTTGAAAGCGATGGATGCTCTTGGGGAATACAAGGATGCACAATTTATGGGTGATTTATTTATCAAAACCATTGAAGAAGTAGGTGTTGAGTCATGTGTATAAATCATCACTGACAATGCACCTGTTTGCAAGGTTGTTGGCATGATTGTGGAAGCTAAATATCCACAGGTATGTTCATTTTGGACACCTTTCATTTCTAATTTGCTCATTGTTTGAATTTGGTCATTGCAATGCACTGTTGTAGAGTCATTGATACATGCTTTTATTGCTCTTACAGGTTTTTTGGACACCTTGCATTGTCCATTCCTTGAATTTAGCACCGAAAGCCATTGCTTCGGATGTGGCATGGATTGACAACCTTATTGAGGATGCACGCCATATCCGTACCTTTGTACAAAACCACACAAATGCCCTCAGCATCTACAAACAGTACACACAGCTTTCATTGCTGAAGATTGCAGATACATGGTGTTAAATGATGGTTGGTGGGAGACGGTGGATCTTACCATTAAGATCATGGAGCCAATCATTTCTTTGTTGCGGTTTGCAGACACGGACTAGCCCATCCTAGCAGAGGTTTATGAGGGGTGGGATTCCATGATTGAGTCCATGAGGTCCATTGTCATGGAGAATGAGTGTCCCGAGTATGGGACATCGGCAAAGAACTTATGGACCATTATTCGGGATATTCTTATCTCCAGGTGGGATAAGAATTGCACACCTTTGCATTGCTTGGCCCACTCCTTGAACCCCAAGTTCTACACTCAGGAGTGGCTCACTGGTGGATCGGGGGCCTCACACAGAGTCCCTCCTCACATGGATGCAGAGATTGCAAATGGAAGGAAGATAGCACTTAGACGGCTATTTCAGGATAGAGACATGCTTGAGGAGGTGGAGGATGGCTTTGTAGATTTTTCCACTGGCACTGAGAGATTTGGAGGCTATGATGTGCTTAGAGATAGGGAGGGTAAGAAACCCTATGCTTGGTGGGGAACTCATGGGGCAACATCCCCTATTCTACAGAAGTTATCCTTCAGGGTCATCTCTCAAGTTACATCATCCTCTTGTTGTGAGAGGAATTGGAGCACATATGAGAACTTGTACAGTGTGAAGAAGAGCAGGCTTGAGCAGTCCAGGGCAGAGTCGATGGTGTATGTGCACTCCAAACTTCGTCTTATTTACAAGAAGAGGGAGGAGTGGGTGAAGGGAAAGACAAAGATGTGGGATGTCTTTCCTGATGATATGGCTTTGGACAACAGTATTAAGTTCGCATTAGAGAACATGGATCTTAATGATCCAGTGCTAGAGCCGGTCACTTTTGATGATAGTGATCGTATAGAGGGGTCATCCTCCACAGCAGCAGATGCAGATTGTCAGATGGGCAGAGAGGAGGAGGAGGGGGAGTAGGATGAGGATGAGGATCAGGGCAGTGGCAGTGATGAGTATGTTGATTCAGGCATGGAGGAGGACTACTGACATATGGGATTCTCCCATCTTGATCCACCCCTTTTTGTATTTACTATTAGTCTATTTGGCATTTGCCAGTGCCCAGTGGCATTCCGACATATATGTATACATTTTGATTTTGATGACTTAATGAGAAATATGGTTCCGACATGCATCTATGTGTCTGATGTCTCATTGTGATTTGTGAATGACAAATGTGAAATGTGTTGTGATTCGTGAATCGTGATTTGTGAATGACAATGTGTAATCATAATCATTAAGGTGTTTTTATTCTAATTTCTATTGAATATTTGTAAATGTTCTAGTTTCTAAATATTTTTGGATCTATATGTCTATATTTTTAAATTTTAATATATTTTTAAATAATATATATATGTATATAAAACGTGTCCTACGTGTCCTGATTCCGGGGGTCACCGTGTCCGTGTCGGAGTCTCGTATTTTCGTGTCCTACGTGTCTCGTGTCCCCGTGTCAGGTGACTTAGCTTAGTAGCTTACAGCCTTCTGGCAAGCGATAGGTACGGGAGTAAATAATTAAGCAGAAGCAGTTGGGCTGATAGGGAGAATGAAACCCTTTCTCAAGTTTGGATATAAAAAGGTAACTTCAAAAGGGACTCAAAATCTCATATTTAACCATAAATCATCTTAAAGGAACTCCAGAGCCCAGCCTAGGAGTTGGCAAGGCAAATTAGCTGTTTACGGAAGCAAGCCAGAACCTAGACCAAATTGAATTCTCCCAGATAAGAATGTCAAAATATAAAGCGACATACCTTTTACCTAATCTAGCAATTTATGAAGTTCATCACACACACAAAAAAATTCACCTTAAATTAGGTTAAAGGAAGGGAATTGGGAAGACCCTCTCAGTATCAGGTATACTCCCTACATTAATCTCGAACTATCTTTGAATCTTCTTAGGTCTCTTCCATGGACACTCGTAGTTGAATGATGATTGGTGAACCAATGGTGGCTTCCTATCATCCTATGGATAAGATAAATGTTTCTTGGGTTTGAATGTTCCACCAGTTTATTGCCCTTTTTCAAAAGCACACCGCTACTATCAATCCACCTTTATTATCTTCGTTACCTTCTAATGAAGGCTCATGCATGCAAGATCATGTCACCAAATTCAGACTTCCCAATCGATTGCCATAGAGTTGGCAATATTATCAAACATTACCTAGACAAGGAGTAACACAGACACAATAGCAACACAATTAATGTGGAAAGCAATTGAAGCATTAGCCCAATTTCGACAACATTTTTTTATAAGAAAAAAATCACAACCTCTCCATTAAAATTAATAAAATAGTTACATGTAGAAATTTTGGAATTTGACCTTAATGCAATTCTGAAATTTCACCTCACACCAAAGGTTTCTTGGACCCAAACCCTATTAATATTCAGCCTTAGGGCTGATCTGAATGTTAGATTTTTAATATATCAGTATAACTTTCATTATTATAGCGGAAACAAAATAGGATCACTGAAAGAACAACCATGCACGGAAACACAAGAACACAGAGAATTTATCCTGGGAAAACCCAAACTCGAGAAAAACCCAACCAACCTTTTCTTACTCAGAGATTTCAGTCCAAGATACTAGTTCAACCAAATATGAGAGTGATCTAGAACAAGAGAGATCGGATAGAAGAGTAACACCAAAGAAAAAACCCCAGAAAACAGTCTTCTACAACCCTTGAGCGAACTTCTTCTTTGCTTGAGCGAACTTGCTTGATGGAGAAATGAATGTGGCTTCACCTTTATTTATACTAATCTTTGTTGACTTATTCAATTGGTGGGGCTGACTTGTCTTCTCAAATTGGGCCGACTTGTCTTTAGGCAATATAAAATTATTTATTTGTTTTCTTTTTGGGCCAACTTAGGTAGTGAGGATACCTCACTAAGCTACAAAAATCAACACTCCCTCTTAGCTAGGGAGGTATCATCATGCTGGAACACATCCGGATATCATCTGAGCATCACAACTTGTCTTGAACATCTCGTCATCATAAGAAAGGTCTATTCTAGTTCATGTGGCTACGACCAACATGACATCCACTTAGTTCATTGAGTAGTACAACACACAACTCAGTCCATTGAGAAGTGTAACTCAACTTAGTTCATTGAGGAGTATGTTCACACAGAACACATGATCAACTCAGCTTACATTAGTACACATAGAACATTGAGGAGTTCACATAGAACTCGAGGAGTCCACACAGAACTCGAGGAGTTCACATAGAACCACATAGAACTCGAGGAGTCCACACATAACTCAGGAGTTCACATAGAACTCGAGGAGTCCACACAGAACTTAGGAGTCCACACAGAACTCGAGGAGTCCACACAGAACTCAGGAGTTCACACAGAACTCAGATTAGTCCACATAGAACAATCGAGGAGTTCACACAGAACTCGAGGAGTCCACACAGAACTTGTATCGGTCCACATAGAACCACAATCCACACAGGACAAGGAGTCTACACAAAACTCATGTCGGTCCACACAGAACCACAATCCACATAGGACAAGGATTCCACACAGAACTCAGGAGTCCACACAGAACTCATGTTAGTCCACACAACCACAGTCCACACAGGGCAAGGAGTCTACACAGAACTTAGGAGTCCACACAGAACTCATGTCGGTCCATACAGAACCACAGTCCACACAGGACAAGGAGTCCACACAGAAGTCAGGAGTCCACACAGGACAAGGAGTCCACACAGAACTCAGGAGTCCACATAGAACTCAGGAGTCCACATAGAACTCATGTCGGTCCACACAGAACCACAGCCCAGACAAGACAAGGAGTCCACACAGAACTCATATCGGTCCACTTAGAACTCATATCTGTCCACATAGAACTCAAGAGTTTACATAGAACTCATATCAGTCCACACAGAACTACAGTCCACACAGAACTTAGGACAATCAACTCCATCTCCCTCTCAAGGAGGGACACATCATTCTCCCAGTCTTAGGGAGAATGTCACACTGATGTTGCAATCGTCAACACTCCCTTTCACCGAGGGAGGCATTCTCTACCACTCTAAGCCGATTACGTAAGTACACAAACTTCACTATGGAAAGGGGCTTGGTGAGAATGTTAGCAACCTGATCCTCTATAGGAATATACAAGAGCTGAACTACTCCTCTTTGCACCATAGCATACCACTGCAAGCTGCACTACTGGACACTATTGCTCATCCATTTGTGAGTTTACTGAAATGAGCCTCTTGCTCTCTCTATGTCACTCGATATCACTCCAGACTCCCTCTGGGACTGTGCTGCAGACTCCCTCTGTAACTCTGCATCATACTCTGCCTCTGGAGCTGCTCATTAGCTAGTCCATTAGCCTATACGAGGTGTCATCCTGAATGCCAATTTGAACGACATCCTGAACACTGGCTCTGCACAGCTTCTTAGGAGAGTGTAATGCAAATATCTGGTCTGTTGTTATCCATAGACATCAATGACCTAGTCAACTGTCTGTTCATGGTAGGATCTACCTACTTTGACTTGGAAGCTGAGTCATTCAACTTCTTTAGATTCGTCACCATAGGTGTAGCCATGGACTTACAGTCCATCATTCCAAATCTCCTCAGGACATCAATAGTATACTTCCCCTAACTCAAGAAGATGTCATAATGTCTCTGCCGCACCTCTAATCCCAAGTAATAATGTATCAAGTCAAGGTCCTTCATCTCGAACTCAGAGGCTAACTCCGTCTGTATCTGTCGATGAATATTTCTGTCTCGGTGGGGAACAACATCATGATTAAGGAATCAATATCAGCAATGTGTGCCACCTTCACATGCTGAATCCTGGGCCATTGCTCTAACTGAACATATGTATACTACACCTCCTCAAAGGTCAACTGAGTAGTTCGCGTCCTAGGGCATTCTGGACACAAGTAATGCTCTAACCACTTCTAGAGTTTGCCATGATTCCATCTGGAAGCCAATTGCTCTTCATGAGGTCCCCACATCTTCGGTAACATGCTGAAGTAACTAAGGAACTTCAGAGAACTGATCAACTGCTACTAACTGCAATCCCTCTTGATTATCAGAAGGATGAATATTTGTAGTAGAGAGAGACCAACATTCGTTGGAGCCTCCTGCTTCCAACCATCAATCTCCATATGAGATCCTTTGGACTTGTAGGTTATTGGTCCACAAATGACTGAATGTACTAGGTCCACACTTGATCCACCCCTAGCCAAGTCTCATGGCCAACACTCGGAAATGCTCGATGCTCAACCTCTAGGATGATAGCGTGTACAACTGAGGACTAATCTTCCCACTCGTCACAGGATGTTCGGAAGAAAACACTATCCTACTCTATGGGAAATTCCGATGCCACAACACTATTCATCATGCAAGGACCAATCTCCCCACCCCGTCATAGGGTGTCTAGGAGAAGATACAGCTCTGTCTCCGTGCCATTCACCCCTTAGCCAAGTCACATGGCTAATACCAGGGGGGATGTCTGCCCAATGCTGTAAACATCAGTCTTCAAACGCCTTGCTCCCTCTGCATATGAGCATCCTGCTCCCTCTCAAATACTGAGTATTAATAGGATCTTCACATCCATCACTTGTCCTCTTGCTGAACAGCTATCACTTGTTCTTCAGAACAAGTCTCTTGTAGGTCATAGCACATGATCTTTCCGATAAGTCAAGTTCAACCAATTAGTTACCAACATTGCATAATCATGAAATTCAATCAAATCATATTGACATTTCAATGCAATGGCTCACACAGTTATGTAAGTATCTTAGCCAATGCTTCAACACAAAATCCATCCATATCCCAAACATATGAGGTGACTATCTGGATGCCTTCCATCTCCACCATAACATACTAGCAAGAGCGTGCACTGCTCCGAGTATGTCAGCAAAGAGGTTTCATCCTAGCTAGTTCCAACAAGGGCTCATGGGTTGTTGTGCAACACTATAGGCTACTTACCCAATATATATATATGCACTACATGAACCTACTGCTCGTCAATCTCAGTCACGCATAAAAGAAAATTGTATCACATATCTACATGTAGCTGTTGTGAACATTATCCTTTAAACTAAACATTCAAAGATTGAAAGAATAACTCAAATGACAGTATAAATACTTATCTTTTATTGTTTTGTTGGCTCCATCTTGATCTTTGCCTCCTTGCAGAAATCACAGGCTTAGATCTTCATCTTCTTTCTGCACCGTAGATCTTCATACATCACCAATGACAATCACATCATCTTGATACTGCAATCATTGGTGTACTAGAAGAAGTACTCCTTTCGACGATCTTCTGTAATTTCCTCAAGATCATCTTTTGCATTCCTTGACCTCTTTTGTGGAGAATCTTCATCAACATCAGCAGTTGAGGCATGATGCTTTCTCTTCTTTGAGGTACATTGTTTTGCATAGTGGCCATACTTTCTGCAGTTGTAACATTGAATGTGTGAAAGATCCATCTTCTTCTTTTGCTCTGGAACTGGACTTGATATTTCACCTTTGTCTTTTCTACCAAAGCTCTTCTTTCCTTTCTTAGCACAAGCTGTAAGGGCTTGGCTTTCCTCATGTTGAGGGCCATGCAACTTGCCTCTAGTTGCAAGTCTAGTTTATTCTTGTGTACAATCTGCCCACAAACGATCAAACTTGGGTAGCTCGGATCTTCCACTCACACTTTGAATGAATGGTTCCTAAGAATGAGGGAGACCATTTAGAGTCATCATGACAAGTTCTCTATCTGCAATTATTTCTCCAATGGTGCCCAATTGATCCATGATTTCTGAAATATTTATGAAGTAGGATGCAATAGAATCTGATTTGGTCATCTTCACATTTGAGAGTTATTGTCTCAAGGCAAGAGCCCAATTGACATTTGTATTCTCAAATAACTTCTTCAAGGTATCAAACATGGCTTTAGCTGTCTTCTTTTGAGATATTTGAGGCATCAAATGATCCTTGATCAAATCTATTATAATCCTTCTTGTCTTGGCATCACTTTTATTCCATTGAGCCTTTCTTGCTTCTTCTTTTGGTTTTGTTGCTCCTTCTTCAACAAAGTTTAGAGGATCACTTTCTTTTAAGACAATAAGTACCTTGGACTTCCATGAGCTGAAGTTGGAAGCCCCATCAAGTCTATCTTCAACCTTGATGCTGGTCATCTTGCCTGAAGGCTGAAAACTGAGATCTGAAATTTGCTGCAGAAACCCTAGCAGTAGCTAGGTCAAAAATGAAATTTGGAATTTGGAAAATCTGATTCCACAGATGGATGCGCTCTCCTAGGGCGAGTTGAGTAGCCCTCCTTTTCTTCTGGATCTGTGGACATAACAAGTCACAAATTGAAACCCTAATTTTTGCAGTTTCTATAGAATTTAGTCAAAATTGAAACTTCACCAATCTGGAATTTTCCTCCACAGAAAGATGCGCCCTCCTAGGGTGAGTTTCCCAAGAACTCCTTTCAAGACAATCTATGGAGAGAAGGGTCCAAACCTGGATGCCCTAGTTTCCGGCAATGGCATCAATGATTCTATTCAACACTGCTTTGATTCCATGTTAGATTTTTAATGTAGCAGTATAACTTTCATTATTATAGCGGAAACAAAATAGGATCACTGAAAGAATAACCATGCACAGAAACACAAGAACACAAAGAATTTAACTTGGGAAAACCCGAACTTGGGAAAAACCCAGCCAACCTTTTCTTACTCAGAGATTTCAGTCCAAGATACACGTACAACCAAATATGAGAGTGATCTAGAACAAGAGAGATCACATAGAAGAGTAACACCAAAGAAAGAACCCCAGAAAACAGTCTTGTACTACCCTTGAGTGAACTTCTTCCTTGCTTGATGGAGAAATGAATGTGGCTTCACCTTTATTTATACTAATCTTTTGTTGACTTATTCAACTGGTGTGGCCGACTTGTCTTTAGGCAATATAAAATTATTTATTTGTTTTCTTTTGGGGCTGACTTAGCTAGTGAGGATACCTCACTAAGCTACAAACATCAACACTGAATTATAAGTTACAGCAGCAACAGCGGACAATATTTCAATTCACTTCAATTCCAATCCACCAGGCAATTCAAGAGGAAGTATACAGATACCAAACATATATGCCGACAAGTTTTAGCCTTTAGGGCACACTTTTCCAAGCATAAACCAGATCTGAAATCACTTTAATTATTGCAGATTTATAACAGTAAGTCTGCCTTATTATCTTCAAGATGTTTGTCAAATCACTCAATAATTTAAGCCCTTAATATGTCAAATCAACATGAACAATAAGTACTGGAAATTACCAATCAAGAAAACAATGAAAGCTGAAAATCAAATCTGCAATTGAGACAGTTTTGGACTTCTGGAAACTTCTTATATATGTATAATAATGAAGTACATATACATATCACGACTTTATTACTTATCACTTAGTCTTGAGAATTGAGGAGGGGCAGATGAAGATAATGCATGTCAGTAGGCAGCGATAAGAGAAGGAATGTAGTTCTCCTGAAGGTGGTTAAAGAGTGTTGATTGTGCTAGTGGGATACATATGGTTGAGGAAACCAATGAGGGAAGTGAGTATAAAATGCATGTTGTGGATAGTATGCTAGACGAGAGTGCAACAGAAGATTGTGGTGAAGAGAATAAGGCAAAGGAGTTTGGACAACAAACTCAAGAGGTAGCAGTGTATGATGTAGCAGTAAGTGGAGTGATGGAAAAGAGTGGTCTTGCAACAGTGGGTTTGCAAGAAAAAGAGGTTATAGCGGTGAAAAGGATGCAGCAAATTGAGGATGACTGTAACAGAGGAGTTCTTGCAGTGAAGGGAAATGAGGTGATACTTGAACAACAAGCATTGGTGGAGAATGTAGTGATAATGCAGAAGCCGGAGGATGAGGAGGCAATGAGAACCATTGGGCTTGCAGAAAGCACCATAGGGAGGAGAAGATTTGAGGTAGTGGAAACCTTTGGATGAGATTTGTAGCAGATGCCAGAGTTGGATGAGCAAGCAGTGGAAGACATGAGGATGGTGCACATGAGGAAATTGCAGGTAAAGAAGATGGTAGAGTTGAGAAAAGATGTGATGAGTTATTTGCACTGGAAAATTGCAGTGGTATAGATTTCAAAGAGGAAGAAGAGGAACGTAAGGTGGAAAAGAGGTACAGGGGAGTGGTATGAAGTGTGGCAGAGAAGGATGAAGAAAATAAAGAAGGTTAAATGTCTGGTGGTTATTGATTTATCAATGACCACGTGAGCAAGATGCTCACAATTTTCAACCAGGGGGTTTGATGCAGGAGCATCCCTGGTGCAGTGGGCTATCCTGCATATCTCATTTACTTTCAGTAGTTAGTTCAGAAAAGCTGTTGGTTTTTAGTATTTTCGTGGATTTATGATTGCCGCAGAAGCTGCTGCTGCAGAACAGGAGCTCTCGGTTCTTGCTACGGATCCCCCATGTCAATACTACAGAAGGTTTGCTATGGAACAAGATTTGGTGTGCATTGGGATACATTAGGATGGCATGGAATTCATTTTACCAAGCATACATTTGTTGTTGACTTATTATCCTAAGCATTCGTTGTGTTGACCAAATATGAGGACCATTCAACCTAAAGGGAAAATAAAGAAATGACCATGTTGGTCTAGAGGGTGATACACAGTGTTTAAAGGGAGCAACTGCACAAAGGAGCTGAAGCTCTCCACATGACTTATCATCCTAAGCATTCGTTGAGTTGACCAAATATGAGGACCATTCAACCTAAAGGGAAAATAAAGAAACGACCATGTTGGTCTAGAGGGTGATACACAGTGTTTAAAGGGAGCAACTGCACAAAGGAGCTGAAGCTCTCTACATGGCCATTAGCAGAGCAGTTGAACAACAGGGAGTAGGGGAAGCGATTCGTTGCATGGCAGTTGAACCGTCTCAGCCCTTCGCCTTCCCATCTTGGTGTGTAAACTACCTGCCCGTGAAGGAGAGGGGCTTTTGCGTCTCATTGGTTTGGAAGAGGACCTTTCGCCTCTATGTAACTTCTGATTTGATTTGTGAAGGCGGTAGTGAGAGAGGGGCATTGGCCATTGTGTTTGCAGAAGCCCAAGTTTAAGCCTGTGATTTTGTGGTTAGTGATCAACGTTGGCTCTCACGAAATTTGGCAATGTAATGGTGGAGTGGAACACGAACCAAAGAGGTGGCTTTGTAAATGTAGCAGAGGCCCGTGAGTATTTGGCCATGAACAACAATGAAACTTTTTATGGTTCTATGTTAATTAATTTCTGAGTTGAGTAATTGTGGTGTTTGATTATATTTGTTGTTTATTGTATTAATGCTGTGAGTGGAGCTGTGTGTGTGGTTTTGAGATAGAGGCTTCTGTTGTGGGACTCTGAGAGTAGCCCTTTGTGAGATGTGCTGCATCAGCATTGTACCATATCTCACATATCTTATTTACTCATATTATATTTTATACTCCTATCCGTATGGATTCTTTTCTACTATCTTATCTATTTTGGATATTTACTGTTTGAATCAGATTGGTTTATTTCAGGTCCCCTATTGCGGGAATGCTTATATTTTATTCTTTAACAGTGTACTGAAGTGGAGTGGTTCTACTAGATGTAATGGAGTTTAATATTTTATGATTTATTTGAGTGAAGCATTTGAAATGAGTTCAAATAATTTTCTATTTCAGTCAGATGAAATTCTGTCAATTATAGCTCCAGATTAAGCATTTGGAGCTAGTGTGAATGATGAAGTGATGTTTACCGGGTCATGATTCATTAGGTTATGTTTTGAGCAATATGTGTTCTGAGTGCAGTATCATCCAGATATCAATAAGAGTCCTGGAGCTGAAGAAAAGTTCAAGAAGATTGCTGCTGCATATGAGGTATTCCTAGATCTAAAGTTGAGTAGATAGCTTTTCACCACAATTTTATAAGATTAGGTTCAGGATAGATTTCATTAACCATGCCATTAATTTTCTGGTTACTTTAAGGCAGACTCTTAATACATAGATACGAGATGAGCATTTACTCACCTGACCATTCTGACATGAGTGAGAGCCTGTGCTTTCTGTAGTTAATTACAGTATACTTTGGCATATCATGGTGATATTAACGGTAGCATTTCAGAGTTATCACTATTCATTTACCTTTAGATTTTTGTCTCATCCCATGGGCAATTGAATTCCATTGTTTTCAGGTTGATTGTATGTTATAAGCAATGCTGTTTACTGTAGTTCCTTTTACATTTAATGTTAATTGTTTTCTTATTGAACATCTTCTTTGCCAATTTTGGAAGTTGTATTCCACTTTGCCATTGATCATTTTATATTAAAATTCAAATTGAAAATTTAAAAAAGGTCTTTTTTTGTTTGTTTGCTAGAATCTCCCTGACTTGTGAGAGTGGCCTTCGGTCTAAGAAACCATGACCCAAGGGCATCTAAGCCGTCAAAATCACTCCGGGATTGCACCCGGCCTGTGCCACACCAACCCTCAACTGGTTGGATTTTGGGTGTCTCTTCCCAACTAGCTCACCCCTAAGGGGAATTGAACCCAGGTCGCCCGCTGACGAGACCCACACCTTAACCGAATGAGCTAGCAAGATTTGACGACATATAAAAAGGTCTTTAATATAGAGAGAAGTGCAAGTATTATTCCAATTTGTTCTTGATTATTTTGTATTAAAATTTCAAATTTTTAATAGGAAAACATCTTTAATATAGGAAAAGTGCAAATTTGTTGTTAAGATTTTGATTCATTTACAAAATGCAGAAAGTGTTCTTAAAAAGCAAAATATGCTTGAAGGCAATTGTCTGAAGTCTAGTCTGTAATGCATATGGCTGGCAATGTAGACCTGGCATTAGCAACATACATTGCATTCTAATTTCTATGTAAAGTTGTCGCACCTAGCAGGGACCAATTTGCCTATAAGCAAGCATTTGCACCTGATTGCGAGTGTAGGAATGTTAGCCTAGTGGCTACATCCAATAGAAAGTGAACAACTACACTCTTCTTTTGACCAGCAATGACCAGATTGAATGCTTTCAAACAAAACCCATTGGATTTGAGATTTTGCTCTTTATTTACCAAATGCTTGACTCACTGGATCATTTTTTTTTCTTCTCATAGTTGAGTTAATTAGTCAAAAAATATTGAACAAACCTAAACAAATAAACTGTCTGCAAACAGTAAGTTATTTGGTCATTTTCAATAATCTATGTTGTAACACCCATAGTCCACAAATGGGTGTTGTTTAAAACAGTAAATTAAATCATTTATATTCTAAGCATAACTTCGTCTGTAAATTCTCCATATATAATTTCCTTTCAGCATAAGTTATAGGTTAAAAACAATTTCTTCATTTTCCTATTATCATTTTCACAGCATATCTTAATACCAAGATACAACAGATTTAAATTTAAATTTTGGGTTAATCTTCGCAATTCAAATGAAATAGTCTAAGTAAAGTGAAAATAGTAGATCACCTCAATAATTATCCAAATTAACAATCCAGTCTAGTCTTTAGCAGTCCAGCAGTACAGTCTTCAATCCAGTCTGAAATAGTTTTAATATTTACCCTAACTTGTTGCTCAGCTGCTAGTTCTAGGAAACCTGTGGGGTTTCCTACCCCTCTGTACCTGCAATTATAACAACGGCAGCAGCAATTGTGACCAAAAACCTCCAGTTTCCAACCTCAACCTCAAGGTTCCGGTTCAAGGTTTAGTAATAGTCATCCTGACAGTTTTTTCCCTCTCCAATAGGGTTTCCCTTAAAGTGTCTGTTGGATACCTAATCCTACGGGATCATGGTTCATTGTACAGTTACTTGGACTAGGTCCATTACTTAGGAAAATATGAAGAGTCGTAACAGACCTCTTGGATGTGCAAACCAAAGGTCACATCTATTGTGTATAAATACGAAGTTCTTGTTTATGAAAGGCATCTGAGATTGGAGTTACCCAGGCCTGACAGTGGTATTAGAGCTTTGGATTTTTACATAACTACATAGTCTGTCCTGCAGTTTGTCCTCCAGTCCACCTCCTCAGTCTGCGTACTGCTGTATTCCGTCTACCTTCAAAGGTATCACTGAAACATTTTTTCTTCTCTTAACCCTAATTCGTGTTATTTCTATTGCATAACACATTCATTCCCTGTGCATTGTAAATTTTTAGGCCCTAAGTGACTGCTGTCCTATGTTTCTCTTTAATTAAATAAATCAAAACTGAACTTAGTTAACAGCAGATATAAATATTTCTGAACATGCAAAAATCACACATATGGCTGAAAATGAACAGTGGAAGCATAAACACAATACACAAGAATTCTGTCCTTCGAATCAACTTATCATTTAATAATTAAAACTTACAAGGACACCTCAACCTGAGGTTTACAGCCTGCTGGAAGACAATACGCCTACACATAAATCTGAGAAACTGCTGTACCCTGTATGACATTGTATGGTATTATCTTTGCAGTCTTCAACCTTGCTGGTCGATCCTCTTCCTGCTATCTGTGTTTTCTCCTCCTTGACTTCTCTTGTGTGTGTTCCTCACACAACTTCTTTGGTGTGTACTCCACACAACTTCTCCTCCCATCTTGTCCTATTTATGCTTTGAGAGAGATAACTAATCTCCTTGTTATACCCATTTTTGCATTGGTGTGCCCTAATTCGGAAATGAGGCTGTTCTGTGTTGTTCTTTCAACTTTGCAGAAGTTCTGGGTATGTTTGCAGCCTGAAAGATAATGGAAAATAGTGCTGGGCACTTGATGGACATACTGGGTATGTATTGCAGCAACTTGATGATGAAAGTGTGATGATACTGAGGCCTGGGCACACAGCAGTAGTCTTGGGCACTAAAATATCACCTACAGCCGTGCAAAATAGCGAGGAGGTTTTAGGTATACGTCAGGCCCAAATCAGCAGTCAGAGTGCCCCATTGACAAATCTGGGAAGTCTTTTGAGAAGAGATCAGTAGCCGAAGAGCCTTTGAACCAGTATGAAACTCAGACAGCAGCAACAATGAAGAAACAGGCTCCATGAGTATGGATTATTGGTTCGTGATTGGATAATGCCCTAGTATGTGGATTTCGGCAAGTAGCTGTGGCATGCCTTCTCTCATGCTTGATTGGTTAAAGTTGGCTTTCGAAGACCCTTTTCCTTGTGCTGCACTCTGCTCTTATGATGTATTGGCTGTTGATCTGAAGATTAGCATACAGACATAATTCATATGACAAGGGATCCTTGATTGCTCTGCCAAGGTCATAGCAGCTAAGTGTTTTTGTGGATCTGTTTGAGAAGGCCTATGTATATGGAAGACTTCTGCAATGAAGTGTCACTGAGAAGCCGCAAGCCCTAGAACATCAATGATTCAGGCAGCAACTGAATGCCGAAGGGTCCACGCCATCCCCGTCTAAGCATTTTATCTGATGGTGGCAGTAACCATGCAGCAATCAGCCTTGGAATAGATCTCAGGCATATTGTGACCTTCAATTTGAACATCTATGGCATGATTAAAACAGGATTATTGCGCTGTAGTGGTGGAGAGTGGTTTCGTGACAGCATCCAGCTTCGAGGATCCTTGTCTTTGAATGGTGGTTTTCTGTTGATAGAGCCGCCCCCCTATTAGAGCACTATTGCTGAGATATTGCAGGTCCGTTGGTTCAGAGCGATCTTCACAGTGAATATTTGGCAATGTAAGTGTTGTTTTCGACAACAAGAAGAGTCGTATTGTGGGCCATGAGCAATCGAAAGTCCAATATTTGGAGAATAATTTATTTTTTAATTTGATTGAAGGATGGCCCATTCAAAATAATTTATCATATGGTCCAAGCACATGGAGTATGTGATATGTTTGGGCCACGAGGTCGAAACTAAGTTGCATGAAATGGGGAAACGGGGACGAAATGGAGAAACGTCGAAATGGGGGAAACGTGACCCCCCAAAATTTTGGAAATGGGGAAACGCGATATATATATATATATATATATATATATATATATATGAGCAATGTTGTCGCCGGATTGTGCACCTGGTTAACGCAACAAAAATCTATGCTATTGCTCGGTGCGCCCTTGGGGGCAAGTCTCGAGTCAAGGCTGTCACCTGATCTTGATTCCTTCGTTTAGGCCAAACTCCTAAAGAAGCCAAGGGGGGTAGTCCCTAAGGAAGGTTTCTAAGGTTTTTAAGGTTTCCTGGTGAATTGGTTAAAGGTGTTGTATTTAGGAGTTTTAAAGTGTTGATTAAAAGTGTTCCAAGATGACTTTGCAAAAGTAAATTACAGATAGCTTTCACCAGCATAAATTGAAAAGACTACCAACAGAAATGCACAATAATGGTATTAAGCAAATAAAAATGTGTAGTAAACCAGTGCCTTATGGAGTCAATATAGTAAATGAACAATGCTGTTGAAAGGGAAAATGTTTTGCAATGTCTCTTGGTTACTTTCAGATTATTATGGTTTGAAATTTATTAGGGGAAAATGGGACTCCCGAGATACCGTGAGGTATAGGGAGGAATGTCCGGAAATTAAGGTTTGGTGGCTCTTCACGAGAACGTGTGGGATGGAATGGAGTCTCTAAGGCAGTGTTCAACACTATAACAATTAGGGTATAGTCTAACTGTGCCTTGAGGTCGTCTCCCAGTTGTTCCCGCTTCCTCTGAAGAAGGATTGTCCCCTCCAACTCCGGATTGTCCCGCTCGCCATGGCACAGGCCCTCTATTGTAACCTGTCCGCAGATCATACAGTAGGCATCAGAAGTTCCCCAGGAAGTTACCGCGGCATTGCCACCTTCCCAACTTTTGGTAATAATACGTCCTCATCGGATTCTAACCGGAATTTGGGCCTCATCGGTACTAGCCAGCATATGGTTCCCGGTACCCTGATCCTGATACTCCCGGTACCCCCCATCCTGATATCAGGATCATTATACCCCAAGCATCTCGGAAGGCTAGCCTAAGCATCCTCCACAGCATCCTCAAGGCACTAGCCCCAGGCATCAGAAGTCCTTCTACATAAACCTCTCTCCCGGTGAGTATGTCTCCAACCGTGGACCCTGGTTGCATCAGAAGTTCTCCGGGAAGTATCCATGGCATTGCCACCTTCCGAACTTCTGGTACAAAAGTCAAGCGCTGCTGGCATAGAGCTAATTGTTGGGCTTGTCCCCTAGCCCATAATATATTTATAGTATCCATTCTCATTCGTGGTTATGGGCTCCCAAGAAATCATAGAATACTTAGCCTCATCAGGCTATTTGAGTGGATCACCTGGAACAACTGGCACTTGCCATAATGAATAATCATTAGTAACCATTTCTCAATATAATAATATATCATGGATCAACCTTGAATCATGTGCTAACAAGAATGTCTAGCCACCAGTTCATATTGCATTACATTGCATCATAAGCCATTGTCACGATAAGTCATGCCAAGTTTAACATCTAATGCATTTAGGTACTCTCTGCTACCATTATAACATAACTGGTCATGATACTTTCATAATTTCACTAAGCATCTCATAAATATGTCATGGCAAGTTGTCATATTCCAACATTAGTACTATCAACATGGAGTAACAACTCACATAATCCATCATCATATCAAATATGCATTCTACGGGGAGCAATAAGGGTTAGCATGAAATGATATCATGTCATACCAAATATCTCATATAATCTCTTATTCTTCATTGACACATAACAAAGTTGTAAAATACCAACATTAACCACAACATGCTTTCATACCATTTATGTGCCAAATGTCATTTATCTCTAGATGCAATGATAACCTATAATATCATTTTATGTCTACACGTCATGAAATAATATCAAGAAGTATCACATGCACAACCCATGGCTATAAATCTCATGGCTAGAATTAACAATCATCAAATTTCACTTGAATAATGCATGACCATGAAGGCATCATTCTAAGAAAAACATGTGTAATAATACCATATCGTGCACCACATAACTTACTTTTTAAGATGCCACTATAATTTCCAATTGAGTATCAACAATCAACATATCATGTACCTCATGTCCTATACATCTAGAAACCATAATAAACTGGGTATCAACATGAAATGTTCATACATGAAAACTGGGGGCAACATGAAATATGTATAAATCATGAAATATGTATCAATCATGAAGTATGTATGATATGTCTCATAACTCTAGAAATTATAAATTACTAGTTGAATATCGACATAAAATAATTTCATAGTAATCTCATAGTTGATAATCACATTCCTATTGGATGACTTCAAATTCCAAATATCACAGATGGGAATAAGATTTTAAACTCAAATTATACTTCACATAACTTGTTTAATAATTCCTTTGCCCTTTTCTCTTTTTTTGCTCCCCCAGTACAACAAAATATATTATAGGACTAAATGTTTCTATGTTCATGTAATTTCTGTTTGTACAAATGGACTATTGGGTTTATTTACCATGGAAGCACGACAGATTTATACCCTGAAAGTCTGAAAATCATTGAATGGATGCCCAAGGAAGTGCAAAATAAAGCTTATAAGTGGGGCCAATATATATGCATCCTACAAAATTATAGCTACAAGAGTTTTTTTTTTATATTATTATACTGTAAAGACACTTGGTCCCAATCTCTGTGTTCAAAATCCAAGCATGACCTCAAAAAGCTTTTATTTAATACAAAACATGACTTCAATTTCTGTTGGGTCAATATAAACTTTAGTCTTTGAACCAAGGCTTATTCACTCCAATTAACAAGTTGCGATGGTTGGTCAAACCTTTTAATCAATGAACCATTGAATGATCAAGCAATAAAGGTGAGGCGTTTTTACTACAACATAGCTAAAAGCTGTCCCACACTCTGTAAAAATTTATCAATCTAACACTCTAAATTCTATAGACACTCTAATCATATACAAACATATCTTAGGCAGTTTGTATGAGTTCAATGTCAATAGTTAACAAGAAGCATGGTGGTATGTAGCTACTTCCCGATATTGTTGTAGGTGAAACACTCCCTACAAAAGTAGAACGCACTCCTATTCAAATTGCCAAGTGGTTTTGTTCTTGCTCACCAATATTCAAATTGACAAAGTGGTTCTATTCTTGCTCGTCAATTGAATAGACAAAGCACAAGTAATGACATTAACCCTACAATAATAATAAAAGAAAACTATCAATGTTGAACTTAACTCTGCTTATGGAAACTATAAAATTCAACTCTCAAATTGATTATAATCCTGCGAGTGAAGATGGCCTTGAGAGTGATTCCACTTGTTCTAGCCACCAATCAATAATTGGTACTTATTCTTTAAGCCAATATCCCATTAACCATATGAACTGTTGTGTGCGAGAGCCAACAACCCGTTAACCAAATGAACTGTTGTGTGCGAGGGTTCATTCTAGCATATCCTTTAGTTAACTAAACACTGTGGTTAATTACCTTAATCGCAAAGGCATTTTTTTATTTTATTTTAATTATAATATATATATAGGTTACACATACATTGAATTGACGATGTAAAGGCTGTGTGGTCAATGGAATATGGGCACACACAGAGTTCCTCAAAGACCCTAGTTAGCAACCCAACCAAATAATGGAACCCAGCGGTGATCCAGTCCACAAATAGTGGAAGCTGGCAATTGAATTTTTGTCTTATAGCTTGTCAATTAAATAACCCAATGGCGTTCAATTGATGCAAAAGCAATGGGGCTGTCAACCATGACCCGTTATGTAAAAGCGACGGACAATAAAAGACAAATGGATTGACAGAGAGAATTAGAAGTTTGGCAAACTATTGCAACAACGGGTAACTAACAACCATTGATCTCAATGCTGATAAGACAATGGATGGTTGGTTTTTTAATACAGAAAAATCTATTTCTGAAGGTGAGATATCAAAGATAGTGGGAGCTTTACATAGCAACAATCAATATAAATTCTTTCAAGTTTTGTGGAGAATAATGTAGTATTTTTAAAATCACAGCAAGGCCACAGGGCAATTTGGTGTATGAGAATCTTTGTTTCTGGAATAAGGAATCTCTTTATTCAACATTGTAACTGTTAAAGTTTACAGAAATGTACATTGGTGAAACTGGGTGTCAGTCTCATCTTCTGTGCAACAAGCTGTTATGAAATTGAGTCGATATGGAGAAACTGGTCGTCTATGGCTGACTGGGATTGCAAAGTGAACGTTGCTACAAAAAAAACAAAACACCCCATGCGGCAAGATAAATAATGGCCACATTGTTTTACCAATTTACTAAGAGCAACTCGTGTTGTGAATATTTTTACATGGGTTTTTGGGCCTGGATTCGTTGTAGGTGGCGAAAGTATTATTATTATTAATTTTTTTTTTCAGTACATTCACAGTCATAGATTTACTTCACAGATTTTGCAATTTATTCATTTAGTGAAACAGAACATGCTATGTGAATGGACCTGTGAACGTTTAAAGTTAGGCCCTCAGTCCCGGCTAATGGGATTTGTTTAATGGAGTATATACACAAGTATATAAATATATTCTCATCATGACAATTCATTCCTGCATTTGCGTGACCAGATGTCGAGCACTTTGTCTTCCAACGACAAAACAAAGAATTTGTTTATCTCTGAAATAGGGAGCTCTGCATGCATGGGTTATCAAGTATTCCAATGCTAAAATATTCATATTCCTCCAGAAGAGAATAACAAGAAGAGCATAATGCACATGTGTACTTGATTTCCTGAACTTGGATAAGGCAGTTGGGCTTTTGCTTGACAGATAAAAAAAAATATTGTTTACACGCTTCTCATCCTTAAAAACGATTCGAAGGAATGAAGGCTGAAAATCCTTGCTTATAAATTTACTGTTATTCGTTTGTGTTCATGGTCAAATATAGTTTGCATTGTATTTGATGGTGAGATCCAATTCCCTATCAATCCTCACATCTCAACCCTCGCATCTTTCTTTTACTCCCTGTGACCAAATTCAATATCGACCGCGTTCTTTTTGGACCGCCTCCAATGTAAATGGTACATTTATATTTCTTGAATTTAGAAGAAGATTAATTTAAGGGTTTGCACCCTATAGTAGCTTTGTTCAATTTATATGTACACTCAATCGATAATAAGAAAACAATTGATGAAGGTTGAACCCCTTACCGACTTCTTCCATGCATTAACAATCTAAGCATCTCAATATGAGTTATACCCTATACTATTAAGGTAAGAACCAAGCACCATATTTGAAGGAATATAGGGCTACGCCCTAATGGATTCTCTCTCTATATGTTTAATACGAAAATATCTTCCCTATACGAAAGGTAACTGGATCTAGGGATATGCCCTCATGGATCTATTCCACGCAAAAGGAGCAAAGTCCTTAAGTATTTGAGACAGAATACCTACTTCCATTAAAAATAAAACTAAAAAGTGTATCACTGCAACCTTAAAAATAACTAAAGGTGCTATGTCCTTTTTTGCATAGCTTAATTTAAACAAACTGGAGCTGTGAGACTATGCTCACTCATTCCTGCTAAGCCACGAATTACAAATATTCTTTGCTTTCAATATAAGAAATCCTTCAAAAATAATACAACCTTAAAACAATCATTTAGTACATATTTATATCCCTTGGAGCAATTCGGGTAACCCGCTCCAATCAGCTTTAATAATTATAAATCTGGATTTCAAATCCCACAAGGGATTCAAGCCAAATCCACCCTCAGGGAAAAGGTAAGGTTAAGGGATGACACATCAATCATTCAAGAAGTAGGCGAGGTTAAGGGACGACACATCAATCATTCAAGAAGTAGACAAGGTTAAGGGAAAACGCATCAATAATTCAAGAAGTAGGCGAGCCTATGTCTCTTACAGTTCCTCACCATCTCTACAATTATAAGTAAGAATAAATAATAGAGCAACTAACAAGCTGTTGATCAGAGGGCTGTGCCCTCTTCCTCCTGACGTATATATGCAGAAACAGTCACGACATTTAATAATTAATCCCTGGGATAGAATTTAACCCACACTCCAAAAAGAAATAAGTATACAATCAAACGAATTTAAGGAATAGAGCATGATCGCAATAGCTATGCACTTCTCAAAGGGAAGAGATCCCATTGAATGCGTCCTCTTTTGGGGAGTGGGAAGATGGGAACCTACTCCCATTTCAATCCTTTTCCAAAACTATAATCCATTGCAAAAACAGTTACTAACCTTGGATGCCTTCAATACAGTAAGTCCAAGCCGTTTCTTCCTCACTGCCTGCCGCCTTGCCTGCCACCTTCCCTTTCTTTGATAACTGTTTTTTTTTAAGAACTTCGAGCTCCAGCTCCCTCAAAGATTACAGAGAATGTGCAGAATACAAGAAAATGTCTCAAAGAAGGTACACTCGGTCTGGAGCACGAGTTTGTGAGAGGTCGAATTTGCCCAGGTCATGGAAATGGAAGAGATTAGGGTTTAGAGAGTTGCATGTGTGTTTCAAGGTGGATTAACGCACAGGAGTAATCAGGCTTTATTTTAATCATGTTTTATTTTAAGCATTCAACCTAAAGATCTGCACATCGATTTCTGTAGCCTATTTGTATCATTCACAACTCAATCTAATGATATTTTCATGCAAATCTACTTTACAGGATGAAACATATCATGTGTGTGTAGTGAGAGCCCTTAGGCCCATGCTTTGGAACACGGCTCTGATACCAAATGTAAGAACCATAAAACTCATAAAACCTACTAAATAACAAAATAATATTAAATATGCATGTAGATCTATGAACCAATACAAGAACCTATTAACATGTAAAATCATATAAAATCCAGAAACAAACAAGAACAACATGCATAGAAGATCTGCAAAAACAATGTGGATCTAATCATCAATAATAGAAAATATGCTGTAATAATTATTGAGCCATACCTGATTGGATGATTGATGGCTACCATTACCTTGCTCCAATAGTGCAACTGAAGGTGCGGGGACGACTCTCCACCCAACCAACCCCCAGCCAATGGCTGAGGCCCCCGAGCCCCCAACAATTAACCTTATGCTAGTGCTATCTTGCTTTCCTCTCCTCCAGAGCTCTTCTTCCAAGATGCCCAAAGACAAAAAGCCCCTTCTCTTCACTCCTCCTCCTCCCAATTTCTTAGTTTCTTATTTAATTTATTTCTTTATGCAAAATTTGCTTTCCGTTACTTCTTTTCATGTTTCTTTTTATTATCTTACATTATATTATATTACATTATATTTATTATATTAAATATTCCCCATATTTGTATATGAGGGTTGTTACATCCTTCTTGTAGACCTTGAACCCCGTTGTTATCCTCAGTGGTGATGTGACTTGTTTCCTAGTCTCGATCCCTAATATTTGAAGGAACTAGACCAATTCTTGAAGGACATTCTTCTTGCTCTCACTTGCCATTTGATTCACCTCAACTCCATTTCCCTAGTTGGTGGAGATTGGCATTGATCTTTGGTCTTTCCATCACTTATTATAAAAACCCTAAAAACTCCAAAACCCCATTTTGCTGAGGTTATCTCTTCCAAATCACCTTGTGCCCTCTTTGTCATAACCTAGCAATCTTATCTAGGGACACCCCCTCGAGTTGGAGAAGAGCCAACCGGAAGTGCAAAGGTAGTTATTGTGGTGATAGTGGGTAGCACCTCTCAGGTTACTGTGTCTAGCAGCGATCTTCGACTCTTTAACTACAACCTTCTAGTTTGTGCGGGAACACATCAATTTTAAAAAACAACTTCATTTATTCTAGCAACCAATGCATTGATTCTAGCCACCAGCTTCCTTGATTGTAGGAACCAACTTCCTTGATTCTAGCAACCAATCTCCTTAATCCTAGAAACCACCTTATCTCAACAATGAGGTGTATAGCTAAGATTGTATCAAATATAACTCACTAATATTCTATTATCTCTATAATATTTCATTTAGATTTCTAAGACTAGGAGATTAAAGGTAATTATACTTTCACTTTTATTGATCAAGTGAAATTACAAGATAGTATTATTTTCCGCTTCTAAGTGGTCACTAAGAAGTTGTCTCGCAATACTTCTCGCACGTTCACACCTATCTTATGCAAGAATCTCTTTCTCGAGCTACATTTTCAACACTTCTTAGCGAGGAAGGAATTCTGCACCAATCCAAGTCTGTCTCTAAATGCTTCAAACTTCCCTTTTGCTAAGGGCTTGGTCAGAATGTCAACTACCTGCTGATCCGTGGGTATATATTGAGGCTTTACTGCTCCCTTTTTAATCCTGTCTCGTATGAAGTGGTATTTGATCTCTATGTGCTTCGATCGATCATGAAATACTGGATTCTCATAGAGTTTGATACAACTTTGATTGTCATAGTAGATCACCATGGGATCCCACTCCTGATCAAACAATCGTGCAAGTAACTTGCGAAGCCAAATGGCCTACAACTCGCTGTACTAGTTTCCAGAAACTCCTCTCTACTGAGCTAAGTGCCATGGAAGTCTGCTTCCGGCTAAACCAAGATATCATCGCTCATCCCAAGCTGCAGCAACACCTTGAGGTGCTTTTTCTATCTGGTGCAGCATGCACTGCCTGCCCAATTTGAGTTTGAATACCCCTGCTGTTAGAGTTTGCACTTTAATTCAATTTATTAGATCTTTAATTGAAAGACAGACAAGCACAACAAAACACAAGAGACAATAATTTTCCTCGGGGAAACATAAAGGAGAAAACCCCTCAACTTCCTCAAAAATAGATTTGTCACTAGTACAATATCTAGCAAGATAGAAAAACCAAAATATAAGATATCTTCTGTAGCTCTCTCTCTTTCTGCTCCAGCGAACTTGTCTTCTCTCTCTCCTTATGGGAACTTGCTTGAGTGAGTGGTGTGTCCAAATGAGAGAGCAAGCCTCTCTATTTATACTTTATGTTTGATTGCCCTAATTCCTAATGGGGCCGACCTCTCTTACCTAACTGGGACGACCTCTCCTAGGGAGACTCAAAAATACAATTTACATTTGAACTTGGGGGATCTAATGCCCCGACTTACAATGGAGGTTTTACCTCAATAATCTTGCATGACCAAACATAATAATGACATCCCCGAACGAGGGAAAACCATCTCTGTCGGAGGTACAAATAAAATACAATAATAATATAATTATAAAATACAAATGAATATCTTTCGAAGTTACATTTACAACAACACTCCCTCTTAACTAGGAAGGTATTCTCTCACCATAGTCATCATCACTCTGGACACAAATTCTGGACAACGTCATCATTGCTGGATCATCTTCAATGCTGGAACATCATCATCAACACTGGATCATCATCGTCGTTGCTGCAGTAATCCTCATCTCGTTGATCATTGACTAGTGACATCTCTGGAATCTATTTGTCATGTGAAGTTCTACAGAGCCAACCCTTTTTCATGCTGGATGTAGGTCTAACTCTCATCTAGGTCTTCATCATCTCTATGAGCAAGCCATCAAGTAGGTACAACCCAGGACCACACATTACATTGCCATAGCAATCACCTGCGTCTTCTACTATCATCTCATTGTATCCAGATCATCTCATCGTCACGCACTTAGAGAAACCCAGGTGCACACCTCATGTCCAATAGATCACCTGCATCTCCCACCCAGTGGGTACAGCCCAGGAGCACCCCAAGTGCATTACGTCTCTCATGGTTAGTTTGCATCTCCAAACATGTGGATACAGCCCAGGAGCACCCCAGGTGCATTACGTATCTCATGGTTAGTTTGCGTCTCCAAACATGTGGATACAACCCAGAGCTACGTCCCAAGGACCACCTACGTCTTCCACCATGTGAGAACCAGCCTAGGCGCACCCTAGGTGTCTTTGTGACCGGTGGACCTATCAGCGTGTCCAACATGTGGATACAACCGAGGAGCACCCTAGGTGCATTACATCCCAAAGACCACCTGCGTCTTCCACCATGTGAGAACCAACCCTGGTGCACTTGCATCTTTCGATCTCATCACTCCCACTTTCGAGGAGCATCGATCTGGATAACACCAAGCTTCTCTACGAAGTACTCGAACTTCACTCTCGCTAATGGCTTGGTAAACACATCGGCTATTTGCTCGTCTGTTGCTACATACTGGAGCTTCACTACTCTTTGCACCATATCCCGGATATAGTGATACTTGATCTCAATATGCTTCGACTTATCATGGAACACTGGGTTCTCAGACAACTTCACGCAACTTTGGTTGTCACAGAAGATACAAGTTGCGTCGAGCTCGAGATCAAACAAATCTGACAGTAGCTTTCGAAGCCATATTGCCTCACAACTAGCTGAACAAGCTGCAACGTACTTTGCTTGGGCTGTACTCAGTGCCACGCATGATTGCTTCCTGCTAAACCAGGAAATCATACTGGATCGCAAACTGAAGCAACATCCCGAAATGCTCTTCCTGTCTGTGGCACTGCCTGCCCAATCCGAATCAGCATAACCATGTAGGTTAATCCTCTAATTCGTCTTATACTTGAGCCCATACTCAATTGTACCCTTCAAGTACCTCAATATATGTTTTGCAGCCGTTAGGTGAACATGTCTAGGATTCGTAAGGAACTAGCTCAGGGTGTTCACAGCAAAACATATGTTTGGTCTCGTGTTCGTTAAATACATTAATGAACCAATCATCTGCCTATACATTGTGGCATCAACTGTCTCTGAAGAAGCGTCACATAGTAGCTTCAAGTTTGATGTCGTTGGTGTGGCCGTAGCCTTGCAATCCATCATTCCGAACCTCTTCAGAATCTCCACTGCATACTTTCCTTGACCAAGGAAAATTCCTTCCGTACTCTGCCACACCTCCATGCCTAAGAAGTAGTGCATCATCCCTAGGGCCTTCATCTTGAACTCTGCGGCAAGCCTTCTCTTAGTGTCTGCAATGAGCTCATCCTCCCCTGTTACAAACAGGTCATCTACATATAGCAGTAATATCACTGGTCTTCTGCCCTCAACCTTGAAGTAAAGGTTGGAATCTACTTTACTCTTGGTAAAGCCCAAGCTCATCAGAAAGTTGTCCATCCCACTGTACCATGTCCTGGGTGCCTGCTTCAAGCCATACGGAGCTTTCTTCAACTTGCACACATGAGTCTGTTTATCATGTGTCCCGAATCCTAGTGGTTGCTCCACATGCACTTCCTCTTCAACTACACCATTCAAGAATGTTGTCTTGACGTCCATCTGATGTACCTTCCATTTCATTACTATAGCCAATACAAGTACAGATCTGATGGAAGTGTATCTTGTTACAGGTGCAAATTTCTCCTTGTAGTATATGCCTTCCTTCTGGGAGAAGCCACATGCCACAAATCTTTCCTTGTGTTTTTCTATGCTACCATCTGCAGCATGCTTGATCTTGTAGATCCATTTCGAAGTCACAATAGACTTCCCTACTAGTCTTGGAACTATCGCC
The DNA here is from genome assembly GCA_027924585.1 of Larix kaempferi. NCBI lineage: Eukaryota > Viridiplantae > Streptophyta > Pinopsida > Pinales > Pinaceae > Larix > Larix kaempferi. The sequence continues at coordinate 5,014,910 of BSBM01000770.1, forward strand.
CATACATCATTCTTCATAATCGACTGGTACTCCTCGATCATGGCATCCTTCTATTCCTTCTTCTCTGCTGCTTCCTCGTAGTTGGAAGGTTCTTTGTCAATAATGTCGCATAGCAGGGCCACATAATTGGAGTATGGTCTGGGTCTCTTGCTTTCTCTATGTATCCCATCTGGAGCACCATACTTCTCTGCATCTTGTATTGCTTCACGTGCCCATGTTGGTCTTCTTTTTTGGGAGTTCTTCTCACAAGGTGGATCTACAAGTTCTTGCGGTTCTGTCATGTCGCGGTCTTCATGATCTTCTTGGTTTGTCTCCTGAATCGTCGTCACTTGTTCTACGGAACAAGTCTCATCATTATTTTGTTGTAGGTGATGGTGCATGATCTTTCCTACAAGTCAAATTCAGTTGCATGATTAGAAACGTTTCATAATTTTCAAAACAAATTCTTATGCATAAAGACATAGGTCACACAGTCATGAGACTATCTTAGCCAAGGCTTCAACACAACATTCATCAATATCCCGAATTCATACGGTAACTTTCTAGATGCCTTCCATCTCTACCAGAACATTATTAAGAGTGTGCACTACTCTCAACATGTTAGCAAAGAGGTTTCATTCTAGATAAGTAGCAATGGAATGTTGTACAATACCATAGGCCACTTACCCATCACATGCATATTAGTAGTGTACCGTTCATTAATGCAAACATTCTAATATGCATAATACACATCCTAAATCTAGGAACATAAGTATGTACACCACTGAACAATATCATTTAAGTAATTAGATATACAAGAAATTAAATACTTATGTTTGTTTGGTTGTTGGGTGCACTCCCTCTTGATCTTTGCTTCCTTGCGAGAACTATTGGAGTCTCTGGCAGTGTGTTCTTCTTCATCGTCTGATTCTGAGGTTCTGTGCCTTTCTTGCTTATGATCGGAAATGTTGAGCAAGTATTCTACACTTGTTCTTTGTAACAGAGTAGATTTTGTGTGTCCCTTTAACCAATGCTGAAATGGATGAGAGGTTCTTCCATAGAGCATTGATCTTTTTTTGTTTTCTGGATTCCAACTTTGTAGGAGCTTCTCCTACTCCTTTCATGTAATATTGAAACTCATCTCTAGCTTCACCTTATGAGGTGGAACCTACTGAATGAACCCTTGTAACTGGTTACCTTCATTTATTACAATACATATTCTTCATCACTTGAAGAATCTTCTTTTGTTCTTTTGCTTGCAAGTTCGTCATCTTCTGCGGTGTAAGCATGATGCCTCTTCTTGTTGATTTTGCTGGAGGATCCTTGGTTTCTGGGACAATTTCTTGAGTAATGTCCCTTCTCATCACATGTAAAACATCTAATACTGGAGAGATCCCTTCTAGATCCATGATTCCTATTGGGCCTTCTGGATCTTTTGTGTTGATGGTCCTCCCTCTTGTTATGATTCTTCTTAGTATGAGCAGTTAGGGCTTGGTCATCATCAGCTCCCATATTCTCTTCTCTTGCTACTAGTCGAGCTTCTTCTTGGGTGCATTCTTCCCATAGTCCGCTGAAGGTGATCAACTTTTTCCTGGCACATATTCCTTGAATGAATGAGTCCCATGATTTTGGGAGACCATTCAAGGTATTCATAACAATCTCTCCTTCTTCTACTTTGTCTTCAATCGCTTCGAGTTGCTCCTTGATTTGAGAGACCCTTGTGAAGTAAGATTGTATGGTCTCTGAGTGTTGGATCTTCACATTCTTGAGCTAGTTCCTTAGTATCATCTTTTGATTGATGTTCTTCCCTTTGAATATTTTCGTCAAGGCATCGAACATCTCCTTGGGAGTCTTCATGGATGACACATAAGGGATGAGATGATCTTTGATTGAGTCTGCAATAATCCTCTTGGCCTTGACCAAGTTCTTCTTGTGGATTGTCTTTGCCTCTTCTCCCTCTGGTTCTGGAACCTCCTCATTGACATACTTGTCCAAATTATTTTCTTCTAGGACAAGAGAGATTCTATACTTCCATGCTCGGAAGTTGTTAGTCCCTTCAAGCTTATCCTCAAGCTTGGTGTGATTTGTCATTTTGAAATGAGAACCTCAAATGGAAATAGTAAATAATTAGGTCTTACCAATTTGAGATGCCCAACCTGGTTTTGGAGCTGGTTGCCCTAGGGTTTGTTAGAGAAACCCTAATTTTTCAAACTTGGAATTTTGAACTTTTGCTTTGACTGTTAGAACAGTAATCCACCTCTTAGTACCTTGGTTCATAGCCTTAGTCAATTTTATTGTCTATTATACATTATTACACTATGGTTTGGACTTAGGTAGCTTTAATTGGGCAAATATCCACTTAACTGGAAGTGTTCACACCTATTTGAGCAATCCAGCTCAGTCAAAATCCACATGTGTCCACAAGTGCGCCCTCATTTAATGCTAGAGCGCTCCCCTTCCTTGAAATGGGGAATTGTTGTTGACTTGGAGCGTTTGGGTGGATTTGGCCCAATTTTGGCATGATTTGGAGCATTTAATGCCTCCTAGGACCTCCCACTCAGCTTATTTTGCTCACCTACACATGCTTATGACCCAGTATTGTTCCAGCATGC